>CATKUP010000053.1:1200000-2400000 GCA_949786385.1 Onychomys leucogaster | reverse complement strand
GAAACACCGTTCTTTTGTTCTGGGCACACTCAGATTTCCAGCTGCATTAGAGTCTCTAGAAAGCAAGAGTGTGCTTCTTGCTCTAAAGCACAGTGTGATCCATGAATGAGAACTATGCTGTGTGTTTCCCTTCAGAAATGGACTTAAATACCAGGCTCTGTGTCTTACTACAAGCAAGACTTCGTTTAAGGTAAGGGAAGTCACTTTTCAGCTCAAACGAACTACATCGATCATTGAGCTCACACGTTTCTCATCTTAACAGACAAGCATTGGATGTTAGAGGCCCAGTGCTTTGTATCAGTTTAAGAAGAAGATTTGGACTAGATATGGTCCATATGTGTAGGAAACACCGTTCTTTTTTTCTCAGCACACTTACGTTTCCTGCTGTCTTAGAGACTCTAGAAAGCAAGAGCATGCTTCTTGTTCTAAAGCAGAGTGTGATCAATGGATGAGAACACTGCTGTGTGTTTCACTTCAGAAATGGGGTTAAATCCCAGGCTCTGAGTCTTCTGACAAGCACGACTTCGTTTCAGGTAAGTGCAGTCACTTTTCAGCTGAAACGAACTACATCTTTCACTAAGCTCACACGTTTCTCATCTTAACTGACAAGCATTGGATGTAAGAGGACCAGTGCATTGTATCAGTTTCAGAAGCAGATTTGGACTACATATGGTCCGTAAGTGTAGGAAACACCGTTCTTTTGTTTGGGCACACTCAGATATCCTGCAGTATTAGAGACTCTAGAAAGCAAGCGCGTGCTTCTTGCTCTAAAGCAGAGTGTGATCCATGGATGAGAACTATGCTCTGTGTTTCCCTTCAGAAATGGAGTTAAATCCCAGGCTCTGTGTCTTACTACAGGCAAGACTTCGTTTCAGGTAAGGGCAGTCACTTTTCAGCTCAAACTAACTACATCTTTCACGGAGCTCACACGTTTCTCATCTTAACTGAAAAGCATTGTATATTAAAGGACCAGTGCTTTGTATCAGTTTCAGAAGCAGAGTTGTACTACATATGGTCCATATGTGTAGGAAACTCCGTTCTTTTGTTCGGGGCACACTCACGTTTCCTGCTGTCTTAGAGACTCTAGAAATCAAGAGCCTGCTTCTTGCTCTAAAGCAGAGTGTGATCCATGGATGAGAACTATGCTGTGTGTTTCCCTTCAGAAATGGAGTTAAATCCCAGGCTCTCTGTCTTCCTACAAGCAAGACTTGGTTTCAGGTAAGGGCAGTCACTTTTCAGCTCAAACGAACTACATTGTTCACTGAGCACACACGTTTCTCATCTTAACAGAGAAGCATTGGATGTTAGAGGACCAGTGCTTTGTATCAGTTTTAGAAGCAGAGTTGGACTAGATATGGTCTGTATGAGTAGGAAACACCGTGCTTTTTTTCTCAGCACACTCAAGTTTCCTAATGTCTTAGAGACTTTAGAAAGCAAGACCGTGCTTCTCGCTCTAAAGCAGAGTGTGATCAATGGATGAGACAATGCTGAGTGTTTCACTTCAGAAATGGAGTTAATTCCCGTGCTCTGAGTCTCCCTACAAACAAGACTTCGTTTCAGGTAAGGGCAGTCACTTTTCTGCTCAAAGGAACTACATCGTTCACGAAGCTCACACATTTCTCATCTTAACTGACAAGCATTGGATGTTAGAGGACCAGTGCTTTGTATCAGTTTCAGAAGCAGAGTTGGACTATATTATGTCCGTATGTGTAGGAAACACCGTTCTTTTGTTCTCAGCACACTCAGGTTTCCTGCTGTCTTAGAGACTCTAGAAAGCAAGAGCGTGCTTCTTGCTCTAAAGCAGAGTGTGATTCATGGATGAGAACTATGGTGTGTGTTTCCCTTCAGAAATGGACTTAAATCCCAGGCTCTGTGTCTTCCTACAAGCAAGACTTCGTTTCAAGTAAGGGCAGTCACTTTTCAGCCTGAAAAAACTACATCGTTCCCTGAACTCACACGTTTCTCATCTTAACAGAGAAGCATTGGATGTTAGAGGACCAGTGCTTTGTATCAGTTTTAGAAGAGGATTTGGACTAGATATGGTCCGTATGTGTAGGAAACACCGTTCTTTTGTTCTCAGCAAACTCACATTTCCTGCTTTCTTAGAGACTCTAGAAACAAGAGCGTGCTTCTTGTTCTAAAGCAGAGTGTTATCCATGGATGAGACAATGCTGTGAGTTTCACTTCAGAAATGGAATTAAATCCCGTGCTCTGAGTCTCCCTACAAGCAAGACTTCGTTTCAGGTAAGGGCAGTCACTTTTCTGCTCAAAGGAACTACATCGTTCACGAAGCTCACACGTTTCTCATCTTAACTGACAAGCATTGGATGTTAGAGCGTCAGTGCTTTGTATCAGTTTCAGAAGCAGATTTGGACTACATATGGTCCATATGTGTAGGAAACACTGTTCTTTTGTTCTGGGCACACTCAGATTTCCAGTTGCATTAGAGTCTCTAGAAAGCAAGAGTGTGCTTCTTGCTCTAAAGCACAGTGTGATCCATGAATGAGAACTATGCTGTGTGTTTCCCTTCAGAAATGGACTTAAATCCCAGGCTCTGTGTCTTCCCACAAGCAAGACTTCGTTTCAGGTAAGGGCAGTCACTTTTCAGCTCAAACTAACTACATCTTTCACGGAGCTCACACGTTTCTCATCTTAACTGAAAAGCATTGTATATTAGAGGACCAGTGCTTTTTATCAGTTTCAGAAGCAGAGTTGTACTACATATGGTCCATATGTGTAGGAAACTCCGTTCTTTTGTTCGGGGCACAAACACGTTTCCTGCTGTCTTAGAGACTCTAGAAAGCAAGAGCGTGCTTCTCGCTCTAAAGCAGAGTGTGATCCATGGATGAGAACAATGCTGTGTGTTTCCCTTCAGAAATGGAGTTAAATCCCAGGCTCTCTGTCTTCCTACAAGCAAGACTTCGTTTCAGGTAAGGGCAGTTACTTTTCAGCTCAAACGAACTACATTGTTCACTGAGCTCACACGTTTCTCATCTTAACTGACAAGCATTGGATGTTAGAGGACCAGTGCTTTGTATCAGTTTCAGAAGCAGAGTTGGACTATCTTATGTCCGTATGTGTAGGAAACACCGTTCTTTTCTTCTCAGCACACTCACGTTTCCTGCTGTCTTAGAGACTCTAGAAAGCAAGAGCGTGCTTCTCGCTCTAAAGCAGAGTGTGATCCATGGATGAGACAATGCTGTGTGTTTCACTTCAGAAATGGAGTTAAATCCCGTGCTCTGAGTCTCCCTACAAGCAAGACTTCATTTCAGGTAAGGGCAGTCACTTTTCTGCTCAAAGGAACTACATCGTTCACGAAGCTCGCACGTTTCTCATCTTAACTGACAAGCATTGGATGTTAGAGCGTCAGTGCTTTGTATCAGTTTCAGAAGCAGATTTGGACTACATATGGTCCATATGTGTAGGAAACACCGTTCTTTTATTCTGGGCACACACAGATTTCCTGCTGTGTCAGAGACTCTAGAAAGCAAGAGTGTGCTTCTCGCTCTAAAGCAGAGTGTGATCCATGAATGAGACAATGCTGTGTGTTTCACTTCAGAAATGGAGTTAAATCCCGTGCTCTGAGTCTCCCTACAAGCAAGACTTCGTTTCAGGTAAGGGCAGTCACTTTTCTGCTCAAAGGAACTACATCGTTCACAAAGCTCGCACGTTTCTCATCTTAACTGACAAGCATTGGATGTTAGAGCGTCAGTGCTTTGTATCAGTTTCAGAAGCAGATTTGGACTACATATGGTCCATATGTGTAGGAAACACCGTCTTTTATTCTGGGCACACTCAGATTTCCTGCTGTGTCAGAGACTCTAGAAAGCAAGAGTGTGCTTCTCGCTCTAAAGCACAGTGTGATCCATGAATGAGAACTATGCTGTGTGTTTCCCTTCAGAAATGGACTTAAATACCAGGCTCTGTGTCTTACTACAAGCAAGACTTCGTTTAAGGTAAGGGAAGTCACTTTTCAGCTCAAACGAACTACATCGATCATTGAGCTCACACGTTTCTCATCTTAACAGACAAGCATTGGATGTTAGAGGCCCAGTGCTTTGTATCAGTTTAAGAAGAAGATTTGGACTAGATATGGTCCATATGTGTAGGAAACATCGTTCTTTTTTTCTCAGCACACTTACGTTTCCTGCTGTCTTAGAGACTCTAGAAAGCAAGTGCGTGCTTCTTGTTCTAAAGCAGAGTGTGATCAATGGATGAGAACACTGCTGTGTGTTTCACTTCAGAAATGGGGTTAAATCCCAGGCTCTGAATCTTCTGACAAGCAAGACTTCGTTACAGGTAAGGGCAGGCACTTTTCAGCTGAAACGAACTACATCTTTCACTAAGCTAACACGTTTCTCATCTTAACTGACAAGCATTGGATGTAAGAGGACCAGTGCATTGTATCAGTTTCAGAAGCAGATTTGGACTACATATGGTCCGTAAGTGTAGGAAACACCGTTCTTTTGTTTGGGCACACTCAGATTTCCTGCAGTATTACAGACTCTAGAAAGCAAGAGTGTGCTTCTTGCTCTAAAGCAGAGTGTGATCCATGGATGAGAACTATGCTCTGTGTTTCCCTCTAGAAATGGAGTTAAATCCCAGGCTCTGTGTCTTACTACAGGCAAGACTTCGTTACAGGTAAGGGCAGTCACTTTTCAGCTGAAACGAACTACATCTTTCACTAAGCTCACACGTTTCTCATCTTAACTGACAAGCATTGGATGTAAGAGGACCAGTGCATTGTATCAGTTTCAGAAGCAGATTTGGACTACATATGGTCCGTAAGTGTAGGAAACACCGTTCTTTTGTTTGGGCACACTCAGATTTCCTGCAGTATTAGAGACTCTAGAAAGCAAGCGCGTGCTTCTTGCTCTAAAGCAGAGTGTGATCCATGGATGAGAACTATGCTCTGTGTTTCCCTTCAGAAATGGAGTTAAATCCCAGGCTCTGTGTCTTACTACAGGCAATACTTCGTTTCAGGTAAGGGCAGTCACTTTTCAGCTCAAACTAACTACATCTTTCACGGAGCTCACACGTTTCTCATCTTAACTGAAAAGCATTGTATATTAAAGGACCAGTGCTTTGTATCAGTTTCAGAAGCAGAGTTGTACTACATATGGTCCATATGTGTAGGAAACTCCGTTCTTTTGTTCGGGGCACACTCACGTTTCCTGCTGTCTAAGAGTCTCTAGAAATCAAGAGCCTGCTTCTTGCTCTAAAGCAGAGTGTGATCCATGGATGAGAACTATGCTGTGTGTTTCCCTTCAGAAATGGAGTTAAATCCCAGGCTCTCTGTCTTCCTACAAGCAAGACTTGGTTTCAGGTAAGGGCAGTCACTTTTCAGCTCAAACGAACTACATTGTTCACTGAGCACACACGTTTCTCATCTTAACAGAGAAGCATTGGATGTTAGAGGACCAGTGCTTTGTATCAGTTTTAGAAGCAGAGTTGGACTAGATATGGTCTGTATGAGTAGGAAACACCGTGCTTTTTTTCTCAGCACACTCAAGTTTCCTAATATCTTAGAGACTTTAGAAAGCAAGAGCGTGCTTCTCGCTCTAAAGCAGAGTGTGATCAATGGATGAGACAATGCTGAGTGTTTCACTTCAGAAATGGAGTTAATTCCCGTGCTCTGAGTCTCCCTACAAGCAAGACTTCGTTTCAGGTAAGGGCAGTCACTTTTCTGCTCAAAGGAACTACATCGTTCACGAAGCTCACACATTTCTCATCTTAACTGACAAGCATTGGATGTTAGAGGACCAGTGCTTTGTATCAGTTTCAGAAGCAGAGTTGGACTATATTATGTCCGTATGTGTAGGAAACACCGTTCTTTTCTTCTCAGCACACTCACGTTTCCTGCTGTCTTAGAGACTCTAGAAAGCAAGAGCGTGCTTCTCGCTCTAAAGCAGAGTGTGATTCATGGATGAGAACTATGGTGTGTGTTTCCCTTCAGAAATGGACTTAAATCCCAGGCTCTGTGTCTTCCTACAAGCAAGACTTCGTTTCAAGTAAGGGCAGTCACTTTTCAGCCTGAACAAACTACATCGTTCCCTGAACTCACACGTTTCTCATCTTAACAGAGAAGCATTGGATGTTAGAGGACCAGTGCTTTGTGTCAGTTTTAGAAGAGGATTTGGACTAGATATGGTCCGTATGTGTAGGAAACACCGTTCTTTTGTTCTCAGCAAACTCACATTTCCTGCTTTCTTAGAGACTCTAGAAACAAGAGCGTGCTTCTTGTTCTAAAGCAGAGTGTTATCCATGGATGAGACAATGCTGTGTGTTTCACTTCAGAAATGGAATTAAATCCCGTGCTCTGAGTCTCCCTACAAGCAAGACTTCGTTTCAGGTAAGGGCAGTCACTTTTCTGCTCAAAGGAACTACATCGTTCACGAAGCTCACACGTTTCTCATCTTAACTGACAAGCATTGGATGTTAGAGCGTCAGTGCTTTGTATCAGTTTCAGAAGCAGATTTGGACTACATATGGTCCATATGTGTAGGAAACACCGTTCTTTTGTTCTGGGCACACTCAGATTTCCAGCTGCATTAGAGTCTCTAGAAAGCAAGAGTGTGCTTCTTGCTCTAAAGCACAGTGTGATCCATGAATGAGAACTATGCTGTGTGTTTCCCTTCAGAAATGGACTTAAATCCCAGGCTCTGTGTCTTCCCAAAAGCAAGACTTCGTTTCAGGTAAGGGCAGTCACTTTTCAGCTCAAACTAACTACATCTTTCATGGAGCTCACACGTTTCTCATCTTAACTGAAAAGCATTGTATATTAGAGGACCAGTGCTTTTTATCAGTTTCAGAAGCAGAGTTGTACTACATATGGTCCATATGTGTAGGAAACTCCGTTCTTTTGTTCGGGGCACAAACACGTTTCCTGCTGTCTTAGAGACTCTAGAAAGCAAGAGCGTGCTTCTCGCTCTAAAGCAGAGTGTGATCCATGGATGAGAACAATGCTGTGTGTTTCCCTTCAGAAATGGAGTTAAATCCCAGGCTCTCTGTCTTCCTACAAGCAAGACTTCGTTTCAGGTAAGGGCAGTCACTTTTCAGCTCAAACGAACTACATTGTTCACTGAGCTCACACGTTTCTCATCTTAACTGACAAGCATTGGATGTTAGAGGACCAGTGCTTTGTATCAGTTTCAGAAGCAGAGTTGGACTATATTATGTCCGTATGTGTAGGAAACACCGTTCTTTTCTTCTCAGCACACTCACGTTTCCTGCTGTCTTAGAGACTCTAGAAAGCAAGAGCGTGCTTCTCGCTCTAAAGCAGAGTGTGATCCATGGATGAGACAATGCTGTGTGTTTCACTTCAGAAATGGAGTTAAATCCCGTGCTCTGAGTCTCCCTACAAGCAAGACTTCATTTCAGGTAAGGGCAGTCACTTTTCAGCTCAAACTAACTACATCTTTCACGGAGCTCACACGTTTCTCATCTTAACTGAAAAGCATTGTATATTAAAGGACCAGTGCTTTGTATCAGTTTCAGAAGCAGAGTTGTACTACATATGGTCCATATGTGTAGGAAACTCCGTTCTTTTGTTCGGGGCACACTCAGGTTTCCTGCTGTCTAAGAGTCTCTAGAAATCAAGAGCCTGCTTCTTGCTCTAAAGCAGAGTGTGATCCATGGATGAGAACTATGCTGTGTGTTTCCCTTCAGAAATGGAGTTAAATCCCAGGCTCTCTGTCTTCCTACAAGCAAGACTTGGTTTCAGGTAAGGGCAGTCACTTTTCAGCTCAAACGAACTACATTGTTCACTGAGCACACACGTTTCTCATCTTAACAGAGAAGCATTGGATGTTAGAGGACCAGTGCTTTGTATCAGTTTTAGAAGCAGAGTTGGACTAGATATGGTCTGTATGAGTAGGAAACACCGTGCTTTTTTTCTCAGCACACTCAAGTTTCCTAATATCTTAGAGACTTTAGAAAGCAAGAGCGTGCTTCTCGCTCTAAAGCAGAGTGTGATCAATGGATGAGACAATGCTGAGTGTTTCACTTCAGAAATGGAGTTAATTCCCGTGCTCTGAGTCTCCCTACAAGCAAGACTTCGTTTCAGGTAAGGGCAGTCACTTTTCTGCTCAAAGGAACTACATCGTTCACGAAGCTCACACATTTCTCATCTTAACTGACAAGCATTGGATGTTAGAGGACCAGTGCTTTGTATCAGTTTCAGAAGCAGAGTTGGACTATATTATGTCCGTATGTGTAGGAAACACCGTTCTTTTCTTCTCAGCACACTCACGTTTCCTGCTGTCTTAGAGACTCTAGAAAGCAAGAGCGTGCTTCTCGCTCTAAAGCAGAGTGTGATTCATGGATGAGAACTATGGTGTGTGTTTCCCTTCAGAAATGGACTTAAATCCCAGGCTCTGTGTCTTCCTACAAGCAAGACTTCGTTTCAAGTAAGGGCAGTCACTTTTCAGCCTGAACAAACTACATCGTTCCCTGAACTCACACGTTTCTCATCTTAACAGAGAAGCATTGGATGTTAGAGGACCAGTGCTTTGTATCAGTTTTAGAAGAGGATTTGGACTAGATATGGTCCGTATGTGTAGGAAACACCGTTCTTTTGTTCTCAGCAAACTCACATTTCCTGCTTTCTTAGAGACTCTAGAAACAAGAGCGTGCTTCTTGTTCTAAAGCAGAGTGTTATCCATGGATGAGACAATGCTGTGTGTTTCACTTCAGAAATGGAATTAAATCCCGTGCTCTGAGTCTCCCTACAAGCAAGACTTCGTTTCAGGTAAGGGCAGTCACTTTTCTGCTCAAAGGAACTACATCGTTCACGAAGCTCACACGTTTCTCATCTTAACTGACAAGCATTGGATGTTAGAGCGTCAGTGCTTTGTATCAGTTTCAGAAGCAGATTTGGACTACATATGGTCCATATGTGTAGGAAACACCGTTCTTTTGTTCTGGGCACACTCAGATTTCCAGCTGCATTAGAGTCTCTAGAAAGCAAGAGTGTGCTTCTTGCTCTAAAACACAGTGTGATCCATGAATGAGAACTATGCTGTGTGTTTCCCTTCAGAAATGGACTTAAATCCCAGGCTCTGTGTCTTCCCAAAAGCAAGACTTCGTTTCAGGTAAGGGCAGTCACTTTTCAGCTCAAACTAACTACATCTTTCATGGAGCTCACACGTTTCTCATCTTAACTGAAAAGCATTGTATATTAGAGGACCAGTGCTTTTTATCAGTTTCAGAAGCAGAGTTGTACTACATATGGTCCATATGTGTAGGAAACTCCGTTCTTTTGTTCGGGGCACAAACACGTTTCCTGCTGTCTTAGAGACTCTAGAAAGCAAGAGCGTGCTTCTCGCTCTAAAGCAGAGTGTGATCCATGGATGAGAACAATGCTGTGTGTTTCCCTTCAGAAATGGAGTTAAATCCCAGGCTCTCTGTCTTCCTACAAGCAAGACTTCGTTTCAGGTAAGGGCAGTCACTTTTCAGCTCAAACGAACTACATTGTTCACTGAGCTCACACGTTTCTCATCTTAACTGACAAGCATTGGATGTTAGAGGACCAGTGCTTTGTATCAGTTTCAGAAGCAGAGTTGGACTATATTATGTCCGTATGTGTAGGAAACACCGTTCTTTTCTTCTCAGCACACTCACGTTTCCTGCTGTCTTAGAGACTCTAGAAAGCAAGAGCGTGCTTCTCGCTCTAAAGCAGAGTGTGATCCATGGATGAGAAAATGCTGTGTGTTTCACTTCAGAAATGGAGTTAAATCCCGTGCTCTGAGTCTCCCTACAAGCAAGACTTCATTTCAGGTAAGGGCAGTCACTTTTCTGCTCAAAGGAACTACATCGTTCACGAAGCTCGCACGTTTCTCATCTTAACTGACAAGCATTGGATGTTAGAGCGTCAGTGCGTTGTATCAGTTTCAGAAGCAGATTTGGACTACATATGGTGCATATGTGTAGGAAACACCGTTCTTTTATTCTGGGCACACACAGATTTCCTGCTGTGTCAGAGACTCTAGAAAGCAAGAGTGTGCTTCTCGCTGTAAAGCAGAGTGTGATCCATGAATGAGACATTGCTGTGTGTTTCACTTCAGAAATGGAGTTAAATCCCGTGCTCTGAGTCTCCCTACAAGCAAGACTTCGTTTCAGGTAAGGGCAGTCACTTTTCTGCTCAAAGGAACTACATCGTTCACAAAGCTCGCACGTTTCTCATCTTAACTGACAAGCATTGGATGTTAGAGCGTCAGTGCTTTGTATCAGTTTCAGAAGCAGATTTGGACTACATATGGTCCATATGTGTAGGAAACACCGTCTTTTATTCTGGGCACACTCAGATTTCCTGCTGTGTCAGAGACTCTAGAAAGCAAGAGTGTGCTTCTCGCTCTAAAGCACAGTGTGATCCATGAATGAGAACTATGCTGTGTGTTTCCCTTCAGAAATGGACTTAAATACCAGGCTCTGTGTCTTACTACAAGCAAGACTTCGTTTAAGGTAAGGGAAGTCACTTTTCAGCTCAAACGAACTACATCGATCATTGAGCTCACACGTTTCTCATCTTAACAGACAAGCATTGGATGTTAGAGGCCCAGTGCTTTGTATCAGTTTAAGAAGAAGATTTGGACTAGATATGGTCCATATGTGTAGGAAACATCGTTCTTTTTTTCTCAGCACACGTACGTTTCCTGCGGTCTTAGAGACTCTAGAAAGCAAGAGCGTGCTTCTTGTTCTAAAGCAGAGTGTGATCAATGGATGAGAACACTGCTGTGTGTTTCACTTCAGAAATGGGGTTAAATCCCAGGCTCTGAATCTTCTGACAAGCAAGACTTCGTTACAGGTAAGGGCAGGCACTATTCAGCTGAAACGAACTACATCTTTCACTAAGCTAACACGTTTCTCATCTTAACTGACAAGCATTGGATGTAAGAGGACCAGTGCATTGTATCAGTTTCAGAAGCAGATTTGGACTACATATGGTCCGTAAGTGTAGGAAACACCGTTCTTTTGTTTGGGCACACTCAGATTTCCTGCAGTATTAGAGACTCTAGAAAGCAAGAGCGTGCTTCTTGCTCTAAAGCAGAGTGTGATCCATGGATGAGAACTATGCTCTGTGTTTCCCTCTAGAAATGGAGTTAAATCCCAGGCTCTGTGTCTTACTACAGGCAAGACTTCGTTTCAGGTAAGGGCAGTCACTTTTCAGCTCAAACTAACTACATCTTTCACGGAGCTCACATGTTTCTCATCTTAACTGAAAAGCATTGTATATTAAAGGACCAGTGCTTTGTATCAGTTTCAGAAGCAGAGTTGTACTACATATGGTCCATATGTGTAGGAAACTCCGTTCTTTTGTTCGGGGCACACTCATGTTTCCTGCTGTCTTAGAGACTCTAGAAAGAAAGAGCGTGCTTCTCGCTCTAAAGCAGAGTGTGATCCATGGATGAGAACTATGCTGTGTGTTTCCCTTCAGAAATGGAGTTAAATCCCAGGCTCTCTGTCTTCCTACAAGCAAGACTTCGTTTCAGGTAAGGGCAGTCACTTTTCTGCTCAAAGGAACTACATCGTTCACGAAGCTCACACGTTTCTCATCTTAACTGACAAGCATTGGATGTTAGAGGACCAGTGCTTTGTATCTGTTTCAGAAGCAGAGTTGGACTATATTATGTCCGTATGTGTAGGAAACACCGTTCTTTTCTTCTCAGCACACTCACGTTTCCTGCTGTCTTAGAGACTCTAGAAAGCAAGAGCGTGCTTCTTGCTCTAAAGCAGAGTGTGATTCATGGATGAGAACTATGCTGTGTGTTTCCCTTCAGAAATGGACTTAAATCCCAGGCTCTGTGTCTTCCTACAAGCAAGACTTCGTTTCAAGTAAGGGCAGTCACTTTTCAGCCTGAACAAACTACATCGTTCCCTGAACTCACACGTTTCTCATCTTAACAGAGAAGCATTGGATGTTAGAGGACCAGTGCTTTGTATCAGTTTTAGAAGAGGATTTGGACTAGATATGGTCCGTATGTGTAGGAAACACCGTTCTTTTGTTCTCAGCAAACTCACATTTCCTGCTTTCTTAGAGACTCTAGAAACAAGAGCGTGCTTCTTGTTCTAAAGCAGAGTGTTATCCATGGATGAGACAATGCTGTGTGTTTCACTTCAGAAATGGAATTAAATCCCGTGCTCTGAGTCTCCCTACAAGCAAGACTTCGTTTCAGGTAAGGGCAGTCACTTTTCTGCTCAAAGGAACTACATCGTTCACGAAGCTCACACGTTTCTCATCTTAACTGACAAGCATTGGATGTTAGAGCGTCAGTGCTTTGTATCAGTTTCAGAAGCAGATTTGGACTACATATGGTCCATATGTGTAGGAAACACCGTTCTTTTGTTCTGGGCACACTCAGATTTCCAGCTGCATTAGAGTCTCTAGAAAGCAAGAGTGTGCTTCTTGCTCTAAAGCACAGTGTGATCCATGAATGAGAACTATGCTGTGTGTTTCCCTTCAGAAATGGACTTAAATCCCAGGCTCTGTGTCTTCCCACAAGCAAGACTTCGTTTCAGGTAAGGGCAGTCACTTTTCAGCTCAAACTAACTACATCTTTCACGGAGCTCACACGTTTCTCATCTTAACTGAAAAGCATTGTATATTAGAGGACCAGTGCTTTTTATCAGTTTCAGAAGCAGAGTTGTACTACATATGGTCCATATGTGTAGGAAACTCCGTTCTTTTGTTCGGGGCACAAACACGTTTCCTGCTGTCTTAGAGACTCTAGAAAGCAAGAGCGTGCTTCTCGCTCTAAAGCAGAGTGTGATCCATGGATGAGAACAATGCTGTGTGTTTCCCTTCAGAAATGGAGTTAAATCACAGGCTCTCTGTCTTCCTACAAGCAAGACTTCGTTTCAGGTAAGGGCAGTCACTTTTCAGCTCAAACGAACTACATTGTTCACTGAGCTCACACGTTTCTCATCTTAACTGACAAGCATTGGATGTTAGAGGACCAGTGCTTTGTATCAGTTTCAGAAGCAGAGTTGGACTATCTTATGTCCGTATGTGTAGGAAACACCGTTCTTTTCTTCTCAGCACACTCACGTTTCCTGCTGTCTTAGAGACTCTAGAATGCAAGAGCGTGCTTCTCGCTCTAAAGCAGAGTGTGATCCATGGATGAGACAATGCTGTGTGTTTCACTTCAGAAATGGAGTTAAATCCCGTGCTCTGAGTCTCCCTACAAGCAAGACTTCATTTCAGGTAAGGGCAGTCACTTTTCTGCTCAAAGGAACTACATCGTTCACGAAGCTCGCACGTTTCTCATCTTAACTGACAAGCATTGGATGTTAGAGCGTCAGTGCTTTGTATCAGTTTCAGAAGCAGATTTGGACTACATATGGTCCATATGTGTAGGAAACACCGTTCTTTTATTCTGGGCACACACAGATTTCCTGCTGTGTCAGAGACTCTAGAAAGCAAGAGTGTGCTTCTCGCTCTAAAGCAGAGTGTGATCCATGAATGAGACAATGCTGTGTGTTTCACTTCAGAAATGGAGTTAAATCCCGTGCTCTGAGTCTCCCTACAAGCAAGACTTCGTTTCAGGTAAGGGCAGTCACTTTTCTGCTCAAAGGAACTACATCGTTCACAAAGCTCGCACGTTTCTCATCTTAACTGACAAGCATTGGATGTTAGAGTGTCAGTGCTTTGTATCAGTTTCAGAAGCAGATTTGGACTACATATGGTCCATATGTGTAGGAAACACCGTCTTTTATTCTGGGCACACTCAGATTTCCTGCTGTGTCAGAGACTCTAGAAAGCAAGAGTGTGCTTCTCACTCTAAAGCACAGTGTGATCCATGAATGAGAACTATGCTGTGTGTTTCCCTTCAGAAATGGACTTAAATACCAGGCTCTGTGTCTTACTACAAGCAAGACTTCGTTTAAGGTAAGGGAAGTCACTTTTCAGCTCAAACGAACTACATCGATCATTGAGCTCACACGTTTCTCATCTTAACAGACAAGCATTGGATGTTAGAGGCCCAGTGCTTTGTATCAGTTTAAGAAGAAGATTTGGACTAGATATGGTCCATATGTGTAGGAAACATCGTTCTTTTTTTCTCAGCACACTTACGTTTCCTGCTGTCTTAGAGACTCTAGAAAGCAAGAGCGTGCTTCTTGTTCTAAAGCAGAGTGTGATCAATGGATGAGAACACTGCTGTGTGTTTCACTTCAGAAATGGGGTTAAATCCCAGGCTCTGAATCTTCTGACAAGCAAGACTTCGTTACAGGTAAGGGCAGGCACTTTTCAGCTGAAACGAACTACATCTTTCACTAAGCTAACACGTTTCTCATCTTAACTGACAAGCATTGGATGTAAGAGGACCAGTGCATTGTATCAGTTTCAGAAGCAGATTTGGACTACATATGGTCCGTAAGTGTAGGAAACACCGTTCTTTTGTTTGGGCACACTCAGATTTCCTGCAGTATTAGAGACTCTAGAAAGCAAGAGCGTGCTTCTTGCTCTAAAGCAGAGTGTGATCCATGGATGAGAACTATGCTCTGTGTTTCCCTCTAGAAATGGAGTTAAATCCCAGGCTCTGTGTCTTACTACAGGCAAGACTTCGTTACAGGTAAGGGCAGTCACTTTTCAGCTGAAACGAACTACATCTTTCACTAAGCTCACACGTTTCTCATCTTAACTGACAAGCATTGGATGTAAGAGGACCAGTGCATTGTATCAGTTTCAGAAGCAGATTTGGACTACATATGGTCCGTAAGTGTAGGAAACACCGTTCTTTTGTTTGGGCACACTCAGATTTCCTGCAGTATTAGAGACTCTAGAAATCAAGAGCGTGCTTCTTGCTCTAAAGCAGAGTGTGATCCATGGATGAGAACTATGCTGTGTGTTTCCCTTCAGAAATGGAGTTAAATCCCAGGCTCTCTGTCTTCCTACAAGCAAGACTTGGTTTCAGGTAAGGGCAGTCACTTTTCAGCTCAAACGAACTACATTGTTCACTGAGCACACACGTTTCTCATCTTAACAGAGAAGCATTGGATGTTAGAGGACCAGTGCTTTGTATCAGTTTTAGAAGCAGAGTTGGACTAGATATGGTCTGTATGAGTAGGAAACACCGTGCTTTTTTTCTCAGCACACTCAAGTTTCCTAATATCTTAGAGACTTTAGAAAGCAAGAGCGTGCTTCTCGCTCTAAAGCAGAGTGTGATCAATGGATGAGACAATGCTGAGTGTTTCACTTCAGAAATGGAGTTAATTCCCGTGCTCTGAGTCTCCCTACAAGCAAGACTTCGTTTCAGGTAAGGGCAGTCACTTTTCTGCTCAAAGGAACTACATCGTTCACGAAGCTCACACATTTCTCATCTTAACTGACAAGCATTGGATGTTAGAGGACCAGTGCTTTGTATCAGTTTCAGAAGCAGAGTTGGACTATATTATGTCCGTATGTGTAGGAAACACCGTTCTTTTCTTCTCAGCACACTCACGTTTCCTGCTGTCTTAGAGACTCTAGAAAGCAAGAGCGTGCTTCTTGCTCTAAAGCAGAGTGTGATTCATGGATGAGAACTATGGTGTGTGTTTCCCTTCAGAAATGGACTTAAATCCCAGGCTCTGTGTCTTCCTACAAGCAAGACTTCGTTTCAAGTAAGGGCAGTCACTTTTCAGCCTGAACAAACTACATCGTTCCCTGAACTCACACGTTTCTCATCTTAACAGAGAAGCATTGGATGTTAGAGGACCAGTGCTTTGTATCAGTTTTAGAAGAGGATTTGGACTAGATATGGTCCGTATGTGTAGGAAACACCGTTCTTTTGTTCTCAGCAAACTCACATTTCCTGCTTTCTTAGAGACTCTAGAAACAAGAGCGTGCTTCTTGTTCTAAAGCAGAGTGTTATCCATGGATGAGACAATGCTGTGTGTTTCACTTCAGAAATGGAATTAAATCCCGTGCTCTGAGTCTCCCTACAAGCAAGACTTCGTTTCAGGTAAGGGCAGTCACTTTTCTGCTCAAAGGAACTACATCGTTCACGAAGCTCACACGTTTCTCATCTTAACTGACAAGCATTGGATGTTAGAGCGTCAGTGCTTTGTATCAGTTTCAGAAGCAGATTTGGACTACATATGGTCCATATGTGTAGGAAACACCGTTCTTTTGTTCTGGGCACACTCAGATTTCCAGCTGCATTAGAGTCTCTAGAAAGCAAGAGTGTGCTTCTTGCTCTAAAGCACAGTGTGATCCATGAATGAGAACTATGCTGTGTGTTTCCCTTCAGAAATGGACTTAAATCCCAGGCTCTGTGTCTTCCCAAAAGCAAGACTTCGTTTCAGGTAAGGGCAGTCACTTTTCAGCTCAAACTAACTACATCTTTCATGGAGCTCACACGTTTCTCATCTTAACTGAAAAGCATTTTATATTAGAGGACCAGTGCTTTTTATCAGTTTCAGAAGCAGAGTTGTACTACATATGGTCCATATGTGTAGGAAACTCCGTTCTTTTGTTCGGGGCACAAACACGTTTCCTGCTGTCTTAGAGACTCTAGAAAGCAAGAGCGTGCTTCTCGCTCTAAAGCAGAGTGTGATCCATGGATGAGAACAATGCTGTGTGTTTCCCTTCAGAAATGGAGTTAAATCCCAGGCTCTCTGTCTTCCTACAAGCAAGACTTCGTTTCAGGTAAGGGCAGTCACTTTTCAGCTCAAACGAACTACATTGTTCACTGAGCTCACACGTTTCTCATCTTAACTGACAAGCATTGGATGTTAGAGGACCAGTGCTTTGTATCAGTTTCAGAAGCAGAGTTGGACTATATTATGTCCGTATGTGTAGGAAACACCGTTCTTTTCTTCTCAGCACACTCACGTTTCCTGCTGTCTTAGAGACTCTAGAAAGCAAGAGCGTGCTTCTCGCTCTAAAGCAGAGTGTGATCCATGGATGAGACAATGCTGTGTGTTTCACTTCAGAAATGGAGTTAAATCCCGTGCTCTGAGTCTCCCTACAAGCAAGACTTCATTTCAGGTAAGGGCAGTCACTTTTCTGCTCAAAGGAACTACATCGTTCACGAAGCTCGCACGTTTCTCATCTTAACTGACAAGCATTGGATGTTAGAGCGTCAGTGCTTTGTATCAGTTTCAGAAGCAGATTTGGACTACATATGGTCCATATGTGTAGGAAACACCGTTCTTTTATTCTGGGCACACACAGATTTCCTGCTGTGTCAGAGACTCTAGAAAGCAAGAGTGTGCTTCTCGCTCTAAAGCAGAGTGTGATCCATGAATGAGACATTGCTGTGTGTTTCACTTCAGAAATGGAGTTAAATCCCGTGCTCTGAGTCTCCCTACAAGCAAGACTTCGTTTCAGGTAAGGGCAGTCACTTTTCTGCTCAAAGGAACTACATCGTTCACAAAGCTCGCACGTTTCTCATCTTAACTGACAAGCATTGGATGTTAGAGCGTCAGTGCTTTGTATCAGTTTCAGAAGCAGATTTGGACTACATATGGTCCATATGTGTAGGAAACACCGTCTTTTATTCTGGGCACACTCAGATTTCCTGCTGTGTCAGAGACTCTAGAAAGCAAGAGTGTGCTTCTCGCTCTAAAGCACAGTGTGATCCATGAATGAGAACTATGCTGTGTGTTTCCCTTCAGAAATGGACTTAAATACCAGGCTCTGTGTCTTACTACAAGCAAGACTTCGTTTAAGGTAAGGGAAGTCACTTTTCAGCTCAAACGAACTACATCGATCATTGAGCTCACACGTTTCTCATCTTAACAGACAAGCATTGGATGTTAGAGGCCCAGTGCTTTGTATCAGTTTAAGAAGAAGATTTGGACTAGATATGGTCCATATGTGTAGGAAACATCGTTCTTTTTTTCTCAGCACACTTACGTTTCCTGCTGTCTTAGAGACTCTAGAAAGCAAGAGCGTGCTTCTTGTTCTAAAGCAGAGTGTGATCAATGGATGAGAACACTGCTGTGTGTTTCACTTCAGAAATGGGGTTAAATCCCAGGCTGTGAATCTTCTGACAAGCAAGACTTCGTTACAGGTAAGGGCAGGCACTATTCAGCTGAAACGAACTACATCTTTCACTAAGCTAACACGTTTCTCATCTTAACTGACAAGCATTGGATGTAAGAGGACCAGTGCATTGTATCAGTTTCAGAAGCAGATTTGGACTACATATGGTCCGTAAGTGTAGGAAACACCGTTCTTTTGTTTGGGCACACTCAGATTTCCTGCAGTATTAGAGACTCTAGAAAGCAAGAGCGTGCATCTTGCTCTAAAGCAGAGTGTGATCCATGGATGAGAACTATGCTCTGTGTTTCCCTCTAGAAATGGAGTTAAATCCCAGGCTCTGTGTCTTACTACAGGCAAGACTTCGTTTCAGGTAAGGGCAGTCACTTTTCAGCTCAAACTAACTACATCTTTCACGGAGCTCACATGTTTCTCATCTTAACTGAAAAGCATTGTATATTAAAGGACCAGTGCTTTGTATCAGTTTCAGAAGCAGAGTTGTACTACATATGGTCCATATGTGTAGGAAACTCCGTTCTTTTGTTCGGGGCACACTCATGTTTCCTGCTGTCTTAGAGACTCTAGAAAGAAAGAGCGTGCTTCTCGCTCTAAAGCAGAGTGTGATCCATGGATGAGAACTATGCTGTGTGTTTCCCTTCAGAAATGGAGTTAAATCCCAGGCTCTCTGTCTTCCTACAAGCAAGACTTCGTTTCAGGTAAGGGCAGTCACTTTTCTGCTCAAAGGAACTACATCGTTCACGAAGCTCACACGTTTCTCATCTTAACTGACAAGCATTGGATGTTAGAGGACCAGTGCTTTGTATCTGTTTCAGAAGCAGAGTTGGACTATATTATGTCTGTATGTGTAGGAAACACCGTTCTTTTCTTCTCAGCACACTCACGTTTCCTGCTGTCTTAGAGACTCTAGAAAGCAAGAGCGTGCGTCTTGCTCTAAAGCAGAGTGTGATTCATGGATGAGAACTATGCTGTGTGTTTCCCTTCAGAAATGGACTTAAATCCCAGGCTCTGTGTCTTCCTATAAGCAAGACTTCATTTCAAGTAAGGGCAGTCACTTTTCAGCCTGAACAAACTACATCGTTCCCTGAACTCACACGTTTCTCATCTTAACAGAGAAGCATTGGATGTTAGAGGACCAGTGCTTTGTATCAGTTTTAGAAGAGGAGTTGGACTAGATATGGTCTGTATGTGTAGGAAACACCGTTCTTTTGTTCTCAGCAAACTCACGTTTCCTGCTTTCTTAGAGACTCTAGAAAGCAAGAGCGTGCTTCTCGCTCTAAAGCAGAGTGTGATCCATGGATGAGACAATGCTGTGTGTTTCACTTCAGAAATGGAGTTAAATCCCGTGCTCTGAGTCTCCCTACAAGCAAGACTTCGTTTCAGGTAAGGGCAGTCACTTTTCAGCTCAAACGAACTACATCGTTCACGAAGCTTGCACGTTTCTCATCTTAACTGACAAGCATTGGATGTTAGAGCGTCAGTGCTTTGTATCAGTTTCAGAAGCAGATTTGGACAACATATGGTCCATATGTGTAGGAAACACCGTTCTTTTATTCTGGGCACACTCAGATTTCCTGCTGTGTCAGAGACTCTAGAAAGCAAGAGTGTGCTTCTCGCTCTAAAGCACAGTGTGATCCATGAATGAGAACTATGCTGTGTGTTTCCCTTCAGAAATGGACTTAAATACCAGTCTCTGTGTCTTACTACAGGCAAGACTTCGTTTCAGGTAAGGGCAGTCACTTTTCAGCTCAAACTAACTACATCTTTCACGGAGCTCACACGTTTCTCATCTTAACAGAGAAGCATTGGATGTTAGAGCATCAGTGCTTTGCATCAGTTTCAGAAGCAGATTTGGACAACATATGGTCCATATGTGTAGGAAACATCGTTCTTTTATTCTGGGCACACTCAGATTTCCTGCTGTGTCAGAGACTCTGGAAAGCAAGAGTGTGCTTCTGGCTCTAAAGCACAGTGTGATCCATGAATGAGAACTATGCTGTGTGTTTCCCTTCAGAAATGGACTTAAATCCCAGGCTCTGTGTCTTCCCACAAGCAAGACTTCGTTTCATGTAAGGGCAATCACTTTTCAGCCTGAACAAACTACATCGTTCCCTGAACTCACACGTTTCTCATCTTAACAGAGAAGCATTGGATGTTAGAGGACCAGTGCTTTGTATCAGTTTTAGAAGAGGAGTTGGACTAGATATGGTCCGTATGTGTATGAAACACCGTTGTTTTGTTCTCAGCAAACTCACGTTTCCTGCTTTCTTAGAGACTCTAGAAAGCAGGAGCGTGCTTCTCGCTCTAAAGCAGAGTGTGATCCATGGATGAGACAATGCTGTGTGTTTCACTTCAGAAATGGAGTTAAATCCCGTGCTCTGAGTCTCCCTACAAGCAAGACTTCGTTTCAGGTAAGGGCAGTCACTTTTCTGCTCAAAGGAACTACATCGTTCACGAAGCTCGCACGTTTCTCATCTTAACAGAGAAGCATTGGATGTTAGAGCGTCAGTGCTTTGTATCAGTTTCAGAAGCAGATTTGGACTACATATGGTCCATATGTGTAGGAAACACCGTTCTTTTATTCTGGGCACACACAGATTTCCTGCTGTGTCAGAGACTCTAGAAAGCAAGAGTGTGCTTCTCGCTCTAAAGCAGAGTGTGATCCATGAATGAGACATTGCTGTGTGTTTCACTTCAGAAATGGAGTTAAATCCCGTGCTCTGAGTCTCCCTACAAGCAAGACTTCGTTTCAGGTAAGGGCAGTCACTTTTCTGCTCAAAGGAACTACATCGTTCACAAAGCTCGCACGTTTCTCATCTTAACTGACAAGCATTGGATGTTAGAGCGTCAGTGCTTTGTATCAGTTTCAGAAGCAGATTTGGACTACATATGGTCCATATGTGTAGGAAACACCGTCTTTTATTCTGGGCACACTCAGATTTCCTGCTGTGTCAGAGACTCTAGAAAGCAAGAGTGTGCTTCTCGCTCTAAAGCACAGTGTGATCCATGAATGAGAACTATGCTGTGTGTTTCCCTTCAGAAATGGACTTAAATACCAGGCTCTGTGTCTTACTACAAGCAAGACTTCGTTTAAGGTAAGGGAAGTCACTTTTCAGCTCAAACGAACTACATCGATCATTGAGCTCACACGTTTCTCATCTTAACAGACAAGCATTGGATGTTAGAGGCCCAGTGCTTTGTATCAGTTTAAGAAGAAGATTTGGACTAGATATGGTCCATATGTGTAGGAAACATCGTTCTTTTTTTCTCAGCACACTTACGTTTCCTGCTGTCTTAGAGACTCTAGAAAGCAAGAGCGTGCTTCTTGTTCTAAAGCAGAGTGTGATCAATGGATGAGAACACTGCTGTGTGTTTCACTTCAGAAATGGGGTTAAATCCCAGGCTGTGAATCTTCTGACAAGCAAGACTTCGTTACAGGTAAGGGCAGGCACTATTCAGCTGAAACGAACTACATCTTTCACTAAGCTAACACGTTTCTCATCTTAACTGACAAGCATTGGATGTAAGAGGACCAGTGCATTGTATCAGTTTCAGAAGCAGATTTGGACTACATATGGTCCGTAAGTGTAGGAAACACCGTTCTTTTGTTTGGGCACACTCAGATTTCCTGCAGTATTAGAGACTCTAGAAAGCAAGAGCGTGCATCTTGCTCTAAAGCAGAGTGTGATCCATGGATGAGAACTATGCTCTGTGTTTCCCTCTAGAAATGGAGTTAAATCCCAGGCTCTGTGTCTTACTACAGGCAAGACTTCGTTTCAGGTAAGGGCAGTCACTTTTCAGCTCAAACTAACTACATCTTTCACGGAGCTCACATGTTTCTCATCTTAACTGAAAAGCATTGTATATTAAAGGACCAGTGCTTTGTATCAGTTTCAGAAGCAGAGTTGTACTACATATGGTCCATATGTGTAGGAAACTCCGTTCTTTTGTTCGGGGCACACTCATGTTTCCTGCTGTCTTAGAGACTCTAGAAAGAAAGAGCGTGCTTCTCGCTCTAAAGCAGAGTGTGATCCATGGATGAGAACTATGCTGTGTGTTTCCCTTCAGAAATGGAGTTAAATCCCAGGCTCTCTGTCTTCCTACAAGCAAGACTTCGTTTCAGGTAAGGGCAGTCACTTTTCTGCTCAAAGGAACTACATCGTTCACGAAGCTCACACGTTTCTCATCTTAACTGACAAGCATTGGATGTTAGAGGACCAGTGCTTTGTATCTGTTTCAGAAGCAGAGTTGGACTATATTATGTCTGTATGTGTAGGAAACACCGTTCTTTTCTTCTCAGCACACTCACGTTTCCTGCTGTCTTAGAGACTCTAGAAAGCAAGAGCGTGCGTCTTGCTCTAAAGCAGAGTGTGATTCATGGATGAGAACTATGCTGTGTGTTTCCCTTCAGAAATGGACTTAAATCCCAGGCTCTGTGTCTTCCTACAAGCAAGACTTCATTTCAAGTAAGGGCAGTCACTTTTCAGCCTGAACAAACTACATCGTTCCCTGAACTCACACGTTTCTCATCTTAACAGAGAAGCATTGGATGTTAGAGGACCAGTGCTTTGTATCAGTTTTAGAAGAGGAGTTGGACTAGATATGGTCTGTATGTGTAGGAAACACCGTTCTTTTGTTCTCAGCAAACTCACGTTTCCTGCTTTCTTAGAGACTCTAGAAAGCAAGAGCGTGCTTCTCGCTCTAAAGCAGAGTGTGATCCATGGATGAGACAATGCTGTGTGTTTCACTTCAGAAATGGAGTTAAATCCCGTGCTCTGAGTCTCCCTACAAGCAAGACTTCGTTTCAGGTAAGGGCAGTCACTTTTCAGCTCAAACGAACTACATCGTTCACGAAGCTTGCACGTTTCTCATCTTAACTGACAAGCATTGGATGTTAGAGCGTCAGTGCTTTGTATCAGTTTCAGAAGCAGATTTGGACAACATATGGTCCATATGTGTAGGAAACACCGTTCTTTTATTCTGGGCACACTCAGATTTCCTGCTGTGTCAGAGACTCTAGAAAGCAAGAGTGTGCTTCTCGCTCTAAAGCACAGTGTGATCCATGAATGAGAACTATGCTGTGTGTTTCCCTTCAGAAATGGACTTAAATACCAGTCTCTGTGTCTTACTACAGGCAAGACTTCGTTTCAGGTAAGGGCAGTCACTTTTCAGCTCAAACTAACTACATCTTTCACGGAGCTCACACGTTTCTCATCTTAACAGAGAAGCATTGGATGTTAGAGCATCAGTGCTTTGCATCAGTTTCAGAAGCAGATTTGGACAACATATGGTCCATATGTGTAGGAAACATCGTTCTTTTATTCTGGGCACACTCAGATTTCCTGCTGTGTCAGAGACTCTGGAAAGCAAGAGTGTGCTTCTGGCTCTAAAGCACAGTGTGATCCATGAATGAGAACTATGCTGTGTGTTTCCCTTCAGAAATGGACTTAAATCCCAGGCTCTGTGTCTTCCCACAAGCAAGACTTCGTTTCATGTAAGGGCAATCACTTTTCAGCCTGAACAAACTACATCGTTCCCTGAACTCACACGTTTCTCATCTTAACAGAGAAGCATTGGATGTTAGAGGACCAGTGCTTTGTATCAGTTTTAGAAGAGGAGTTGGACTAGATATGGTCCGTATGTGTATGAAACACCGTTGTTTTGTTCTCAGCAAACTCACGTTTCCTGCTTTCTTAGAGACTCTAGAAAGCAGGAGCGTGCTTCTCGCTCTAAAGCAGAGTGTGATCCATGGATGAGACAATGCTGTGTGTTTCACTTCAGAAATGGAGTTAAATCCCGTGCTCTGAGTCTCCCTACAAGCAAGACTTCGTTTCAGGTAAGGGCAGTCACTTTTCTGCTCAAAGGAACTACATCGTTCACGAAGCTCGCACGTTTCTCATCTTAACAGAGAAGCATTGGATGTTAGAGCGTCAGTGCTTTGTATCAGTTTCAGAAGCAGATTTGGACTACATATGGTCCATATGTGTAGGAAACACCGTTCTTTTATTCTGGGCACACACAGATTTCCTGCTGTGTCAGAGACTCTAGAAAGCAAGAGTGTGCTTCTCGCTCTAAAGCAGAGTGTGATCCATGAATGAGACATTGCTGTGTGTTTCACTTCAGAAATGGAGTTAAATCCCGTGCTCTGAGTCTCCCTACAAGCAAGACTTCGTTTCAGGTAAGGGCAGTCACTTTTCTGCTCAAAGGAACTACATCGTTCACAAAGCTCGCACGTTTCTCATCTTAACTGACAAGCATTGGATGTTAGAGCGTCAGTGCTTTGTATCAGTTTCAGAAGCAGATTTGGACTACATATGGTCCATATGTGTAGGAAACACCGTCTTTTATTCTGGGCACACTCAGATTTCCTGCTGTGTCAGAGACTCTAGAAAGCAAGAGTGTGCTTCTCGCTCTAAAGCACAGTGTGATCCATGAATGAGAACTATGCTGTGTGTTTCCCTTCAGAAATGGACTTAAATACCAGGCTCTGTGTCTTACTACAAGCAAGACTTCGTTTAAGGTAAGGGAAGTCACTTTTCAGCTCAAACGAACTACATCGATCATTGAGCTCACACGTTTCTCATCTTAACAGACAAGCATTGGATGTTAGAGGCCCAGTGCTTTGTATCAGTTTAAGAAGAAGATTTGGACTAGATATGGTCCATATGTGTAGGAAACATCGTTCTTTTTTTCTCAGCACACTTACGTTTCCTGCTGTCTTAGAGACTCTAGAAAGCAAGAGCGTGCTTCTTGTTCTAAAGCAGAGTGTGATCAATGGATGAGAACACTGCTGTGTGTTTCACTTCAGAAATGGGGTTAAATCCCAGGCTGTGAATCTTCTGACAAGCAAGACTTCGTTACAGGTAAGGGCAGGCACTATTCAGCTGAAACGAACTACATCTTTCACTAAGCTAACACGTTTCTCATCTTAACTGACAAGCATTGGATGTAAGAGGACCAGTGCATTGTATCAGTTTCAGAAGCAGATTTGGACTACATATGGTCCGTAAGTGTAGGAAACACCGTTCTTTTGTTTGGGCACACTCAGATTTCCTGCAGTATTAGAGACTCTAGAAAGCAAGAGCGTGCATCTTGCTCTAAAGCAGAGTGTGATCCATGGATGAGAACTATGCTCTGTGTTTCCCTCTAGAAATGGAGTTAAATCCCAGGCTCTGTGTCTTACTACAGGCAAGACTTCGTTTCAGGTAAGGGCAGTCACTTTTCAGCTCAAACTAACTACATCTTTCACGGAGCTCACATGTTTCTCATCTTAACTGAAAAGCATTGTATATTAAAGGACCAGTGCTTTGTATCAGTTTCAGAAGCAGAGTTGTACTACATATGGTCCATATGTGTAGGAAACTCCGTTCTTTTGTTCGGGGCACACTCATGTTTCCTGCTGTCTTAGAGACTCTAGAAAGAAAGAGCGTGCTTCTCGCTCTAAAGCAGAGTGTGATCCATGGATGAGAACTATGCTGTGTGTTTCCCTTCAGAAATGGAGTTAAATCCCAGGCTCTCTGTCTTCCTACAAGCAAGACTTCGTTTCAGGTAAGGGCAGTCACTTTTCTGCTCAAAGGAACTACATCGTTCACGAAGCTCACACGTTTCTCATCTTAACTGACAAGCATTGGATGTTAGAGGACCAGTGCTTTGTATCTGTTTCAGAAGCAGAGTTGGACTATATTATGTCTGTATGTGTAGGAAACACCGTTCTTTTCTTCTCAGCACACTCACGTTTCCTGCTGTCTTAGAGACTCTAGAAAGCAAGAGCGTGCGTCTTGCTCTAAAGCAGAGTGTGATTCATGGATGAGAACTATGCTGTGTGTTTCCCTTCAGAAATGGACTTAAATCCCAGGCTCTGTGTCTTCCTACAAGCAAGACTTCATTTCAAGTAAGGGCAGTCACTTTTCAGCCTGAACAAACTACATCGTTCCCTGAACTCACACGTTTCTCATCTTAACAGAGAAGCATTGGATGTTAGAGGACCAGTGCTTTGTATCAGTTTTAGAAGAGGAGTTGGACTAGATATGGTCTGTATGTGTAGGAAACACCGTTCTTTTGTTCTCAGCAAACTCACGTTTCCTGCTTTCTTAGAGACTCTAGAAAGCAAGAGCGTGCTTCTCGCTCTAAAGCAGAGTGTGATCCATGGATGAGACAATGCTGTGTGTTTCACTTCAGAAATGGAGTTAAATCCCGTGCTCTGAGTCTCCCTACAAGCAAGACTTCGTTTCAGGTAAGGGCAGTCACTTTTCAGCTCAAACGAACTACATCGTTCACGAAGCTTGCACGTTTCTCATCTTAACTGACAAGCATTGGATGTTAGAGCGTCAGTGCTTTGTATCAGTTTCAGAAGCAGATTTGGACAACATATGGTCCATATGTGTAGGAAACACCGTTCTTTTATTCTGGGCACACTCAGATTTCCTGCTGTGTCAGAGACTCTAGAAAGCAAGAGTGTGCTTCTCGCTCTAAAGCACAGTGTGATCCATGAATGAGAACTATGCTGTGTGTTTCCCTTCAGAAATGGACTTAAATACCAGTCTCTGTGTCTTACTACAGGCAAGACTTCGTTTCAGGTAAGGGCAGTCACTTTTCAGCTCAAACTAACTACATCTTTCACGGAGCTCACACGTTTCTCATCTTAACAGAGAAGCATTGGATGTTAGAGCATCAGTGCTTTGCATCAGTTTCAGAAGCAGATTTGGACAACATATGGTCCATATGTGTAGGAAACATCGTTCTTTTATTCTGGGCACACTCAGATTTCCTGCTGTGTCAGAGACTCTGGAAAGCAAGAGTGTGCTTCTGGCTCTAAAGCACAGTGTGATCCATGAATGAGAACTATGCTGTGTGTTTCCCTTCAGAAATGGACTTAAATCCCAGGCTCTGTGTCTTCCCACAAGCAAGACTTCGTTTCATGTAAGGGCAATCACTTTTCAGCCTGAACAAACTACATCGTTCCCTGAACTCACACGTTTCTCATCTTAACAGAGAAGCATTGGATGTTAGAGGACCAGTGCTTTGTATCAGTTTTAGAAGAGGAGTTGGACTAGATATGGTCCGTATGTGTATGAAACACCGTTGTTTTGTTCTCAGCAAACTCACGTTTCCTGCTTTCTTAGAGACTCTAGAAAGCAGGAGCGTGCTTCTCGCTCTAAAGCAGAGTGTGATCCATGGATGAGACAATGCTGTGTGTTTCACTTCAGAAATGGAGTTAAATCCCGTGCTCTGAGTCTCCCTACAAGCAAGACTTCGTTTCAGGTAAGGGCAGTCACTTTTCTGCTCAAAGGAACTACATCGTTCACGAAGCTCGCACGTTTCTCATCTTAACTGACAAGCATTGGATGTTAGAGCGTCAGTGCTTTGTATCAGTTTCAGAAGCAGATTTGGACTACATATGGTCCATATGTGTAGGAAACACCGTTCTTTTGTTCTGGGCACACTCAGATTTCCAGCTGCATTAGAGTCTCTAGAAAGCAAGAGTGTGCTTCTTGCTCTAAAGCACAGTGTGATCCATGAATGAGAACTATGCTGTGTGTTTCCCTTCAGAAATGGACTTAAATACCAGGCTCTGTGTCTTACTACAAGCAAGACTTCGTTTAAGGTAAGGGAAGTCACTTTTCAGCTCAAACGAACTACATCGATCATTGAGCTCACACGTTTCTCATCTTAACAGACAAGCATTGGATGTTAGAGGCCCAGTGCTTTGTATCAGTTTAAGAAGAAGATTTGGACTAGATATGGTCCATATGTGTAGGAAACATCGTTCTTTTTTTCTCAGCACACTTACGTTTCCTGCTGTCTTAGAGACTCTAGAAAGCAAGTGCGTGCTTCTTGTTCTAAAGCAGAGTGTGATCAATGGATGAGAACACTGCTGTGTGTTTCACTTCAGAAATGGGGTTAAATCCCAGGCTCTGAGTCTTCTGACAAGCAAGACTTCGTTACAGGTAAGGGCAGTCACTTTTCAGCTGAAACGAACTACATCTTTCACTAAGCTCACACGTTTCTCATCTTAACTGACAAGCATTGGATGTAAGAGGACCAGTGCATTGTATCAGTTTCAGAAGCAGATTTGGACTACATATGGTCCGTAAGTGTAGGAAACACCGTTCTTTTGTTTGGGCACACTCAGATTTCCTGCAGTATTAGAGACTCTAGAAAGCAAGCGCGTGCTTCTTGCTCTAAAGCAGAGTGTGATCCATGGATGAGAACTATGCTGTGTGTTTCCCTTCAGAAATGGAGTTAAATCCCAGGCTCTCTGTCTTCCTAAAAGCAAGACTTGGTTTCAGGTAAGGGCAGTCACTTTTCAGCTCAAACGAACTACATTGTTCACTGAGCACACACGTTTCTCATCTTAACAGAGAAGCATTGGATGTTAGAGGACCAGTGCTTTGTATCAGTTTTAGAAGCAGAGTTGGACTAGATATGGTCTGTATGAGTAGGAAACACCGTGCTTTTTTTCTCAGCACACACAAGTTTCCTAATGTCTTAGAGACTTTAGAAAGCAAGAGCGTGCTTCTCGCTCTAAAGCAGAGTGTGATCAATGGATGAGACAATGCTGAGTGTTTCACTTCAGAAATGGAGTTAATTCCCGTGCTCTGAGTCTCCCTACAAGCAAGACTTCGTTTCAGGTAAGGGCAGTCACTTTTCTGCTCAAAGGAACTACATCGTTCACGAAGCTCACACATTTCTCATCTTAACTGACAAGCATTGGATGTTAGAGGACCAGTGCTTTGTATCAGTTTCAGAAGCAGAGTTGGACTATATTATGTCCGTATGTGTAGGAAACACCGTTCTTTTCTTCTCAGCACACTCACGTTTCCTGCTGTCTTAGAGACTCTAGAAAGCAAGAGCGTGCTTCTTGCTCTAAAGCAGAGTGCGATTCATGGATGAGAACTATGGTGTGTGTTTCCCTTCAGAAATGGACTTAAATCCCAGGCTCTGTGTCTTCCTACAAGCAAGACTTCGTTTCAAGTAAGGGCAGTCACTTTTCAGCCTGAACAAACTACATCGTTCCCTGAACTCACACGTTTCTCATCTTAACAGAGAAGCATTGGATGTTAGAGGACCAGTGCTTTGTATCAGTTTTAGAAGAGGATTTGGACTAGATATGGTCCGTATGTGTAGGAAACACCGTTCTTTTGTTCTCAGCAAACTCACATTTCCTGCTTTCTTAGAGACTCTAGAAACAAGAGCGTGCTTCTTATTCTAAAGCAGAGTGTTATCCATGGATGAGACAATGCTGTGTGTTTCACTTCAGAAATGGAATTAAATCCCGTGCTCTGAGTCTCCCTACAAGCAAGACTTCGTTTCAGGTAAGGGCAGTCACTTTTCTGCTCAAAGGAACTACATCGTTCACGAAGCTCACACGTTTCTCATCTTAACTGACAAGCATTGGATGTTAGAGCGTCAGTGCTTTGTATCAGTTTCAGAAGCAGATTTGGACTACATATGGTCCATATGTGTAGGAAACACCGTTCTTTTGTTCTGGGCACACTCAGATTTCCAGCTGCATTAGAGTCTCTAGAAAGCAAGAGTGTGCTTCTTGCTCTAAAGCACAGTGTGATCCATAAATGAGAACTATGCTGTGTGTTTCCCTTCAGAAATGGACTTAAATACCAGGCTCTGTGTCTTACTACAAGCAAGACTTCGTTTATGGTAAGGGAAGTCACTTTTCAGCTCAAACGAACTACATCGATCATTGAGCTCACACGTTTCTCATCTTAACAGACAAGCATTGGATGTTAGAGGCCCAGTGCTTTGTATCAGTTTAAGAAACAGATTTGGACTAGATATGGTCCATATGTGTAGGAAACATCGTTCTTTTTTTCTCAGCACACTTACGTTTCCTGCTGTCTTAGAGACTCTAGAAAGCAAGAGCGTGCTTCTTGTTCTAAAACAGAGTGTGATCAATGGATGAGAACACTGCTGTGTGTTTCACTTCAGAAATGGGGTTAAATCCCAGGCTCTGAGTCTTCTGACAAGCAAGACTTCGTTACAGGTAAAGGCAGTCACTTTTCAGCTGAAACGAACTACATCTTTCACTAAGCTCACACGTTTCTCATCTTAACTGAAAAGCATTGTATATTAAAGGACCAGTGCTTTGTATCAGTTTCAGAAGCAGAGTTGTACTACATATGGTCCATATGTGTAGGAAACTCCGTTCTTTTGTTCGGGTTACACTCACGTTTCCTGCTGTCTTAGAGACTCTAGAAAGCAAGAGCGTGCTTCTCGCTCTAAAGCAGAGTGTGATCCATGGATGAGAACTATGCTGTGTGTTTCCCTTCAGAAATGGAGTTAAATCCCAGGCTCTCTGTCTTCCTACAATCAAGACTTCCTTTCAGGTAAGGGCAGTCACTTTTCTGCTCAAACGAACTACATCGTTCACGAAGCTCACACGTTTCTCATCTTAACTGACAAGCATTGGATGTTAGAGGACCAGTGCTTTGTATCAGTTTCAGTAGAAGAGTTGGACTAGATATGGTCCGTATGTGTAGGAAACACCGTTCTTTTGTTTGGGCACACTCAGATTTCCTGCAGTATTAGAGACTCTAGAAAGCAAGCGCGTGCTTCTTGCTCTAAAGCAGAGTGTGATCCATGGATGAGAACTATGCTGTGTGTTTCCCTTCAGAAATGGAGTTAAATCCCAGGCTCTCTGTCTTCCTAAAAGCAAGACTTGGTTTCAGGTAAGGGCAGTCACTTTTCAGCTCAAACGAACTACATTGTTCACTGAGCACACACGTTTCTCATCTTAACAGAGAAGCATTGGATGTTAGAGGACCAGTGCTTTGTATCAGTTTTAGAAGCAGAGTTGGACTAGATATGGTCTGTATGAGTAGGAAACACCGTGCTTTTTTTCTCAGCACACACAAGTTTCCTAATGTCTTAGAGACTTTAGAAAGCAAGAGCGTGCTTCTCGCTCTAAAGCAGAGTGTGATCAATGGATGAGACAATGCTGAGTGTTTCACTTCAGAAATGGAGTTAATTCCCGTGCTCTGAGTCTCCCTACAAGCAAGACTTCGTTTCAGGTAAGGGCAGTCACTTTTCTGCTCAAAGGAACTACATCGTTCACGAAGCTCACACATTTCTCATCTTAACTGACAAGCATTGGATGTTAGAGGACCAGTGCTTTGTATCAGTTTCAGAAGCAGAGTTGGACTATATTATGTCCGTATGTGTAGGAAACACCGTTCTTTTCTTCTCAGCACACTCACGTTTCCTGCTGTCTTAGAGACTCTAGAAAGCAAGAGCGTGCTTCTTGCTCTAAAGCAGAGTGCGATTCATGGATGAGAACTATGGTGTGTGTTTCCCTTCAGAAATGGACTTAAATCCCAGGCTCTGTGTCTTCCTACAAGCAAGACTTCGTTTCAAGTAAGGGCAGTCACTTTTCAGCCTGAACAAACTACATCGTTCCCTGAACTCACACGTTTCTCATCTTAACAGAGAAGCATTGGATGTTAGAGGACCAGTGCTTTGTATCAGTTTTAGAAGAGGATTTGGACTAGATATGGTCCGTATGTGTAGGAAACACCGTTCTTTTGTTCTCAGCAAACTCACATTTCCTGCTTTCTTAGAGACTCTAGAAACAAGAGCGTGCTTCTTATTCTAAAGCAGAGTGTTATCCATGGATGAGACAATGCTGTGTGTTTCACTTCAGAAATGGAATTAAATCCCGTGCTCTGAGTCTCCCTACAAGCAAGACTTCGTTTCAGGTAAGGGCAGTCACTTTTCTGCTCAAAGGAACTACATCGTTCACGAAGCTCACACGTTTCTCATCTTAACTGACAAGCATTGGATGTTAGAGCGTCAGTGCTTTGTATCAGTTTCAGAAGCAGATTTGGACTACATATGGTCCATATGTGTAGGAAACACCGTTCTTTTGTTCTGGGCACACTCAGATTTCCAGCTGCATTAGAGTCTCTAGAAAGCAAGAGTGTGCTTCTTGCTCTAAAGCACAGTGTGATCCATAAATGAGAACTATGCTGTGTGTTTCCCTTCAGAAATGGACTTAAATACCAGGCTCTGTGTCTTACTACAAGCAAGACTTCGTTTATGGTAAGGGAAGTCACTTTTCAGCTCAAACGAACTACATCGATCATTGAGCTCACACGTTTCTCATCTTAACAGACAAGCATTGGATGTTAGAGGCCCAGTGCTTTGTATCAGTTTAAGAAACAGATTTGGACTAGATATGGTCCATATGTGTAGGAAACATCGTTCTTTTTTTCTCAGCACACTTACGTTTCCTGCTGTCTTAGAGACTCTAGAAAGCAAGAGCGTGCTTCTTGTTCTAAAGCAGAGTGTGATCAATGGATGAGAACACTGCTGTGTGTTTCACTTCAGAAATGGGGTTAAATCCCAGGCTCTGAGTCTTCTGACAAGCAAGACTTCGTTACAGGTAAAGGCAGTCACTTTTCAGCTGAAACGAACTACATCTTTCACTAAGCTCACACGTTTCTCATCTTAACTGAAAAGCATTGTATATTAAAGGACCAGTGCTTTGTATCAGTTTCAGAAGCAGAGTTGTACTACATATGGTCCATATGTGTAGGAAACTCCGTTCTTTTGTTCGGGTTACACTCACGTTTCCTGCTGTCTTAGAGACTCTAGAAAGCAAGAGCGTGCTTCTCGCTCTAAAGCAGAGTGTGATCCATGGATGAGAACTATGCTGTGTGTTTCCCTTCAGAAATGGAGTTAAATCCCAGGCTCTCTGTCTTCCTACAATCAAGACTTCCTTTCAGGTAAGGGCAGTCACTTTTCTGCTCAAACGAACTACATCGTTCACGAAGCTCACACGTTTCTCATCTTAACTGACAAGCATTGGATGTTAGAGGACCAGTGCTTTGTATCAGTTTCAGTAGAAGAGTTGGACTAGATATGGTCCGTATGTGTAGGAAACACCGTTCTTTTGTTCTCAGCACACTCACGTTTCCTGCTGACTTAGAGAGTCTAGAAAGCAAGAGCGTGCTTCTTGCTCTAAAGCAGAGTGTGATCCATGGATGAGAACTATGCTATGTGTTTCCCTTCAGAAATGGAGTTAAATCCCAGGCTCTGTGTCTTCCTACAAGCAAGACTTCCTTTCAGGTAACGGCAGTCACTTTTGTGCTCAACAAACTACATCGTTCACGAAGCTCACACGTTTCTCATCTTAACTTACAAACATTCGATGTTAGAGGACCAGTGCTTTGTATCAGTTTTAGAAGCAGATTTGAACTACATATGGTCCATATGTGTAGGAAACACTGTTCTTTTGTTCTGGGAACACTCAGATTTCCAGCTGTATTACAGACTCTAGAAAGCAAGAGTATGCTTCTCGCTCAAAGCAGAGTGTGATCCATGAATGAGAACTATGCTGTGTATTTCCCTTCAGAAATGGACTTAAATCCCAGGCTCTGTGTCTTACTACAAGCAAGACTTCGTTGCAGGTAAGGGCAGTCACTTTTCAGTTCAAAGGAAGTACATCATTCACAAAGCTCACACGTTTCTCATCTTAACTGACAAGCATTGGATGTTAGAGTACCAGTGCTTTGTATCAGTTTCAGAAGCAGATTTGGACTAGATATGGTCCATATGTTAGGAAACACCATTCTTTTGTTCTCAGCACACTTATGTTTCCTGCTGTCTTAGAGACTCTAGAAAGTAAGAGCGTGCTTCTTGTTCTAAAGCAGAGTGTGATAAATGGATGAGAACACTGCTATGTGTTTCACTTCAGAAATGGGGTTAAATCACATGCTCTGAGTCTTCCGACAAGCAAGACTTCGTTTCAGGTAAGGGCAGTCACATTTCAGCTCAAATGAACTACATCGTTCACTAAGCTCAAACGTTTCCCATCTTAACTGACAAGCATTGAATGTAAGAGGACCAGTGCATTGTATCAGTTTCAGAAGCAGATTTGGACTACATATGGTCCATATGTGTAGGAAACTCCGTTCTTTTGTTCGGGGCACACTCAGATTTCCTGCAGTATTAGAGACTCTAGAAAGCAAGAGTGTGCTTCTCGCTCTAAAGCAGAGTGTGATCCATGAATGAGAACTATGCTGTGTGTTTCCCTTCAGAAATGGAGTTAAATCCCAGGCTCTGAGTCTTCCTACAAGCAAGAGTTCCTTTCAGGTAAGGGCAGTCAGTTTTCTGCTCAAATGAACTACATCGTTCACAAAGCTCACACGTTTCTCATCTTAACTTACAAACATTCGATGTTAGAGGACCAGTGCTTTGTATCAGTTTCAGTAGAAGAGTTGGACTAGATATGGTCCGTATGTGTAGGAAACACCGTTCTTTTCTTCTCAGCACACTCACGTTTCCTGCTGTCTTAGAGACTCTAGAAAGCAAGAGCGTGCTTCTTGCTCTAAAGCAGAGTGTGATTCATGGATGAGAACTATGCTGTGTGTTTCCCTTCAGAAATGGACTTAAATCCCAGGCTCTGTGTCTTCCTACAAGCAAGACTTCGTTTCAAGTAAGGGCAGTCACTTTTCAGCCTGAACAAACTACATCGTTCCCTGAACTCACACGTTTCTCATCTTAACAGAGAAGCATTGGATGTTAGAGGACCAGTGCTTTGTATCAGTTTCAGAAGAGGAGTTGGACTAGATATGGTCCGTATGTGTAGGAAACACCGTTCTTTGTTCTCAGCACACTCACGTTTCCTGCTTTCTTAGAGACTCTAGAAAGCAAGAGCGTGCTTCTCGCTCTAAAGCAGAGTGTGATCCATGGATGAGACAATGCTGTGTGTTTCACTTCAGAAATGGAGTTAAATCCCGTGCTCTGAGTCTCCCTACAAGCAAGACTTCGTTTCAGGTAAGGGCAGTCACTTTTCTGCTAAAAGGAACTACATCGTTCACGAAGCTCGCACGTTTCTCATCTTAACTGACAAGCATTGGATGTTAGAGCGTCAGTGCTTTGTATCAGTTTCAGAAGCAGATTTGGACTACATATGGTCCATATGTGTAGGAAACACCGTTCTTTTATTCTGGGCACACTCAGATTTCCTGCTGTGTCAGAGACTCAAGAAAGCAAGAGTGTGCTTCTCGCTCTAAAGCACAGTGTGATCCATGAATGAGAACTATGCTGTGTGTTTCCCTTCAGAGATGGACTTAAATCCCAGGCTCTGTGTCTTACTACAAGCAAGACTTCGTTTAAGGTAAGGGAAGTCACTTTTCAGCTCAAACGAACTACATCGATCATTGAGCTCACACGTTTCTCATCTTAACAGACAAGCATTGGATGTTAGAGGCCCAGTGCTTTGTATCAGTTTAAGAAGCAGATTTGGACTAGATATGGTCCATATGTGTAGGAAACACCGTTCTTTTTTTCTCAGCACACTTACGTTTCCTGCTGTCTTAGAGACTCTAGAAAGCAATTGCGTGCTTCTTGTTCTAAAGCAGAGTGTGATCAATGGAAGAGAACACTGCTGTGTGAATCACTTCAGAAATGGGGTTAAATCCCAGGCTCTGAGTCTTCTGACAAGCAAGACTTCGTTACAGGTAAGGGCAGTCACTTTTCAGCTGAAACGAACTACATCTTTCACTAAGCTCACACGTTTCTCATCTTAACTGACAAGCATTGGATGTAAGAGGACCAGTGCATTGTATCAGTTTCAGAAGCAGATTTGGACTACATATGGTCCGTAAGTGTAGGAAACACCGTTCTTTTGTTTGGGCACACTCAGATTTCCTGCAATATTAGAGACTCTAGAAAGCAAGAGCGTGCTTCTTGCTCTAAAGCATAGTGTGATCCATGGATGAGAACTATGCTCTGTGTTTCCCTTCAGAAATGGAGTTAAATCCCAGGCTCTGTGTCTTACTACAGGCAAGACTTCGTTTCAGGTAAGGGCAGTCACTTTTCAGCTCAAACGAACTATATTGTTCACAGAGCTCACACGTTTCTCATCTTAACAGAGAAGCATTGGATGTTAGAGGACCAGGGCTTGTATCAGTTTTAGAAGCAGAGTTGGACTAGATATGGTCTGTATGAGTAGGAAACACCGTTCTTTTTTTCTCAGCACACTCAAGTTTCCTAATATCTTAGAGACTTTAGAAAGCAAGAGCGTGCTTCTCGCTCTAAAGCAGAGTGTGATCAATGGATGAGACAATGCTGAGTGTTTCACTTCAGAAATGGAGTTAATTCCCGTGCTCTGAGTCTCCCTACAAGCAAGACTTCGTTTCAGGTAAGGGCAGTCACTTTTCTGCTCAAAGGAACTACATCGTTCACGAAGCTTACACGTTTCTCATCTTAACTGACAAGCATTGGATGTTAGAGGACCAGTGCTTTGTATCAGTTTCAGAAGCAGAGTTGGACTATATTATGTCCGTATGTGTAGGAAACACCGTTCTTTTCTTCTCAGCACACTCACGTTTCCTGCTGTCTTAGAGACTCTAGAAAGCAAGAGCGTGCTTCTTGCTCTAAAGCAGAGTGTGATTCATGGATGAGAACTATGCTGTGTGTTTCCCTTCAGAAATGGACTTAAATCCCAGGCTCTGTGTCTTCCTACAAGCAAGACTTCGTTTCAAGTAAGGGCAGTCACTTTTCAGCCTGAACAAACTACATCGTTCCCTGAACTCACATGTTTCTCATCTTAACAGAGAAGCATTGGATGTTAGAGGACCAGTGCTTTGTATCAGTTTTAGAAGAGGAGTTGGACTAGATATGGTCCGTATGTGTAGGAAACACCGTTCTTTTGTTCTCAGCAAACTCACATTTCCTGCTTTCTTAGAGACTCTAGAAACAAGAACGTGCTTCTTGTTCTAAAGCAGAGTGTTATCCATGGATGAGACAATGCTGTGTGTTTCACTTCAGAAATGGAGTTAAATCCCGTGCTCTGAGTCTCCCTACAAGCAAGACTTCGTTTCAGGTAAGGGCAGTCACTTTTCTGCTCAAAGGAACTACATCGTTCACGATGCTCGCAAGTTTCTCATCTTAACTGACAAGCATTGGATGTTAGAGCGTCAGTGCTTTGTATCAGTTTCAGAAGCAGATTTGGACTACATATGGTCCATATGTGTAGGAAACACCGTTCTTTTGTTCTGGGCACACTCAGATTTCCTGCTGCATTAGATTCTCTAGAAAGCAAGAGTGTGCTTCTTGCTCTAAAGCACAGTGTGATCCATGAATGAGAACTATGCTGTGTGTTTCCCTTCAGAAATGGACTTAAATACCAGGCTCTGTGTCTTACTACAAGCAAGACTTCGTTTAAGGTAAGGGAAGTCACTTTTCAGCTCAAACGAACTACATCGATCATTGAGCTCACACGTTTCTCATCTTAACAGACAAGCATTGGATGTTAGAGGCCCAGTGCTTTGTATCAGTTTAAGAAGCAGATTTGGACTAGATATGGTCCATATGTGTAGGAAACACCGTTCTTTTTTTCTCAGCACACTTACGTTTCCTGCTGTCTTAGAGACTCTAGAAAGCAAGAGCGTGCTTCTTGTTCTAAAGCAGAGTGTGATCAATGGATGAGAACACTGCTGTGTGTTTCACTTCAGAAATAGGGTTAAATCCCAGGCTCTGAGTCTTTCGACAAGCAAGACTTCGTTTCAGGTAAGGGCAGTCACTTTTCAGGTGAAACGAACTGCATCGTTCACTCAGCTCACACGTTTCTCATCTTAACTGACAAGCATTGGATGTAAGAGGACCAGTGCATTGTATCAGTTTCAGAAGCAGATTTGGACTACATATGGTCCGTAAGTGTAGGAAACACCGTTCTTTTGTTTGGGCACACTCAGATTTCCTGCAGTGTTAGAGACTCTAGAAAGCAAGAGCATGCTTCTTGCTCTAAAGCACAGTGTGATCCATGGATGAGAACTATGCTGTGTGTTTCCCTTCAGAAATGGAGTTGAATCCCAGGCTCTGTGTCTTCCTACAAGCAAGACTTCGTTTCAGCTAAGGGCAGTCACTTTTCAGCTCAAACGAACTACATCGTTCACTGAGCTCACACGTTTCTCATCTTAAAAGAGAAGCATTGGATGTTAGAGGACCAGGACATTGTATCAGTTTTAGAAGCAGAGTTGGACTGGATATGGTCCGTATGTGTAGGAAACACCGTTCTTTTGTTCTCAGCACACTCACGTTTCCTGCTGTCTTAGAGACTCTAGAAAGCAAGAGCGTGCTTCTTGTTCTAAAGCAGAGTGTGATCAATGGATGAGACAATGCTGTGTGTTTCACTTTAGAAATGGAGTTAATTCCCGTGCTCTGAGTCTCCCTACAAGCAAGAATTCGTTTCAGGTAAGGGCAGTCACTTTTCTGCTCAAAGGAACTACATCGTTCACAAAGCTCACACGTTTCTCATCTTAACTGACAAGCATTGGATGTTAGAGGACCAGTGTTTTGTATCAGTTTTAGAAGCAGATTTGAACTACATATGGTCCATATGTGTAGGAAACACCGTTCTTTTGTTCTGGGAACACTCAGATTTCCAGCTGTATTACAGACTCTAGAAAGCAAGAGTATGCTTCTCGCTCAAAGCAGAGTGTGATCCATGAATGAGAACTATGCTGTGTATTTCCCTTCAGAAATGGACTTAAATCCCAGGCTCTGAGTCTTCCTACAAGCAAGACTTCGTTGCAGGTAAGGGCAGTCACTTTTCAGTTCAAAGGAAGTACATCATTCACAAAGCTCACACGTTTCTCATCTTAACTGACAAGCATTGGATGTTAGAGTACCAGTGCTTTGTATCAGTTTCAGAAGCAGATTTGGACTAGATATGGTCCATATGTGTAGGAAACACCATTCTTTTGTTCTCAGCACACTTATGTTTCCTGCTGTCTTAGAGACTCTAGAAAGTAAGAGCGTGCTTCTTGTTCTAAAGCAGAGTGTGATCAATGGATGAGAACACTGCTATGTGTTTCACTTCAGAAATGGGGTTAAATCACATGCTCTGAGTCTTCCAACAAGCTAGACTTCGTTTCAGGTAAGGGCAGTCACATTTCAGCTCAAATGAACTACATCGTTCACTAAGCTCAAACGTTTCCCATCTTAACTGACAAGCATTGAATGTAAGAGGACCAGTGCATTGTATCAGTTTCAGAAGCAGATTTGGACTACATATGGTCCATATGTGTAGGAAACTCCGTTCTTTTGTTCGGGGCACACTCAGATTTCCTGCAGTATTAGAGACTCTAGAAAGCAAGAGTGTGCTTCTCGCTCTAAAGCAGAGTGTGATCCATGAATGAGAACTATGCTGTGTGTTTCCCTTCAGAAATGGAGTTAAATCCCAGGCTCTGAGTCTTCCTACAAGCAAGAGTTCGTTTCAGGTAAGGGCAGTCAGTTTTCTGCTCAAATGAACTACATCGTTCACAAAGCTCACACGTTTCTCATCTTAACTTACAAACATTCGATGTTAGAGGACCAGTGCTTTGTATCAGTTTCAGTAGAAGAGTTGGACTAGATATGGTCCGTATGTGTAGGAAACACCATTCTTTTGTTCTCAGCACACTCACGTTTCCTGCTGTCTTAGAGACTCTAGAAAGCAAGAGCGTGCTTCTTGCTCTAAAGCAGAGTGTGATCCATGGATGAGAACTATGCTATGTGTTTCCCTTCAGAAATGGAGTTAAATCCCAGGCTCTGTGTCTTCCTACAAGCAAGACTTCCTTTCAGGTAACGGCAGTCACTTTTGTGCTCAACAAACTACATCGTTCACGAAGCTCACACGTTTCTCATCTTAACAGAGAAGCATTGGATGTTAGAGGACCAGTGCTTTGTATCAGTTTAAGATCAGAGTTGGACTAGATATGGTCTCTATGTGTAGGAAACACCGTTCTTTTGTTCTCAGCACACTCACGTTTCCTGCTCTCTTAGAGACTCTAGAAAGCAGGAGCGTGCTTCTTGTTCTAAAGCAGAGTGTGATCAATGTATGGGACAATGCTGTGTGTTTCACTTCAGAAATGGAGTTAAATCCCGTGCTCTGAGTCTGCCTACAAGCAAGACTTCGTTTCAGGTAAGGGCAGTCACTTTTCTGCTCAAAGGAACTACATCGTTCATGGAGCTCACACGATTCTCATCTTAACTGACAAGCATTGGATGTTAGAGGACCAGTGCATTGTATCAGTTTCAGAAGAAGATTTGGACTACATATAATCCGTATGTGTAGGAAACAATGTTCTTTTGTTCTGGGCACACTCAGATTTCCTGCTGTATTAGAGACTCTAGAAAGCAAGAGCGTGCTTCTTGCTCTAAAGCAGAGTGAGATCGATGGATGAGAACTATGCTGTGTGTTTCCCTTCAGAAATGGAGTTAAATCTCAGGCTCTGTGTCTTCCTACAGGCAAGACTTCGTTTCAGGTAATGGCAGTAACTTTTCAGCTCAAATAAACTACATCGTTCATGAAGCTCACACGTTTCTCATCTTAACAGACAAGCATTGGATTTTAGAGGACCAGTGCTTTTTATCAGTTTCAGAAGCAGAGTTGGACTATATAATTTCCGTATGTGTAGGAAACACCGTTCTTTTGTTCTCAGCACACTCACGTTTCCTGCTGTCTTAGAGAATCTAGAAAGCAAGAGAGTGCTTCTTGTTCTAAAGCAGGGTGTGATCAATGGATGATTATACTGCTGTGTGTTTTACTTCAGAAATGGAGTTAAATCCCAGGCTCTGAGTCTTCCTACAAGCAAGACTTCGTTTAAGGTAAGGGCAGTCACTGTTCTGCTCAAACGAACTACATCGTTCACGAAGCTCACACGTTTCTCATCTTAACTGACAAGCATTGGATGTTAGAGGGTCAGTGCTTTGTATCAGCTTCAGAAGCAGATTTGGACTACATATGGTCCATATGTGTAGGAAACAACGTTCTTTTCTTCGGGGCACACTCAGATTTCATGCTGTATTAGAGACCCTAGAAAGCAAGAGTGTGCTTCTCACTCTAAAGCAGAGTGTGATCCATGGATGAGAACTATGCTGTGTGTTTCCATCAGAAATGGAGTTAAATCGCAGGCTCTGTGTCTTACTACAAGCAAGACTTCGTTTCAGGTAAGGGCAGTCACTTTTCAGCTAAAACGAACTACATCGATCACTGAGCTCACATGTTTCTCATCTTAACAGACAAGCATTGGATGTTAGAGGCCCAGTGCTTTGTATCAGTTTAAGAAGCAGATTTGGACTAGATATGGTCCATATGTGTAGGAAACACCGTTCTTTTTTTCTCAGCACACTTACGTTTCCTGCTGTCTTAGAGACTCTAGAAAGCAAGAGCGTGCTTCTTGTTCTAAAGCAGAGTGTGATCAATGGATGAGAACACTGCTGTGTGTTTCACTTCAGAAATGGGGTTAAATCCAGGCTCTGAGTCTTCTGACAAGCAAGACTTCGTTACAGGTAAGGGCAGTCACTTTTCAGCTGAAACGAACTACATCTTTCACTAAGCTCACACGTTTCTCATCTTAACTGACAAGCATTGGATGTAAGAGGACCAGTGCATTGTATCAGTTTCAGAAGCAGATTTGGACTACATATGGTCCGTAAGTGTAGGAAACACCGTTCTTTTGTTTGGGCACACTCAGATTTCCTGCAATATTAGAGACTCTAGAAAGCAAGAGTGTGCTTCTCACTCTAAAGCAGAGTGTGATCAATGGATGAGACAATGCTGAGTGTTTCACTTCAGAAATGGAGTTAATTCCCGTGCTCTGAGTCTCCCTACAAGCAAGACTTCGTTTCAGGTAAGGGCAGTCACTTTTCTGCTCAAAGGAACTACATCGTTCCCGAAGCTTACACGTTTCTCATCTTAACTGACAAGCATTGGATGTTAGGGGACCAGTGCTTTGTATCAGTTTCAGAAGCAGAGTTGGACTATATTATGTCCGTATGTGTAGGAAACACCGTTCTTTTCTTCTCAGCACACTCACGTTTCCTGCTGTCTTAGAGACTCTAGAAAGCAAGAGCGTGCTTCTTGCTCTAAAGCAGAGTGTGATTCATGGATGAGAACTATGCTGTGTGTTTCCCTTCAGAAATGGACTTAAATCCCAGGCTCTGTGTCTTCCTACAAGCAAGACTTCGTTTCAAGTAAGGGCAGTCACTTTTCAGCCTGAACAAACTACATCGTTCCCTGAACTCACACGTTTCTCATCTTAACAGAGAAGCATTGGATGTTAGAGGACCAGTGCTTTGTATCAGTTTTAGAAGAGGAGTTGGACTAGATATGGTCCGTATGTGTAGGAAACACCGTTCTTTTGTTCTCAGCAAACTCACATTTCCTGCTTTCTTAGAGACTCTAGAAACAAGAACGTGCTTCTTGTTCTAAAGCAGAGTGTTATCCATGGATGAGACAATGCTGTGTGTTTCACTTCAGAAATGGAGTTAAATCCCGTGCTCTGAGTTTCCCTACAAGCAAGACTTCGTTTCAGGTAAGGGCAGTCACTTTTCTGCTCAAAGGAACTACATCGTTCACGATGCTCGCACGTTTCTCATCTTAACTGACAAGCATTGGATGTTAGAGCGTCAGTGCTTTGTATCAGTTTCAGAAGCAGATTTGGACTACATATGGTCCATATGTGTAGGAAACACCGTTCTTTTGTTCTGGGCACACTCAGATTTCCTGCTGCATTAGATTCTCTAGAAAGCAAGAGTGTGCTTCTTGCTCTAAAGCACAGTGTGATCCATGAATGAGAACTATGCTGTGTGTTTCCCTTCAGAAATGGACTTAAATACCAGGCTCTGTGTCTTACTACAAGCAAGACTTCGTTTAATGTAAGCGAAGTCACTTTTCAGCTCAAACGAACTACATCGATCATTGAGCTCACACGTTTCTCATCTTAACAGACAAGCATTGGATGTTAGAGGCCCAGTGCTTTGTATCAGTTTAAGAAGCAGATTTGGACTAGATATGGTCCATATGTGTAGGAAACACCGTTCTTTTTTTCTCAGCACACTTACGTTTCCTGCTGTCTTAGAGACTCTAGAAAGCAAGAGCGTGCTTCTTGTTCTAAAGCAGAGTGTGATCAATGGATGAGAACACTGCTGTGTGTTTCACTTCAGAAATGGGGTTAAATCCCAGGCTCTGAGTCTTTTGACAAGCAAGACTTCGTTTCAGGTAAGGGCAGTCACTTTTCAGGTGAAACGAACTGCATCGTTCACTCAGCTCACACGTTTCTCATCTTAACTGACAAGCATTGGATGTAAGAGGACCAGTGCATTGTATCAGTTTCAGAAGCAGATTTGGACTACATATGGTCCGTAAGTGTAGGAAACACCGTTCTTTTGTTTGGGCACACTCAGATTTCCTGCAGTGTTAGAGACTCTAGAAAGCAAGAGCGTGCTTCTTGCTCTAAAGCACAGTGTGATCCATGGATGAGAACTATGCTGTGTGTTTCCCTTCAGAAATGGAGTTGAATCCCAGGCTCTGTGTCTTCCTACAAGCAAGACTTCGTTTCAGCTAAGGGCAGTCACTTTTCAGCTCAAACGAACTACATCGTTCACTGAGCTCACACGTTTCTCATCTTAAAAGAGAAGCATTGGATGTTAGAGGACCAAGACATTGTATCAGTTTTAGAAGCAGAGTTGGACTGGATATGGTCCGTATGTGTAGGAAACACCGTTCTTTTGTTCTCAGCACACTCACGTTTCCTGCTGTCTTAGAGACTCTAGAAAGCAAGAGCGTGCTTCTTGTTCTAAAGCAGAGTGTGATCAATGGATGAGACAATGCTGTGTGTTTCACTTTAGAAATGGAGTTAATTCCCGTGCTCTGAGTCTCCCTACAAGCAAGAATTCGTTTCAGGTAAGGGCAGTCACTTTTCTGCTCAAAGGAACTACATCGTTCACAAAGCTCACACGTTTCTCATCTTAACTGACAAGCATTGGATGTTAGAGGACCAGTGTTTTGTATCAGTTTTAGAAGCAGATTTGAACTACATATGGTCCATATGTGTAGGAAACACCGTTCTTTTGTTCTGGGAACACTCAGATTTCCAGCTGTATTACAGACTCTAGAAAGCAAGAGTATGCTTCTCGCTCAAAGCAGAGTGTGATCCATGAATGAGAACTATGCTGTGTATTTCCCTTCAGAAATGGACTTAAATCCCAGGCTCTGAGTCTTCCTACAAGCAAGACTTCGTTGCAGGTAAGGGCAGTCACTTTTCAGTTCAAAGGAAGTACATCATTCACAAAGCTCACACGTTTCTCATCTTAACTGACAAGCATTGGATGTTAGAGTACCAGTGCTTTGTATCAGTTTCAGAAGCAGATTTGGACTAGATATGGTCCATATGTGTAGGAAACACCATTCTTTTGTTCTCAGCACACTTATGTTTCCTGCTGTCTTAGAGACTCTAGAAAGTAAGAGCGTGCTTCTTGTTCTAAAGCAGAGTGTGATCAATGGATGAGAACACTGCTATGTGTTTCACTTCAGAAATGGGGTTAAATCACATGCTCTGAGTCTTCCGACAAGCTAGACTTCGTTTCAGGTAAGGGCAGTCACATTTCAGCTCAAATGAACTACATCGTTCACTAAGCTCAAACGTTTCCCATCTTAACTGACAAGCATTGAATGTAAGAGGACCAGTGCATTGTATCAGTTTCAGAAGCAGATTTGGACTACATATGGTCCATATGTGTAGGAAACTCCGTTCTTTTGTTCGGGGCACACTCAGATTTCCTGCAGTATTAGAGACTCTAGAAAGCAAGAGTGTGCTTCTCGCTCTAAAGCAGAGTGTGATCCATGAATGAGAACTATGCTGTGTGTTTCCCTTCAGAAATGGAGTTAAATCCCAGGCTCTGAGTCTTCCTACAAGCAAGAGTTCGTTTCAGGTAAGGGCAGTCAGTTTTCTGCTCAAATGAACTACATCGTTCACAAAGCTCACACGTTTCTCATCTTAACTTACAAACATTCGATGTTAGAGGACCAGTGCTTTGTATCAGTTTCAGTAGAAGAGTTGGACTAGATATGGTCCGTATGTGTAGGAAACACCGTTCTTTTGTTCTCAGCACACTCACGTTTCCTGCTGTCTTAGAGACTCTAGAAAGCAAGAGCGTGCTTCTTGCTCTAAAGCAGAGTGTGATCCATGGATGAGAACTATGCTATGTGTTTCCCTTCAGAAATGGAGTTAAATCCCAGGCTCTGTGTCTTCCTACAAGCAAGACTTTGTTTCAGGTAAGGGCAGTCACTTTTCAGCTCAAACGAACTACATCGTTCACTGAGCTCACACGTTTCTCATCTTAACAGAGAAGCATTGGATGTTAGAGGACCAGTGCTTTGTATCAGTTTAAGATCATAGTTGGACTAGATATGGTCTCTATGTGTAGGAAACACCGTTCTTTTGTTCTCAGCACACTCACGTTTCCTGCTCTCTTAGAGACTCTAGAAAGCAGGAGCGTGCTTCTTGTTCTAAAGCAGAGTGTGATCAATGTATGGGACAATGCTGTGTGTTTCACTTCAGAAATGGAGTTAAATCCCGTGCTCTGAGTCTGCCTACAAGCAAGACTTCGTTTCAGGTAAGGGCAGTCACTTTTCTGCTCAAAGGAACTACATCGTTCATGGAGCTCACACGATTCTCATCTTAACTGACAAGCATTGGATGTTAGAGGACCAGTGCATTGTATCAGTTTCAGAAGAAGATTTGGACTACATATAATCCGTATGTGTAGGAAACAATGTTCTTTTGTTCTGGGCACACTCAGATTTCCTGCTGTATTAGAGACTCTAGAAAGCAAGAGCGTGCTTCTTGCTCTAAAGCAGAGTGAGATCGATGGATGAGAACTATGCTGTGTGTTTCCCTTCAGAAATGGAGTTAAATCTCAGGCGCTGTGTCTTCCTGCAGGCAAGACTTCGTTTCAGGTAATGGCAGTAACTTTTCAGCTCAAATAAACTACATCGTTCATGAAGCTCACACGTTTCTCATCTTAACAGACAAGCATTGGATTTTAGAGGACCAGTGCTTTTTATCAGTTTCAGAAGCAGAGTTGGACTATATAATTTCCGTATGTGTAGGAAACACCGTTCTTTGTTCTCAGCACACTCACGTTTCCTGCTGTCTTAGAGAATCTAGAAAGCAAGAGAGTGCTTCTTGTTCTAAAGCAGGGTGTGATCAATGGATGATTATACTGCTGTGTGTTTTACTTCAGAAATGGAGTTAAATCCCAGGCTCTGAGTCTTCCTACAAGCAAGACTTCGTTTAAGGTAAGGGCAGTCACTTTTCAGCTCAAACGAACTACATCGTTCACTGAGCTCACACGTTTCTCATCTTAAAAGAGAAGCATTGGATGTTAGAGGACCAAGACATTGTATCAGTTTTAGAAGCAGAGTTGGACTGGATATGGTCCGTATGTGTAGGAAACACCGTTCTTTTGTTCTCAGCACACTCACGTTTCCTGCTGTCTTAGAGACTCTAGAAAGCAAGAGCGTGCTTCTTGTTCTAAAGCAGAGTGTGATCAATGGATGAGACAATGCTGTGTGTTTCACTTTAGAAATGGAGTTAATTCCCGTGCTCTGAGTCTCCCTACAAGCAAGAATTCGTTTCAGGTAAGGGCAGTCACTTTTCTGCTCAAAGGAACTACATCGTTCACAAAGCTCACACGTTTCTCATCTTAACTGACAAGCATTGGATGTTAGAGGACCAGTGTTTTGTATCAGTTTTAGAAGCAGATTTGAACTACATATGGTCCATATGTGTAGGAAACACCGTTCTTTTGTTCTGGGAACACTCAGATTTCCAGCTGTATTACAGACTCTAGAAAGCAAGAGTATGCTTCTCGCTCAGGCAGAGTGTGATCCATGAATGAGAACTATGCTGTGTATTTCCCTTCAGAAATGGACTTAAATCCCAGGCTCTGAGTCTTCCTACAAGCAAGACTTCGTTGCAGGTAAGGGCAGTCACTTTTCAGTTCAAAGGAAGTACATCATTCACAAAGCTCACACGTTTCTCATCTTAACTGACAAGCATTGGATGTTAGAGTACCAGTGCTTTGTATCAGTTTCAGAAGCAGATTTGGACTAGATATGGTCCATATGTGTAGGAAACACCATTCTTTTGTTCTCAGCACACTTATGTTTCCTGCTGTCTTAGAGACTCTAGAAAGTAAGAGCGTGCTTCTTGTTCTAAGGCAGAGTGTGATCAATGGATGAGAACACTGCTATGTGTTTCACTTCAGAAATGGGGTTAAATCACATGCTCTGAGTCTTCCGAGAAGCTAGACTTCGTTTCAGGTAAGGGCAGTCACATTTCAGCTCAAATGAACTACATCGTTCACTAAGCTCAAACGTTTCCCATCTTAACTGACAAGCATTGAATGTAAGAGGACCAGTGCATTGTATCAGTTTCAGAAGCAGATTTGGACTACATATGGTCCATATGTGTAGGAATCTCCGTTCTTTTGTTCGGGGCACACTCAGATTTCCTGCAGTATTAGAGACTCTAGAAAGCAAGAGTGTGCTTCTCGCTCTAAAGCAGAGTGTGATCCATGAATGAGAACTATGCTGTGTGTTTCCCTTCAGAAATGGAGTTAAATCCCAGGCTCTGAGTCTTCCTACAAGCAAGAGTTCGTTTCAGGTAAGGGCAGTCAGTTTTCTGCTCAAATGAACTACATCGTTCACAAAGCTCACACGTTTCTCATCTTAACTTACAAACATTCGATGTTAGAGGACCAGTGCTTTGTATCAGTTTCAGTAGAAGACTTGGACTAGATATGGTCCGTATGTGTAGGAAACACCGTTCTTTTGTTCTCAGCACACTCACGTTTCCTGCTGTCTTAGAGACTCTAGAAAGCAAGAGCGTGCTTCTTGCTCTAAAGCAGAGTGTGATCCATGGATGAGAACTATGCTATGTGTTTCCCTTCAGAAATGGAGTTAAATCCCAGGCTCTGTGTCTTCCTACAAGCAAGACTTCCTTTCAGGTAACGGCAGTCACTTTTGTGCTCAACAAACTACATCGTTCACTGAGCTCACACGTTTCTCATCTTAACAGAGAAGCATTGGATGTTAGAGGACCAGTGCTTTGTATCAGTTTAAGATCAGAGTTGGACTAGATATGGTCTCTATGTGTAGGAAACACCGTTCTTTTGTTCTCAGCACACTCACGTTTCCTGCTCTCTTAGAGACTCTAGAAAGCAGGAGCGTGCTTCTTGTTCTAAAGCAGAGTGTGATCAATGTATGGGACAATGCTGTGTGTTTCACTTCAGAAATGGAGTTAAATCCCGTGCTCTGAGTCTGCCTACAAGCAAGACTTCGTTTCAGGTAAGGGCAGTCACTTTTCTGCTCAAAGGAACTACATCGTTCATGGAGCTCACACGATTCTCATCTTAACTGACAAGCATTGGATGTTAGAGGACCAGTGCATTGTATCAGTTTCAGAAGAAGATTTGGACTACATATAATCCGTATGTGTAGGAAACAATGTTCTTTTGTTCTGGGCACACTCAGATTTCCTGCTGTATTAGAGACTCTAGAAAGCAAGAGCGTGCTTCTTGCTCTAAAGCAGAGTGAGATCGATGGATGAGAACTATGCTGTGTGTTTCCCTTCAGAAATGGAGTTAAATCTCAGGCTCTGTGTCTTCCTACAGGCAAGACTTCGTTTCAGGTAATGGCAGTAACTTTTCAGCTCAAATAAACTACATCGTTCATGAAGCTCACACGTTTCTCATCTTAACAGACAAGCATTGGATTTTAGAGGACCAGTGCTTTTTATCAGTTTCAGAAGCAGAGTTGGACTATATAATTTCCGTATGTGTAGGAAACACCGTTCTTTGTTCTCAGCACACTCACGTTTCCTGCTGTCTTAGAGAATCTAGAAAGCAAGAGAGTGCTTCTTGTTCTAAAGCAGGGTGTGATCAATGGATGATTATACTGCTGTGTGTTTTACTTCAGAAATGGAGTTAAATCCCAGGCTCTGAGTCTTCCTACAAGCAAGACTTCGTTTAAGGTAAGGGCAGTCACTTTTCTGCTCAAACGAACTACATCGTTCACGAAGCTCACACGTTTCTCATCTTAACTGACAAGCATTGGATGTTAGAGGGTCAGTGCTTTGTATCAGCTTCAGAAGCAGATTTGGACTACATATGGTCCATATGTGTAGGAAACAACGTTCTTTTCTTCGGGGCACACTCAGATTTCATGCTGTATTAGAGACCCTAGAAAGCAAGAGTGTGCTTCTCACTCTAAAGCAGAGTGTGATCCATGGATGAGAACTATGCTGTGTGTTTCCATCAGAAATGGAGTTAAATCGCAGGCTCTGTGTCTTACTACAAGCAAGACTTCGTTTCAGGTAAGGGCAGTCACTTTTCAGCTAAAACGAACTACATCGATCACTGAGCTCACATGTTTCTCATCTTAACAGACAAGCATTGGATGTTAGAGGCCCAGTGCTTTGTATCAGTTTAAGAAGCAGATTTGGACTAGATATGGTCCATATGTGTAGGAAACACCGTTCTTTTTTTCTCAGCACACTTACGTTTCCTGCTGTCTTAGAGACTCTAGAAAGCAAGAGCGTGCTTCTTGTTCTAAAGCAGAGTGTGATCAATGGATGAGAACACTGCTGTGTGTTTCACTTCAGAAATGGGGTTAAATCCAGGCTCTGAGTCTTCTGAGAAGCAAGACTTCGTTACAGGTAAGGGCAGTCACTTTTCAGCTGAAACGAACTACATCTTTCACTAAGCTCACACGTTTCTCATCTTAACTGACAAGCATTGGATGTAAGAGGACCAGTGCATTGTATCAGTTTCAGAACCAGATTTGGACTACATATGGTCCGTAAGTGTAGGAAACACCGTTCTTTTGTTTGGGCACACTCAGATTTCCTGCAATATTAGAGACTCTAGAAAGCAAGAGCGTGCTTCTTGCTCTAAAGCAGAGTGTGATCCATGGATGAGAACTATGCTCTGTGTTTCCCTTCAGAAATGGAGTTAAATCCCAGGCTCTCTGTCTTCCTACAAGCAAGACTTCGTTTCAGGTAAGGGCAGTCACTTTTCAGCTCAAACGAACTACATTGTTCACTGAGCTCACACGTTTCTCATCTTAACAGAGAAGCATTGGATGTTAGAGGACCAGTGCTTTGTATCAGTTTTAGAAGCAGAGTTGGACTAGATAGGTCTGTATGAGTAGGAAACACCGTTCTTTTTTTCTCAGCACACTCAAGTTTCCTAATGTCTTAGAGACTTTAGAAAGCAAGAGCGTGCTTCTCGCTCTAAAGCAGAGTGTGATCAATGGATGAGACAATGCTGAGTGTTTCACTTCAGAAATGGAGTTAATTCCCATTCTATGAGTCTCCCTACAAGCAAGACTTCGTTTCAGGTAAGGGCAGTCACTTTTCTGCTCAAAGGAACTACATCGTTCACGAAGCTCACAAGTTTCTCATCATAACTGACAAGCATTGGATGTTAGAGGACCAGTGCTTTGTATCAGTTTCAGAAGCAGAGTTGGACTATATTATGTCCGTATGTGTAGGAAACACCGTTCTTTTCTTCTCAGCACACTCACGTTTCCTGCTGTCTTAGAGACTCTAGGAAGCAAGAGTGTGCTTCTTGCTCTAAAGCAGAGTGTGATTCATGGATGAGAACTATGGTGTGTGTTTCCCTTCAGAAATGGACTTAAATCCCAGGCTCTGTGTCTTCCTACAAGCAAGACTTCGTTTCAAGTAAGGGCAGTCACTTTTCAGCCTGAACAAACTACATCGTTCCCTGAACTCACACGTTTCTCATCTTAACAGAGAAGCATTGGATGTTAGAGGACCAGTGCTTTGTATCAGTTTTAGAAGAGGAGTTGGACTAGATACGGTCCGTATGTGTAGGAAACACCGTTCTTTTGTTCTCAGCAAACTCACATTTCCTGCTTTCTTAGAGACTCTAGAAACAAGAGCGTGCTTCTTGTTCTAAAGCAGAGTGTTATCCATGGATGAGACAATGCTGTGTGTTTCACTGCAGAAATGGAGTTAAATCCCGTGCTCTGAGTCTCCCTACAAGCAAGACTTCGTTTCAGGTAAGGGCAGTCACTTTTCTGCTCAAAGGAACTACATCGTTCACGAAGCTCACACGTTTCTCATCTTAACTGACAAGCATTGGATGTTAGAGCGTCAGTGCTTTGTATCAGTTTCAGAAGCAGATTTGGACTACATATGGTCCATATGTGTAGGAAACACCGTTCTTTTGTTCTGGGCACACTCAGATTTCCTGCTGCATTAGAGTCTCTAGAAAGCAAGAGTGTGCTTCTTGCTCTAAAGCACAGTGTGATCCATAAATGAGAATTATGCTGTGTGTTTCCCTTCAGAAATGGACTTAAATACCAGGCTCTGTGTCTTACTACAAGCAAGACTTCGTTTAAGGTAAGGGAAGTCACTTTTCAGCTCAAACGAACTACATCGATCATTGAGCTCACACGTTTCTCATCTTAACAGACAAGCATTGGATGTTAGAGGCCCAGTGCTTTGTATCAGTTTAAGAAGCAGATTTGGACTAGATATGGTGCATATGTGTAGGAAACATCGTTCTTTTTTTCTCAGCACACTTACGTTTCCTGCTGTCTTAGAGACTCTAGAAAGCAAGAGCGTGCTTCTTGTTCTAAAGCAGAGTGTGATCAATGGATGAGAACACTGCTGTGTGTTTCACTTCAGAAATGGGGTTAAATCCCAGGCTCTGAGTCTTCTGACAAGCAAGACTTCGTTACAGGTAAGGGCAGTCACTTTTCAGCTGAAACGAACTACATCTTTCACTAAGTTCACACGTTTCTCATCTTAACTGACAAGCATTGGATGTAAGAGGACCAGTGCATTGTATCAGTTTCAGAAGCAGATTTGGACTACATATGGTCCGTAAGTGTAGGAAACACCTTTCTTTTGTTTGGGCACACTCAGATTTCCTGCAATATTAGAGACTCTAGAAAGCAAGCGCGTGCTTCTTGCTCTAAAGCAGAGTGTGATCCATGGATGAGAACTATGCTCTGTGTTTCCCTTCAGAAATGGAGTTAAATCCCAGGCTCTGTGTCTTACTACAGGCAAGACTTCGTTTCAGGTAAGGGCAGTCACTTTTCAGCTCAAACTAACTACATCTTTCACGGAGCTCACACGTTTCTCATCTTAACTGAAAAGCATTGGATGTTAGAGGCCCAGTGCTTTGTATCAGTTTAAGAAGCAGATTTGGACTAGATATGGTCCATATGTGTAGGAAACACCGTTCTTTTTTTCTCAGCACACTTACATTTCCTTCTGTCTTAGAGACTCTAGAAAGCAATTGCGTGCTTCTTGTTCTAAAGCAGAGTGTGATCAATGGATGAGAACACTGCTGTGTGTTTCCCTTCAGAAATGGGGTTAAATCCCAGGCTCTGAGTCTTCTGACAAGCAAGACTTCGTTACAGGTAAGGGCAGTCACTTTTCAGCTGAAACGAACTACATCTTTCACTAAGCTCACACGTTTCTCATCTTAACTGACAAGCATTGGATGTAAGAGGACCAGTGCATTGTATCAGTTTCAGAAGCAGATTTGGACTACATATGGTCCGTAAGTGTAGGAAACACCGTTCTTTTGTTTGGGCACACTCAGATTTCCTGCAATATTAGAGACTCTAGAAAGCAAGAGCGTGCTTCTTGCTCTAAAGCAGAGTGTGATCCATGGATGAGAACTATGCTCTGTGTTTCCCTTCAGAAATGGAGTTAAATCCTAGGCTCTGTGTCTTACTACAGGCAAGACTTCGTTTCAGGTAAGGGCAGTCACTTTTCAGCTCAAACTAACTACATCTTTCACGGAGCTCACACGTTTCTCATCTTAACTGAAAAGCATTGTATATTAAAGGACCATTGCTTTGTATCAGTTTCAGAAGCAGAGTTGTACTACATATGGTCCATATGTGTAGGAAACTCCGTTCTTTTGTTCGGGGCACACTCACGTTTCCTGCTGTCTTAGAGACTCTAGAAAGAAAGAGCGTGCTTCTTGCTCTAAAGCAGAGTGTGATCCATGGATGAGAACTATGCTGTGTGTTTCCCTTCAGAAATGGAGTTAAATCCCAGGCTCTCTGTCTTCCTACAAGCAAGACTTCGTTTCAGGTAAGGGCAGTCACTTTTCAGCTCAAACGAACTACATTGTTCACTGAGCTCACACGTTTCTCATCTTAACAGAGAAGCATTGGATGTTAGAGGACCAGTGCTTTGTATCAGTTTTAGAAGCAGAGTTGGACTAGATATGGTCTGTATGAGTAGGAAACACCGTTCTTCTTTTCTCAGCACACTCAAGTTTCCTAATGTCTTAGAGACTTTAGAAAGCAAGAGCGTGCTTCTCGCTCTAAAGCAGAGTGTGATCAATGGATGAGACAATGCTGAGTGTTTCACTTCAGAAATGGAGTTAATTCCCGTGCTATGAGTCTCCCTACAAGCAAGACTTCTTTTCAGGTAAGGGCAGTCACTTTTCTGCTCAAAGGAACTACATCGTTCACGAAGCTCACACGATTCTCATCTTAACTGACAAGCATTGGATGTTAGAGGACCAGTGCTTTGTATCAGTTTCAGAAGCAGAGTTGGACTATATTATGTCCGTATGTGTAGGAAACACCGTTCTTTTCATCTCAGCACACTCACGTTTCCTGCTGTCTTAGAGACTCTAGAAAGCAAGAGCGTGCTTCTTGCTCTAAAGCAGAGTGTGATTCATGGATGAGAACTATGGTGTGTGTTTCCCTTCAGAAATGGACTTAAATCCCAGGCTCTGTGTCTTCCTACAAGCAAGACTTCGTTTCAAGTAAGGGCAGTCACTTTTCAGCCTGAACAAACTACATCGTTCCCTGAACTCACACGTTTCTCATCTTAACAGAGAAGCATTGGATGTTAGAGGACCAGTGCTTTGTATCAGTTTTAGAAGAGGAGTTGGACTAGATATGGTCCGTATGTGTAGGAAACACCGTTCTTTTGTTCTCAGCAAACTCACATTTCCTGCTTTCTTAGAGACTCTAGAAACAAGAGCGTGCTTCTTGTTCTAAAGCAGAGTGTTATCCATGGATGAGACAATGCTGTGTGTTTCACTTCAGAAATGGAGTTAAATCCCGTGCTCTGAGTCTCCCTACAAGCAAGACTTCGTTTCAGGTAAGGGCAGTCACTTTTCTGCTCAAAGGAACTACATCGTTCACGAAGCTCGCACGTTTCTCATCTTAACTGACAAGCATTGGATGTTAGAGCGTCAGTGCTTTGTATCAGTTTCAGAAGCAGATTTGGACTACATATGGTCCATATGTGTAGGTAACACCGTTCTTTTGTTCTGGGCACACTCAGATTTCCTGCTGCATTAGAGTCTCTAGAAAGCCAGAGTGTGCTTCTTGCTCTAAAGCACAGTGTGATCCATGAATGAGAACTATGCTGTGTGTTTCCCTTCAGAAATGGACTTAAATACCAGGCTCTGTGTCTTACTACAAGCAAGACTTCGTTTAAGGTAAGGGAAGTCACTTTTCAGCTCAAACGAACTACATCGATCATTGAGCTCACACGTTTCTCATCTTAACAGACAAGCATTGGATGTTAGAGGCCCAGTGCTTTGTATCAGTTTAAGAAGCAGATTTGGACTAGATATGGTCCATATGTGTAGGAAACACCGTTCTTTTTTTCTCAGCACACTTACGTTTCCTGCTGTCTTAGAGACTCTAGAAAGCAAGAGCGTGCTTCTTGTTCTAAAGCAGAGTGTGATCAATGGATGAGAACACTGCTGTGTGTTTCACTTCAGAAATGGGGTTAAATCCCAGGCTCTGAGTCTTTCGACAAGCAAGACTTCGTTTCAGGTAAGGGCAGTCACTTTTCAGGTGAAACGAACTGCATCGTTCACTAAGCTCACACGTTTCTCATCTTAACTGACAAGCATTGGATGTAAGAGGACCAGTGCATTGTATCAGTTTCAGAAGCAGATTTGGACTACATATGGTCCGTAAGTGTAGGAAACACCGTTCTTTTGTTTGGGCACACTCAGATTTCCTGCAGTGTTAGAGACTCTAGAAAGCAAGAGCGTGCTTCTTGCTCTAAAGCACAGTGTGATCCATGGATGAGAACTATGCTGTGTGTTTCACTTCAGAAATGGGGTTAAATCACATGCTCTGAGTCTTCCGACAAGCAAGACTTCGTTTCAGGTAAGGGCAGTCACATTTCAGCTCAAATGAACTACATCGTTCACTAAGCTCAAACGTTTCCCATCTTAACTGACAAGCATTGAATGTAAGAGGACCAGTGCATTGTATCAGTTTCAGAAGCAGATTTGGACTACATATGGTCCATATGTGTAGGAAACTCCGTTCTTTTGTTCGAGGCACACTCAGATTTCCTGCAGTATTAGAGACTCTAGAAAGCAAGAGTGTGCTTCTCGCCCTAAAGCAGAGTGTGATCCATGAATGAGAACTATGCTGTGTGTTTCCCTTCAGAAATGGAATTAAATCCCAGGCTCTGAGTCTTCCTACAAGCAAGAGTTCGTTTCAGGTAAGGGCAGTCAGTTTTCTGCTCAAATGAAATACATCGTTCACAAAGCTCACACGTTTCTCATCTTAACAGAGAAGCATTGGATGTTAGAGGACCAGTGCTTTGTATCAGTTTTAGAAGAGGAGTTGGACTAGATATGGTCCGTATGTGTAGGAAACACCGTTCTTTTGTTCTCAGCAAACTCACATTTCCTGCTTTCTTAGAGACTCTAGAAACAAGAACGTGCTTCTTGTTCTAAAGCAGAGTGTTATCCATGGATGAGACAATGCTGTGTGTTTCACTTCAGAAATGGAGTTAAATCCCGTGCTCTGAGTCTCCCTACAAGGAAGACTTTGTTTCAGGTAAGGGCAGTCACTTTTCTGCTCAAAGGAACTACATCGTTCACAAAGCTCACACGTTTCTCATCTTAACTGACAAGCATTGGATGTTAGAGGACCAGTGCTTTGTATCAGTTTCAGAAGCAGAGTTGGACTATATTATGTCCGTATGTGTAGGAAACACCGTTCTTTTCTTCTCAGCACACTCACGTTTCCTGCTGTCTTAGAGTCTCTAGAAAGCAAGAGCGTGCTTCTTGCTCTAAAGCAGAGTGTGATCCATGGATGAAAACTATGCTGTGTGTTTCCTTCAGAAATGGAGTTAAATCACAGGCTCTGTGTCTTACTACAAGCAAGACTTCGTTTCAGGTAAGGGCAGTCACTTTTCAGCTAAAACAAACTACATCGATCACTGAGCTCACATGTTTCTCATCTTAACAGACAAGCATTGGATGTTAGAGGCCCAGTGCTTTGTATCAGTTTAAGAAGCAGATTTGGACTAGATATGGTCCATATGTGTAGGAAACACCGTTCTTTTTTTCTCAGCACACTTACATTTCCTGCTGTCTTAGAGACTCTAGAAAGCAATTGCGTGCTTCTTGTTCTAAAGCAGAGTGTGATCAATGGATGAGAACACTGCTGTGTGTTTCCCTTCAGAAATGGGGTTAAATCCCAGGCTCTGAGTCTTCTGACAAGCAAGACTTCGTTACAGGTAAGGGCAGTCACTTTTCAGCTGAAACGAACTACATCTTTCACTAAGCTCACACGTTTCTCATCTTAACTGACAAGCATTGGATGTAAGAGGACCAGTGCATTGTATCAGTTTCAGAAGCAGATTTGGACTACATATGGTCCGTAAGTGTAGGAAACACCGTTCTTTTGTTTGGGCACACTCAGATTTCCTGCAATATTAGAGACTCTAGAAAGCAAGAGCGTGCTTCTTGCTCTAAAGCAGAGTGTGATCCATGGATGAGAACTATGCTCTGTGTTTCCCTTCAGAAATGGAGTTAAATCCCAGGCTCTGTGTCTTACTACAGGCAAGACTTCGTTTCAGGTAAGGGCAGTCACTTTTCAGCTCAAACTAACTACATCTTTCACGGAGCTCACACGTTTCTCATCTTAACTGAAAAGCATTGTATATTAAAGGACCATTGCTTTGTATCAGTTTCAGAAGCAGAGTTGTACTACATATGGTCCATATGTGTAGGAAACTCCGTTCTTTTGTTCGGGGCACACTCACGTTTCCTGCTGTCTTAGAGACTCTAGAAAGAAAGAGCGTGCTTCTTGCTCTAAAGCAGAGTGTGATCCATGGATGAGAACTATGCTGTGTGTTTCCCTTCAGAAATGGAGTTAAATCCCAGGCTCTCTGTCTTCCTACAAGCAAGACTTCGTTTCAGGTAAGGGCAGTCACTTTTCAGCTCAAACGAACTACATTGTTCACTGAGCTCACACGTTTCTCATCTTAACAGAGAAGCATTGGATGTTAGAGGACCAGTGCTTTGTATCAGTTTTAGAAGCAGAGTTGGACTAGATATGGTCTGTATGAGTAGGAAACACCGTTCTTCTTTTCTCAGCACACTCAAGTTTCCTAATGTCTTAGAGACTTTAGAAAGCAAGAGCGTGCTTCTCGCTCTAAAGCAGAGTGTGATCAATGGATGAGACAATGCTGAGTGTTTCACTTCAGAAATGGAGTTAATTCCCGTGCTATGAGTCTCCCTACAAGCAAGACTTCTTTTCAGGTAAGGGCAGTCACTTTTCTGCTCAAAGGAACTACATCGTTCACGAAGCTCACACGTTTCTCATCTTAACTGACAAGCATTGGATGTTAGAGGACCAGTGCTTTGTATCAGTTTCAGAAGCAGAGTTGGACTATATTATGTCCGTATGTGTAGGAAACACCGTTCTTTTCATCTCAGCACACTCACGTTTCCTGCTGTCTTAGAGACTCTAGAAAGCAAGAGCGTGCTTCTTGCTCTAAAGCAGAGTGTGATTCATGGATGAGAACTATGGTGTGTGTTTCCCTTCAGAAATGGACTTAAATCCCAGGCTCTGTGTCTTCCTACAAGCAAGACTTCGTTTCAAGTAAGGGCAGTCACTTTTCAGCCTGAACAAACTACATCGTTCCCTGAACTCACACGTTTCTCATCTTAACAGAGAAGCATTGGATGTTAGAGGACCAGTGCTTTGTATCAGTTTTAGAAGAGGAGTTGGACTAGATATGGTCCGTATGTGTAGGAAACACCGTTCTTTTGTTCTCAGCAAACTCACATTTCCTGCTTTCTTAGAGACTCTAGAAACAAGAGCGTGCTTCTTGTTCTAAAGCAGAGTGTTATCCATGGATGAGACAATGCTGTGTGTTTCACTTCAGAAATGGAGTTAAATCCCGTGCTCTGAGTCTACCTACAAGCAAGACTTCGTTTCAGGTAAGGGCAGTCACTTTTCTGCTCAAAGGAACTACATCATTCACGAAGCTCGCACGTTTCTCATCTTAACTGACAAGCATTGGATGTTAGAGCGTCAGTGCTTTGTATCAGTTTCAGAAGCAGATTTGGACTACATATGGTCCATATGTGTAGGTAACACCGTTCTTTTGTTCTGGGCACACTCAGATTTCCTGCTGCATTAGAGTCTCTAGAAAGCCAGAGTGTGCTTCTTGCTCTAAAGCACAGTGTGATCCATGAATGAGAACTATGCTGTGTGTTTCCCTTCAGAAATGGACTTAAATACCAGGCTCTGTGTCTTACTACAAGCAAGACTTCGTTTAAGGTAAGGGAAGTCACTTTTCAGCTCAAACGAACTACATCGATCATTGAGCTCACACGTTTCTCATCTTAACAGACAAGCATTGGATGTTAGAGGCCCAGTGCTTTGTATCAGTTTAAGAAGCAGATTTGGACTAGATATGGTCCATATGTGTAGGAAACACCGTTCTTTTTTTCTCAGCACACTTACGTTTCCTGCTGTCTTAGAGACTCTAGAAAGCAAGAGCGTGCTTCTTGTTCTAAAGCAGAGTGTGATCAATGGATGAGAACACTGCTGTGTGTTTCACTTCAGAAATGGGGTTAAATCCCAGGCTCTGAGTCTTTCGACAAGCAAGACTTCGTTTCAGGTAAGGGCAGTCACTTTTCAGGTGAAACGAACTGCATCGTTCACTAAGCTCACACGTTTCTCATCTTAACTGACAAGCATTGGATGTAAGAGGACCAGTGCATTGTATCAGTTTCAGAAGCAGATTTGGACTACATATGGTCCGTAAGTGTAGGAAACACCGTTCTTTTGTTTGGGCACACTCAGATTTCCTGCAGTGTTAGAGACTCTAGAAAGCAAGAGCGTGCTTCTTGCTCTAAAGCACAGTGTGATCCATGGATGAGAACTATGCTGTGTGTTTCACTTCAGAAATGGGGTTAAATCACATGCTCTGAGTCTTCCGACAAGCAAGACTTCGTTTCAGGTAAGGGCAGTCACATTTCAGCTCAAATGAACTACATCGTTCATTAAGCTCAAACGTTTCCCATCTTAACTGACAAGCATTGAATGTAAGAGGACCAGTGCATTGTATCAGTTTCAGAAGCAGATTTGGACTACATATGGTCCATATGTGTAGGAAACTCCGTTCTTTTGTTCGGGGCACACTCAGATTTCCTGCAGTATTAGAGACTCTAGAAAGCAAGAGTGTGCTTCTCGCTCTAAAGCAGAGTGTGATCCATGAATGAGAACTATGCTGTGTGTTTCCCTTCAGAAATGGAGTTAAATCCCAGGCTCTGAGTCTTCCTACAAGCAAGAGTTCGTTTCAGGTAAGGGCAGTCAGTTTTCTGCTCAAATGAAATACATCGTTCACAAAGCTCACACGTTTCTCATCTTAACTGACAAGAATTCGATGTTAGAGGACCAGTGCTTTGTCTCAGTTTCAGTAGAAGAGTTGGACTAGATATGGTCCGTATGTGTAGGAAACACCGTTCTTTTGTTCTCAGCACACTCACGTTTCCTGCTGTCTTAGAGACTCTAGAAAGCAAGAGCGTGCTTCTCGCTCTAAAGCAGAGTGTGATCCATGGATGAGAACTATGCTATGTGTTTCCCTTCAGAAATGGAGTTAAATCCCAGGCTCTGTGTCTTCCTACAAGCAAGACTTCCTTTCAGGTAACGGCAGTCACTTTTGTGCTCAACAAACTACATCGTTCACGAAGCTCACACGTTTTTCATCTTAACTGACAAGCATTGGATGTTAGAGGAGTAGTGCTTTGTATCAGTTTCAGAAGCAGAATTGGACTACATATGGTCCGTATGTGTAGGAAATACCGTTCTTTTGTTCTCAGCACACTCACGTTTCCTGCTGTCTTAGAGACTCTAGGAAGCAAGAGCGTGCTTCTCGCTCTAAAGCAGAGTGTGATCCATGGATGAGACAATGCTGTGTGTTTCACTTCAGAAATGGAGTTAAATCCCAGGCTCTGTGTCTTCCTACAAGCAAGACATTGTTTCAGGTAAGGGCAGTCACTTTTCAGCTCAAACGAACTACATCGTTCACGAAGCTCACACGTTTCTCATTTTAACTGACAAGCATTGGATGTTAAAGGACCAGTGCTTTGTATCAGTTTCAGAAGCAGAGTTGGACTATATTATGTCCGTATGTGTAGGAAACACTGTTCTTTTCTTCTCAGCACACTCACGTTTCCTGCTGTCTTAGAGACTCTAGAAAGCAAGAGCGTGCTTCTTGCTCTGAAGCAGAGTGTGATTCATGGATGAGAACTATGGTGTGTGTATCCCTTCAGAAATGGACTTAATCCCAGGCTCTGTGTCTTCCTACAAGCAAGACTTCGTTTCAAGTAAGGGCAGTCACTTTTCAGCCTGAACAAACTACATCGTTCCCTGAACTCACACGTTTCTCATCTTAACAGAGAAGCATTGGATGTTAGAGGACCAGTGCTTTGTATCAGTTTTAGAAGAGGAGTTGGACTAGATATGGTCCGTATGTGTAGGAAACACCGTTCTTTTGTTCTCAGCAAACTCACATTTCCTGCTTTCTTAGAGACTCTAGAAACAAGAGCGTGCTTCTTGTTCTAAAGCAGAGTGTTATCCATGGATGAGACAATGCTGTGTGTTTCACTTCAGAAATGGAGTTAAATCCCGTGCTCTGAGTCTCCCTACAAGCAAGACTTCGTTTCAGGTAAGGGCAGTCACTTTTCTGCTCAAAGGAACTACATCGTTCACGAAGCTCACACGTTTCTCATCTTAACTGACAAGCATTGGATGTTAGAGCGTCAGTGCTTTGTATCAGTTTCAGAAGCAGATTTGGACTACATATGGTCCATATGTGTAGGAAACACCGTTCTTTTGTTCTGTGCACACTCAGATTTCCTGCTGCATTAGAGTCTCTAGAAAGCAAGAGTGTGCTTCTTGCTCTAAAGCACAGTGTGATCCATAAATGAGAACTATGCTGTGTGTTTCCCTTCAGAAATGGACTTAAATACCAGGCTCTGTGTCTTACTACAAGCAAGACTTCGTTTAAGGTAAGGGAAGTCACTTTTCAGCTCAAATGAACTACATCGATCATTGAGCTCACACGTTTCTCATCTTAACAGACAAGCATTGGATGTTAGAGGCCCAGTGCTTTGTATCAGTTTAAGAAGCAGATTTGGACTAGATATGGTCCATATGTGTAGGAAACATCGTTCTTTTTTTCTCAGCACACTTACGTTTCCTGCTGTCTTAGAGACTCTAGAAAGCAAGAGCGTGCTTCTTGTTCTAAAGCAGAGTGTGATCAATGGATCAGAACACTGCTGTGTGTTTCACTTCAGAAATGGGGTTAAATCCCAGGCTCTGAGTCTTCTGACAAGCAAGACTTCGTTACAGGTAAGGGCAGTCACTTTTCAGCTGAAACGAACTACATCTTTCACTAAGCTCACACGTTTCTCATCTTAACTGACAAGCATTGGATGTAAGAGGACCAGTGCATTGTATCAGTTTCAGAAGCAGATTTGGACTACATATGGTCCGTAAGTGTAGGAAACACCGTTCTTTTGTTTGGGCACACTCAGATTTCCTGCAGTATTAGAGACTCTAGAAAGCAAGCGCGTGCTTCTTGCTCTAAAGCAGAGTGTGATCCATGGATGAGAACTATGCTCTGTGTTTCCCTTCAGAAATGGAGTTAAATCCCAGGCTCTGTGTCTTACTACAGGCAAGACTTCGTTTCAGGTAAGGGCAGTCACTTTTCAGCTCAAACTAACTACATCTTTCACGGAGCTCACACGTTTCTCATCTTAACTGAAAAGCATTGTATATTAAAGGACCAGTGCTTTGTATCAGTTTCAGAAGCAGAGTTGTACTACATATGGTCCATATGTGTAGGAAACTCCGTTCTTTTGTTCGGGGCACACTCACGTTTCCTGCTGTCTTAGAGACTCTAGAAAGCAAGAGCGTGCTTCTCGCTCTAAAGCAGAGTGTGATTCATGGATGAGAACTATGCTGTGTGTTTCCCTTCAGAAATGGAGTTAAATCCCAGGCTCTTAGTCCTCCTACAAGCAAGACTTCGTTTCAGGTAAGGGCAGTCACTTTTCTGCTCAAAGGAACTACATCGTTCACGAAGCTCACACGTTTCTCATCTTAACTGACAAGCATTGGATGTTAGAGGACCAGTGCTTTGTATCAGTTTCAGAAGCAGAGTTGGACTATATTATGTCCGTATGTGTAGGAAACACCGTTTTTTTCTTCTCAGCACACTCACGTTTCCTGCTGTCTTAGAGATTCTAGAAAGCAAGAGCGTGCTTCTTGCTCTAAAGCAGAGTGTGATTCATGGATGAGAACAATGCTGTGTGTTTCCCTTCAGAAATGGACTTAAATCCCAGGCTCTGTGTCTTCCTACAAGCAAGACTTCGTTTCAAGTAAGGGCAGTCACTTTTCAGCCTGAACAAACTACATCGTTCCCTGAACTCACACGTTTCTCATCTTAACAGAGAAGCATTGGATGTTAGAGGACCAGTGCTTTGTATCAGTTTTAGAAGAGGAGTTGGACTAGATATGGTCCGTATGTGTAGGAAACACCGTTCTTTTGTTCTCAGCAAACTCACATTTCCTGCTTTCTTAGAGACTCTAGAAACAAGAGCGTGCTTCTTGTTCTAAAGCAGAGTGTTATCCATGGATGAGACAATGCTGTGTGTTTCCCTTCAGAAATGGACTTAAATCCCAGGCTCTGAGTCTTTCGACAAGCAAGACTTCGTTTCAGGTAAGGGCAGTCACTTTTCAGGTGAAACGAACTGCATCGTTCACTAAGCTAACACGTTTCTCATCTTAACTGACAAGCATTGGATGTAAGAGGACCAGTGCATTGTATCAGTTTCAGAAGCAGATTTGGACTACATATGGTCCGTAAGTGTAGGAAACACCGTTCTTTCGTTTGGGCACACTCAGATTTCCTGCAGCGTTAGAGACTCTAGAAAGCAAGAGCGTGCTTCTTGCTCTAAAGCACAGTGTGATCCATGGATGAGAACTATGCTGTGTGTTTCCCTTCAGAAATGGAGTTAAATCCCAGGCTCTGTGTCTTCCTACAAGCAAGACTTCGTTTCAGCTAAGGGCAGTCACTTTTCAGCTCAAACGAACTACATCGTTCACTGAGCTCACACATTTCTCATCTTAAAAGAGAAGCATTGGATGTTAGAGGACCAGGGCTTTGTATCAGTTTTAGAAGCAGAGTTGGACTGGATATGGTCTGTATGTGTAGGAAACACCGTTCTTTTGTTCTCAGCACACTCACGTTTCCTGCTGTCTTAGAGACTCTAGAAAGCAAGAGCGTGCTTCTTGTTCTAAAGCAGAGTGTGATCAATGGATGAGACAATGCTGTGTGTTTCACTTTAGAAATGGAGTTAATTCCCATGCTCTGAGTCTCCCTACAAGCAAGAATTCGTTTCAGGTAAGGGCAGTCACTTTTCTGCTCAAAGGAACTACATCGTTCACAAAGCTCACACGTTTCTCATCTTAACTGACAAGCATTGGATGTTAGAGGACCAGTGCTTTGTATCAGTTTTAGAAGCAGATTTGAACTACATATGGTCCATATGTGTAGGAAACACCGTTCTTTTGTTCTGGGAACACTCAGATTTCCAGCTGTATTACAGACTCTAGAAAGCAAGAGTATGCTTCTCGCTCAAAGCAGAGTGTGATCCATGAATGAGAACTATGCTGTGTATTTCCCTTCAGAAATGGACTTAAATCCCAGGCTCTGTGTCTCACTACAAGCAAGACTTCGTTGCAGGTAAGGGCAGTCACTTTTCAGTTCAAAGGAAGTACATCATTCACAAAGCTCACACGTTTCTCATCTTAACTGACAAGCATTGGATGTTAGAGTACCAGTGCTTTGTGTCAGTTTCAGAAGCAGATTTGGACTAGATATGGTCCATATGTGTAGGAAACTCCGTTCTTTTGTTTGGGGCACACTCAGATTTCCTGCAGTATTAGAGACTCTAGAAAGCAAGAGTGTGCTTCTTGCTCTAAATCAGAGTGTGATCCATGAATGAGAACTATGCTGTGTGTTTCCCTTCAGAAATGGAGTTAAATCCCAGGCTCTGAGTCTTCCTACAAGCAAGAGTTCGTTTCAGGTAAGGGCAGTCAGTTTTCTGCTCAAAGGAACTACATCGTTCACAAAGCTCACACGTTTCTCATCTTAACTGACAAGCATTCGATGTTAGAGGACCAGTGCTTTGTATCAGTTTCAGTAGAAGAGTTGGACTAGATATGGTCCCTATGTGTAGGAAACTCCGTTCTTTTGTTCTCAGCACACTCACGTTTCCTGCTGTCTTAGAGACTCTAGAAAGCAAGAGCGTGCTTCTCGCTCTAAAGCAGAGTGTGATCCTTGGATGAGAACTATGCTATGTGTTTCCCTTCAGAAATGGAGTTAAATCCCAGGCTCTGTGTCTTCCTACAAGCAAGACTTCCTTTCAGGTAACGGCAGTCACTTTTGAGCTCAACAAACTACATCGTTCACAAAGCTCACACGTTTCTCATCTTAACTGACAAGCATTGGATGTTAGAGGACTAGTGCTTTGTATCAGTTTCAGAAGCAGAATTGGACTACATATGGTCCGTATGTGTAGGAAACACCGTTCTTTTGTTCTCAGCACACTCACGTTTCCTGCTGTCTTAGAGACTCTAGAAAGCAAGAGCGTGCTTCTCGCTCTAAAGCAGAGTGTGATCCATGGATGAGACAATGCTGTGTGGTTCACTTCAGAAATGGAGTTAAATCCCAGGCTCTGTGTCTTCCTACAAGCAAGACATTGTTTCAGGTAAGGGCAGTCACTTTTCAGCTCAAATGAACTACATCGTTCACTGAGCTCACACGTTTCTCATCTTAACAGAGAAGCATTGGATGTTAGAGGACCAGTGCTTTGTATCAGTTTAAGATCAGAGTTGGACTAGATATGGTCTCTATGTGTAGGAAACACTGTTCTTTTGTTCTCAGCACACTCACGTTTCCTGCTGTCTTAGAGACTCTAGAAAGCAAGAGCGTGCTTCTTGTTCTAAAGCAGAGTGTGATCAATGTATGGGACAATGCTGTGTGTTTCACTTCAGAAATGGAGTTAAATCCCGTGCTCTGAGTCTCCCTACAAGCAAGACTTCGTTTCAGGTAAGGGCAGTCACTTTTCTGCTCAAAGGAACAACATCGTTCACGGAGCTCACACGTTTCTCATCTTAACTGACAAGCATTGGATGTTAGAGGACCAGTGCATTGTATCAGTTTCAGAAGAAGATTTGGACTACATATAATCCGTATGTGTAGGAAACAATGTTCTTTTGTTCTGGGCACACTCAGATTTCCTGCTGTATTAGAGACTCTAGAAAGCAAGAGCGTGCTTCTTGCTCTAAAGCAGAGTGAGATCCATGGATGAGAACTATGCTGTGTGTTTCCCTTCAGAAATGGAGTTAAATCCCAGGCTCTGTGTCTTCCTACAGGCAAGACTTCGTTTCAGGTAATGGCAGTAACTTTTCAGCTCAAACAAACTACATCGTTCATGAAGCTCACACGTTTCTCATCTTAACAGACAAGCATTGGATTTTAGAGGAGCAGTGCTTTGTATCAGTTTCAGAAGCAGAGTTGGACTATATAATGTCCGTATGTGTAGGAAACACCGTTCTTTTCTTCTCAGCACACTCACGTTTCCTGCTGTCTTAGAAACTCTAGAAAGCAAGAGCGTGCTTCTCGTTCTAAAGCAGAGTGTGATCCATGGATGAGAACATTGCTCTGTGTTTCCCTTCAGAAATGGACTTAAATCCCAGGCTCTGTGTCTTACTACAAGCAAGACTTCATTTCAGGTAAGGGCAGTCACTTTTCAGTTCAAAGGAACTACATCGTTCACAAAGCTCACACGTTTCTCATCTTAACAGACAAGCATGGGATGTTAGAGGACCAGTGCTTTGTATCAGTTTAAGAAGCAGATTTTGACTACATATGGTCCGTATGTATAGGAAACACCGTTGTTTTGTTCTCAGCACACTCACTTTTCCTGCTGTCTTAGAAACTCTAGAAAGCAAGAGCGTGCTTCTCATTCTAAAGCAGAGTGTGATCCATGGATGAGAACTATGCTGTGTGTTTCACTTCAGAAATGGATTTAAATCCCAGGCTCTGAGTCTTCCTACAAGCAAGACTTCGTTTCAGGTAAGGGCAGTCACTTTTCTGCTCAAACGAACTACATCGTTCACGAAGCTCACACTTTTCTCATCTTAACTGACAAGCATTGGATGTTAGAGGACCAGTGCTTTGTATCAGTTTAAGAAGAAGAGTTGGACTAGATATGGTCCGTATGTGTAGGAAACACCGTTCTTTTGTTCGCAGCACACTCAGGTTTCCTGCTGTTTTAGAGACTCTAGAAAGCAAGAGCGTGCTTCTCGCTCTAAAGTAGAGTGTGATCCATGGATGAGAACTATGTTGTGTGTTTGCCTTCAGAAATGGAGGTAAATCCCAGGCTCTGAGTCTTCCTACAAGCAAGACTTCGTTTAAGGTAAGGGCAGTCACTTTTCTGCTCAAACGAACTACATCGTTCACTGAGCTCACACGTTTCTCATCTTAACAGACAAGCATTGGATTTTAGAGGAACAGTGCTTTGTATCAGTTTCAGAAGCAGAGTTGGACTATATAATATCCGTATGTGTAGGAAACACCATTCTTTTGTTCTCAGCACACTCATGTTTCCTGCTGTGTTAGAGACTTTAGAAAGCAAGAGCATGCTTCTTGTTCTAAAGCAGAGTGTGATCCATGGATGAGAACTATGCTGTGTGTTTCCCTTCAGAAATGGAGTTAAATCCCAGGCTCTGTGTCTTCCTACAAGCAAGACTTCGTTTCACGTAAGGGCAGTCACTTTAGCCAAAACGCACAACATCGTTCTCGAAGATCACACATTTCTCATCTTAACAGACAAGCATTGGATGTTAGAGGACCAGTGCTTTGGATCAGTTTCAGAAGCAGAGTTGGACTATATAATGTCCATATGTGTAGGAAACACGGTTCTTTTCTTCTCAGCACACTCACGTTTCCTGCTGTCTTCGAAACTCTAGAAAGCAAGAGCGTGCTTCTCGTTCTAAAGCAGAGTGTGATCCATGGATGAGAACAGTGCTCTGTGTTTCCCTTCAGAAATGGACTTAAATCCCAGGCTCTGTGTCTTACTACAAGCAAGACTTCATTTCAGGTAAGTGCAGTCACTTTTCAGTTCAAAGGAACTACATCGTTCACAAAGCTCACACGTTTCTCATCTTAACTGACAAGCATTGGATGTTAGAGGGTCAGTGCTTTGTATCAGTTTCAGAAGCAGATTTGGACTACATATGGTCCATATGTATAGGAAAAACCGTTCTTTTGTTCTGGGCACACTAAGATTTCCTGCTGTATTAGAGACTCTAGAAAGCAAGAGTGTGCTTCTCGCTCTAAAGCAGAGTGTGATCCATGGATGAGAACTATGCTGTGTGTCTCCCTTCAGAAATGGAGTTAAATCCCAGGCTCGATGTCTTCCTACAAGCAAGACATCGTTTCAACTAGGGGCAGTCACTTTTCAGCTCAAACGAACTATATCGTGCACGAAGCTTACACGTTTCTCATGTTAAAAGACAAGCATTGCATGTTAGAGGACCAGTGCTTTGTATCAGTTTCAGAAGCAGAGTTGGACTAGATATGGTCTGTATATGTAGGAAACACCGTTCTTTTGTTCTCAGCACACTCACGTTTCCTGCTGTCTTAGAGAATCTAGAAAGCAAGAGCATGCCTCTCGCTCTAAAGCAGAGTGTGATCCGTGGATGAGAACTATGCTGTGTGTTTCCTTCAGTAATGTAGTTAAATCCCAGTCTCTGTGTCTTACTACAAGCAAGACTTCGTTTCAGGTAAGGGCAGTCACTTTTCAGCTCAAACAAACTACATCGTTCACTAAGCTCACACGTTTCTCATCTTAACAGACAAGCATTGGATGTTAGAGGACCAGTGCTTTGTATCTTTTACAAAAGCAGAGTTGCACTATATAATGTCCATATGTGTAGGAAACACCGTTCTTTTGTTCTCAGCACACTCATGTTTCCTGCTCTGTTAGAGACCTTAGAAAGCAAGAGCATGCTTCTTGTTCTAAAGCAGAGTGTGATCCATGGATGAGAACTATGCTGTGTGTTTCCCTTCAGAAATGGAGTTAAATCCCATGCTCTGTGTATTCCTACTGGCAAGACTTCGTTTCAGGTAAGGGCAGTCACTTTAGCCGAAACGCACAACATCGTTCTCGAAGATCACACGTTTCTCATCTTAACAGACAAGCATTGGATGTTAGAGGACCAGTGCTTTGTATCAGTTTAAGAAGGAGAGTTGGACAAGATATGGTCCGTATGTGTAGGAAACACTGTTCTTTTGTTCTGAGCACACTCAGGTTTCCTGCTGTCTTAGAGACTCTAGAAAGCAAGAGCGTACTTCTAGTTCTAAAGCAGAGTGTGATCAATGGATGAGAACACTGCTGTGTGTTTCACTTCAGAAATGGAGTTAAATCCCAGGCTCTGAGTCTTCCTACAAGCAAGACTTCATTTCAGGTAAGGGCAGTCACTTTTCTGCTCAAACGAACTACATCGTTCACGAAGATCACACGTTTCTCATCTTAATTGACAAGCATTGGATGTTAGAGGACCAGTGCATTGTACCAGTTTTAGAAGCAGATTTGGACTACATATGGTCCGTATGTGTAGGAATCACCGTTCTTTTGTTCTGGGCACACTCAGATTACCTGCTGTCTTAGAGACTCTAGAAAGCAAGAGCGTGCTTCTTGTTCTAAAGAAGAGTGTGATCAATGGATGATTACACTGCTGTGTGTTTCACTTCAGAAATGGAGTTAAATCCCAGGCTCTGTGTCTTCCTACAAGCAAGACTTCGTTTCAGGTAACGGCAGTCAGTTTTCAGTTCAAAGGAACTACATCGTTCACGAAGCTCACACAATTCTCATCTTAACTGACAAGCATTGGATGTTAGAGAACCAGTGTTTGTGTCAGTTTCAGAAGCAGAGTTGGACTAGATATGGTCCGAATATGTAGAAAACACCGTTCTTTTGTTCTCAGCACACTCATGTTTCCTGCTGTGTTAGAGACTCCAGAAAGCAAGAGCGTGCTTCTCGCTCTAAAGCAGAGTGTGATCCATGGATTAGAACTCTGCTGTGTGTTTCCCTTCAGAGATGGAGTTAAATCCCAGGCCCTGTGTCTTACTACAAGCAAGACTTCGTTACAGGTGAGGGCACTCACTTTTCAGTTCAAAGGAACTACATCATTCTCAAAGCTCACACGTTTCTCATCTTAACTGACAAGCATTGGATGTTAGAGGACCAGTGCTTTGTGTCAGTTTCAGAAACAGAGTTGGACTAGATATGGTCCGTATGTGTAGGAAACACCGTTCTTTTGTTCTCAGCACACACACACGTTTCCTGCTGTCTTAGAGACTCCACAAAGCAAGAGCGTGCTTCTTGTTCTAAAGCAGAGTATGATCAATGGATGTAACACTGCTGTGTGTTTCACTTCAGAAATGGAGTTAAATCCCAGGCTCTGTGTCTTCCTACAAGCAAGACTTCGTTTAAGGTAAGGGCATTCACTTTTCTGCTCAAACGAACTACATCGTTCATGAAGCTCACACTTTTCCCATCTTAACTGACAAGCATTGGATGTTAGAGGACCAGTGCTTTGTATCAGTTTCAGAAGAAGATTAGGACTAGATGTGGTCCATATATGTAGGAAACACCGTTCTTTTGTTCTCAGCACACTCACGTTTCCTGCTGTCTTAGAGACTCTAGAAAGCAAGAGCGTGCTTCTTATTCTAAAGCAGAGTGTGATCAATGGATGATTGCACTGCTGTGTGTTTTACTTCAGAAATGGAGTTAAATCCCAGGCTCTGAGACTTCCTACAAGAAAGATTTCAATTCAAGTAAGGGCAGTCACTTTTCTGCTCAAATGAGCTACATCGTTCACGAAGCTCACACGTTTCTCATCTTAACTGACAAGCATTGGATGTTAGAGGGTCAGTGCTTTGTATTAGTTTCAGAAGCAGATTTGGACTACATATGGTCCATATGTGTAGGAAATACCGTTCTTTTGTTCTGGGCACACTAAGATTTCCTGCTGTATTAGAGACTCTAGAAAGCAAGAGTGTGCTTCTCGCTCTAAAGCAGAGTGTGATCCATGGATGAGAACTATGCTGTGTGTTTCCCTTCAGAAATGGACTTAAATGCCAGGCTCTGTGTCTCACTACAAGCAAGACTTCGTTTCAGGTAAGGGCAGTCACTTTTCAGTTCAAAGGAACTACATCATTCACAAACCTCACACGTTTCTCATCTTAACTGACAAGCATTGGATGTTAGAGGACCAGTGATTTTATCAGTTTCAGAAGCAGAGTTGGACTAGATGTGGTCTGTATGTGTAGGAAACACCGTTCTTTTGTTCTCAGCACACTCACGTTTCCTGCTGTCTTAGAGAATCTAGAAAGCAAGAGCATGCCTCTCGCTCTAAAGCAGAGTGTGATCCATGGATGAGAACTATGCTGTGTGTTTCCTTCAGTAATGGAGTTAAATCCCAGGCTCTGTGTCTTACTACAAGCAAGACTTCGTTTCAGGTAAGGGCAGTCACTTTTCAGCTCAAACAAACTACATCGTTCACTAAGCTCACACGTTTCTCATCTTAACAGACAAGCATTGGATGTTAGAGGACCAGTGCTTTGTATCTTTTTCAAAAGCAGAGTTGCACTAGATAATGTCCGTATGTGTAGGAAACACCGTTCTTTTGTTCTCAGCACACTCATGTTTCCTGCTGTGTTAGAGACTTTAGAAAGCAAGAGCATGCTTCTTGTTCTAAAGCAGAGTGTGATCCATGGATGAGAACTATGCTGTGTGTTTCCCTTCAGAAATGGAGTTAAATCCCATGCTCTGTGTCTTCCTACTGGCAAGACTTCGTTTCAGGTAAGGGCAATCACTTTAGCCGAAACGCACAACATCGTTCTCGAAGATCACACGTTTCTCATCTTAACAGACAAGCATTGGATGTTAGAGGACCAGTGCTTTGTATCAGTTTAAGAAGCAGATTTTGACTAGATATGGTCCGTATGTATAGGAAACACCGTTCTTTTGTTCTCAGCACACTCACGTTTCCTGCTTTCTTAGAAACTCTAGAAAGCAAGAGCGTGCTTCTCATTCTAAAGCAGAGTGTGATCCATGGATGAGAACTATGCTGTGTGTTTCACTTCAGAAATGGAGTTTAATCCCAGGCTCTGAGTCTTCCTACAAGCAAGACTTCGTTTCAGGTAAGGGCAGTCACTTTTCTGCTCAAACGAACTACATCGTTCACGAAGCTCACACGTTTCTCATCTTAACTGACAAGCATTGGATGTTAGAGGACTAGTGCTTTGTATCAGTTTCAGAAGCAGAGTTGGACTAGATATGGTCCCTATGTGTAGGAAACACCGTTCTTTTGTTCACAGCACACTCACGTTTCCTGCTGTCTTAGAGACTCTAGAAAGCAAGAGCGTGCTTCTTGTTCTAAAGCAGAGTGTGATCAATGGATGAGAACACTGCTGTGTGTTTCACTTCTGAAATGGAGTTAAATCCCAGGCTCGATGTCTTCCTACAAGCAAGACATCGTTTCAGCTAGGGGCAGTCACTTTTCAGCTCAAACGAACTATGTCGTTCACGAAGCTTACACGTTTCTCATGTTAAAAGACAAGCATTGGATGTTAGAGGACTAGTGCTTTTTATCAGTTTCAGAAGCAGAGTTGGACTAGATATGGTCTGTATGTGTAGGAAACACCGTTCTTTTTTTCTCATAACACTCACGTTTCCTGCTGTCTTAGAGAATCTAGAAAGCAAGAGCATGCCTCTCGCTCTAAAGCAGAGTGTGATCCATGAATGAGAACTATGCTGTGTGTTTCCCTTCAGAAATGGAGTTAAATCCCATGCTCTGAGTCTTCCTACAAGCAAGAGTTCGTTTCAGGTAAGGGCAGTCAGTTTTCTGCTCAAAGGAACTACATCGTTCACAAAGCTCACACGTTTCTCATCTTAACTGACAAGCATTCGATGTTAGAGGACCAGTGCTTTGTATCAGTTTCAGTAGAAGAGTTGGACTAGATATGGTCCCTATGTGTAGGAAACTCCGTTCTTTTGTTCTCAGAACACTCACGTTTCCTGCTGTCTTAGAGACTCTAGAAAGCAAGAGCGTGCTTCTCGCTCTAAAGCAGAGTGTGATCCTTGGATGAGAACTATGCTATGTGTTTCCCTTCAGAAATGGAGTTAAATCCCAGGCTCTGTGTCTTCCTACAAGCAAGACTTCCTTTCAGGTAACGGCAGTCACTTTTGAGCTCAACAAACTACATCGTTCACAAAGCTCACACGTTTCTCATCTTAACTGACAAGCATTGGATGTTAGAGGACTAGTGCTTTGTATCAGTTTCAGAAGCAGAATTGGACTACATATGGTCCGTATGTGTAGGAAACACCGTTCTTTTGTTCTCAGCACACTCACGTTTCCTGCTGTCTTGGAGACTCTAGAAAGCAAGAGCGTGCTTCTCGCTCTAAAGCAGAGTGTGATCCATGGATGAGACAATGCTGTGTGTTTCACTTCAGAAATGGAGTTAAATCCCAGGCTCTGTGTCTTCCTACAAGCAAGACATTGTTTCAGGTAAGGGCAGTCACTTTTCAGCTCAAACGAACTACATCGTTCACTGAGCTCACACGTTTCTCATCTTAACAGAGAAGCATTGGATGTTAGAGGACCAGTGCTTTGTATCAGTTTAAGATCAGAGTTGGACAAGATATGGTCTCTATGTGTAGGAAACACTGTTCTTTTGTTCTCAGCACACTCACGTTTCCTGCTGTCTTAGAGACTCTAGAAAGCAAGAGCGTGCTTCTTGTTCTAAAGCAGAGTGTGATCAATGTATGGGACAATGCTGTGTGTTTCACTTCAGAAATGGAGTTAAATCCCGTGCTCTGAGTCTCCCTACAAGCAAGACTTCGTTTCAGGTAAGGGCAGTCACTTTTCTGCTCAAAGTAACAACATCGTTCACGGAGCTCACACGTTTCTCATCTTAACTGACAAGCATTGGATGTTAGAGGACCAGTGCATTGTATCAGTTTCAGAAGAAGATTTGGACTACATATAATCCGTATGTGTAGGAAACACCGTTCTTTTCTTCTCAGCACACTCACGTTTCCTGCTGTCTTAGAAACTCTAGAAAGCAAGAGCGTGCTTCTCGTTCTAAAGCAGAGTGTGATCCATGGATGAGAACAGTGCTCTGTGTTTCCCTTCAGAAATGGACTTAAATCCCAGGCTCTGTGTCTTACTACAAGCAAGACTTCATTTCAGGTAAGGGCAGTCACTTTTCAGTTCAAAGGAACTACATCGTTCACAAAGCTCACACGTTTCTCATCTTAACAGACAAGCATGGGATGTTAGAGGACCAGTGCTTTGTATCAGTTTAAGAAGCAGATTTTGACTACATATGGTCCGTATGTATAGGAAACACCGTTGTTTTGTTCTCAGCACACTCACTTTTCCTGCTGTCTTAGAAACTCTAGAAAGCAAGAGCGTGCTTCTCATTCTAAAGCAGAGTGTGATCCATGGATGAGAACTATGCTGTGTGTTTCACTTCAGAAATGGATTTAAATCCCAGGCTCTGAGTCTTCCTACAAGCAAGACTTCGTTTCAGGTAAGGGCAGTCACTTTTCTGCTCAAACGAACTACATCGTTCACGAAGCTCACACTTTTCTCATCTTAACTGACAAGCATTGGATGTTAGAGGACCAGTGCTTTGTATCAGTTTAAGAAGAAGAGTTGGACTAGATATGGTCCGTATGTGTAGGAAACACCGTTCTTTTGTTCGCAGCACACTCAGGTTTCCTGCTGTTTTAGAGACTCTAGAAAGCAAGAGCGTGCTTCTCGCTCTAAAGCAGAGTGTGATCCATGGATGAGAAGTATGTTGTGTGTTTGCCTTCAGAAATGGAGTTAAATCCCAGGCTCTGAGTCTTCCTACAAGCAAGACTTCGTTTAAGGTAAGGGCAGTCACTTTTCTGCTCAAACGAACTACATCGTTCACTGAGCTCACACGTTTCTCATCTTAACAGACAAGCATTGGATTTTAGAGGAACAGTGCTTTGTATCAGTTTCAGAAGCAGAGTTGGACTATATAATATCCGTATGTGTAGGAAACACCATTCTTTTGTTCTCAGCACACTCATGTTTCCTGCTGTGTTAGAGACTTTAGAAAGCAAGAGCATGCTTCTTGTTCTAAAGCAGAGTGTGATCCATGGATGAGAACTATGCTGTGTGTTTCCCTTCAGAAATGGAGTTAAATCCCAGGCTCTGTGTCTTCCTACAAGCAAGACTTCGTTTCAGGTAAGGGCAGTCACTTTAGCCAAAACGCACAACATCGTTCTCGAAGATCACACGTTTCTCATCTTAACAGACAAGCATTGGATGTTAGAGGACCAGTGCTTTGGATCAGTTTCAGAAGCAGAGTTGGACTATATAATGTCCATATGTGTAGGAAACACGGTTCTTTTCTTCTCAGCACACTCACGTTTCCTGCTGTCTTCGAAACTCTAGAAAGCAAGAGCGTGCTTCTCGTTCTAAAGCAGAGTGTGATCCATGGATGAGAACAGTGCTCTGTGTTTCCCTTCAGAAATGGACTTAAATCCCAGGCTCTGTGTCTTACTACAAGCAAGACTTCATTTCAGGTAAGTGCAGTCACTTTTCAGTTCAAAGGAACTACATCGTTCACAAAGCTCACACGTTTCTCATCTTAACTGACAAGCATTGGATGTTAGAGGGTCAGTGCTTTGTATCAGTTTCAGAAGCAGATTTGGACTACATATGGTCCATATGTATAGGAAAAACCGTTCTTTTGTTCTGGGCACACTAAGATTTCCTGCTGTATTAGAGACTCTAGAAAGCAAGAGTGTGCTTCTCGCTCTAAAGCAGAGTGTGATCCATGGATGAGAACTATGCTGTGTGTTTCCCTTCAGAAATGGAGTTAAATCCCAGGCTCGATGTCTTCCTACAAGCAAGACATCGTTTCAACTAGGGGCAGTCACTTTTCAGCTCAAACGAACTATATCGTGCACGAAGCTTACACGTTTCTCATGTTAAAAGACAAGCATTGCATGTTAGAGGACCAGTGCTTTGTATCAGTTTCAGAAGCAGAGTTGGACTAGATATGGTCTGTATGTGTAGGAAACACCGTTCTTTTGTTCTCAGCACACTCACGTTTCCTGCTGTCTTAGAGAATCTAGAAAGCAAGAGCATGCCTCTCGCTCTAAAGCAGAGTGTGATCCGTGGATGAGAACTATGCTGTGTGTTTCCTTCAGTAATGTAGTTAAATCCCAGTCTCTGTGTCTTACTACAAGCAAGACTTCGTTTCAGGTAAGGGCAGTCACTTTTCAGCTCAAACAAACTACATCGTTCACTAAGCTCACACGTTTCTCATCTTAACAGACAAGCATTGGATGTTAGAGGACCAGTGCTTTGTATCTTTTACAAAAGCAGAGTTGCACTATATAATGTCCATATATGTAGGAAACACCATTCTTTTGTTCTCAGCACACTCATGTTTCCTGCTGTGTTAGAGACCTTAGAAAGCAAGAGCATGCTTCTTGTTCTAAAGCAGAGTGTGATCCATGGATGAGAACTATGCTGTGTGTTTCCCTTCAGAAATGGAGTTAAATCCCATGCTCTGTGTATTCCTACTGGCAAGACTTCGTTTCAGGTAAGGGCAGTCACTTTAGCCGAAACGCACAACATCGTTCTCGAAGATCACACGTTTCTCATCTTAACAGACAAGCATTGGATGTTAGAGGACCAGTGCTTTGTATCAGTTTAAGAAGGAGAGTTGGACAAGATATGGTCCGTATGTGTAGGAAACACTGTTCTTTTGTTCTGAGCACACTCAGGTTTCCTGCTGTCTTAGAGACTCTAGAAAGCAAGAGCGTACTTCTAGTTCTAAAGCAGAGTGTGATCAATGGATGAGAACACTGCTGTGTGTTTCACTTCAGAAATGGAGTTAAATCCCAGGCTCTGAGTCTTCCTACAAGCAAGACTTCATTTCAGGTAAGGGCAGTCACTTTTCTGCTCAAACGAACTACATCGTTCACGAGGATCACACGTTTCTCATCTTAATTGACAAGCATTGGATGTTAGAGGACCAGTGCATTGTACCAGTTTTAGAAGCAGATTTGGACTACATATGGTCCGTATGTGTAGGAATCACCGTTCTTTTGTTCTGGGCACACTCAGATTACCTGCTGTCTTAGAGACTCTAGAAAGCAAGAGCGTGCTTCTTGTTCTAAAGAAGAGTGTGATCAATGGATGATTACACTGCTGTGTGTTTCACTTCAGAAATGGAGTTAAATCCCAGGCTCTGTGTCTTCCTACAAGCAAGACTTCGTTTCAGGTAACGGCAGTCAGTTTTCAGTTCAAAGGAACTACATCGTTCACGAAGCTCACACAATTCTCATCTTAACTGACAAGCATTGGATGTTAGAGAACCAGTGTTTGTGTCAGTTTCAGAAGCAGAGTTGGACTAGATATGGTCCGAATATGTAGAAAACACCGTTCTTTTGTTCTCAGCACACTCATGTTTCCTGCTGTGTTAGAGACTCCAGAAAGCAAGAGCGTGCTTCTCGCTCTAAAGCAGAGTGTGATCCATGGATTAGAACTCTGCTGTGTGTTTCCCTTCAGAGATGGAGTTAAATCCCAGGCCCTGTGTCTTACTACAAGCAAGACTTCGTTACAGGTGAGGGCACTCACTTTTCAGTTCAAAGGAACTACATCATTCTCAAAGCTCACACGTTTCTCATCTTAACTGACAAGCATTGGATGTTAGAGGACCAGTGCTTTGTGTCAGTTTCAGAAACAGAGTTGGACTAGATATGGTCCGTATGTGTAGGAAACACCGTTCTTTTGTTCTCAGCACACACACACGTTTCCTGCTGTCTTAGAGACTCCACAAAGCAAGAGCGTGCTTCTTGTTCTAAAGCAGAGTATGATCAATGGATGTAACACTGCTGTGTGTTTCACTTCAGAAATGGAGTTAAATCCCAGGCTCTGTGTCTTCCTACAAGCAAGACTTCGTTTAAGGTAAGGGCATTCACTTTTCTGCTCAAACGAACTACATCGTTCATGAAGCTCACACTTTTCCCATCTTAACTGACAAGCATTGGATGTTAGAGGACCAGTGCTTTGTATCAGTTTCAGAAGAAGATTAGGACTAGATGTGGTCCATATATGTAGGAAACACCGTTCTTTTGTTCTCAGCACACTCACGTTTCCTGCTGTCTTAGAGACTCTAGAAAGCAAGAGCGTGCTTCTTATTCTAAAGCAGAGTGTGATCAATGGATGATTGCACTGCTGTGTGTTTTACTTCAGAAATGGAGTTAAATCCCAGGCTCTGAGACTTCCTACAAGAAAGATTTCAATTCAGGTAAGGGCAGTCACTTTTCTGCTCAAATGAGCTACATCGTTCACGAAGCTCACACGTTTCTCATCTTAACTGACAAGCATTGGATGTTAGAGGGTCAGTGCTTTGTATTAGTTTCAGAAGCAGATTTGGACTACATATGGTCCATATGTGTAGGAAATACCGTTCTTTTGTCCTGGGCACACTAAGATTTCCTGCTGTATTAGAGACTCTAGAAAGCAAGAGTGTGCTTCTCGCTCTAAAGCAGAGTGTGATCCATGGATGAGAACTATGCTGTGTGTTTCCCTTCAGAAATGGACTTAAATGCCAGGCTCTGTGTCTTACTACAAGCAAGACTTCGTTTCAGGTAAGGGCAGTCACTTTTCAGTTCAAAGGAACTACATCATTCACAAACCTCACACGTTTCTCATCTTAACTGACAAGCATTGGATGTTAGAGGACCAGTGATTTTATCAGTTTTAGAAGCAGAGTTGGACTAGATATGGTCTGTATGTGTAGGAAACACCGTTCTTTTGTTCTCAGCACACTCACGTTTCCTGCTGTCTTAGAGAATCTAGAAAGCAAGAGCATGCCTCTCGCTCTAAAGCAGAGTGTGATCCATGGATGAGAACTATGCTGTGTGTTTCCTTCAGTAATGGAGTTAAATCCCAGGCTCTGTGTCTTACTACAAGCAAGACTTCGTTTCAGGTAAGGGCAGTCACTTTTCAGCTCAAACAAACTACATCGTTCACTAAGCTCACACGTTTCTCATCTTAACAGACAAGCATTGGATGTTAGAGGACCAGTGCTTTGTATCTTTTTCAAAAGCAGAGTTGCACTAGATAATGTCCGTATGTGTAGGAAACACCGTTCTTTTGTTCTCAGCACACTCATGTTTCCTGCTGTGTTAGAGACTTTAGAAAGCAAGAGCATGCTTCTTGTTCTAAAGCAGAGTGTGATCCATGGATGAGAACTATGCTGTGTGTTTCCCTTCAGAAATGGAGTTAAATCCCATGCTCTGTGTCTTCCTACTGGCAAGACTTCGTTTCAGGTAAGGGCAATCACTTTAGCCGAAATGCACAACATCGTTCTCGAAGATCACACGTTTCTCATCTTAACAGACAAGCATTGGATGTTAGAGGACCAGTGCTTTGTATCAGTTTAAGAAGCAGATTTTGACTAGATATGGTCCGTATGTATAGGAAACACTGTTCTTTTGTTCTCAGCACACTCACGTTTCCTGCTTTCTTAGAAACTCTAGAAAGCAAGAGCGTGCTTCTCATTCTAAAGCAGAGTGTGATCCATGGATGAGAACTATGCTGTGTGTTTCACTTCAGAAATGGAGTTTAATCCCAGGCTCTGAGTCTTCCTACAAGCAAGACTTCGTTTCAGGTAAGGGCAGTCACTTTTCTGCTCAAACGAACTACATCGTTCACGAAGCTCACACGTTTCTCATCTTAACTGACAAGCATTGGATGTTAGAGGACTAGTGCTTTGTATCAGTTTCAGAAGCAGAGTTGGACTAGATATGGTCCCTATGTGTAGGAAACACCGTTCTTTTGTTCACAGCACACTCACGTTTCCTGCTGTCTTAGAGACTCTAGAAAGCAAGAGCGTGCTTCTTGTTCTAAAGCAGAGTGTGATCAATGGATGAGAACACTGCTGTGTGTTTCACTTCTGAAATGGAGTTAAATCCCAGGCTCGATGTCTTCCTACAAGCAAGACATCGTTTCAGCTAGGGGCAGTCACTTTTCAGCTCAAACGAACTATGTCGTTCACGAAGCTTACACGTTTCTCATGTTAAAAGACAAGCATTGGATGTTAGAGGACTAGTGCTTTTTATCAGTTTCAGAAGCAGAGTTGGACTAGATATGGTCTGTATGTGTAGGAAACACCGTTCTTTTGTTCTCAGCACACTCACGTTTCCTGCTGTCTTAGAGAATCTAGAAAGCAAGAGCATGCCTCTCGCTCTAAAGCAGAGTGTGATCCATGGATGAGAACTATGCTGTGTGTTTCCTTCAGTAATGGAGTTAAATCCCAGGCTCTGTGTCTTACTACAAGCAAGACTTCGTTTCAGGTATGGGCAGTCACTTTTCAGCTCAAACAAACTACATCGTTCACTAAGCTCACACATTTCTCATCTTAACAGACAAGCATTGGATGTTAGAGGACCAGTGCATTGTACCAGTTTCAGAAGCAGATTTGGACTACATATGGTCCGTATGAGTAGGAATCACCGTTCTTTTGTTCTGGGCACACTCAGATTACCTGCTGTCTTAGAGACTCTAGAAAACAAGAGCGTGCTTCTTGTTCTAAAGCAGAGTGTGATCAATGGATGATTACACTGCTGTGTGTTTCACTTCAGAAATGGAGTTAAATCCCAGGCTCTGTGTCTTCCTACAAGCAAGACTTCGTTTCAGGTAACGGCAGTCAGTTTTCAGTTCAAAGGAACTACATCATTCTCAAAGCTCACACATTTCTCATCTTAACTGACAAGCATTGGATGTTAGAGGACCAGTGCTTTGTGTCAGTTTCAGAAGCAGAGTTGGACTAGATATGGTCCGAATATGTAGAAAATACCGTTCTTTTGTTCTCAGCACACTCATGTTTCCTGCTGTGTTAGAGACTCCAGAAAGCAATAGCGTGCTTCTCGCTCTAAAGCACAGTGTGATCCATGGATTAGAACTCTGCTGTGTGTTTCCCTTCAGAGATGGAGTTAAATCCCAGGCCCTGTGTCTTACTACAAGCAAGACTTCGTTACAGGTGAGGGCACTCACTTTTCAGTTCAAAGGAACTACATCATTCTCAAAGCTCACACGTTTCTCATCTTAACTGACAAGCATTGGATGTTAGAGGACCAGTGCTTTGTGTCAGTTTCAGAAACAGAGTTGGACTAGATATGGTCCGTATGTGTAGGAAACACCGTTCTTTTGTTCTCAGCACACACACACGTTTCCTGCTGTCTTAGAGACTCCACAAAGCAAGAGCGTGCTTCTTGTTCTATAGTGCCGCGGACTGGATCTCAGCTAGACCACCAGACCGAGGGAAAACAGGGTGAAGGTATTCAGGATAAGTGGGATTCGGCGAATGACAGACAGCCACAGACACGAGAGTATGTTGTGAAGCTGCTGCAATTTTACTCAGACCAAGGAGTGAATTTTATACAGTTACTTGGGGAAACACGGCAATCGGCCAGTAGGGTGACAAACATAGAATCAACAATGTAGTTACACATTTTTCTCAGAATGATTAACAGATCTCATGAGTATAGCCTTTACTTTTTCTTTTGTGGTTCCTCATCCGGACAGAGAACATTACGGCCCTAGCTGTAGTTCTCCTTCTACACCTTTGTTCTGTATCAAAATTAAACCCTTTTCATCATTGTTCTAACCATGGTTTCATTTGTGTGAAAATATTTTAACCTTTGCCTGTGGGTGAGAAGGCACCAGGGGGGTCGGTACCTAGCTAATCTTTCCATGAACTGTAACTTATGCCATTCTGTTTTCATACCATTATGATTCACACATCGGTTCCCATGTACGTCATAAGCTCCCGTAAAAGGTAATGGCTCTAAATAATTATTGTATCTAAGATTAAAGTTAGGAGGTTGCCACCATCGACCCTTGATGAGAAACTTTATTTGTCCCTGAATAATTCTTGTAGGAATGGCTAATTCCTGTAACTGGTTCCTCACAGCTGCTGTCGGCTGCGCATGTGAATTACCTATGAGTGCCTGAACTTTTACTTTCATTCTCTCTTCGCTAGAGTCTTTGTCCTTCTGAATCATAAGTTCTTTCTGCTCTAAATCATTCATGAATTCCTCCAAACTTTAGGGACCCTCTTGAACTGTTGGCCTAAAAGCTTGAATCATAGGTGGGGGTATTGAAGCCACTTTTGAGGAATCATTACTCTCTTTATGGGGCACATCAGGAACATTAAGAGTTAACTTCTTGGAATTAATACACAAGGAAACAACAATAATTACAGCTGCAAAAAGAAGAAGGCAGAGTGCCAGCCAGCCTCTGCAAGCAGATCTGCGTGGTTCCGTGTAGCCTGGCACCTTGATTCGGGCAAATTGATGAGGGGTTGCCGGGGGCATAGACCCGAGGGCCGCGAGACCCCCTTTCCCACGTAACTACCTTATCCAAGGCATTTGTCACGCAGGCGACACCGTCATGGGCGTGGCAGTTCCCCCTTTTGTGTTTTTAAGGCGGAAGGCATACAGGTCCTCATGCACATTGCCTAGAGATCTGGTTATTGTCCTGAAGAGACAAGGGAAAATCACGATAACATAAACTACAATTAAGGCAAGAATGCCTATGAAAATAAAATATTGAATCCAATCTAAGGGATTCATGGCCTTAAGGTCCTCTTGTAATCCTTGTGCTAAGACATTCAATGAGCCAGCTTGTATACGAGCTTGGCTCATGGCTGATATGTCCTTTTGAATGGCTTCTAAATCATGAGTAATGGAAGAATCCTTCCATACCCCCAACAAATGATGCTTAACTTTATCTCAATTCTCAGAGGAATTGTAAGGAAGTGGAGTCACACAAATAGCCTTGTATTCTTGATGACATCTAGTTTCCATAAGTTTCTTAATATTGGCAACATCTTGTCCTAAGGCTAACACTACTTCCTCTAATATATTAATCTTTGCCTCTAATTTCTTGTCTATAATTGCTTGTTCAGATAATGCAAAGGAAATATTCTTATTCAAATCATTCACAAATTGAGCTGTATGAATCTCTTGAACCAGGGCGGTGGTAGCAATGGCAAAAGTAGTAATAATAGATATTAATGCTGCTATCCCTAATATCAATGCTGCAACAAATCTTCTCGGCCTTATTAATTCATGAAGCTGTCTAAGTACCTGTAAACCTGAATTATCATACCAAGTCATGTTATGTAATTGCATGGGCATCATTATAAAAGGTGGTCTTTTCACAATCATCATAATCTGCATTCTTTGTCTTTCCCTTGGTGAAATACAATTAGTGATAATGCATCCAAAGCAAGTTACATGATATGAGTTAGACCCAAGAGCAGAGATATTTACATGTGCAGCAGAGCCTAGCAGCAGAGCAAAAGGATAGGAAATACATACTCTAACCGCAATGGGAGATGAGGTAGTTTCTTTGGGTCTTTTTTGAGACACTGGGCCTGAAGCAGCAACAAGCTGAAACAAGTCTGGATGTTTTTTCACGTTTCCGGAGGGGGTTCTAGCGACCCACACCGGCTCAACATACCCTGGTGAAAACCACCTAGTGATTTTTTCACCATGGCCCACAAATGTGTAATTATTAAACTTATCCTTATGCTTTGAGAGATAATCTTCATACTTCTTCTCTCCAGAAGAGGCGGAAAAATCCCAAATAAGCAATTTAGACAGTAAAGGATTATAGGAGGAGGCTGCGTGAGGAAACCCACAACGCAACCAAGTAGGAAAAGCAGTAATACCATCATCCCAAAATTGATTCTTATCCCGATATTTAGTGATACAGGAATCAAGAGGCATAAAATTGACAGACTTAAAAGTTTCATTCATAGCGGGATGTCCCAGAGTAAGCAATTGAGTCTCCCAGATCCATCTAGGATCTCCTTTCTTACTGGTAGAGCTGGGGGCATCAGTTAAAAAGGTTCTGTAGCTGGTGGAGAGACACCCAGGAGGAGCTACTCCTTGCAGGGCAAAGCAAATTGGTAATGAATCTGAGCTTCCTGTAAAGTTTATAAATGAGGAAGCGCTTGCCCTTTCATCTGAATCTTGGAACCCCCCGATGATTTTTGTCTGATTGCTCAATACCTTATAAGTCTCATCATCCAACCACCCTGTTACATATAGAAGGGGAGGACGAGGAACATAAGCCCAATAAGTAGAAGGGCTGGTAGAGGCCATAGTAGGCCCGACAGCAATCAAGGACAACATGGCTACAAATAGCATTTCTAAAGGAGGGTTAGAACATTGTTGTGAGGCAAGTGCTTTTGCTTCATTTGCCAGATGTTTCAGCTGGGTCCATGTTGGAAGCTTCTGCGGCTTCAGGGTCAGCTTCTTCATTTCCTGAGTCAGCTGAGCCGTCACTAACTTCTCCTTTTGCTTTTGCAGTTTTCTGTGGCACCAGCCTGATGAGTCGGTCTGGAATCCACATGTGTGATTCTGTATCCTGTGGAAAGATATAAGCATACCCTCGCCCCAAAGTTATTAGAGGGTCGGGTCCTTTCCAGGATCCCGAAAACAAGTCTCTCCACAGAACTCGTGGCAATGGTGATGCCATCTCTTTTACTGCCCAGTGCTTAAGAGCAGAGGAATTATTATTTGAGTCCATGTTTAAATGATTTAATATAAATAGAGAATGACTTAAAACATGATGGGGGGACATATATGAGTTAGCATTCTGCAATCTTTCTATTTGTAATTTTAACGTCTGATGAGTTCTTTCTATGATGGCCTGCCCCTGTGGGTTATAGGGAATCCCTGTCGTATGACTAATTCCCCACTGCGCTAAAAATACCTCAAAAGGTTTTGAGGTGTAGGCAGGTCCATTGTCAGTTTTGATATGCATGGGTTTCCCCATGATCATGAAACATTGTACCAGATGCTGAATCACATCTTTTACTGCTTCTCCTGATCTGGCAGACGCGTGGACAAAATGAGAAAACGTATCCACTGTTACATGAACATACTTCATCTTCCCAAAGGAAGGAATATGGGTTACGTCCATCTGCCATAATGCAAGAGGCTTCAATCCCCTAGGATTAACCCCCATTTTTAGACTCTGATTTTGTGGAGGGCAATGAGCGCACTCCTTAACTATATGTCTAGCTTGCTCTCTAGTTATCTGAAAAGCTTGCTTTAATGCATTAGCATTCTGATGATGCAGAGCATGACTTTCTTGTGCCTCCTGTACTGTAAGGAGATTAATTCTAGTTAATAAGTCAGCCATGCGATTACCATGGCTCAGGGGTCCTGGTAACCCTGTATGGCCCCTAATATGTCCTATGAAAAGTTTCTCTGTCCTTTGCCATAACAGAGCTTGCAGTTCCTTAAGCAGAGGCTTAATAGTAGAAGAACCTGTTAAACTCGCTGTTTCTATGGCGGGAGATAAATTAACCACATACTTTGAGTCTGTATAAAGGTTAAGGGTCTGGGGAAAATGTCTAAGTGCAAGCAGAACTGCACGTATTTCCGCTTGTTGAGCTGTTGTCTGCGGTACAATTTCTATTAAAGGTTCTTTCCCTTCCGAGTATACCGCAGACCTCCCATTTGCTGACCCATCTGCAAAAACCACAATACCCTCTGCTAGGGGTTGAGAAACACATATCTTTGGAAATATAAGAGGAACTTCTTTTATGAATTCAATAAGAGGGTCTTTGGGGTAATGAAAGGTGATTTGTCCTAGGTATCCCATTAAGGAGAGACACCAATCTTCTGATTCTTGTAATAAGAGTTCCAATTGTTCTTTAGTATATGGTATAATTACAAAGGTCGGTTCCTTGCCAAACAATTCTCTAGACCTAATTCTGCCCTTATATATAAGTTGTGCACAAAGGGAGGGATAAGATGTAAGTACCTTCTTATGTGTGTGTGGAAGATGTAGCCACTCCAATACACCTTCCTGCCATAGGCAAGCTGTTGGAGTATAATCTGTGGCAAAAATAATTAAATACCATGGAGCCAAATAGTCTATTTGATGTACTTTAGCTCTTTCTAAAGCCTGTTCTATATGTTTTAAAGCCTGTAAGGCTTCAGGAGTTAAGTGTCTTATTGACCTTGGGTGAGCTTCTCCATGTAATATTTGATACAGGGGGCTTAATTGTCCTGTTGTGATGTCTAAATATTTTCTTACCCAATTTATATTTCCTAACAATTTTTGAAAATCATTGAGGGTCTTCAATTTATCTACTCTGATAGATGCCTTCTGGGTTGTTATATAATTATCCCCTATCCATTGTCCCAGATAACTAAGTGGCCTATTTTTCTGAATTTTTTCTGGAGCCACGACAAGGCCATAAGCTGTTAAACTACTAATTGTCTCTTTGAGAATTTTTTCTGTTGTATCTTTATTTTCATGAGCCAATAATATATCATCCATATAATGAATGATATATGCAGAGGGAAAAGTTTTTCTTATTGGTAAAAGGGCCATATCCACAAATTTTTGACATAATGAAAGACTGTTCTTCATTCCCTGGGGTAATACTTTCCAATGAAATCGTCTATAGGGTCTCTTAAAATTAACTGAGGGTATGCTAAAGGCAAATCTAAGGCAATCCTGAGGCTGTAATCTTATTGTAAAAAAGCAGTCTTGTAAATCAATGACTATAATGTGCCAGTCCTTCGGTATGGCCACAGGGGATGGGAGTCCTGGTTGTAGGGCCCCCATATCTTCCATTGTAGCATTTACTGCTCTTAAATCTTGTAGTAGTCTCCATTTTCCGGATTTCTTTTTTATGACAAATACAGGAGTATTCCATGGGCTATTAGATTTTTCTATATGCCCTTTTTCCAATTGTTCTGATACCAACTATTCTAATGCCTATATTTTTTCTTGTGTCAGGGGCCACAGACTAACCCATACAGGCTGATCAGACTTCCACTGTATAGAGTCTGTATAGAGATCTTTTGCAGTGGCCCCTATGTAAAATGCTGTTCCAGCTCAGAACTTCCTGTCACTAAATGCACATCAAGTGACTCCATTAAGTCTCTTCCCCATAGGGTAAATGGTAGAGAGGGTAGCACATAAGCTCACACGTTTCTCATCTTAACTGACAAGCATTCGATGTTAGAGGACCAGTGCTTTGTATCAGTTTCAGTAGAAGAGTTGGACTAGATATGGTCCGTATGTGTAGGAAACACCGTTCTTTTGTTCTCAGCACACTCACGTTTCCTGCTGTCTTAGAGACTCTAGAAAGCAAGAGCGTGCTTCTCGCTCTAAAGCAGAGTGTGATCCATGGATGAGAACTATGCTATGTGTTTCCCTTCAGAAATGGAGTTAAATCCCAGGCTCTGTGTCTTCCTACAAGCAAGACTTCCTTTCAGGTAACGGCAGTCACTTTTGTGCTCAACAAACTTCATCGTTCACGAAGCTCACACGTTTCTCATCTTAACTGACAAGCATTGGATGTTAGAGGACTAGTGCTTTGTATCAGTTTCAGTAGAAGAGTTGGACTAGATATGGTCCGTATGTGTAGGAAACACCGTTCTTTTGTTCTCAGCACACTCATGTTTCCTGCTGTGTTAGAGACTCTAGAAAGCAAGAGCGTGCTTCTCGCTCTAAAGCAGAGTGTGATCCATGGATGAGACAATGCTGTGTGTTTCACTTCAGAAATGGAGTTAAATCCCAGGCTCTGTGTCTTCCTACAAGCAAGACATTGTTTCAGGTAAGGGCAGTCACTTTTCAGCTCAAACGAACTACATCGTTCACTGAGCTCACACGTTTCTCATCTTAACTGACAAGCATTGGATGTTAGAGGACCAGTGCTTTGTATCAGTTTTAGAAGCAGAGTTGGACTAGATATGGTCTGTATGAGTAGGAAACACCGTTCTTTTTTTCTCAGCACACACAAGTTTCCTAATGTCTTAGAGACTTTAGAAAGCAAGAGCGTGCTTCTCGCTCTAAAGCAGAGTGTGATCAATGGATGAGACAATGCTGAGTGTTTCACTTCAGAAATGGAGTTAATTCCCGTGCTCTGAGTCTCCCTACAAGCAAGACTTCGTTTCAGGTAAGGGCAGTCACTTTTCTGCTCAAAGGAACTACATCGTTCACGAAGCTCACACGTTTCTCATTTTAACTGACAAGCATTGGATGTTAGAGGACCCGTGCTTTGTATCAGTTTCAGAAGCAGAGTTGGACTATATTATGTCCGTATGTGTAGGAAACACTGTTCTTTTCTTCTCAGCACACTCACGTTTCCTGCTGTCTTAGAGACTCTAGAAAGCAAGAGCGTGCTTCTTGCTCTAAAGCAGAGTGTGATTCATGGATGAGAACTATGGTGTGTGTTTCCCTTCAGAAATGGACTTAAATCCCAGGCTCTGTGTCTTCCTACAAGCAAGACTTCGTTTCAAGTAAGGGCAGTCACTTTTTAGCCTGAACAAACTACATCGTTCCCTGAACTCACACGTTTCTCATCTTAACAGAGAAGCATTGGATGTTAGAGGACCAGTGCTTTGTATCAGTTTTAGAAGAGGAGTTGGACTAGATATGGTCCGTATGTGTAGGAAACACCGTTCTTTTGTTCTCAGCAAACTCACATTTCCTGCTTTCTTAGAGACTCTAGAAACAAGAGCGTGCTTCTTGTTCTAAAGCAGAGTCTTATCCATGGATGAGACAATGCTGTGTGTTTCACTTCAGAAATGGAGTTAAATCCCGTGCTCTGAGTCTCCCTACAAGCAAGACTTCGTTTCAGGTAAGGGTAGTCACTTTTCTGCTCAAAGGAACTACATCGTTCACGAAGCTCGCACGTTTCTCATCTTAACTGACAAGCATTGGATGTTAGAGCGTTAGTGCTTTGTATCAGTTTCAGAAGCAGATTTGGACTACATATGGTCCATATGTGTAGGAAACACCGTTCTTTTGTTCTGGGCACACTCAGATTTCCTGCTGCATTAGAGTCTCTAGAAAGCAAGAGTGTGCTTCTTGCTGTAAAGCACAGTGTGATCCATGAATGAGAACTATGCTGTGTGTTTCCCTTCAGAAATGGACTTAAATACCAGGCTCTGTGTCTTACTACAAGCAAGACTTCGTTTAAGGTAAGGGAAGTCACTTTTCAGCTCAAACGAACTACATCGATCATTGATCTCACACGTTTCTCATCTTAACAGACAAGCATTGGATGTTAGAGGCCCAGTGCTTTGTATCAGTTTAAGAAGCAGATTTGGACTAGATATGGTCCATATGTGTAGGAAACATCGTTCTTTTTTTCTCAGCACACTTACGTTTCCTGCTGTGTTAGAGACTCTAGAAAGCAAGAGCGTGCTTCTCGCTCTAAAGCAGAGTGTGATCCATGGATGAGACAATGCTGTGTGTTTCACTTCAGAAATGGAGTTAAATCCCAGGCTCTGTGTCTTCCTACAAGCAAGACATTGTTTCAGGTAAGGGCAGTCACTTTTCAGCTCAAACGAACTACATCGTTCACTGAGCTCACACGTTTCTCATCTTAACTGACAAGCATTGGATGTTAGAGGACCAGTGCTTTGTATCAGTTTTAGAAGCAGAGTTGGACTAGATATGGTCTGTATGAGTAGGAAACACCGTTCTTTTTTTCTCAGCACAAACAAGTTTCCTAATGTCTTAGAGACTTTAGAAAGCAAGAGCGTGCTTCTCACTCTAAAGCAGAGTGTGATCAATGGATGAGACAATGCTGAGTGTTTCACTTCAGAAATGGAGTTAATTCCCGTGCTCTGAGTCTCCCTACAAGAAAGACTTCGTTTCAGGTAAGGGTAGTCACTTTTCTGCTCAAAGGAACTACATCGTTCACGAAGCTCACACGTTTCTCATTTTAACTGACAAGCATTGGATGTTAGAGGACCAGTGCTTTGTATCAGTTTCAGAAGCAGAGTTGGACTATATTATGTCCGTATGTGTAGGAAACACTGTTCTTTTCTTCTCAGCACACTCACGTTTCCTGCTGTCTTAGAGACTCTAGAAAGCAAGAGCGTGCTTCTTGCTCTAAAGCAGAGTGTGATTCATGGATGAGAACTATGGTGTGTGTTTCCCTTCAGAAATGGACTTAAATCCCAGGCTCTGTGTCTTCCTACAAGCAAGACTTCGTTTCAAGTAAGGGCAGTCACTTTTCAGCCTGAACAAACTACATCGTTCCCTGAACTCACACGTTTCTCATCTTAACAGAGAAGCATTGGATGTTAGAGGACCAGTGCTTTGTATCAGTTTTAGAAGAGGAGTTGGACTAGATATGGTCCGTATGTGTAGGAAACACCGTTCTTTTGTTCTCAGCAAACTCACATTTCCTGCTTTCTTAGAGACTCTAGAAACAAGAGCGTGCTTCTTGTTCTAAAGCAGAGTCTTATCCATGGATGAGACAATGCTGTGTGTTTCACTTCAGAAATGGAGTTAAATCCCGTGCTCTGAGTCTCCCTACAAGCAAGACTTCGTTTCAGGTAAGGGTAGTCACTTTTCTGCTCAAAGGAACTACATCGTTCACGAAGCTCGCACGTTTCTCATCTTAACTGACAAGCATTGGATGTTAGAGCGTTAGTGCTTTGTATCAGTTTCAGAAGCAGATTTGGACTACATATGGTCCATATGTGTAGGAAACACCGTTCTTTTGTTCTGGGCACACTCAGATTTCCTGCTGCATTAGAATCTCTAGAAAGCAAGAGTGTGCTTCTTGCTGTAAAGCACAGTGTGATCCATGAATGAGAACTATGCTGTGTGTTTCCCTTCAGAAATGGACTTAAATACCAGGCTCTGTGTCTTCCTACAAGCAAGACTTCGTTTAAGGTAAGGGAAGTCACTTTTCAGCTCAAACGAACTACATCGATCATTGAGCTCACACGTTTCTCATCTTAACAGACAAGCATTGGATGTTAGAGGCCCAGTGCTTTGTATCAGTTTAAGAAGCAGATTTGGACTAGATATGGTGCATATGTGTAGGAAACATCGTTCTTTTTTTCTCAGCACACTTACGTTTCCTGCTGTCTTAGAGACTCTAGAAAGCAAGAGCATGATTCTTGTTCTAAAGCAGAGTGTGATCAATGGATGAGAACACTGCTGTGTGTTTCACTTCAGTAATGGGGTTAAATCCCAGGCTCTGAGTCTTCTGACAAGCAAGACTTCGTTACAGGTAAGGGCAGTCACTTTTCAGCTGAAACGAACTACATCGTTCACTAAGCTCACACGTTTCTCATCTTAACTGACAAGCATTGGATGTAAGAGGTCCAGTGCATTGTATCAGTTTCAGAAGCAGATTTGGACTACATATGGTCCGTAAGTGTAGGAAACACCGTTCTTTTGTTTGGGCACACTCAGATTTCCTGCAGTATTAGAGACTCTAGAAAGCAAGCGCGTGCTTCTTGCTCTATTGCAGAGTGTGATCCATTGATGACAACTATGCTCTGTGTTTCCCTTCAGAAATGGAGTTAAATCCCAGGCTCTGTGTCTTACTACAGGCAAGACTTCGTTTCAGGTAAGGGCAGTCACTTTTCAGCTCAAACTAACTACATCTTTCACGGAGCTCACACGTTTCTCATCTTAACTGAAAAGAATTGTATATTAAAGAACCAGTGCTTTGTATCAGTTTCAGAAGCAGAGTTGTACTACATATGGTCCATATGTGTAGGAAACGCCGTTCTTTTGTTCGGGGCACACTTACATTTCCTGCTGTCTTAGAGACTCTAGAAAGCAAGAGCGTGCTTCTCGCTCTAAAGCAGAGTGTGATCCATGGATGAGAACTATGCTGTGTGTTTCCCTTCAGAAATGGAGTTAAATCCCAGGCTCTCTGTCCTCCTACAAGCAAGACTTCGTTTCAGGTAAGGGCAGTCACTTTTCTGCTCAAAGAAACTACATCGTTCACGAAGCTCACACGTTTCTCATCTTAACTGACAAGCATTGGATGTTAGAGGACCAGTGCTTTGTATCAGTTTCAGAAGCAGAGTTGGACTATATTATGTCCGTATGTGTAGGAAACACCGTTCTTTTCTTCTCAGCACACTCACGTTTCCTGCTGTCTTAGAGACTCTAGAAAGCAAGAGCGTGCTTCTTGCTCTAAAGCAGAGTGTGATTCATGGATGAGAACTATGTTGTGTGTTTCCCTTCAGAAATGGACTTAAATCCCAGGCTCTGTGTCTTCCTACAAGCAAGACTTCGTTTCAAGTAAGGGCAGTCACTTTTCAGCCTGAACAAACTACATCGTTCCCTGAACTCACACGTTTCTCATCTTAACAGAGAAGCATTGGATGTTAGAGGACCAGTGCTTTGTATCAGTTTTAGAAGAGGAGTTGCACTAGATATGGTCCATATGTGTAGGAAACACCGTTCTTTTGTTCTCAGCAAACTCACATTTCCTGCTTTCTTAGAGACTCTAGAAACAAGAACGTACTTCTTGTTCTAAAGCAGAGTGTTATCCATGGATGAGACAATGCTGTGTGTTTCACTTCAGAAATGGAGTTAAATCCCGTGCTCTGAGTCTCCCTACAAGCAAGACTTCGTTTCAGGTAAGGGAAGTCACTTTTCTGCTCAAAGTAACAACATCGTTCACGGAGCTCACACGTTTCTCATCTTAACTGACAAGCATTGGATGTTAGAGGCCCAGTGCTTTGTATCTGTTTAAGAAGCAGATTTGGACTAGATATGGTCCATATGTGTAGGAAACACCGTTCTTTTTTTCTCAGCACACTTACGTTTCCTGCTGTCTTAGAGACTCTAGAAAGCAAGAGCGTACTTCTTGTTCTAAAGCAGAGTGTGATCAATGGATGAGAACACTGCTGTGTGTTTCACTTCAGAAATGGGGTTAAATCCCAGGCTCTGAGTCTTTCGACAAGCAAGACTTCGTTTCAGGTAAGGGCAGTCACTTTTCAGGTGAAACGAACTGCATCGTTCACTAAGCTCACACGTTTCTCATCTTAAATGACAAGCATTGGATGTAAGAGGACCAGTGCATTGTATCAGTTTCAGAAGCAGATTTGGACTACATATGGTCCGTAAGTGTAGGAAACACCGTTCTTTCGTTTGGGCACACTCAGATTTCCTGCAGTGTTAGAGACTCTAGAAAGCAAGAGCGTGCTTCTTGCTCTAGAGCACAGTGTGATCCATGGATGAGAACTATGCTGTGTGTTTCCCTTCAGAAATGGAGTTAAATCCCAGGCTCTGTGTCTTCCTACAAGCAAGACTTCGTTTCAGCTAAGGGCAGTCACTTTTCAGCTCAACGAACTACATCGTTCACTGAGCTCACACGTTTCTCAGCTTAAAAGAGAAGCATTGGATGTTAGAGGACCAGGGCTTTGTATCAGTTTTAGAAGCAGAGTTGGACTGGATATGGTCCGTATGTGTAGGAAACACCGTTCTTTTGTTCTAGGAACACTCAGATTTCCAGCTGTATTACAGACTCTAGATAGCAAGAGTATGCTTCTCGCTCTAAGCAGAGTGTGATCCATGAATGAGAACTATGCTGTGTGTTTCCCTTCAGAAATGGAGTTAAATCCCAGGCTCTGTGTCTTCCTACAGGCAAGACTTCGTTTCAGGTAATGGCAGTAACTTTTCAGCTCAAACAAACTACATCGTTCATGAAGCTCACACGTTTCTCATCTTAACAGACAAGCATTGGATTTTAGAGGAGCAGTGCTTTGTATCAGTTTCAGAAGCAGAGTTGGACTATATAATGTCCGTATGTGTAGGAAACACTGTTCTTTTGTTCTCAACACACTCACGTTTCCTGCTGTCTTAGAGAATCTAGAAAGCAAGAGCTTGCTTCTTGTTCTAAAGCAGGGTGTGATCAATGGATGATTATACTGCTGTGTGTTTTACTTCAGAAATGGAGTTAAATCCCAGGCTCTGAGTCTTCCTACAAGCAAGACTTCGTTTAAGGTAAGGGCAGTCACTTTTCTGCTCAAACGAACTACATCGTTCACGAAGCTCACACGTTTCTCATCTTAATAGACAAGCATTGGATTTTAGAGGACCAGTGCTTCGTATCAGTTTAAGAAGCAGATTTTGACTAGATATGGTCCGTATGTATAGGAAACACCGTTCTTTTGTTCCCAGCACACTCACGTTTCCTGCTGTCTTAGAGACTCTAGAAAGCAAGAGCGTGCTTCTTATTCTAAAGCAGAGTGTGATCAATGGATGAGAACAGTGCTGTGTGTTTCTCTTCAGAAATGGAGTTAAATCCCAGACTCTGTGTCTTCCTACAGGCAGGACTTCGTTTCAGGTAAGGGCAGTCACTTTTCAGTTAAACGAACTACATCGTTCACTGAGCTCACACGTTTCTCATCTTAACAGACAAGCATTGGATGTTAGAGGACCAGTGCTTTGTATCAGTTTCCGAAGCAGAGTTGGACTATATAATGTCCGTATGTGTAGGAAACACCGTTCTTTTGTTCGCAGCACACTCAGGTTTCCTGCTGTTTTAGAGACAATAGAAAGCAAGAGCGTGCTTCTCGCTCTAAAGCAGAGTGTGATCCATGGATGAGAACTATGTTGTGTGTTTGCCTTCAGAAATGGAGTTAAATCCCAGGCTCTGAGTCTTCCTACAAGCAAGACTTCGTTTAAGGTAAGGGCAGTCACTTTTCTGCTCAAACAAACTACATCGTTCACTGAGCTCACACGTTTCTCATCTTAACAGACAAGCATTGGATTTTAGAGGAACAGTGCTTTGTATCAGTTTCAGAAGCAGAGTTGGACTATATAATATCCGTATGTGTAGGAAACACCATTCTTTTGTTCTCAGCACACTCACGTTTCCTGCTGTCTTTGAGACTCTAGAAAGCAAGAGCGTGCTTCTTATTCTAAAGCAGAGTGTTATCCATGGATCAGAACTATGCTGTGTGTTTCCCTTCAGAAATGGAGTTAAATCCCATGCTCTGTGTCTTCCTACAGGCAAGACTTCGTTTCAGGTAACGGCAGTCACTTTTCTGCTCAAACGAACTACATCGTTCACGAAGCTCACACGTTTCTCATCTTAACTGACAAGCATTGGATGTTAGAGGACTAGTGCTTTGTATCAGTTTCAGAAGCAGAGTTGGACAAGATATGGTCTGTATGTGTAGGAAACACCGTTCTTTTGTTCTCAGCACACTCACGTTTCCTGCTGTCTTAGAGAATCTAGAAATCAAGAGCATGCCTCTCGCTCTAAAGCAGAGTGTGATCCATGGATGAGAACTATGCTGTGTGTTTCCTTCAGAAATGGATTTAAATCCCAGGCTCTGTGTCTTACTACAAGCAAGACTTCGTTTCAGGTAAGGGTAGTCACTTTTCAGCTCAAACAAACTACATCGTTCACTAAGCTCACACGTTTCTCATCTTAACAGACAAGCATTGGATGTTAGAGGACCAGTGCTTTGTATCAGTTTCAGAAGTAGAGTGGCACTATATAATGTCTGTATGTGTAGGAAACACTGTTCTTTTGTTCTCAGCACACTCACGTTTCCTGCTGTGTTAGAGACTTTAGAAAGCAAGAGCGTGCTTCTTGTTCTAAAGCAGAGTGTGATCCATGGATGAGAACTATGCTGTGTGTTTCCCTTCAGAAATGGAGTTAAATCCCAGGCTCTGTGTCTTCCTACTGGCAAGACTTCCTTTCAGGTAGGGGCAGTCACTTTAGCCGAAACGCACAACATCGTTCTCGAAGATCACACGTTTCTCATCTTAACAGACAAGCATTGGATGTTAGAGGACCAGTGCTTTGGATCAGTTTCAGAAGCAGAGTTGGACTATATAATGTCCGTATGTGTAGGAAACACCGTTCTTTTGTTCTCAGCACACTCACGTTTCCTGCTGTCTTAGAAACTCTAGAAAGCAAGAGCGTGCTTCTCGTTCTAAAGCAGAGTGTGATCCATGGATGAGAACAGTGCTCTGTGTTTCCCTTCAGAAATGGACTTAAATCCCAGGCTCTGTGTCTTACTACAAGCAAGACTTCATTTCAGGTAAGGGCAGTCACTTTTCAGTTCAAAGGAACTACATCGTTCACAAAGCTCACACGTTTCTCATCTTAACAGACAAGCATGGGATGTTAGAGGACCAGTGCTTTGTATCAGTTTAAGAAGCAGATTTTGACTACATATGGTCCGTATGTATAGGAAACACCGTTCTTTTGTTCTCAGCACACTCACTTTTCGTGCTGTCTTAGAAACTCTAGAAAGCAAGAGCGTGCTTCTCATTCTAAAGCAGAGTGTGATCCATGGATGAGAACTATGCTGTGTGTTTCACTTCAGAAATGGAGTTAAATCCCAGGCTCTGAGTCTTCCTACAAGCAAGACTTCATTTCAGGTAAGGGCAGTCACTTTTCTTCTCAAACGAACTACATCGTTCACGAAGCTCACACGTTTCTCATCTTAACTGACAAGCATTGGATGTTAGAGGACCAGTGCTTTGTATCAGTTTAAGAAGCAGATTTTGACTAGATATGGTCCGTATGTATAGGAATCAGCATTCTTTTGTTCTCAGCACACTCACGTTTCCTGCTGTCTTAGAAACTCTAGAAAGCAAGAGCGTGCTTCTCATTCTAAAGCAGAGTGTGATCCATGGATGAGAACTATGCTGTGTGTTTCACTTCAGAAATGGAGTTAAATCCCAGGCTCTGTGTCTTCCTACTGGCAAGACTTCCTTTCAGGTAAGGGCAGTCACTTTAGCCGAAACGCACAACATCGTTCTCGAAGATCACACGTTTCTCATCTTAACAGACAAGCATTGGATGTTAGAGGACCAGTGCTTTGGATCAGTTTCAGAAGCAGAGTTGGACTATATAATGTCCGTATGTGTAGGAAACACCGTTCTTTTGTTCTCAGCACACTCACGTTTCCTGCTGTCTTAGAAACTCTAGAAAGCAAGAGCGTGCTTCTCGTTCTAAAGCAGAGTGTGATCCATGGATGAGAACAGTGCTCTGTGTTTCCCTTCAGAAATGGACTTAAATCCCAGGCTCTGTGTCTTACTACAAGCAAGACTTCATTTCAGGTAAGGGCAGTCACTTTTCAGTTCAAAGGAACTACATCTTTCACGAAGCTCACACGTTTCTCATCTTAACTGACAAGCATTGGATGTTAGAGGACCAGTGCTTTGTATCAGTTTAAGAAGAAGAGTTGGACTAGATATGGTCCGTATGTGTAGGAAACACCGTTCTTTTGTTCGCAGCACACTCAGGTTTCCTGCTGTTTTAGAGACTCTAGAAAGCAAGAGCGTGCTTCTCGCTCTAAAGCAGAGTGTGATCCATGGATGAGAACTATGTTGTGTGTTTGCCTTCAGAAATGGAGTTAAATCCCAGGCTCTGAGTCTTCCTACAAGCAAGACTTCGTTTAAGGTAAGGGCAGTCACTTTTCTGCTCAAACGAACTACATCGTTCACTGAGCTCACACGTTTCTCATCTTAACAGACAAGCATTGGATTTTAGAGGAACAGTGCTTTGTATCAGTTTCAGAAGCAGAGTTGGACTATATAATATCCGTATGTGTAGGAAACACCATTCTTTTGTTCTCAGCACACTCACGTTTCCTGCTGTCTTAGAGACTCTAGAAAGCAAGAGCGTGCTTCTTATTCTAAAGCAGAGTGTGATCAATGGATGATTGCACTGCTGTGTGTTTTACTTCAGAAATGGAGTTAAATCCCAGGCTCTGAGCCTTCCTACAAGAAAGATTTCAATTCAGGTAAGGGCAGTCACTTTACTGCTCAAATGAACTACATCGTTCACGAAGCTCACACGTTTCTCATCTTAACTGACAAGCATTGGATGTTAGAGGGTCAGTGCTTTGTATCAGTTTCAGAAGCAGATTTGGACTACATATGGTCCATATGTGTAGGAAAAACCGTTCTTTTGTTCTGGGCACACTAAGATTTCCTGCTGTATTAGAGACTCTAGAAAGCAAGAGTGTGCTTCTCGCTCTAAGGCAGAGTGTGATCCATGGATTAGAACTATGCTGTGTGTTTCCCTTCAGAAATGGACTTAAATGCCAGGCTCTGTGTCTTACTACAAGCAAGACTTCGTTTCAGGTAAGGGCAGTCACTTTTCAGTTCAAAGGAACTACATCATTCACAAACCTCACACGTTTCTCATCTTAACTGACAAGCATTGGATGTTAGAGGACCAGTGGTTTGTATCAGTTTCAGAAGCAGAGTTGGACTAGGTATGGTCGGTATGTGTAGGAAACACCGTTCTTTTGTACTCAGCACACTCACGTTTCCTGCTGTCTTAGAGACTCTAGAAAGCAAGAGCATGCTTCTTGTTCTAAAGCAGAGTGTGATCAATGGAAGAGAACACTGCTGTGTGTTTCACTTCTGAAATGGAGTTAAATCCCAGGCTCGATGACTTCCTACAAGCAAGACATCGTTTCAGGTAAGGGCAGTCACTTTTCAGCTCAAACAAACTACATCGTTCACTAAGCTCACACGTTTCTCATCTTAACAGACAAGCATTGGATGTTAGAGGACCAGTGCTTTGTATCTTTTTCAAAAGCAGAGTTGCACTATATAATGTCCGTATGTGTAGGAAACACCGTTCTTTTGTTCTCAGCACACTCATGTTTCCTGCTGTGTTAGAGACTTTAGAAAGCAAGAGCATGCTTCTTGTTCTAAAGCAGAGTGTGATCCATGGATAAGAACTATGCTGTGTGTTTCCCTTCTGAAATGGAGTTAAATCCCAGGCTCTGTGTCTTCCTACAAGCAAGACTTCGTTTCAGGTACGGGCAGTCACTTTAGCCGAAACGCACAACATCGTTCTCGCAGATCACACGTTTCTCATCTTAACAGACAAGCATTGGATGTTAGAGGACCAGTGCTTTGGATCAGTTTCAGAAGCAGAGTTGGACTATATAATGTCCATATGTGTAGGAAACACCGTTCTTTTCTTCTCAGCACACTCACGTTTCCTGCTGTCTTCGAAACTCTAGAAAGCAAGAGCGTGCTTCTCGTTCTAAAGCAGAGTGTGATCCATGGATGAGAACAGTGCTCTGTGTTTCCCTTCAGAAATGGACTTAAATCCCAGGCTCTGTGTCTTACTACAAGCAAGACTTCATTTCAGGTAAGTGCAGTCACTTTTCATTTCAAAGGAACTACATCGTTCACGAAGCTCACACGTTTCTCATCTTAACAGACAAGCATTGGATGTTAGAGGACCAGTGCTTTGTATCAGTTTAAGAAGCAGATTTTGACTAGATATGGTCCGTATGTATAGGAATCAGCATTCTTTTGTTCTCAGCACACTCACGTTTCCTGCTGTCTTAGAAACTCTAGAAAGCAAGAGCGTGCTTCTCATTCTAAAGCAGAGTGTGATCCATGGATGAGAACTATGCTGTGTGTTTCACTTCAGAAATGGAGTTAAATCCCAGGCTCTGAGTCTTCCTACAAGCAAGACTTCGTTTCAGGTAAGGGCAGTCACTTTTCTGCTCAAATGAACTACATCGTTCACGAAGCTCACACGTTTCTCATCTTAACTGACAAGCATTGGATGTTAGAGGACCAGTGCTTTGTATCAGTTTCAGAAGCAGATTTGGACTACATATGGTCCATATGTGTAGGAAAAACCGTTCTTTTGTTCTGGGAACACTAAGATTTCCTGCTGTATTAGAGACTCTAGAAAACAAGAGTGTGCTTCTCACTCTAAAGCAGAGTGTGATCCATGGATGAGAACTATGCTGTGTGTTTCTCTTCAGAAATTGAGTTAAATCCAGGCTCGATGTCTTCCTACAAGCAAGACATCGTTTCAACTAGGGGCAGTCACTTTTCAGCTCAAACGAACTATATCGTTCACTAAGCTTACACGTTTCTCATGTTAAAAGACAAGCATTGGATGTTAGAGGACCAGTGTTTGTGTCAGTTTCAGAAGCAGAGTTGGACTAGATATGGTCCGAATATGTAGAAAACACCGTTCTTTTGTTCTCAGCACACTCATGTTTCCTGCTGTGTTAGAGACTCCAGAAAGCAAGAGCGTGCTTCTCGCTCTAAAGCAGAGTGTGATCCATGGATTAGAACTCTGCTGTGTGTTTCCCTTCAGAGATGGAGTTAAATCCCAGGCCCTGTGTCTTACTACAAGCAAGACTTCGTTACAGGTGAGGGCACTCACTTTTCAGTTCAAAGGAACTACATCATTCTCAAAGCTCACACGTTTCTCATCTTAACTGACAAGCATTGGATGTTAGAGGACCAGGGCTTTGTGTCAGTTTCAGAAACAGAGTTGGACTAGATATGGTCTGTATGTGTAGGAAACACCGTTCTTTTGTTCTCAGCACACACACACGTTTCCTGCTGTCTTATAGACTCCACAAAGCAAGAGCGTGCTTCTTGTTCTAAAGCAGAGTATGATCAATGGATGTAACACTGCTGTGTGTTTCACTTCAGAAATGGAGTTAAATCCCAGGCTCTGTGTCTTCCTACAAGCAAGACTTCGTTTAAGGTAAGGGCATTCACTTTTCTGCTCAAACGAACTACATCATTCATGAAGCTCACACGTTTCTCATCTTAACTGACAAGCATTGGATGTTAGAGGGTCAGTGCTTTGTATTAGTTTCAGAAGCAGATTTGGACTACATATGGTCATTATGTGTAGGAAAAACCGTTCTTTTGTTCTGGGCACACTAAGATTTCCTGCTGTATTAGAGACTCTAGAAAGCAAGAGTGTGCTTCTCGCTCTAAAGCAGAGTGTGATCCAAGGCTGAGAACTATGCTGTGTGTTTCCCTTCAGAAATGGACGTAAATGCCAGGCTCTGTGTCTTACTACAAGCAAGACTTCGTTTCAGGTAAGGGCAGTCACTTTTCAGTTCAAAGGAACTACATCATTCACAAACCTCACACGTTTCTCATCTTAACTGACAAGCATTGGATGTTAGAGGACCAGTGATTTTATCAGTTTCAGAAGCACAGTTGGACTAGATATGGTCTGTATGTGTAGGAAACACCGTTCTTTTGTTCTCAGCACACTCACGTTTCCTGCTGTCTTAGAGAATCTAGAAAGCAAGAGCATGCCTCTCGCTCTAAAGCAGAGTGTGATCCATGGATGAGAACTATGCTGTGTGTTTCCTTCAGTAATGGAGTTAAATCCCAGGCTCTGTGTCTTACTACAAGCAAGACTTCGTTTCAGGTAAGGGCAGTCACTTTTCAGCTCAAACAAACTACATCGTTCACTAAGCTCACACGTTTCTCATCTTAACAGACAAGCATTGGATGTTAGAGGACCAGTGCTTTGTATCTTTTTCAAAAGCAGAGTTGCACTATATAATGTCCGTATGTGTAGGAAACACCGTTCTTTTGTTCTCAGCACACTCATGTTTCCTGCTGTGTTAGAGACTTTAGAAAGCAAGAGCATGCTTCTTGTTCTAAAGCAGAGTGTGATCCATGGATGAGAACTATGCTGTGTGTTTCACTTCTGAAATGGAGTTAAATCCCAGGCTCTGTGTCTTCCTACTGGCAAGACTTCCTTTCAGGTAGGGGCAGTCACTTTAGCCGAAACGCACAACATCGTTCTCGAAGATCACACGTTTCTCATCTTAACAGACAAGCATTGGATGTTAGAGGACCAGTGCTTTGTATCAGTTTAAGAAGCAGATTTTGACTAGATATGGTCCGTATGTATAGGAAACAACGTTCTTTTGTTCTCAGCACACTCACGTTTCCTGCTTTCTTAGAGACTCTAGAAAGCAAGAGCGTGCTTCTTGTTCTAAAGCAGAGTGTGATCAATGGATGAGAACACTGCTGTGTGTTTCACTTCTGAAATGGAGTTAAATCCCAGGCTCGATGTCTTCCTACAAGCAAGACATCGTTTCAGCTAGGGGCAGTCACTTTTCAGCTCAAACGAACTATGTCGTTCACGAAGCTTACACGTTTCTCATGTTAAAAGACAAGCATTGGATGTTAGAGGACTAGTGCTTTGTATCAGTTTCAGAAGCAGAGTTGGACTAGATATGGTCCGAATATGTAGAAAACACCGTTCTTTTGTTCTCAGCACACTCATGTTTCCTGCTGTGTTAGAGACTCCAGAAAGCAAGAGCGTGCTTCTCGCTCTAAAGCAGAGTGTGATCCATGGATTAGAACTCTGCTGTGTGTTTCCCTTCAGAGATGGAGTTAAATCCCAGGCCCTGTGTCTTACTACAAGCAAGACTTCGTTACAGGTGAGGGCACTCACTTTTCAGTTCAAAGGAACTACATCATTCTCAAAGCTCACACGTTTCTCATCTTAACTGACAAGCATTGGATGTTAGAGGACCAGTGCTTTGTGTCAGTTTCAGAAACAGAGTTGGACTAGATATGGTCCGTATGTGTAGGAAACACCGTTCTTTTGTTGTCAGCACACACACACGTTTCCTGCTGTCTTAGAGACTCCACAAAGCAAGAGCGTGCTTCTTGTTCTAAAGTGCCGCGGACTGGATCTCAGCTAGACCACCAGACCGAGGGAAAACAGGGTGAAGGTATTCAGGATAAGTGGGATTCGGCGAATGACAGACAGCCACAGACACGAGAGTATGTTGTGAAGCTGCTGCAATTTTACTCAGACCAAGGAGTGAATTTTATACAGTTACTTGGGGAAACACGGCAATCGGCCAGTAGGGTGACAAACATAGAATCAACAATGTAGTTACACATTTTTCCCAGAATGATTAACAGATCTCATGAGTATAGCCTTTACTTTTTCTTTTGTGGTTCCTCATCCGGACAGAGAACATTACGGCCCTAGCTGTAGTTCTCCTTCTACACCTTTGTTCTGTATCAAAATTAAACCCTTTTCATCATTGTTCTAACCATGGTTTCATTTGTGTGAAAATATTTTAACCTTTGCCTGTGGGTGAGAAGGCACCAGGGGGGTCGGTACCTAGCTAATCTTTCCATGAACTGTAACTTATGCCATTCTGTTTTCATACCATTATGATTCACACATCGGTTCCCATGTACGTCATAAGCTCCCGTAAAAGGTAATGGCTCTAAATAATTATTGTATCTAAGATTAAAGTTAGGAGGTTGCCACCATCGACCCTTGATGAGAAACTTTATTTGTCCCTGAATAATTCTTGTAGGAATGGCTAATTCCTGTAACTGGTTCCTCACAGCTGCTGTCGGCTGCGCGTGTGAATTACCTATGAGTGCCTGAACTTTTACTTTCATTCTCTCTTCGCTAGAGTCTTTGTCCTTCTGAATCATAAGTTCTTTCTGCTCTAAATCATTCATGAATTCCTCCAAACTTTAGGGACCCTCTTGAACTGTTGGCCTAAAAGCTTGAATCATAGGTGGGGGTATTGAAGCCACTTTTGAGGAATCATTACTCTCTTTATGGGGCACATCAGGAACATTAAGAGTTAACTTCTTGGAATTAATACACAAGGAAACAACAATAATTACAGCTGCAAAAAGAAGAAGGCAGAGTGCCAGCCAGCCTCTGCAAGCAGATCTGCGTGGTTCCGTGTAGCCTGGCACCTTGATTCGGGCAAATTGATGAGGGGTTGCCGGGGGCATAGACCCGAGGGCCGCGAGCCCCCCTTTCCCACATAACTACCTTATCCAAGGCATTTGTCACGCAGGCGACACCGTCATGGGCATGGCACTAAAGCAGAGTATGATCAATGGATGTAACACTGCTGTGTGTTTCACTTCAGAAATGGAGTTAAATCCCAGGCTCTGTGTCTTCCTACAAGCAAGACTTCGTTTAAGGTAAGGGCAGTCACTTTTCAGCTCAAACAAACTACATCGTTCACTAAGCTCACACGTTTCTCATCTTAACAGACAAGCATTGGATGTTAGAGGACCAGTGATTTGTATCTTTTTCAAAAGCAGAGTTGCACTATATAATGTCCGTATGTGTAGGAAACACCGTTCTTTTGTTCTCAGCACACTCATGTTTCCTGCTGTGTTAGAGACTTTAGAAAGCAAGAGCATGCTTCTTGTTCTAAAGCAGAGTGTGATCCATGGATGAGAACTATGCTGTGTGTTTCCCTTCAGAAATGGAGTTAAATCCCATGCTCTGTGTCAACCTACTGGCAAGACTTCGTTTCAGGTAAGGGCAGTCACTTTAGCCGAAACGCACAACATCGTTCACGAAGATCACACGTTTCTCATCTTAATTGACAAGCATTGGATGTTAGAGGACCAGTGCATTGTACCAGTTTCAGAAGCAGATTTGGACTATATATGGTCCGTATGTGTAGGAATCACCGTTCTTTTGTTCTGGGCACACTCAGATTACCTGCTGTCTTAGAGACTCTAGAAAGCAAGAGCGTGCTTCTTGTTCTAAAGCAGAGTGTGATCAATGGATGATTACACTGCTGTGTGTTTCACTTCAGAAATGGAGTTAAATCCCAGGCTCTGTGTCTTCCTACAAGCAAGAATTCGTTTCAGGTAACGGCAGTCAGTTTTCAGTTCAAAGGAACTACATCATTCTCAAAGCTCACACATTTCTCATCTTAACTGACAAGCATTGGATGTTAGAGGACCAGTGCTTTGTGTCAGTTTCAGAAGCAGAGTTGGACTAGATATGGTCCGAATATGTAGAAAACACCGTTCTTTTGTTCTCAGCACACTCATGTTTCCTGCTGTGTTAGAGACTCCAGAAAGCAATAGCGTGCTTCTCGCTCTAAAGCAGAGTGTGATCCATGGATTAGAACTCTGCTGTGTGTTTGCCTACAGAAATGGAGTTAAATCCCAGGCTCTGTGTCTTCCTACTGGCAAGACTTCGTTTCAGGTAAGGGCAGTCACTTTAGCCGAAACGCACAACATCGTTCTCGAAGATCACACGTTTCTCATCTTAACTGACAAGCATTGGATGTTAGAGGACCAGTGCTTTGTATCAGTTTAAGAAGAAGAGTTGGACTAGATATGGTCCGTATGTGTAGGAAACACCGTTCTATTGTTCGCAGCACACTCAGGTTTCCTGCTGTTTTAGAGACTCTAGAAAGCAAGAGCGTGCTTCTCGCTCTAAAGCAGAGTGTGATCCATGGATGAGAACTATGTTGTGTGTTTGCCTACAGAAATGGAGTTAAATCCCAGGCTCTGAGTCTTCCTACAAGCAAGACTTCGTTTAAGGTAAGGGCAGTCACTTTTCTGCTCAAACGAACTACATCGTTCACTGAGCTCACACGTTTCTCATCTTAACAGACAAGCATTGGATTTTAGAGGAACAGTGCTTTGTATCAGTTTCTGAAGCAGAGTTGGACTATATAATATCCGTATATGTAGGAAACACCATTCTTTTGTTCTCAGCACACTCACGTTTCCTGCTGTCTTAGAGACTCTAGAAAGCAAGAGCGTGCTTCTTATTCTAAAGCAGAGTGTGATCAATGGATGATTGCACTGCTGTGTGTTTTACTTCAGAAATGGAGTTAAATCCCAGGCTCTGAGTCTTCCTACAAGAAAGATTTCAATTCAGGTAAGGGCAGTCACTTTTCTGCTCAAATGAACTACATCGTTCACGAAGCTCACACGTTTCTCATCTTAACTGACAAGCATTGGATGTTAGAGGTTCAGTGCTTTGTATCAGTTTCAGAAGCAGAGTTGGACTAGGTATGGTCTGTATGTGTAGGAAACACCGTTCTTTTGTACTCAGCACACTCACGTTTCCTGCTATCTTAGAGACTCTAGAAAGCAAGAGCGTGCTTCTTGTTCTGAAGCAGAGTGTGATCAATGGATGACTACACTGCTGTGTGTTTTACTTCAGAAATGGAGTTAAATCCCAGGCTCTGAGTCTTCCTACAAGCAAGACTTCTTTTCAGGTAAGGGCAGTCACTTTTCAGCTGAAAGGAACTACATCGTTCACGAAGCTCACACGTTTCTCATCTTAACAGACAAGCATTGGATTTTAGAGGACCAGTGCTTTGTGTCAGTTTCAGAAGCAGAGTTGGACTATATAATGTCCGTATTTGTAGGAAACAGCGTTCTTTTGTTCTCAGCACACTCACGTTTCCTGCTGTGTTAGAGACTCCAGAAAGCAAGAGCGTGCTTCTCGCTCTAAAGCAGAGTGTGATCCATGGATGAGAACTATGCTGTGTGTTTCCCTTCAGAAATGGAGTTAAATCCCAATCTCTGTGTCTTCCTGCAAGCAAGAGTTCGTTTCAGGTAACGGCAGTCACTATTCAGCTCAAAGGAACTACATCGTTCACTGAGCTCACACATTTCTCTTGTTAACAGACAAGCATTGGATGTTAGAGGACCAGTGCTTTGTATCAGTTTAAGAAGGAGAGTTGGACAAGATATGGTCCATATGTGTAGGAAACACTGTTCTTTTGTTCTGAGCACACTCAGGTTTCCTGCTGTCTTATAGACTCTAGAAAGCCATAGCGTACTTCTAGTTCTAAAGCAGAGTGTGATCAATGGATGAGAACACTGCTGTGTGTTTCACTTCAGAAATGGAGTTAAACCCCATGCTCTGTGTCTACCTACTGGCAAGTCTTCGTTTCAGGTAAGGGCAGTCACTTTAGCCGAAACGCACAACATCGTTCACTAAGATCACACGTTTGTCATCTTAATTGACAAGCATTGGATGTTAGAGGACCAGTGCATTGTACCAGTTTCAGAAGCAGATTTGGACTACATATGGTCCGTATGTGTAGGAATCACCGTTCTTTTGTTCTGGGCACACTCAGATTACCTGCTGTCTTAGAGACTCTAGAAAACAAGAGTGTGCTTCTTGTTCTAAAGCAGAGTGTGATCAATGGATGATTACACTGCTGTGTGTTTCACTTCAGAAATGGAGTTAAATCCCAGGCTCTGTGTCTTCCTACAAGCAAGACTTCGTTTCAGGTAACGGCAGTCAGTTTTCAGTTCAAAGGAACTACATCATTCTCAAAGCTCACACATTTCTCATCTTAACTGACAAGCATTGGATGTTAGAGGACCAGTGCTTTGTGTCAGTTTCAGAAGCAGAGTTGGACTAGATATGGTCCGAATATGTAGAAAACACCGTTCTTTTGTTCTCAGCACACTCATGTTTCCTGCTGTGTTAGAGACTCCAGAAAGCAAGAGCGTGCTTCTCGCTCTAAAGCAGAGTGTGATCCATGGATTAGAACTCTGCTGTGTGTTTCCCTTCAGAGATGGAGTTAAATCCCAGGCCCTGTGTCTTACTACAAGCAAGACTTCGTTACAGGTGAGGGCACTCACTTTTCAGTTCAAAGGAACTACATCATTCTCAAAGCTCACACGTTTCTCATCTTAACTGACAAGCATTGGATGTTAGAGGACCAGTGCTTTGTGTCAGTTTCAGAAACAGAGTTGGACTAGATATGGTCCGTATGTGTAGGAAACACCGTTCTTTTGTTCTCAGCACACACACACGTTTCCTGCTGTCTTAGAGACTCCACAAAGCAAGAGCGTGCTTCTTGTTCTAAAGTGCCGCGGACTGGATCTCAGCTAGACCACCAGACCGAGGGAAAACAGGGTGAAGGTATTCAGGATAAGTGGGATTCGGCGAATGACAGACAGCCACAGACACGAGAGTATGTTGTGAAGCTGCTGCAATTTTACTCAGACCAAGGAGTGAATTTTATACAGTTACTTGGGGAAACACGGCAATCGGCCAGTAGGGTGACAAACATAGAATCAACAATGTAGTTACACATTTTTCCCAGAATGATTAACAGATCTCATGAGTATAGCCTTTACTTTTTCTTTTGTGGTTCCTCATCCGGACAGAGAACATTACGGCCCTAGCTGTAGTTCTCCTTCTACACCTTTGTTCTGTATCAAAATTAAACCCTTTTCATCATTGTTCTAACCATGGTTTCATTTGTGTGAAAATATTTTAACCTTTGCCTGTGGGTGAGAAGGCACCAGGGGGGTCGGTACCTAGCTAATCTTTCCATGAACTGTAACTTATGCCATTCTGTTTTCATACCATTATGATTCACACATCGGTTCCCATGTACGTCATAAGCTCCCGTAAAAGGTAATGGCTCTAAATAATTATTGTATCTAAGATTAAAGTTAGGAGGTTGCCACCATCGACCCTTGATGAGAAACTTTATTTGTCCCTGAATAATTCTTGTAGGAATGGCTAATTCCTGTAACTGGTTCCTCACAGCTGCTGTCGGCTGCGCGTGTGAATTACCTATGAGTGCCTGAACTTTTACTTTCATTCTCTCTTCGCTAGAGTCTTTGTCCTTCTGAATCATAAGTTCTTTCTGCTCTAAATCATTCATGAATTCCTCCAAACTTTAGGGACCCTCTTGAACTGTTGGCCTAAAAGCTTGAATCATAGGTGGGGGTATTGAAGCCACTTTTGAGGAATCATTACTCTCTTTATGGGGCACATCAGGAACATTAAGAGTTAACTTCTTGGAATTAATACACAAGGAAACAACAATAATTACAGCTGCAAAAAGAAGAAGGCAGAGTGCCAGCCAGCCTCTGCAAGCAGATCTGCGTGGTTCCGTGTAGCCTGGCACCTTGATTCGGGCAAATTGATGAGGGGTTGCCGGGGGCATAGACCCGAGGGCCGCGAGCCCCCCTTTCCCACATAACTACCTTATCCAAGGCATTTGTCACGCAGGCGACACCGTCATGGGCATGGCACTAAAGCAGAGTATGATCAATGGATGTAACACTGCTGTGTGTTTCACTTCAGAAATGGAGTTAAATCCCAGGCTCTGTGTCTTCCTACAAGCAAGACTTCGTTTAAGGTAAGGGCAGTCACTTTTCAGCTCAAACAAACTACATCGTTCACTAAGCTCACACGTTTCTCATCTTAACAGACAAGCATTGGATGTTAGAGGACCAGTGATTTGTATCTTTTTCAAAAGCAGAGTTGCACTATATAATGTCCGTATGTGTAGGAAACACCGTTCTTTTGTTCTCAGCACACTCATGTTTCCTGCTGTGTTAGAGACTTTAGAAAGCAAGAGCATGCTTCTTGTTCTAAAGCAGAGTGTGATCCATGGATGAGAACTATGCTGTGTGTTTCCCTTCAGAAATGGAGTTAAATCCCATGCTCTGTGTCAACCTACTGGCAAGACTTCGTTTCAGGTAAGGGCAGTCACTTTAGCCGAAACGCACAACATCGTTCACGAAGATCACACGTTTCTCATCTTAATTGACAAGCATTGGATGTTAGAGGACCAGTGCATTGTACCAGTTTCAGAAGCAGATTTGGACTATATATGGTCCGTATGTGTAGGAATCACCGTTCTTTTGTTCTGGGCACACTCAGATTACCTGCTGTCTTAGAGACTCTAGAAAGCAAGAGCGTGCTTCTTGTTCTAAAGCAGAGTGTGATCAATGGATGATTACACTGCTGTGTGTTTCACTTCAGAAATGGAGTTAAATCCCAGGCTCTGTGTCTTCCTACAAGCAAGAATTCGTTTCAGGTAACGGCAGTCAGTTTTCAGTTCAAAGGAACTACATCATTCTCAAAGCTCACACATTTCTCATCTTAACTGACAAGCATTGGATGTTAGAGGACCAGTGCTTTGTGTCAGTTTCAGAAGCAGAGTTGGACTAGATATGGTCCGAATATGTAGAAAACACCGTTCTTTTGTTCTCAGCACACTCATGTTTCCTGCTGTGTTAGAGACTCCAGAAAGCAATAGCGTGCTTCTCGCTCTAAAGCAGAGTGTGATCCATGGATTAGAACTCTGCTGTGTGTTTGCCTACAGAAATGGAGTTAAATCCCAGGCTCTGTGTCTTCCTACTGGCAAGACTTCGTTTCAGGTAAGGGCAGTCACTTTAGCCGAAACGCACAACATCGTTCTCGAAGATCACACGTTTCTCATCTTAACTGACAAGCATTGGATGTTAGAGGACCAGTGCTTTGTATCAGTTTAAGAAGAAGAGTTGGACTAGATATGGTCCGTATGTGTAGGAAACACCGTTCTATTGTTCGCAGCACACTCAGGTTTCCTGCTGTTTTAGAGACTCTAGAAAGCAAGAGCGTGCTTCTCGCTCTAAAGCAGAGTGTGATCCATGGATGAGAACTATGTTGTGTGTTTGCCTACAGAAATGGAGTTAAATCCCAGGCTCTGAGTCTTCCTACAAGCAAGACTTCGTTTAAGGTAAGGGCAGTCACTTTTCTGCTCAAACGAACTACATCGTTCACTGAGCTCACACGTTTCTCATCTTAACAGACAAGCATTGGATTTTAGAGGAACAGTGCTTTGTATCAGTTTCTGAAGCAGAGTTGGACTATATAATATCCGTATATGTAGGAAACACCATTCTTTTGTTCTCAGCACACTCACGTTTCCTGCTGTCTTAGAGACTCTAGAAAGCAAGAGCGTGCTTCTTATTCTAAAGCAGAGTGTGATCAATGGATGATTGCACTGCTGTGTGTTTTACTTCAGAAATGGAGTTAAATCCCAGGCTCTGAGTCTTCCTACAAGAAAGATTTCAATTCAGGTAAGGGCAGTCACTTTTCTGCTCAAATGAACTACATCGTTCACGAAGCTCACACGTTTCTCATCTTAACTGACAAGCATTGGATGTTAGAGGTTCAGTGCTTTGTATCAGTTTCAGAAGCAGAGTTGGACTAGGTATGGTCTGTATGTGTAGGAAACACCGTTCTTTTGTACTCAGCACACTCACGTTTCCTGCTATCTTAGAGACTCTAGAAAGCAAGAGCGTGCTTCTTGTTCTGAAGCAGAGTGTGATCAATGGATGACTACACTGCTGTGTGTTTTACTTCAGAAATGGAGTTAAATCCCAGGCTCTGAGTCTTCCTACAAGCAAGACTTCTTTTCAGGTAAGGGCAGTCACTTTTCAGCTGAAAGGAACTACATCGTTCACGAAGCTCACACGTTTCTCATCTTAACAGACAAGCATTGGATTTTAGAGGACCAGTGCTTTGTGTCAGTTTCAGAAGCAGAGTTGGACTATATAATGTCCGTATTTGTAGGAAACAGCGTTCTTTTGTTCTCAGCACACTCACGTTTCCTGCTGTGTTAGAGACTCCAGAAAGCAAGAGCGTGCTTCTCGCTCTAAAGCAGAGTGTGATCCATGGATGAGAACTATGCTGTGTGTTTCCCTTCAGAAATGGAGTTAAATCCCAATCTCTGTGTCTTCCTGCAAGCAAGAGTTCGTTTCAGGTAACGGCAGTCACTATTCAGCTCAAAGGAACTACATCGTTCACTGAGCTCACACATTTCTCTTGTTAACAGACAAGCATTGGATGTTAGAGGACCAGTGCTTTGTATCAGTTTAAGAAGGAGAGTTGGACAAGATATGGTCCATATGTGTAGGAAACACTGTTCTTTTGTTCTGAGCACACTCAGGTTTCCTGCTGTCTTATAGACTCTAGAAAGCCATAGCGTACTTCTAGTTCTAAAGCAGAGTGTGATCAATGGATGAGAACACTGCTGTGTGTTTCACTTCAGAAATGGAGTTAAACCCCATGCTCTGTGTCTACCTACTGGCAAGTCTTCGTTTCAGGTAAGGGCAGTCACTTTAGCAGAAACGCACAACATCGTTCACTAAGATCACACGTTTGTCATCTTAATTGACAAGCATTGGATGTTAGAGGACCAGTGCATTGTACCAGTTTCAGAAGCAGATTTGGACTACATATGGTCCGTATGTGTAGGAATCACCGTTCTTTTGTTCTGGGCACACTCAGATTACCTGCTGTCTTAGAGACTCTAGAAAACAAGAGTGTGCTTCTTGTTCTAAAGCAGAGTGTGATCAATGGATGATTACACTGCTGTGTGTTTCACTTCAGAAATGGAGTTAAATCCCAGGCTCTGTGTCTTCCTACAAGCAAGACTTCGTTTCAGGTAACGGCAGTCAGTTTTCAGTTCAAAGGAACTACATCATTCTCAAAGCTCACACATTTCTCATCTTAACTGACAAGCATTGGATGTTAGAGGACCAGTGCTTTGTGTCAGTTTCAGAAGCAGAGTTGGACTAGATATGGTCCGAATATGTAGAAAACACCGTTCTTTTGTTCTCAGCACACTCATGTTTCCTGCTGTGTTAGAGACTCCAGAAAGCAAGAGCGTGCTTCTCGCTCTAAAGCAGAGTGTGATCCATGGATTAGAACTCTGCTGTGTGTTTCCCTTCAGAGATGGAGTTAAATCCCAGGCCCTGTGTCTTACTACAAGCAAGACTTCGTTACAGGTGAGGGCACTCACTTTTCAGTTCAAAGGAACTACATCATTCTCAAAGCTCACACGTTTCTCATCTTAACTGACAAGCATTGGATGTTAGAGGACCAGTGCTTTGTGTCAGTTTCAGAAACAGAGTTGGACTAGATATGGTCCGTATGTGTAGGAAACACCGTTCTTTTGTTCTCAGCACACACACACGTTTCCTGCTGTCTTAGAGACTCCACAAAGCAAGAGCGTGCTTCTTGTTCTAAAGTGCCGCGGACTGGATCTCAGCTAGACCACCAGACCGAGGGAAAACAGGGTGAAGGTATTCAGGATAAGTGGGATTCGGCGAATGACAGACAGCCACAGACACGAGAGTATGTTGTGAAGCTGCTGCAATTTTACTCAGACCAAGGAGTGAATTTTATACAGTTACTTGGGGAAACACGGCAATCGGCCAGTAGGGTGACAAACATAGAATCAACAATGTAGTTACACATTTTTCCCAGAATGATTAACAGATCTCATGAGTATAGCCTTTACTTTTTCTTTTGTGGTTCCTCATCCGGACAGAGAACATTACGGCCCTAGCTGTAGTTCTCCTTCTACACCTTTGTTCTGTATCAAAATTAAACCCTTTTCATCATTGTTCTAACCATGGTTTCATTTGTGTGAAAATATTTTAACCTTTGCCTGTGGGTGAGAAGGCACCAGGGGGGTCGGTACCTAGCTAATCTTTCCATGAACTGTAACTTATGCCATTCTGTTTTCATACCATTATGATTCACACATCGGTTCCCATGTACGTCATAAGCTCCCGTAAAAGGTAATGGCTCTAAATAATTATTGTATCTAAGATTAAAGTTAGGAGGTTGCCACCATCGACCCTTGATGAGAAACTTTATTTGTCCCTGAATAATTCTTGTAGGAATGGCTAATTCCTGTAACTGGTTCCTCACAGCTGCTGTCGGCTGCGCGTGTGAATTACCTATGAGTGCCTGAACTTTTACTTTCATTCTCTCTTCGCTAGAGTCTTTGTCCTTCTGAATCATAAGTTCTTTCTGCTCTAAATCATTCATGAATTCCTCCAAACTTTAGGGACCCTCTTGAACTGTTGGCCTAAAAGCTTGAATCATAGGTGGGGGTATTGAAGCCACTTTTGAGGAATCATTACTCTCTTTATGGGGCACATCAGGAACATTAAGAGTTAACTTCTTGGAATTAATACACAAGGAAACAACAATAATTACAGCTGCAAAAAGAAGAAGGCAGAGTGCCAGCCAGCCTCTGCAAGCAGATCTGCGTGGTTCCGTGTAGCCTGGCACCTTGATTCGGGCAAATTGATGAGGGGTTGCCGGGGGCATAGACCCGAGGGCCGCGAGCCCCCCTTTCCCACATAACTACCTTATCCAAGGCATTTGTCACGCAGGCGACACCGTCATGGGCATGGCACTAAAGCAGAGTATGATCAATGGATGTAACACTGCTGTGTGTTTCACTTCAGAAATGGAGTTAAATCCCAGGCTCTGTGTCTTCCTACAAGCAAGACTTCGTTTAAGGTAAGGGCAGTCACTTTTCAGCTCAAACAAACTACATCGTTCACTAAGCTCACACGTTTCTCATCTTAACAGACAAGCATTGGATGTTAGAGGACCAGTGATTTGTATCTTTTTCAAAAGCAGAGTTGCACTATATAATGTCCGTATGTGTAGGAAACACCGTTCTTTTGTTCTCAGCACACTCATGTTTCCTGCTGTGTTAGAGACTTTAGAAAGCAAGAGCATGCTTCTTGTTCTAAAGCAGAGTGTGATCCATGGATGAGAACTATGCTGTGTGTTTCCCTTCAGAAATGGAGTTAAATCCCATGCTCTGTGTCAACCTACTGGCAAGACTTCGTTTCAGGTAAGGGCAGTCACTTTAGCCGAAACGCACAACATCGTTCACGAAGATCACACGTTTCTCATCTTAATTGACAAGCATTGGATGTTAGAGGACCAGTGCATTGTACCAGTTTCAGAAGCAGATTTGGACTATATATGGTCCGTATGTGTAGGAATCACCGTTCTTTTGTTCTGGGCACACTCAGATTACCTGCTGTCTTAGAGACTCTAGAAAGCAAGAGCGTGCTTCTTGTTCTAAAGCAGAGTGTGATCAATGGATGATTACACTGCTGTGTGTTTCACTTCAGAAATGGAGTTAAATCCCAGGCTCTGTGTCTTCCTACAAGCAAGAATTCGTTTCAGGTAACGGCAGTCAGTTTTCAGTTCAAAGGAACTACATCATTCTCAAAGCTCACACATTTCTCATCTTAACTGACAAGCATTGGATGTTAGAGGACCAGTGCTTTGTGTCAGTTTCAGAAGCAGAGTTGGACTAGATATGGTCCGAATATGTAGAAAACACCTTTCTTTTGTTCTCAGCACACTCATGTTTCCTGCTGTGTTAGAGACTCCAGAAAGCAATAGCGTGCTTCTCGCTCTAAAGCAGAGTGTGATCCATGGATTAGAACTCTGCTGTGTGTTTGCCTACAGAAATGGAGTTAAATCCCAGGCTCTGTGTCTTCCTACTGGCAAGACTTCGTTTCAGGTAAGGGCAGTCACTTTAGCCGAAACGCACAACATCGTTCTCGAAGATCACACGTTTCTCATCTTAACTGACAAGCATTGGATGTTAGAGGACCAGTGCTTTGTATCAGTTTAAGAAGAAGAGTTGGACTAGATATGGTCCGTATGTGTAGGAAACACCGTTCTATTGTTCGCAGCACACTCAGGTTTCCTGCTGTTTTAGAGACTCTAGAAAGCAAGAGCGTGCTTCTCGCTCTAAAGCAGAGTGTGATCCATGGATGAGAACTATGTTGTGTGTTTGCCTACAGAAATGGAGTTAAATCCCAGGCTCTGAGTCTTCCTACAAGCAAGACTTCGTTTAAGGTAAGGGCAGTCACTTTTCTGCTCAAACGAACTACATCGTTCACTGAGCTCACACGTTTCTCATCTTAACAGACAAGCATTGGATTTTAGAGGAACAGTGCTTTGTATCAGTTTCTGAAGCAGAGTTGGACTATATAATATCCGTATATGTAGGAAACACCATTCTTTTGTTCTCAGCACACTCACGTTTCCTGCTGTCTTAGAGACTCTAGAAAGCAAGAGCGTGCTTCTTATTCTAAAGCAGAGTGTGATCAATGGATGATTGCACTGCTGTGTGTTTTACTTCAGAAATGGAGTTAAATCCCAGGCTCTGAGTCTTCCTACAAGAAAGATTTCAATTCAGGTAAGGGCAGTCACTTTTCTGCTCAAATGAACTACATCGTTCACGAAGCTCACACGTTTCTCATCTTAACTGACAAGCATTGGATGTTAGAGGTTCAGTGCTTTGTATCAGTTTCAGAAGCAGAGTTGGACTAGGTATGGTCTGTATGAGTAGGAAACACCGTTCTTTTTTTCTCAGCACACACAAGTTTCCTAATGTCTTAGAGACTTTAGAAAGCAAGAGCGTGCTTCTCGCTCTAAAGCAGAGTGTGATCAATGGATGAGACAATGCTGAGTGTTTCACTTCAGAAATGGAGTTAATTCCCGTGCTCTGAGTCTCCCTACAAGCAAGACTTCGTTTCAGGTAAGGGCAGTCACTTTTCTGCTCAAAGGAACTACATCGTTCACGAAGCTCACACGTTTCTCATTTTAACTGACAAGCATTGGATGTTAGAGGACCCGTGCTTTGTATCAGTTTCAGAAGCAGAGTTGGACTATATTATGTCCGTATGTGTAGGAAACACTGTTCTTTTCTTCTCAGCACACTCACGTTTCCTGCTGTCTTAGAGACTCTAGAAAGCAAGAGCGTGCTTCTTGCTCTAAAGCAGAGTGTGATTCATGGATGAGAACTATGGTGTGTGTTTCCCTTCAGAAATGGACTTAAATCCCAGGCTCTGTGTCTTCCTACAAGCAAGACTTCGTTTCAAGTAAGGGCAGTCACTTTTTAGCCTGAACAAACTACATCGTTCCCTGAACTCACACGTTTCTCATCTTAACAGAGAAGCATTGGATGTTAGAGGACCAGTGCTTTGTATCAGTTTTAGAAGAGGAGTTGGACTAGATATGGTCCGTATGTGTAGGAAACACCGTTCTTTTGTTCTCAGCAAACTCACATTTCCTGCTTTCTTAGAGACTCTAGAAACAAGAGCGTGCTTCTTGTTCTAAAGCAGAGTCTTATCCATGGATGAGACAATGCTGTGTGTTTCACTTCAGAAATGGAGTTAAATCCCGTGCTCTGAGTCTCCCTACAAGCAAGACTTCGTTTCAGGTAAGGGTAGTCACTTTTCTGCTCAAAGGAACTACATCGTTCACGAAGCTCGCACGTTTCTCATCTTAACTGACAAGCATTGGATGTTAGAGCGTTAGTGCTTTGTATCAGTTTCAGAAGCAGATTTGGACTACATATGGTCCATATGTGTAGGAAACACCGTTCTTTTGTTCTGGGCACACTCAGATTTCCTGCTGCATTAGAGTCTCTAGAAAGCAAGAGTGTGCTTCTTGCTGTAAAGCACAGTGTGATCCATGAATGAGAACTATGCTGTGTGTTTCCCTTCAGAAATGGACTTAAATACCAGGCTCTGTGTCTTACTACAAGCAAGACTTCGTTTAAGGTAAGGGAAGTCACTTTTCAGCTCAAACGAACTACATCGATCATTGATCTCACACGTTTCTCATCTTAACAGACAAGCATTGGATGTTAGAGGCCCAGTGCTTTGTATCAGTTTAAGAAGCAGATTTGGACTAGATATGGTCCATATGTGTAGGAAACATCGTTCTTTTTTTCTCAGCACACTTACGTTTCCTGCTGTGTTAGAGACTCTAGAAAGCAAGAGCGTGCTTCTCGCTCTAAAGCAGAGTGTGATCCATGGATGAGACAATGCTGTGTGTTTCACTTCAGAAATGGAGTTAAATCCCAGGCTCTGTGTCTTCCTACAAGCAAGACATTGTTTCAGGTAAGGGCAGTCACTTTTCAGCTCAAACGAACTACATCGTTCACTGAGCTCACACGTTTCTCATCTTAACTGACAAGCATTGGATGTTAGAGGACCAGTGCTTTGTATCAGTTTTAGAAGCCGAGTTGGACTAGATATGGTCTGTATGAGTAGGAAACACCGTTCTTTTTTTCTCAGCACACACAAGTTTCCTAATGTCTTAGAGACTTTAGAAAGCAAGAGCGTGCTTCTCGCTCTAAAGCAGAGTGTGATCAATGGATGAGACAATGCTGAGTGTTTCACTTCAGAAATGGAGTTAATTCCCGTGCTCTGAGTCTCCCTACAAGAAAGACTTCGTTTCAGGTAAGGGCAGTCACTTTTCTGCTCAAAGGAACTACATCGTTCACGAAGCTCACACGTTTCTCATTTTAACTGACAAGCATTGGATGTTAGAGGACCAGTGCTTTGTATCAGTTTCAGAAGCAGAGTTGGACTATATTATGTCCGTATGTGTAGGAAACACTGTTCTTTTCTTCTCAGCACACTCACGTTTCCTGCTGTCTTAGAGACTCTAGAAAGCAAGAGCGTGCTTCTTGCTCTAAAGCAGAGTGTGATTCATGGATGAGAACTATGGTGTGTGTTTCCCTTCAGAAATGGACTTAAATCCCAGGCTCTGTGTCTTCCTACAAGCAAGACTTCGTTTCAAGTAAGGGCAGTCACTTTTCAGCCTGAACAAACTACATCGTTCCCTGAACTCACACGTTTCTCATCTTAACAGAGAAGCATTGGATGTTAGAGGACCAGTGCTTTGTATCAGTTTTAGAAGAGGAGTTGGACTAGATATGGTCCGTATGTGTAGGAAACACCGTTCTTTTGTTCTCAGCAAACTCACATTTCCTGCTTTCTTAGAGACTCTAGAAACAAGAGCGTGCTTCTTGTTCTAAAGCAGAGTCTTATCCATGGATGAGACAATGCTGTGTGTTTCACTTCAGAAATGGAGTTAAATCCCGTGCTCTGAGTCTCCCTACAAGCAAGACTTCGTTTCAGGTAAGGGTAGTCACTTTTCTGCTCAAAGGAACTACATCGTTCACGAAGCTCGCACGTTTCTCATCTTAACTGACAAGCATTGGATGTTAGAGCGTTAGTGCTTTGTATCAGTTTCAGAAGCAGATTTGGACTACATATGGTCCATATGTGTAGGAAACACCGTTCTTTTGTTCTGGGCACACTCAGATTTCCTGCTGCATTAGAGTCTCTAGAAAGCAAGAGTGTGCTTCTTGCTGTAAAGCACAGTGTGATCCATGAATGAGAACTATGCTGTGTGTTTCCCTTCAGAAATGGACTTAAATACCAGGCTCTGTGTCTTCCTACAAGCAAGACTTCGTTTAAGGTAAGGGAAGTCACTTTTCAGCTCAAACGAACTACATCGATCATTGAGCTCACACGTTTCTCATCTTAACAGACAAGCATTGGATGTTAGAGGCCCAGTGCTTTGTATCAGTTTAAGAAGCAGATTTGGACTAGATATGGTGCATATGTGTAGGAAACATCGTTCTTTTTTTCTCAGCACACTTACGTTTCCTGCTGTCTTAGAGACTCTAGAAAGCAAGAGCATGATTCTTGTTCTAAAGCAGAGTGTGATCAATGGATGAGAACACTGCTGTGTGTTTCACTTCAGAAATGGGGTTAAATCCCAGGCTCTGAGTCTTCTGACAAGCAAGACTTCGTTACAGGTAAGGGCAGTCACTTTTCAGCTGAAACGAACTACATCGTTCACTAAGCTCACACGTTTCTCATCTTAACTGACAAGCATTGGATGTAAGAGGTCCAGTGCATTGTATCAGTTTCAGAAGCAGATTTGGACTACATATGGTCCGTAAGTGTAGGAAACACCGTTCTTTTGTTTGGGCACACTCAGATTTCCTGCAGTATTAGAGACTCTAGAAAGCAAGCGCGTGCTTCTTGCTCTATTGCAGAGTGTGATCCATTGATGAGAACTATGCTCTGTGTTTCCCTTCAGAAATGGAGTTAAATCCCAGGCTCTGTGTCTTACTACAGGCAAGACTTCGTTTCAGGTAAGGGCAGTCACTTTTCAGCTCAAACTAACTACATCTTTCACGGAGCTCACACGTTTCTCATCTTAACTGAAAAGCATTGTATATTAAAGAACCAGTGCTTTGTATCAGTTTCAGAAGCAGAGTTGTACTACATATGGTCCATATGTGTAGGAAACGCCGTTCTTTTGTTCGGGGCACACTTACATTTCCTGCTGTCTTAGAGACTCTAGAAAGCAAGAGCGTGCTTCTCGCTCTAAAGCAGAGTGTGATCCATGGATGAGAACTATGCTGTGTGTTTCCCTTCAGAAATGGAGTTAAATCCCAGGCTCTCTGTCCTCCTACAAGCAAGACTTCGTTTCAGGTAAGGGCAGTCACTTTTCTGCTCAAAGAAACTACATTGTTCACGAAGCTCACACGTTTCTCATCTTAACTGACAAGCATTGGATGTTAGAGGACCAGTGCTTTGTATCAGTTTCAGAAGCAGAGTTGGACTATATTATGTCCGTATGTGTAGGAAACACCGTTCTTTTCTTCTCAGCACACTCACGTTTCCTGCTGTCTTAGAGACTCTAGAAAGCAAGAGCGTGCTTCTTGCTCTAAAGCAGAGTGTGATTCATGGATGAGAACTATGTTGTGTGTTTCCCTTCAGAAATGGACTTAAATCCCAGGCTCTGTGTCTTCCTACAAGCAAGACTTCGTTTCAAGTAAGGGCAGTCACTTTTCAGCCTGAACAAACTACATCGTTCCCTGAACTCACACGTTTCTCATCTTAACAGAGAAGCATTGGATGTTAGAGGACCAGTGCTTTGTATCAGTTTTAGAAGAGGAGTTGCACTAGATATGGTCCATATGTGTAGGAAACACCGTTCTTTTGTTCTCAGCAAACTCACATTTCCTGCTTTCTTAGAGACTCTAGAAACAAGAACGTACTTCTTGTTCTAAAGCAGAGTGTTATCCATGGATGAGACAATGCTGTGTGTTTCACTTCAGAAATGGAGTTAAATCCCGTGCTCTGAGTCTCCCTACAAGCAAGACTTCGTTTCAGGTAAGGGAAGTCACTTTTCTGCTCAAAGTAACAACATCGTTCACGGAGCTCACACGTTTCTCATCTTAACTGACAAGCATTGGATGTTAGAGGCCCAGTGCTTTGTATCTGTTTAAGAAGCAGATTTGGACTAGATATGGTCCATATGTGTAGGAAACACCGTTCTTTTTTTCTCAGCACACTTACGTTTCCTGCTGTCTTAGAGACTCTAGAAAGCAAGAGCGTACTTCTTGTTCTAAAGCAGAGTGTGATCAATGGATGAGAACACTGCTGTGTGTTTCACTTCAGAAATGGGGTTAAATCCCAGGCTCTGAGTCTTTCGACAAGCAAGACTTCGTTTCAGGTAAGGGCAGTCACTTTTCAGGTGAAACGAACTGCATCGTTCACTAAGCTCACACGTTTCTCATCTTAAATGACAAGCATTGGATGTAAGAGGACCAGTGCATTGTATCAGTTTCAGAAGCAGATTTGGACTACATATGGTCCGTAAGTGTAGGAAACACCGTTCTTTCGTTTGGGCACACTCAGATTTCCTGCAGTGTTAGAGACTCTAGAAAGCAAGAGCGTGCTTCTTGCTCTAGAGCACAGTGTGATCCATGGATGAGAACTATGCTGTGTGTTTCCCTTCAGAAATGGAGTTAAATCCCAGGCTCTGTGTCTTCCTACAAGCAAGACTTCGTTTCAGCTAAGGGCAGTCACTTTTCAGCTCAACGAACTACATCGTTCACTGAGCTCACACGTTTCTCAGCTTAAAAGAGAAGCATTGGATGTTAGAGGACCAGGGCTTTGTATCAGTTTTAGAAGCAGAGTTGGACTGGATATGGTCCGTATGTGTAGGAAACACCGTTCTTTTGTTCTAGGAACACTCAGATTTCCAGCTGTATTACAGACACTAGATAGCAAGAGTATGCTTCTCGCTCTAAGCAGAGTGTGATCCATGAATGAGAACTATGCTGTGTGTTTCCCTTCAGAAATGGAGTTAAATCCCAGGCTCTGTGTCTTCCTACAGGCAAGACTTCGTTTCAGGTAATGGCAGTAACTTTTCAGCTCAAACAAACTACATCGTTCATGAAGCTCACACGTTTCTCATCTTAACAGACAAGCATTGGATTTTAGAGGAGCAGTGCTTTGTATCAGTTTCAGAAGCAGAGTTGGACTATATAATGTCCGTATGTGTAGGAAACACTGTTCTTTTGTTCTCAACACACTCACGTTTCCTGCTGTCTTAGAGAATCTAGAAAGCAAGAGCTTGCTTCTTGTTCTAAAGCAGGGTGTGATCAATGGATGATTATACTGCTGTGTGTTTTACTTCAGAAATGGAGTTAAATCCCAGGCTCTGAGTCTTCCTACAAGCAAGACTTCGTTTAAGGTAAGGGCAGTCACTTTTCTGCTCAAACGAACTACATCGTTCACGAAGCTCACACGTTTCTCATCTTAATAGACAAGCATTGGATTTTAGAGGACCAGTGCTTCGTATCAGTTTAAGAAGCAGATTTTGACTAGATATGGTCCGTATGTATAGGAAACACCGTTCTTTTGTTCCCAGCACACTCACGTTTCCTGCTGTCTTAGAGACTCTAGAAAGCAAGAGCGTGCTTCTTATTCTAAAGCAGAGTGTGATCAATGGATGAGAACAGTGCTGTGTGTTTCTCTTCAGAAATGGAGTTAAATCCCAGACTCTGTGTCTTCCTACAGGCAGGACTTCGTTTCAGGTAAGGGCAGTCACTTTTCAGTTAAACGAACTACATCGTTCACTGAGCTCACACGTTTCTCATCTTAACAGACAAGCATTGGATGTTAGAGGACCAGTGCTTTGTATCAGTTTCCGAAGCAGAGTTGGACTATATAATGTCCGTATGTGTAGGAAACACCGTTCTTTTGTTCGCAGCACACTCAGGTTTCCTGCTGTTTTAGAGACAATAGAAAGCAAGAGCGTGCTTCTCGCTCTAAAGCAGAGTGTGATCCATGGATGAGAACTATGTTGTGTGTTTGCCTTCAGAAATGGAGTTAAATCCCAGGCTCTGAGTCTTCCTACAAGCAAGACTTCGTTTAAGGTAAGGGCAGTCACTTTTCTGCTCAAACAAACTACATCGTTCACTGAGCTCACACGTTTCTCATCTTAACAGACAAGCATTGGATTTTAGAGGAACAGTGCTTTGTATCAGTTTCAGAAGCAGAGTTGGACTATATAATATCCGTATGTGTAGGAAACACCATTCTTTTGTTCTCAGCACACTCACGTTTCCTGCTGTCTTTGAGACTCTAGAAAGCAAGAGCGTGCTTCTTATTCTAAAGCAGAGTGTTATCCATGGATCAGAACTATGCTGTGTGTTTCCCTTCAGAAATGGAGTTAAATCCCATGCTCTGTGTCTTCCTACAGGCAAGACTTCGTTTCAGGTAACGGCAGTCACTTTTCTGCTCAAACGAACTACATCGTTCACGAAGCTCACACGTTTCTCATCTTAACTGACAAGCATTGGATGTTAGAGGACTAGTGCTTTGTATCAGTTTCAGAAGCAGAGTTGGACAAGATATGGTCTGTATGTGTAGGAAACACCGTTCTTTTGTTCTCAGCACACTCACGTTTCCTGCTGTCTTAGAGAATCTAGAAATCAAGAGCATGCCTCTCGCTCTAAAGCAGAGTGTGATCCATGGATGAGAACTATGCTGTGTGTTTCCTTCAGAAATGGATTTAAATCCCAGGCTCTGTGTCTTACTACAAGCAAGACTTCGTTTCAGGTAAGGGCAGTCACTTTTCAGCTCAAACAAACTACATCGTTCACTAAGCTCACACGTTTCTCATCTTAACAGACAAGCATTGGATGTTAGAGGACCAGTGCTTTGTATCAGTTTCAGAAGTAGAGTGGCACTATATAATGTCCGTATGTGTAGGAAACACTGTTCTTTTGTTCTCAGCACACTCACGTTTCCTGCTGTGTTAGAGACTTTAGAAAGCAAGAGCGTGCTTCTTGTTCTAAAGCAGAGTGTGATCCATGGATGAGAACTATGCTGTGTGTTTCCCTTCAGAAATGGAGTTAAATCCCAGGCTCTGTGTCTTCCTACTGGCAAGACTTCCTTTCAGGTAGGGGCAGTCACTTTAGCCGAAACGCACAACATCGTTCTCGAAGATCACACGTTTCTCATCTTAACAGACAAGCATTGGATGTTAGAGGACCAGTGCTTTGGATCAGTTTCAGAAGCAGAGTTGGACTATATAATGTCCGTATGTGTAGGAAACACCGTTCTTTTGTTCTCAGCACACTCACGTTTCCTGCTGTCTTAGAAACTCTAGAAAGCAAGAGCGTGCTTCTCGTTCTAAAGCAGAGTGTGATCCATGGATGAGAACAGTGCTCTGTGTTTCCCTTCAGAAATGGACTTAAATCCCAGGCTCTGTGTCTTACTACAAGCAAGACTTCATTTCAGGTAAGGGCAGTCACTTTTCAGTTCAAAGGAACTACATCGTTCACAAAGCTCACACGTTTCTCATCTTAACAGACAAGCATGGGATGTTAGAGGACCAGTGCTTTGTATCAGTTTAAGAAGCAGATTTTGACTACATATGGTCCGTATGTATAGGAAACACCGTTCTTTTGTTCTCAGCACACTCACTTTTCGTGCTGTCTTAGAAACTCTAGAAAGCAAGAGCGTGCTTCTCATTCTAAAGCAGAGTGTGATCCATGGATGAGAACTATGCTGTGTGTTTCACTTCAGAAATGGAGTTAAATCCCAGGCTCTGAGTCTTCCTACAAGCAAGACTTCATTTCAGGTAAGGGCAGTCACTTTTCTTCTCAAACGAACTACATCGTTCACGAAGCTCACACGTTTCTCATCTTAACTGACAAGCATTGGATGTTAGAGGACCAGTGCTTTGTATCAGTTTAAGAAGCAGATTTTGACTAGATATGGTCCGTATGTATAGGAATCAGCATTCTTTTGTTCTCAGCACACTCACGTTTCCTGCTGTCTTAGAAACTCTAGAAAGCAAGAGCGTGCTTCTCATTCTAAAGCAGAGTGTGATCCATGGATGAGAACTATGCTGTGTGTTTCACTTCAGAAATGGAGTTAAATCCCAGGCTCTGTGTCTTCCTACTGGCAAGACTTCCTTTCAGGTAAGGGCAGTCACTTTAGCCGAAACGCACAACATCGTTCTCGAAGATCACACGTTTCTCATCTTAACAGACAAGCATTGGATGTTAGAGGACCAGTGCTTTGGATCAGTTTCAGAAGCAGAGTTGGACTATATAATGTCCGTATGTGTAGGAAACACCGTTCTTTTCTTCTCAGCACACTCACGTTTCCTGCTGTCTTAGAAACTCTAGAAAGCAAGAGCGTGCTTCTCGTTCTAAAGCAGAGTGTGATCCATGGATGAGAACAGTGCTCTGTGTTTCCCTTCAGAAATGGACTTAAATCCCAGGCTCTGTGTCTTACTACAAGCAAGACTTCATTTCAGGTAAGGGCAGTCACTTTTCAGTTCAAAGGAACTACATCTTTCACGAAGCTCACACGTTTCTCATCTTAACTGACAAGCATTGGATGTTAGAGGCCCAGTGCTTTGTATCAGTTTAAGAAGCAGATTTGGACTAGATATGGTGCATATGTGTAGGAAACATCGTTCTTTTTTTCTCAGCACACTTACGTTTCCTGCTGTCTTAGAGACTCTAGAAAGCAAGAGCATGATTCTTGTTCTAAAGCAGAGTGTGATCAATGGATGAGAACACTGCTGTGTGTTTCACTTCAGAAATGGGGTTAAATCCCAGGCTCTGAGTCTTCTGACAAGCAAGACTTCGTTACAGGTAAGGGCAGTCACTTTTCAGCTGAAACGAACTACATCGTTCACTAAGCTCACACGTTTCTCATCTTAACTGACAAGCATTGGATGTAAGAGGTCCAGTGCATTGTATCAGTTTCAGAAGCAGATTTGGACTACATATGGTCCGTAAGTGTAGGAAACACCGTTCTTTTGTTTGGGCACACTCAGATTTCCTGCAGTATTAGAGACTCTAGAAAGCAAGCGCGTGCTTCTTGCTCTATTGCAGATTGTGATCCATTGATGAGAACTATGCTCTGTGTTTCCCTTCAGAAATGGAGTTAAATCCCAGGCTCTGTGTCTTACTACAGGCAAGACTTCGTTTCAGGTAAGGGCAGTCACTTTTCAGCTCAAACTAACTACATCTTTCACGGAGCTCACACGTTTCTCATCTTAACTGAAAAGCATTGTATATTAAAGAACCAGTGCTTTGTATCAGTTTCAGAAGCAGAGTTGTACTACATATGGTCCATATGTGTAGGAAACGCCGTTCTTTTGTTCGGGGCACACTTACATTTCCTGCTGTCTTAGAGACTCTAGAAAGCAAGAGCGTGCTTCTCGCTCTAAAGCAGAGTGTGATCCATGGATGAGAACTATGCTGTGTGTTTCCCTTCAGAAATGGAGTTAAATCCCAGGCTCTCTGTCCTCCTACAAGCAAGACTTCGTTTCAGGTAAGGGCAGTCACTTTTCTGCTCAAAGAAACTACATCGTTCACGAAGCTCACACGTTTCTCATCTTAACTGACAAGCATTGGATGTTAGAGGACCAGTGCTTTGTATCAGTTTCAGAAGCAGAGTTGGACTATATTATGTCCGTATGTGTAGGAAACACCGTTCTTTTCTTCTCAGCACACTCACGTTTCCTGCTGTCTTAGAGACTCTAGAAAGCAAGAGCGTGCTTCTTGCTCTAAAGCAGAGTGTGATTCATGGATGAGAACTATGTTGTGTGTTTCCCTTCAGAAATGGACTTAAATCCCAGGCTCTGTGTCTTCCTACAAGCAAGACTTCGTTTCAAGTAAGGGCAGTCACTTTTCAGCCTGAACAAACTACATCGTTCCCTGAACTCACACGTTTCTCATCTTAACAGAGAAGCATTGGATGTTAGAGGACCAGTGCTTTGTATCAGTTTTAGAAGAGGAGTTGCACTAGATATGGTCCATATGTGTAGGAAACACCGTTCTTTTGTTCTCAGCAAACTCACATTTCCTGCTTTCTTAGAGACTCTAGAAACAAGAACGTACTTCTTGTTCTAAAGCAGAGTGTTATCCATGGATGAGACAATGCTGTGTGTTTCACTTCAGAAATGGAGTTAAATCCCGTGCTCTGAGTCTCCCTACAAGCAAGACTTCGTTTCAGGTAAGGGAAGTCACTTTTCTGCTCAAAGTAACAACATCGTTCACGGAGCTCACACGTTTCTCATCTTAACTGACAAGCATTGGATGTTAGAGGCCCAGTGCTTTGTATCTGTTTAAGAAGCAGATTTGGACTAGATATGGTCCATATGTGTAGGAAACACCGTTCTTTTTTTCTCAGCACACTTACGTTTCCTGCTGTCTTAGAGACTCTAGAAAGCAAGAGCGTACTTCTTGTTCTAAAGCAGAGTGTGATCAATGGATGAGAACACTGCTGTGTGTTTCACTTCAGAAATGGGGTTAAATCCCAGGCTCTGAGTCTTTCGACAAGCAAGACTTCGTTTCAGGTAAGGGCAGTCACTTTTCAGGTGAAACGAACTGCATCGTTCACTAAGCTCACACGTTTCTCATCTTAAATGACAAGCATTGGATGTAAGAGGACCAGTGCATTGTATCAGTTTCAGAAGCAGATTTGGACTACATATGGTCCGTAAGTGTAGGAAACACCGTTCTTTCGTTTGGGCACACTCAGATTTCCTGCAGTGTTAGAGACTCTAGAAAGCAAGAGCGTGCTTCTTGCTCTAGAGCACAGTGTGATCCATGGATGAGAACTATGCTGTGTGTTTCCCTTCAGAAATGGAGTTAAATCCCAGGCTCTGTGTCTTCCTACAAGCAAGACTTCGTTTCAGCTAAGGGCAGTCACTTTTCAGCTCAACGAACTACATCGTTCACTGAGCTCACACGTTTCTCAGCTTAAAAGAGAAGCATTGGATGTTAGAGGACCAGGGCTTTGTATCAGTTTTAGAAGCAGAGTTGGACTGGATATGGTCCGTATGTGTAGGAAACACCGTTCTTTTGTTCTAGGAACACTCAGATTTCCAGCTGTATTACAGACACTAGATAGCAAGAGTATGCTTCTCGCTCTAAGCAGAGTGTGATCCATGAATGAGAACTATGCTGTGTGTTTCCCTTCAGAAATGGAGTTAAATCCCAGGCTCTGTGTCTTCCTACAGGCAAGACTTCGTTTCAGGTAATGGCAGTAACTTTTCAGCTCAAACAAACTACATCGTTCATGAAGCTCACACGTTTCTCATCTTAACAGACAAGCATTGGATTTTAGAGGAGCAGTGCTTTGTATCAGTTTCAGAAGCAGAGTTGGACTATATAATGTCCGTATGTGTAGGAAACACTGTTCTTTTGTTCTCAACACACTCACGTTTCCTGCTGTCTTAGAGAATCTAGAAAGCAAGAGCTTGCTTCTTGTTCTAAAGCAGGGTGTGATCAATGGATGATTATACTGCTGTGTGTTTTACTTCAGAAATGGAGTTAAATCCCAGGCTCTGAGTCTTCCTACAAGCAAGACTTCGTTTAAGGTAAGGGCAGTCACTTTTCTGCTCAAACGAACTACATCGTTCACGAAGCTCACACGTTTCTCATCTTAATAGACAAGCATTGGATTTTAGAGGACCAGTGCTTCGTATCAGTTTAAGAAGCAGATTTTGACTAGATATGGTCCGTATGTATAGGAAACACCGTTCTTTTGTTCCCAGCACACTCACGTTTCCTGCTGTCTTAGAGACTCTAGAAAGCAAGAGCGTGCTTCTTATTCTAAAGCAGAGTGTGATCAATGGATGAGAACAGTGCTGTGTGTTTCTCTTCAGAAATGGAGTTAAATCCCAGACTCTGTGTCTTCCTACAGGCAGGACTTCGTTTCAGGTAAGGGCAGTCACTTTTCAGTTAAACGAACTACATCGTTCACTGAGCTCACACGTTTCTCATCTTAACAGACAAGCATTGGATGTTAGAGGACCAGTGCTTTGTATCAGTTTCCGAAGCAGAGTTGGACTATATAATGTCCGTATGTGTAGGAAACACCGTTCTTTTGTTCGCAGCACACTCAGGTTTCCTGCTGTTTTAGAGACAATAGAAAGCAAGAGCGTGCTTCTCGCTCTAAAGCAGAGTGTGATCCATGGATGAGAACTATGTTGTGTGTTTGCCTTCAGAAATGGAGTTAAATCCCAGGCTCTGAGTCTTCCTACAAGCAAGACTTCGTTTAAGGTAAGGGCAGTCACTTTTCTGCTCAAACAAACTACATCGTTCACTGAGCTCACACGTTTCTCATCTTAACAGACAAGCATTGGATTTTAGAGGAACAGTGCTTTGTATCAGTTTCAGAAGCAGAGTTGGACTATATAATATCCGTATGTGTAGGAAACACCATTCTTTTGTTCTCAGCACACTCACGTTTCCTGCTGTCTTTGAGACTCTAGAAAGCAAGAGCGTGCTTCTTATTCTAAAGCAGAGTGTTATCCATGGATCAGAACTATGCTGTGTGTTTCCCTTCAGAAATGGAGTTAAATCCCATGCTCTGTGTCTTCCTACAGGCAAGACTTCGTTTCAGGTAACGGCAGTCACTTTTCTGCTCAAACGAACTACATCGTTCACGAAGCTCACACGTTTCTCATCTTAACTGACAAGCATTGGATGTTAGAGGACTAGTGCTTTGTATCAGTTTCAGAAGCAGAGTTGGACAAGATATGGTCTGTATGTGTAGGAAACACCGTTCTTTTGTTCTCAGCACACTCACGTTTCCTGCTGTCTTAGAGAATCTAGAAATCAAGAGCATGCCTCTCGCTCTAAAGCAGAGTGTGATCCATGGATGAGAACTATGCTGTGTGTTTCCTTCAGAAATGGATTTAAATCCCAGGCTCTGTGTCTTACTACAAGCAAGACTTCGTTTCAGGTAAGGGCAGTCACTTTTCAGCTCAAACAAACTACATCGTTCACTAAGCTCACACGTTTCTCATCTTAACAGACAAGCATTGGATGTTAGAGGACCAGTGCTTTGTATCAGTTTCAGAAGTAGAGTGGCACTATATAATGTCCGTATGTGTAGGAAACACTGTTCTTTTGTTCTCAGCACACTCACGTTTCCTGCTGTGTTAGAGACTTTAGAAAGCAAGAGCGTGCTTCTTGTTCTAAAGCAGAGTGTGATCCATGGATGAGAACTATGCTGTGTGTTTCCCTTCAGAAATGGAGTTAAATCCCAGGCTCTGTGTCTTCCTACTGGCAAGACTTCCTTTCAGGTAGGGGCAGTCACTTTAGCCGAAACGCACAACATCGTTCTCGAAGATCACACGTTTCTCATCTTAACAGACAAGCATTGGATGTTAGAGGACCAGTGCTTTGGATCAGTTTCAGAAGCAGAGTTGGACTATATAATGTCCGTATGTGTAGGAAACACCGTTCTTTTGTTCTCAGCACACTCACGTTTCCTGCTGTCTTAGAAACTCTAGAAAGCAAGAGCGTGCTTCTCGTTCTAAAGCAGAGTGTGATCCATGGATGAGAACAGTGCTCTGTGTTTCCCTTCAGAAATGGACTTAAATCCCAGGCTCTGTGTCTTACTACAAGCAAGACTTCATTTCAGGTAAGGGCAGTCACTTTTCAGTTCAAAGGAACTACATCGTTCACAAAGCTCACACGTTTCTCATCTTAACAGACAAGCATGGGATGTTAGAGGACCAGTGCTTTGTATCAGTTTAAGAAGCAGATTTTGACTACATATGGTCCGTATGTATAGGAAACACCGTTCTTTTGTTCTCAGCACACTCACTTTTCGTGCTGTCTTAGAAACTCTAGAAAGCAAGAGCGTGCTTCTCATTCTAAAGCAGAGTGTGATCCATGGATGAGAACTATGCTGTGTGTTTCACTTCAGAAATGGAGTTAAATCCCAGGCTCTGAGTCTTCCTACAAGCAAGACTTCATTTCAGGTAAGGGCAGTCACTTTTCTTCTCAAACGAACTACATCGTTCACGAAGCTCACACGTTTCTCATCTTAACTGACAAGCATTGGATGTTAGAGGACCAGTGCTTTGTATCAGTTTAAGAAGCAGATTTTGACTAGATATGGTCCGTATGTATAGGAATCAGCATTCTTTTGTTCTCAGCACACTCACGTTTCCTGCTGTCTTAGAAACTCTAGAAAGCAAGAGCGTGCTTCTCATTCTAAAGCAGAGTGTGATCCATGGATGAGAACTATGCTGTGTGTTTCACTTCAGAAATGGAGTTAAATCCCAGGCTCTGTGTCTTCCTACTGGCAAGACTTCCTTTCAGGTAAGGGCAGTCACTTTAGCCGAAACGCACAACATCGTTCTCGAAGATCACACGTTTCTCATCTTAACAGACAAGCATTGGATGTTAGAGGACCAGTGCTTTGGATCAGTTTCAGAAGCAGAGTTGGACTATATAATGTCCGTATGTGTAGGAAACACCGTTCTTTTCTTCTCAGCACACTCACGTTTCCTGCTGTCTTAGAAACTCTAGAAAGCAAGAGCGTGCTTCTCGTTCTAAAGCAGAGTGTGATCCATGGATGAGAACAGTGCTCTGTGTTTCCCTTCAGAAATGGACTTAAATCCCAGGCTCTGTGTCTTACTACAAGCAAGACTTCATTTCAGGTAAGGGCAGTCACTTTTCAGTTCAAAGGAACTACATCTTTCACGAAGCTCACACGTTTCTCATCTTAACTGACAAGCATTGGATGTTAGAGGACCAGTGCTTTGTATCAGTTTAAGAAGAAGAGTTGGACTAGATATGGTCCGTATGTGTAGGAAACACCGTTCTTTTGTTCGCAGCACACTCAGGTTTCCTGCTGTTTTAGAGACTCTAGAAAGCAAGAGCGTGCTTCTCGCTCTAAAGCAGAGTGTGATCCATGGATGAGAACTATGTTGTGTGTTTGCCTTCAGAAATGGAGTTAAATCCCAGGCTCTGAGTCTTCCTACAAGCAAGACTTCGTTTAAGGTAAGGGCAGTCACTTTTCTGCTCAAACGAACTACATCGTTCACTGAGCTCACACGTTTCTCATCTTAACAGACAAGCATTGGATTTTAGAGGAACAGTGCTTTGTATCAGTTTCAGAAGCAGAGTTGGACTATATAATATCCGTATGTGTAGGAAACACCATTCTTTTGTTCTCAGCACACTCACGTTTCCTGCTGTCTTAGAGACTCTAGAAAGCAAGAGCGTGCTTCTTATTCTAAAGCAGAGTGTGATCAATGGATGATTGCACTGCTGTGTGTTTTACTTCAGAAATGGAGTTAAATCCCAGGCTCTGAGCCTTCCTACAAGAAAGATTTCAATTCAGGTAAGGGCAGTCACTTTACTGCTCAAATGAACTACATCGTTCACGAAGCTCACACGTTTCTCATCTTAACTGACAAGCATTGGATGTTAGAGGGTCAGTGCTTTGTATCAGTTTCAGAAGCAGATTTGGACTACATATGGTCCATATGTGTAGGAAAAACCGTTCTTTTGTTCTGGGCACACTAAGATTTCCTGCTGTATTAGAGACTCTAGAAAGCAAGAGTGTGCTTCTCGCTCTAAGGCAGAGTGTGATCCATGGATTAGAACTATGCTGTGTGTTTCCCTTCAGAAATGGACTTAAATGCCAGGCTCTGTGTCTTACTACAAGCAAGACTTCGTTTCAGGTAAGGGCAGTCACTTTTCAGTTCAAAGGAACTACATCATTCACAAACCTCACACGTTTCTCATCTTAACTGACAAGCATTGGATGTTAGAGGACCAGTGGTTTGTATCAGTTTCAGAAGCAGAGTTGGACTAGGTATGGTCGGTATGTGTAGGAAACACCGTTCTTTTGTACTCAGCACACTCACGTTTCCTGCTGTCTTAGATACTCTAGAAAGCAAGAGCATGCTTCTTGTTCTAAAGCAGAGTGTGATCAATGGAAGAGAACACTGCTGTGTGTTTCACTTCTGAAATGGAGTTAAATCCCAGGCTCGATGACTTCCTACAAGCAAGACATCGTTTCAGGTAAGGGCAGTCACTTTTCAGCTCAAACAAACTACATCGTTCACTAAGCTCACACGTTTCTCATCTTAACAGACAAGCATTGGATGTTAGAGGACCAGTGCTTTGTATCTTTTTCAAAAGCAGAGTTGCACTATATAATGTCCGTATGTGTAGGAAACACCGTTCTTTTGTTCTCAGCACACTCATGTTTCCTGCTGTGTTAGAGACTTTAGAAAGCAAGAGCATGCTTCTTGTTCTAAAGCAGAGTGTGATCCATGGATAAGAACTATGCTGTGTGTTTCCCTTCTGAAATGGAGTTAAATCCCAGGCTCTGTGTCTTCCTACAAGCAAGACTTCGTTTCAGGTACGGGCAGTCACTTTAGCCGAAACGCACAACATCGTTCTCGCAGATCACACGTTTCTCATCTTAACAGACAAGCATTGGATGTTAGAGGACCAGTGCTTTGGATCAGTTTCAGAAGCAGAGTTGGACTATATAATGTCCATATGTGTAGGAAACACCGTTCTTTTCTTCTCAGCACACTCACGTTTCCTGCTGTCTTCGAAACTCTAGAAAGCAAGAGCGTGCTTCTCGTTCTAAAGCAGAGTGTGATCCATGGATGAGAACAGTGCTCTGTGTTTCCCTTCAGAAATGGACTTAAATCCCAGGCTCTGTGTCTTACTACAAGCAAGACTTCATTTCAGGTAAGTGCAGTCACTTTTCATTTCAAAGGAACTACATCGTTCACGAAGCTCACACGTTTCTCATCTTAACAGACAAGCATTGGATGTTAGAGGACCAGTGCTTTGTATCAGTTTAAGAAGCAGATTTTGACTAGATATGGTCCGTATGTATAGGAATCAGCATTCTTTTGTTCTCAGCACACTCACGTTTCCTGCTGTCTTAGAAACTCTAGAAAGCAAGAGCGTGCTTCTCATTCTAAAGCAGAGTGTGATCCATGGATGAGAACTATGCTGTGTGTTTCACTTCAGAAATGGAGTTAAATCCCAGGCTCTGAGTCTTCCTACAAGCAAGACTTCGTTTCAGGTAAGGGCAGTCACTTTTCTGCTCAAATGAACTACATCGTTCACGAAGCTCACACGTTTCTCATCTTAACTGACAAGCATTGGATGTTAGAGGACCAGTGCTTTGTATCAGTTTCAGAAGCAGATTTGGACTACATATGGTCCATATGTGTAGGAAAAACCGTTCTTTTGTTCTGGGAACACTAAGATTTCCTGCTGTATTAGAGACTCTAGAAAACAAGAGTGTGCTTCTCACTCTAAAGCAGAGTGTGATCCATGGATGAGAACTATGCTGTGTGTTTCTCTTCAGAAATTGAGTTAAATCCAGGCTCGATGTCTTCCTACAAGCAAGACATCGTTTCAACTAGGGGCAGTCACTTTTCAGCTCAAACGAACTATATCGTTCACTAAGCTTACACGTTTCTCATGTTAAAAGACAAGCATTGGATGTTAGAGGACCAGTGTTTGTGTCAGTTTCAGAAGCAGAGTTGGACTAGATATGGTCCGAATATGTAGAAAACACCGTTCTTTTGTTCTCAGCACACTCATGTTTCCTGCTGTGTTAGAGACTCCAGAAAGCAAGAGCGTGCTTCTCGCTCTAAAGCAGAGTGTGATCCATGGATTAGAACTCTGCTGTGTGTTTCCCTTCAGAGATGGAGTTAAATCCCAGGCCCTGTGTCTTACTACAAGCAAGACTTCGTTACAGGTGAGGGCACTCACTTTTCAGTTCAAAGGAACTACATCATTCTCAAAGCTCACACGTTTCTCATCTTAACTGACAAGCATTGGATGTTAGAGGACCAGGGCTTTGTGTCAGTTTCAGAAACAGAGTTGGACTAGATATGGTCTGTATGTGTAGGAAACACCGTTCTTTTGTTCTCAGCACACACACACGTTTCCTGCTGTCTTATAGACTCCACAAAGCAAGAGCGTGCTTCTTGTTCTAAAGCAGAGTATGATCAATGGATGTAACACTGCTGTGTGTTTCACTTCAGAAATGGAGTTAAATCCCAGGCTCTGTGTCTTCCTACAAGCAAGACTTCGTTTAAGGTAAGGGCATTCACTTTTCTGCTCAAACGAACTACATCATTCATGAAGCTCACACGTTTCTCATCTTAACTGACAAGCATTGGATGTTAGAGGGTCAGTGCTTTGTATTAGTTTCAGAAGCAGATTTGGACTACATATGGTCATTATGTGTAGGAAAAACCGTTCTTTTGTTCTGGGCACACTAAGATTTCCTGCTGTATTAGAGACTCTAGAAAGCAAGAGTGTGCTTCTCGCTCTAAAGCAGAGTGTGATCCAAGGCTGAGAACTATGCTGTGTGTTTCCCTTCAGAAATGGACGTAAATGCCAGGCTCTGTGTCTTACTACAAGCAAGACTTCGTTTCAGGTAAGGGCAGTCACTTTTCAGTTCAAAGGAACTACATCATTCACAAACCTCACACGTTTCTCATCTTAACTGACAAGCATTGGATGTTAGAGGACCAGTGATTTTATCAGTTTCAGAAGCACAGTTGGACTAGATATGGTCTGTATGTGTAGGAAACACCGTTCTTTTGTTCTCAGCACACTCACGTTTCCTGCTGTCTTAGAGAATCTAGAAAGCAAGAGCATGCCTCTCGCTCTAAAGCAGAGTGTGATCCATGGATGAGAACTATGCTGTGTGTTTCCTTCAGTAATGGAGTTAAATCCCAGGCTCTGTGTCTTACTACAAGCAAGACTTCGTTTCAGGTAAGGGCAGTCACTTTTCAGCTCAAACAAACTACATCGTTCACTAAGCTCACACGTTTCTCATCTTAACAGACAAGCATTGGATGTTAGAGGACCAGTGCTTTGTATCTTTTTCAAAAGCAGAGTTGCACTATATAATGTCCGTATGTGTAGGAAACACCGTTCTTTTGTTCTCAGCACACTCATGTTTCCTGCTGTGTTAGAGACTTTAGAAAGCAAGAGCATGCTTCTTGTTCTAAAGCAGAGTGTGATCCATGGATGAGAACTATGCTGTGTGTTTCCCTTCAGAAATGGAGTTAAATCCCATGCTCTGTGTCTTCCTACTGGCAAGACTTCGTTTCAGGTAAGGGCAGTCACTTTAGCCGAAACGCACAACATCGTTCTCGAAGATCACACGTTTCTCATCTTAACAGACAAGCATTGGATGTTAGAGGACCAGTGCTTTGTATCAGTTTAAGAAGCAGATTTTGACTAGATATGGTCCGTATGTATAGGAAACACCGTTCTTTTGTTCTCAGCACACTCACGTTTCCTGCTTTCTTAGAGACTCTAGAAAGCAAGAGCGTGCTTCTTGTTCTAAAGCAGAGTGTGATCAATGGATGAGAACACTGCTGTGTGTTTCACTTCTGAAATGGAGTTAAATCCCAGGCTCGATGTCTTCCTACAAGCAAGACATCGTTTCAGCTAGGGGCAGTCACTTTTCAGCTCAAACGAACTATGTCGTTCACGAAGCTTACACGTTTCTCATGTTAAAAGACAAGCATTGGATGTTAGAGGACTAGTGCTTTGTATCAGTTTCAGAAGCAGAGTTGGACTAGATATGGTCCGAATATGTAGAAAACACCGTTCTTTTGTTCTCAGCACACTCATGTTTCCTGCTGTGTTAGAGACTCCAGAAAGCAAGAGCGTGCTTCTCGCTCTAAAGCAGAGTGTGATCCATGGATTAGAACTCTGCTGTGTGTTTCCCTTCAGAGATGGAGTTAAATCCCAGGCCCTGTGTCTTACTACAAGCAAGACTTCGTTACAGGTGAGGGCACTCACTTTTCAGTTCAAAGGAACTACATCATTCTCAAAGCTCACACGTTTCTCATCTTAACTGACAAGCATTGGATGTTAGAGGACCAGTGCTTTGTGTCAGTTTCAGAAACAGAGTTGGACTAGATATGGTCCGTATGTGTAGGAAACACCGTTCTTTTGTTCTCAGCACACACACACGTTTCCTGCTGTCTTAGAGACTCCACAAAGCAAGAGCGTGCTTCTTGTTCTAAAGTGCCGCGGACTGGATCTCAGCTAGACCACCAGACCGAGGGAAAACAGGGTGAAGGTATTCAGGATAAGTGGGATTCGGCGAATGACAGACAGCCACAGACACGAGAGTATGTTGTGAAGCTGCTGCAATTTTACTCAGACCAAGGAGTGAATTTTATACAGTTACTTGGGGAAACACGGCAATCGGCCAGTAGGGTGACAAACATAGAATCAACAATGTAGTTACACATTTTTCCCAGAATGATTAACAGATCTCATGAGTATAGCCTTTACTTTTTCTTTTGTGGTTCCTCATCCAGACAGAGAACATTACGGCCCTAGCTGTAGTTCTCCTTCTACACCTTTGTTCTGTATCAAAATTAAACCCTTTTCATCATTGTTCTAACCATGGTTTCATTTGTGTGAAAATATTTTAACCTTTGCCTGTGGGTGAGAAGGCACCAGGGGGGTCGGTACCTAGCTAATCTTTCCATGAACTGTAACTTATGCCATTCTGTTTTCATACCATTATGATTCACACATCGGTTCCCATGTACGTCATAAGCTCCCGTAAAAGGTAATGGCTCTAAATAATTATTGTATCTAAGATTAAAGTTAGGAGGTTGCCACCATCGACCCTTGATGAGAAACTTTATTTGTCCCTGAATAATTCTTGTAGGAATGGCTAATTCCTGTAACTGGTTCCTCACAGCTGCTGTCGGCTGCGCGTGTGAATTACCTATGAGTGCCTGAACTTTTACTTTCATTCTCTCTTCGCTAGAGTCTTTGTCCTTCTGAATCATAAGTTCTTTCTGCTCTAAATCATTCATGAATTCCTCCAAACTTTAGGGACCCTCTTGAACTGTTGGCCTAAAAGCTTGAATCATAGGTGGGGGTATTGAAGCCACTTTTGAGGAATCATTACTCTCTTTATGGGGCACATCAGGAACATTAAGAGTTAACTTCTTGGAATTAATACACAAGGAAACAACAATAATTACAGCTGCAAAAAGAAGAAGGCAGAGTGCCAGCCAGCCTCTGCAAGCAGATCTGCGTGGTTCCGTGTAGCCTGGCACCTTGATTCGGGCAAATTGATGAGGGGTTGCCGGGGGCATAGACCCGAGGGCCGCGAGCCCCCCTTTCCCACATAACTACCTTATCCAAGGCATTTGTCACGCAGGCGACACCGTCATGGGCATGGCACTAAAGCAGAGTATGATCAATGGATGTAACACTGCTGTGTGTTTCACTTCAGAAATGGAGTTAAATCCCAGGCTCTGTGTCTTCCTACAAGCAAGACTTCGTTTAAGGTAAGGGCAGTCACTTTTCAGCTCAAACAAACTACATCGTTCACTAAGCTCACACGTTTCTCATCTTAACAGACAAGCATTGGATGTTAGAGGACCAGTGATTTGTATCTTTTTCAAAAGCAGAGTTGCACTATATAATGTCCGTATGTGTAGGAAACACCGTTCTTTTGTTCTCAGCACACTCATGTTTCCTGCTGTGTTAGAGACTTTAGAAAGCAAGAGCATGCTTCTTGTTCTAAAGCAGAGTGTGATCCATGGATGAGAACTATGCTGTGTGTTTCCCTTCAGAAATGGAGTTAAATCCCATGCTCTGTGTCAACCTACTGGCAAGACTTCGTTTCAGGTAAGGGCAGTCACTTTAGCCGAAACGCACAACATCGTTCACGAAGATCACACGTTTCTCATCTTAATTGACAAGCATTGGATGTTAGAGGACCAGTGCATTGTACCAGTTTCAGAAGCAGATTTGGACTATATATGGTCCGTATGTGTAGGAATCACCGTTCTTTTGTTCTGGGCACACTCAGATTACCTGCTGTCTTAGAGACTCTAGAAAGCAAGAGCGTGCTTCTTGTTCTAAAGCAGAGTGTGATCAATGGATGATTACACTGCTGTGTGTTTCACTTCAGAAATGGAGTTAAATCCCAGGCTCTGTGTCTTCCTACAAGCAAGAATTCGTTTCAGGTAACGGCAGTCAGTTTTCAGTTCAAAGGAACTACATCATTCTCAAAGCTCACACATTTCTCATCTTAACTGACAAGCATTGGATGTTAGAGGACCAGTGCTTTGTGTCAGTTTCAGAAGCAGAGTTGGACTAGATATGGTCCGAATATGTAGAAAACACCGTTCTTTTGTTCTCAGCACACTCATGTTTCCTGCTGTGTTAGAGACTCCAGAAAGCAATAGCGTGCTTCTCGCTCTAAAGCAGAGTGTGATCCATGGATTAGAACTCTGCTGTGTGTTTGCCTACAGAAATGGAGTTAAATCCCAGGCTCTGTGTCTTCCTACTGGCAAGACTTCGTTTCAGGTAAGGGCAGTCACTTTAGCCGAAACGCACAACATCGTTCTCGAAGATCACACGTTTCTCATCTTAACTGACAAGCATTGGATGTTAGAGGACCAGTGCTTTGTATCAGTTTAAGAAGAAGAGTTGGACTAGATATGGTCCGTATGTGTAGGAAACACCGTTCTATTGTTCGCAGCACACTCAGGTTTCCTGCTGTTTTAGAGACTCTAGAAAGCAAGAGCGTGCTTCTCGCTCTAAAGCAGAGTGTGATCCATGGATGAGAACTATGTTGTGTGTTTGCCTACAGAAATGGAGTTAAATCCCAGGCTCTGAGTCTTCCTACAAGCAAGACTTCGTTTAAGGTAAGGGCAGTCACTTTTCTGCTCAAACGAACTACATCGTTCACTGAGCTCACACGTTTCTCATCTTAACAGACAAGCATTGGATTTTAGAGGAACAGTGCTTTGTATCAGTTTCTGAAGCAGAGTTGGACTATATAATATCCGTATATGTAGGAAACACCATTCTTTTGTTCTCAGCACACTCACGTTTCCTGCTGTCTTAGAGACTCTAGAAAGCAAGAGCGTGCTTCTTATTCTAAAGCAGAGTGTGATCAATGGATGATTGCACTGCTGTGTGTTTTACTTCAGAAATGGAGTTAAATCCCAGGCTCTGAGTCTTCCTACAAGAAAGATTTCAATTCAGGTAAGGGCAGTCACTTTTCTGCTCAAATGAACTACATCGTTCACGAAGCTCACACGTTTCTCATCTTAACTGACAAGCATTGGATGTTAGAGGTTCAGTGCTTTGTATCAGTTTCAGAAGCAGAGTTGGACTAGGTATGGTCTGTATGTGTAGGAAACACCGTTCTTTTGTACTCAGCACACTCACGTTTCCTGCTATCTTAGAGACTCTAGAAAGCAAGAGCGTGCTTCTTGTTCTGAAGCAGAGTGTGATCAATGGATGACTACACTGCTGTGTGTTTTACTTCAGAAATGGAGTTAAATCCCAGGCTCTGAGTCTTCCTACAAGCAAGACTTCTTTTCAGGTAAGGGCAGTCACTTTTCAGCTGAAAGGAACTACATCGTTCACGAAGCTCACACGTTTCTCATCTTAACAGACAAGCATTGGATTTTAGAGGACCAGTGCTTTGTGTCAGTTTCAGAAGCAGAGTTGGACTATATAATGTCCGTATTTGTAGGAAACAGCGTTCTTTTGTTCTCAGCACACTCACGTTTCCTGCTGTGTTAGAGACTCCAGAAAGCAAGAGCGTGCTTCTCGCTCTAAAGCAGAGTGTGATCCATGGATGAGAACTATGCTGTGTGTTTCCCTTCAGAAATGGAGTTAAATCCCAATCTCTGTGTCTTCCTGCAAGCAAGAGTTCGTTTCAGGTAACGGCAGTCACTATTCAGCTCAAAGGAACTACATCGTTCACTGAGCTCACACATTTCTCTTTTTAACAGACAAGCATTGGATGTTAGAGGACCAGTGCTTTGTATCAGTTTAAGAAGGAGAGTTGGACAAGATATGGTCCATATGTGTAGGAAACACTGTTCTTTTGTTCTGAGCACACTCAGGTTTCCTGCTGTCTTATAGACTCTAGAAAGCCATAGCGTACTTCTAGTTCTAAAGCAGAGTGTGATCAATGGATGAGAACACTGCTGTGTGTTTCACTTCAGAAATGGAGTTAAACCCCATGCTCTGTGTCTACCTACTGGCAAGTCTTCGTTTCAGGTAAGGGCAGTCACTTTAGCCGAAACGCACAACATCGTTCACTAAGATCACACGTTTGTCATCTTAATTGACAAGCATTGGATGTTAGAGGACCAGTGCATTGTACCAGTTTCAGAAGCAGATTTGGACTACATATGGTCCGTATGTGTAGGAATCACCGTTCTTTTGTTCTGGGCACACTCAGATTACCTGCTGTCTTAGAGACTCTAGAAAACAAGAGTGTGCTTCTTGTTCTAAAGCAGAGTGTGATCAATGGATGATTACACTGCTGTGTGTTTCACTTCAGAAATGGAGTTAAATCCCAGGCTCTGTGTCTTCCTACAAGCAAGACTTCGTTTCAGGTAACGGCAGTCAGTTTTCAGTTCAAAGGAACTACATCATTCTCAAAGCTCACACATTTCTCATCTTAACTGACAAGCATTGGATGTTAGAGGACCAGTGCTTTGTGTCAGTTTCAGAAGCAGAGTTGGACTAGATATGGTCCGAATATGTAGAAAACACCGTTCTTTTGTTCTCAGCACACTCATGTTTCCTGCTGTGTTAGAGACTCCAGAAAGCAAGAGCGTGCTTCTCGCTCTAAAGCAGAGTGTGATCCATGGATTAGAACTCTGCTGTGTGTTTCCCTTCAGAGATGGAGTTAAATCCCAGGCCCTGTGTCTTACTACAAGCAAGACTTCGTTACAGGTGAGGGCACTCACTTTTCAGTTCAAAGGAACTACATCATTCTCAAAGCTCACACGTTTCTCATCTTAACTGACAAGCATTGGATGTTAGAGGACCAGTGCTTTGTGTCAGTTTCAGAAACAGAGTTGGACTAGATATGGTCCGTATGTGTAGGAAACACCGTTCTTTTGTTCTCAGCACACACACACGTTTCCTGCTGTCTTAGAGACTCCACAAAGCAAGAGCGTGCTTCTTGTTCTAAAGTGCCGCGGACTGGATCTCAGCTAGACCACCAGACCGAGGGAAAACAGGGTGAAGGTATTCAGGATAAGTGGGATTCGGCGAATGACAGACAGCCACAGACACGAGAGTATGTTGTGAAGCTGCTGCAATTTTACTCAGACCAAGGAGTGAATTTTATACAGTTACTTGGGGAAACACGGCAATCGGCCAGTAGGGTGACAAACATAGAATCAACAATGTAGTTACACATTTTTCCCAGAATGATTAACAGATCTCATGAGTATAGCCTTTACTTTTTCTTTTGTGGTTCCTCATCCAGACAGAGAACATTACGGCCCTAGCTGTAGTTCTCCTTCTACACCTTTGTTCTGTATCAAAATTAAACCCTTTTCATCATTGTTCTAACCATGGTTTCATTTGTGTGAAAATATTTTAACCTTTGCCTGTGGGTGAGAAGGCACCAGGGGGGTCGGTACCTAGCTAATCTTTCCATGAACTGTAACTTATGCCATTCTGTTTTCATACCATTATGATTCACACATCGGTTCCCATGTACGTCATAAGCTCCCGTAAAAGGTAATGGCTCTAAATAATTATTGTATCTAAGATTAAAGTTAGGAGGTTGCCACCATCGACCCTTGATGAGAAACTTTATTTGTCCCTGAATAATTCTTGTAGGAATGGCTAATTCCTGTAACTGGTTCCTCACAGCTGCTGTCGGCTGCGCGTGTGAATTACCTATGAGTGCCTGAACTTTTACTTTCATTCTCTCTTCGCTAGAGTCTTTGTCCTTCTGAATCATAAGTTCTTTCTGCTCTAAATCATTCATGAATTCCTCCAAACTTTAGGGACCCTCTTGAACTGTTGGCCTAAAAGCTTGAATCATAGGTGGGGGTATTGAAGCCACTTTTGAGGAATCATTACTCTCTTTATGGGGCACATCAGGAACATTAAGAGTTAACTTCTTGGAATTAATACACAAGGAAACAACAATAATTACAGCTGCAAAAAGAAGAAGGCAGAGTGCCAGCCAGCCTCTGCAAGCAGATCTGCGTGGTTCCGTGTAGCCTGGCACCTTGATTCGGGCAAATTGATGAGGGGTTGCCGGGGGCATAGACCCGAGGGCCGCGAGCCCCCCTTTCCCACATAACTACCTTATCCAAGGCATTTGTCACGCAGGCGACACCGTCATGGGCATGGCACTAAAGCAGAGTATGATCAATGGATGTAACACTGCTGTGTGTTTCACTTCAGAAATGGAGTTAAATCCCAGGCTCTGTGTCTTCCTACAAGCAAGACTTCGTTTAAGGTAAGGGCAGTCACTTTTCAGCTCAAACAAACTACATCGTTCACTAAGCTCACACGTTTCTCATCTTAACAGACAAGCATTGGATGTTAGAGGACCAGTGATTTGTATCTTTTTCAAAAGCAGAGTTGCACTATATAATGTCCGTATGTGTAGGAAACACCGTTCTTTTGTTCTCAGCACACTCATGTTTCCTGCTGTGTTAGAGACTTTAGAAAGCAAGAGCATGCTTCTTGTTCTAAAGCAGAGTGTGATCCATGGATGAGAACTATGCTGTGTGTTTCCCTTCAGAAATGGAGTTAAATCCCAATCTCTGTGTCTTCCTGCAAGCAAGAGTTCGTTTCAGGTAACGGCAGTCACTATTCAGCTCAAAGGAACTACATCGTTCACTGAGCTCACACATTTCTCTTGTTAACAGACAAGCATTGGATGTTAGAGGACCAGTGCTTTGTATCAGTTTAAGAAGGAGAGTTGGACAAGATATGGTCCATATGTGTAGGAAACACTGTTCTTTTGTTCTGAGCACACTCAGGTTTCCTGCTGTCTTATAGACTCTAGAAAGCCATAGCGTACTTCTAGTTCTAAAGCAGAGTGTGATCAATGGATGAGAACACTGCTGTGTGTTTCACTTCAGAAATGGAGTTAAACCCCATGCTCTGTGTCTACCTACTGGCAAGTCTTCGTTTCAGGTAAGGGCAGTCACTTTAGCCGAAACGCACAACATCGTTCACTAAGATCACACGTTTGTCATCTTAATTGACAAGCATTGGATGTTAGAGGACCAGTGCATTGTACCAGTTTCAGAAGCAGATTTGGACTACATATGGTCCGTATGTGTAGGAATCACCGTTCTTTTGTTCTGGGCACACTCAGATTACCTGCTGTCTTAGAGACTCTAGAAAACAAGAGTGTGCTTCTTGTTCTAAAGCAGAGTGTGATCAATGGATGATTACACTGCTGTGTGTTTCACTTCAGAAATGGAGTTAAATCCCAGGCTCTGTGTCTTCCTACAAGCAAGAATTCGTTTCAGGTAACGGCAGTCAGTTTTCAGTTCAAAGGAACTACATCATTCTCAAAGCTCACACATTTCTCATCTTAACTGACAAGCATTGGATGTTAGAGGACCAGTGCTTTGTGTCAGTTTCAGAAGCAGAGTTGGACTAGATATGGTCCGAATATGTAGAAAACACCGTTCTTTTGTTCTCAGCACACTCATGTTTCCTGCTGTGTTAGAGACTCCAGAAAGCAAGAGCGTGCTTCTCGCTCTAAAGCAGAGTGTGATCCATGGATTAGAACTCTGCTGTGTGTTTCCCTTCAGAGATGGAGTTAAATCCCAGGCCCTGTGTCTTACTACAAGCAAGACTTCGTTACAGGTGAGGGCACTCACTTTTCAGTTCAAAGGAACTACATCATTCTCAAAGCTCACACGTTTCTCATCTTAACTGACAAGCATTGGATGTTAGAGGACCAGTGCTTTGTGTCAGTTTCAGAAACAGAGTTGGACTAGATATGGTCCGTATGTGTAGGAAACACCGTTCTTTTGTTCTCAGCACACACACACGTTTCCTGCTGTCTTAGAGACTCCACAAAGCAAGAGCGTGCTTCTTGTTCTAAAGTGCCGCGGACTGGATCTCAGCTAGACCACCAGACCGAGGGAAAACAGGGTGAAGGTATTCAGGATAAGTGGGATTCGGCGAATGACAGACAGCCACAGACACGAGAGTATGTTGTGAAGCTGCTGCAATTTTACTCAGACCAAGGAGTGAATTTTATACAGTTACTTGGGGAAACACGGCAATCGGCCAGTAGGGTGACAAACATAGAATCAACAATGTAGTTACACATTTTTCCCAGAATGATTAACAGATCTCATGAGTATAGCCTTTACTTTTTCTTTTGTGGTTCCTCATCCGGACAGAGAACATTACGGCCCTAGCTGTAGTTCTCCTTCTACACCTTTGTTCTGTATCAAAATTAAACCCTTTTCATCATTGTTCTAACCATGGTTTCATTTGTGTGAAAATATTTTAACCTTTGCCTGTGGGTGAGAAGGCACCAGGGGGGTCGGTACCTAGCTAATCTTTCCATGAACTGTAACTTATGCCATTCTGTTTTCATACCATTATGATTCACACATCGGTTCCCATGTACGTCATAAGCTCCCGTAAAAGGTAATGGCTCTAAATAATTATTGTATCTAAGATTAAAGTTAGGAGGTTGCCACCATCGACCCTTGATGAGAAACTTTATTTGTCCCTGAATAATTCTTGTAGGAATGGCTAATTCCTGTAACTGGTTCCTCACAGCTGCTGTCGGCTGCGCGTGTGAATTACCTATGAGTGCCTGAACTTTTACTTTCATTCTCTCTTCGCTAGAGTCTTTGTCCTTCTGAATCATAAGTTCTTTCTGCTCTAAATCATTCATGAATTCCTCCAAACTTTAGGGACCCTCTTGAACTGTTGGCCTAAAAGCTTGAATCATAGGTGGGGGTATTGAAGCCACTTTTGAGGAATCATTACTCTCTTTATGGGGCACATCAGGAACATTAAGAGTTAACTTCTTGGAATTAATACACAAGGAAACAACAATAATTACAGCTGCAAAAAGAAGAAGGCAGAGTGCCAGCCAGCCTCTGCAAGCAGATCTGCGTGGTTCCGTGTAGCCTGGCACCTTGATTCGGGCAAATTGATGAGGGGTTGCTGGGGGCATAGACCCGAGGGCCGCGAGCCCCCCTTTCCCACATAACTACCTTATCCAAGGCATTTGTCACGCAGGCGACACCGTCATGGGCATGGCACTAAAGCAGAGTATGATCAATGGATGTAACACTGCTGTGTGTTTCACTTCAGAAATGGAGTTAAATCCCAGGCTCTGTGTCTTCCTACAAGCAAGACTTCGTTTAAGGTAAGGGCAGTCACTTTTCAGCTCAAACAAACTACATCGTTCACTAAGCTCACACGTTTCTCATCTTAACAGACAAGCATTGGATGTTAGAGGACCAGTGATTTGTATCTTTTTCAAAAGCAGAGTTGCACTATATAATGTCCGTATGTGTAGGAAACACCGTTCTTTTGTTCTCAGCACACTCATGTTTCCTGCTGTGTTAGAGACTTTAGAAAGCAAGAGCATGCTTCTTGTTCTAAAGCAGAGTGTGATCCATGGATGAGAACTATGCTGTGTGTTTCCCTTCAGAAATGGAGTTAAATCCCATGCTCTGTGTCAACCTACTGGCAAGACTTCGTTTCAGGTAAGGGCAGTCACTTTAGCCGAAACGCACAACATCGTTCACGAAGATCACACGTTTCTCATCTTAATTGACAAGCATTGGATGTTAGAGGACCAGTGCATTGTACCAGTTTCAGAAGCAGATTTGGACTATATATGGTCCGTATGTGTAGGAATCACCGTTCTTTTGTTCTGGGCACACTCAGATTACCTGCTGTCTTAGAGACTCTAGAAAGCAAGAGCGTGCTTCTTGTTCTAAAGCAGAGTGTGATCAATGGATGATTACACTGCTGTGTGTTTCACTTCAGAAATGGAGTTAAATCCCAGGCTCTGTGTCTTCCTACAAGCAAGAATTCGTTTCAGGTAACGGCAGTCAGTTTTCAGTTCAAAGGAACTACATCATTCTCAAAGCTCACACATTTCTCATCTTAACTGACAAGCATTGGATGTTAGAGGACCAGTGCTTTGTGTCAGTTTCAGAAGCAGAGTTGGACTAGATATGGTCCGAATATGTAGAAAACACCGTTCTTTTGTTCTCAGCACACTCATGTTTCCTGCTGTGTTAGAGACTCCAGAAAGCAATAGCGTGCTTCTCGCTCTAAAGCAGAGTGTGATCCATGGATTAGAACTCTGCTGTGTGTTTGCCTACAGAAATGGAGTTAAATCCCAGGCTCTGTGTCTTCCTACTGGCAAGACTTCGTTTCAGGTAAGGGCAGTCACTTTAGCCGAAACGCACAACATCGTTCTCGAAGATCACACGTTTCTCATCTTAACTGACAAGCATTGGATGTTAGAGGACCAGTGCTTTGTATCAGTTTAAGAAGAAGAGTTGGACTAGATATGGTCCGTATGTGTAGGAAACACCGTTCTATTGTTCGCAGCACACTCAGGTTTCCTGCTGTTTTAGAGACTCTAGAAAGCAAGAGCGTGCTTCTCGCTCTAAAGCAGAGTGTGATCCATGGATGAGAACTATGTTGTGTGTTTGCCTACAGAAATGGAGTTAAATCCCAGGCTCTGAGTCTTCCTACAAGCAAGACTTCGTTTAAGGTAAGGGCAGTCACTTTTCTGCTCAAACGAACTACATCGTTCACTGAGCTCACACGTTTCTCATCTTAACAGACAAGCATTGGATTTTAGAGGAACAGTGCTTTGTATCAGTTTCTGAAGCAGAGTTGGACTATATAATATCCGTATATGTAGGAAACACCATTCTTTTGTTCTCAGCACACTCACGTTTCCTGCTGTCTTAGAGACTCTAGAAAGCAAGAGCGTGCTTCTTATTCTAAAGCAGAGTGTGATCAATGGATGATTGCACTGCTGTGTGTTTTACTTCAGAAATGGAGTTAAATCCCAGGCTCTGAGTCTTCCTACAAGAAAGATTTCAATTCAGGTAAGGGCAGTCACTTTTCTGCTCAAATGAACTACATCGTTCACGAAGCTCACACGTTTCTCATCTTAACTGACAAGCATTGGATGTTAGAGGTTCAGTGCTTTGTATCAGTTTCAGAAGCAGAGTTGGACTAGGTATGGTCTGTATGTGTAGGAAACACCGTTCTTTTGTACTCAGCACACTCATGTTTCCTGCTATCTTAGAGACTCTAGAAAGCAAGTGCGTGCTTCTTGTTCTGAAGCAGAGTGTGATCAATGGATGATTACACTGCTGTGTGTTTTACTTCAGAAATGGAGTTAAATCCCAGGCTCTGAATCTTCCTACAAGCAAGACTTCTTTTCAGGTAAGGGCAGTCACTTTTCAGCTGAAAGGAACTACATCGTTCACGAAGCTCACACGTTTCTCATCTTAACAGACAAGCATTGGATTTTAGAGGACCAGTGCTTTGTGTCAGTTTCAGAAGCAGAGTTGGACTATATAATGTCCGTATTTGTAGGAAACAGCGTTCTTTTGTTCTCAGCACACTCACGTTTCCTGCTGTGTTAGAGACTCCAGAAAGCAAGAGCGTGCTTCTCGCTCTAAAGCAGAGTGTGATCCATGGATGAGAACTATGCTGTGTGTTTCCCTTCAGAAATGGAGTTAAATCCCAATCTCTGTGTCTTCCTGCAAGCAAGAGTTCGTTTCAGGTAACGGCAGTCACTATTCAGCTCAAACGAACTACATCGTTCACTGAGCTCACACATTTCTCTTGTTAACAGACAAGCATTGGATGTTAGAGGACCAGTGCTTTGTATCAGTTTAAGAAGGAGAGTTGGACAAGATATGGTCCATATGTGTAGGAAACACTGTTCTTTTGTTCTGAGCACACTCAGGTTTCCTGCTGTCTTATAGACTCTAGAAAGCCATAGCGTACTTCTAGTTCTAAAGCAGAGTGTGATCAATGGATGAGAACACTGCTGTGTGTTTCACTTCAGAAATGGAGTTAAATCCCAGTCTCTGAGTCTTCCTACAAGCAAGACTTCGTTTCAGGTAAGGGCAGTCACTTTTCTGCTCAAACGAACTACATCGTTCACGAAGATCACACGTTTCTCATCTTAATTGACAAGCATTGGATGTTAGAGGACCAGTGCATTGTACCAGTTTCAGAAGCAGATTTGGACTACATATGATCCCTATGTGTAGGAATCACCGTTCTTTTGTTCTGGGCAAACTCAGATTACCTGCTCTCTTAGAGACTCTAGAAAGCAAGAGCGTGCATCTTGTTCTAAAGCAGAGTGTGATCAATGGATGATTACACTGCTGTGTGTTTCACTTCAGAAATGGAGTTAAATCCCAGGCTCTGTGTCTTCCTACAAGCAAGACTTCGTTTCAGGTAACGGCAGTCAGTTTTCAGTTCAAAGGAACTACATCATTCTCAAAGCTCACACATTTCTCATCTTAACTGACAAGCATTGGATGTTAGAGGACCAGTGCTTTGTGTCAGTTTCAGAAGCAGAGTTGGACTAGATATGGTCCGAATATGTAGAAAACACCGTTCTTTTGTTCTCAGCACACTCATGTTTCCTGCTGTGTTAGAGACTCCAGAAAGCAAGAGCGTGCTTCTCGCTCTAAAGCAGAGTGTGATCCATGGATTAGAACTCTGCTGTGTGTTTCCCTTCAGAGATGGAGTTAAATCCCAGGCCCTGTGTCTTACTACAAGCAAGACTTCGTTACAGGTGAGGGCACTCACTTTTCAGTTCAAAGGAACTACATCATTCTCAAAGCTCACACGTTTCTCATCTTAACTGACAAGCATTGGATGTTAGAGGACCAGTGCTTTGTGTCAGTTTCAGAAACAGAGTTGGACTAGATATGGTCCGTATGTGTAGGAAACACCGTTCTTTGGTCTCAGCCCACACACACGTTTCCTGCTGTCTTAGAGACTCCACAAAGCAAGAGCGTGCTTCTTATTCTAAAGCAAAGTGTGATCAAATGATGACTACACTGCTGTGTGTTTCACTACAGAAATGGAGTTAAATCCCAGGCTCTGAGTCTTCCTACAAGCAAGACTTTGATTCAGATATGGGCAGTCACTTTCTGCTCAAACGAACTACATCGTTCACGAAGATCACACGTTTCTCATCTTAACTGACAAGCATTGGATGTTAGAGGACCAGTGCTTTGTATCAGTTTCAGAAGCAGATTTGGACTACATATGGTCCGTATGTGTAGGAAACACCGTTCTTTTGTTCTGCGCACACTCAGATTACCTGCTGTATTAGAGACTCTAGAAAGCAAGAGCATGCTTCTTGCTCTAAAGCAGAGTGTGATCCATAGATGAGAAGTATGCTGTGTGTTTCCATTCAGAAATGGAGTTAAATCCCAGGCTCTGTGTCTTCCTACAAGCAAGACTTCGTTTCAGGTAAGGGCAGTCACTTTTCAGCTCAAACGATCTACATCGTTCACGAAGCTCACACGTTTCTCATCTTAACAGACAAGCATTGTATGTTAGAGGACCAGTGCTTTGTATCAGTTTCAGAAGCAGAGTTGAACTAGATATGGTCCGTATGTGTAGGAAACACAGTTCTTTTGTTCTCAGCACACACACGTTTCCTGCTGTCTTAGAGACTCTAGAAAGCAAGAGCGTGGTTCTTGTTCTAAAGCAGAGTGTGATCAAAGGATGATTACACTGCTGTGTATTTCACTTCAGAAATGGAGTTAAATCCCAGGCTCTGTGTCTTCCTACAAGCAAGACTTCTTTTCAGGTAAGGGCAGCCACTTTTCAGCTGAAAGGAACTACATCGTTCACGAAGCTCACAGGTTTCTCATCTTAACAGACAAGCATTGGATTTTAGAGGACCAGTGCTTTGTGTCAGTTTCAGAAGCAGAGTTGGACTATATAATGTCCGTATTTGTAGGAAACAGCCTTCTTTTGTTCTCAGCACACTCACGTTTCCTGCTGTCTTAGAGACTCTAGAAAGCAAGAGCGTGCTTCTTTTTCTAAAGCAGAGTGTGATCAATGGATGAGAACACTGCTGTGTGTTTTACTTCAGAAACGGAGTTAAATCCCAGGCTCTGAGCCTTCCTACAAGCAAGACTTCAATTAAGGTAAGGGCAGTCACTTTTCTGCTCAAACGAACTACATCGTTCATGAAGCTCACACGTTTCTCATCTTAACTGACAAGCATTGGATGTTAGAGGGTCAGTGCTTTGTATCAGTTTCAGAAGCAGATTTGGACTACATATGGTCTGTATGTGTAGGACACAGCGTCCCTTTGTTCTGTGCACACTCAGATTACCTGCTATATTAGAGACTCTAAAAGCAAGAGCGTGCTTCTCGCTCTAAAGCAGAGTGTGATCCATGGATGAGAAAAATGCTGTGTGTTTCCCTTCAGAAATGGAGTTAAATCCCAGGTTCTGTGTCTTCCTACAAGCAAGACTTCGTTTCAGGTAACGGCAGTCAGTTTTCAGTTCAAAGGAACTACATCATTCTCAAAGCTCACACATTTCTCATCTTAACTGACAAGCATTGGATGTTAGAGGACCAGTGCTTTGTGTCAGTTTCAGAAGCAGAGTTGGACTAGATATGGTCCGAATATGTAGAAAACACCGTTCTTTTGTTCTCGGCACACTCATGTTTCCTGCTGTGTTAGAGACTCCAGAAAGCAAGAGCGTGCTTCTCGCTCTAAAGCAGAGTGTGATCCATGGATTAGAACTCTGCTGTGTGTTTCCCTTCAGAGATGGAGTTAAATCCCAGGCCCTGTGTCTTACTACAAGCAAGACTTCGTTACAGGTGAGGGCACTCACTTTTCAGTTCAAAGGAACTACATCGTTCATGAAGCTCACACGTTTCTCATCTTAACTGACAAGCATTGGATGTTAGACGGTCAGTGCTTTGTATCAGTTTCAGAAGCAGAGTTGAACTAGATATGGTCCATATGTGTAGGAAACACAGTTCTTTTGTTCTCAGCACACTCACGTTTCCTGCTGCCTTAGAGAATCTAGAAAGCAAGAGCGTGCTTCTTGTTCTAAAGCAGAGTTTGATCAATGGATGATTACACTGCTGTGTGTTTCACTTCAGAAATGGAGTTAAATCCCAAGCTCTGAGTCTTCCTACATGCAAGACTTCGTTTCATGTAAGGGCAGTCACTTTTCTGCTCAAACGAACTACATCGTTCATGAAGCTCACACGTTTCTCATCTTAACTGACAAGCATTGGATGTTAGAGGGTCAGTGCTTTGTATCAGTTTCAGAAGCAGAGTTGAACTAGATATGGTCCGTATGTGTAGGAAACACAGTTGTTTTGTTCTCAGCACACACACGTTTCCTGCTGTCTTAGAGACTCTAGAAAGCAAGAGCGTGGTTCTTGTTCTAAAGCAGAGTGTGATCAAAGGATGATTACACTGCTGTGTATTTCACTTCAGAAATGGAGTTAAATCCCAAGCTCTGAGTCTTCCTACATGCAAGACTTCGTTTCAGGTAAGGGCAGTCACTTTTCTGCTCAAATGAACTACATCGTTCATGAAGCTCACACGTTTCTCATCTTAACTGACAAGCATTGGATGTTAGAGGGTCAGTGCTTTGTGTCAGTTTCAGAAGCAGATTTGGACTACATATGGTCCCTATGTGTAGGAAACACCGTTCTTTTGTTCTGGGCACACTCAGATTACCTGCTGTATTAGAGACTTAGAAAGCAAGAGCGTGCTTCTCGCTCCAAAGCAGAGTGTGATCAATGGATGAGAACACTGCTGTGTGTTTCACTTCAGAAATGGAGTTAAATCCCAGGCTCTGAGTCTTCCTACAAGCAAGACTTCTTTTCAGGTAAGGGCAGTCACTTTTCTGCTCAAACGAACTACATCGTTCACGAAGCTCACACGTTTGTCATCTTAACTGACAAGCATTGGATATTAGAGGGTCAGTGCTTTGTATCAGTTTCAGAAGCAGATTTGGACTACATATGGTCTGTATGTGTAGGACACAGCGTTCCTTTCTTCTGGGCACACTCAGATTACGTGCTATATTAGCGACTCTAAAAGCAAGAGCGTGCTTCTCGCTCTAAAGCAGAGTGTGATCCATGGATGAGAAAAATGCTGTGTGTTTCCCTTCAGAAATGGAGTTAAATCCCAGGCTCTGTGTCTTCCTACAAGCAAGACTTCGTTTCAGGTAAGGGCAGTCACTTTTCAGCTCAAACGAACTACATCGTTCACGAAGCTTACACGTTTCTCATCTTAACAGTCAAGCATTGGATGTTAGAAGTCCAGTGCTTTGTATCAGTTTCAGAAGCAGAGTTGAACTAGATATGGTCCGTATGTGTAGGAAACACAGTTCTTTTGTTCTCAGCACACACACGTTTCCTGCTGTCTTAGAGACTCTAGAAAGCAAGAGCGTGGTTCTTGTTCTAAAGCAGAGTGTGATCAATGGATGATTACACTGCTGTGTGATTCACTTCAGAAATGGAGTTAAATCCCAGGCTCTGAGTCTTCCTACAAGCAAGACTTCGTTTCAGGTAAGGGCAGTCACTTTTCTGCTCAAACGAACTACATCGTTCACGAAGATCACACGTTTCTCATCTTAATTGACAAGCATTGGATGTTAGAGGACCAGTGCATTGTACCAGTTTCAGAAGCAGATTTGGACTACATATGATCCGTATGTGTAGGAATCACCGTTCTTTTGTTCTGGGCACACTCAGATTACCTGCTGTCTTAGAGACTCTAGAAAGCAAGAGCGTGCATCTTGTTCTAAAGCAGAGTGTGATCAATGGATGATTACACTGCTGTGTGTTTCACTTCAGAAATGGAGTTAAATCCCAGGCTCTGAGTCTTCCTACAAGCAAGACTTCGTTTCAGGTAACGGCAGTCAGTTTTCAGTTCAAAGGAACTACATCATTTTCAAAGCTCACACATTTCTCATCTTAACTGACAAGCATTGGATGTTAGAGGACCAGTGCTTTGTGTCAGTTTCAGAAGCAGAGTTGGACTAGATATGGTCCGAATATGTAGAAAACACCGTTCTTTTGTTCTCAGCACACTCATGTTTCCTGCTGTGTTAGAGACTCCAGAAAGGAAGAGCGTGCTTCTCGCTCTAAAGCAGAGTGTGATCCATGGATTAGAACTCTGCTGTGTGTTTCCCTTCAGAGATGGAGTTAAATCCCAGGCTCTGTGTCTTACTACAAGCAAGACTTCGTTACAGGTGAGGGCACTCACTTTTCAGTTCAAAGGAACTACATCATTCTCAAAGCTCACACGTTTCTCATCTTAACTGACAAGCATTGGATGTTAGAGGACCAGTGCTTTGTGTGAGTATCAGAAACAGAGTTGGACTAGATATGGTCCGTATGTGTAGGAAACACCGTTCTTTTGTTCTCAGCACACACACACGTTTCCTGCTGTCTTAGAGACTCCAGAAAGCAAGAGCGTACTTCTTGTTCTAAAGCAGAGTATGATCAATGGATGTAACACTGCTGTGTGTTTCACTTCAGAAATGGAGTTAAATCCCAGGCTCTGTGTCTTCCTACAAGCAAGACTTCGTTTAAGGTAAGGGCATTCACTTTTCTGCTTAAACGAAATACATCATTCATGAAGCTCACACGTTTCCCATCTTAACTGACAAGCATTGGATGTTAGAGGACCAGTGCTTTGTATCAGTTTCAGAAGAAGAGTAGGACTAGATGTGGTCCGTAAATGTAGGAAACACCGTTCTTTTGTTCTCAGCACACTCACGTTTCCTGCTCTGTTAGAGACTCCAGAAAGCAAGAGCGTGCTTCTTGTTCTAAAGCAGAGTGTGATCAAAGGATGACTACACTGCTGTGTGTTTCACTACAGAAATGGAGTTAAATCCCAGGCTCTGAGTCTTCCTACACGAAAGACTTCGATTCAGATAAGGGCAGTCACTTTTCTGCTCAAACGAACTACATCGTTCACGAAGATCACACGTTTCTCATCTTAACTGACAAGCATTGGATGTTAGAGGGTCAGTGCTTTGTATCAGTTTCAGAAGCAGATTTGGACTACATATGGTCCGTATGTGTAGGAAACACCGTTCTTTTGTTCTGGGCACACTCAGATTACCTGCTGTATTAGAGACTCTAGAAAGCAAGAGCATGCTTCTTGCTCTAAAGCAGAGTGTGATCCATAGATGAGAAGTATGCTGTGTGTTTCCATTCAGAAATGGAGTTAAATCCCAGGCTCTGTGTCTTCCTAAAAGCAAGACTTCTTTTCAGGTAAGGGCAGTCACTTTTCAGCAGAAAGGAACTACATCGTTCACGAAGCTCACACGTTTCTCATCTTAACAGACAAGCATTGTATGTTAGAGGACCAGTGCTTTGTATCAGTTTCAGAAGCCGAGTTGAACTAGATATTGTCCGTATGTGTAGGAAACACAGTTCTTTTGTTCTCAGCACACACACGTTTCCTGCTGTCTTAGAGACTCTAGAAAGCAAGAGCGTGGTTCTTGTTCTAAAGCAGAGTGTGATCAATGGATGAGAACACTGCTGTGTATTTCACTTCAGAAATGGAGTTAAATCCCAGGCTCTGTGTCTTCCTACAAGCAAGACCTCTTTTCAGGTAAGGGCAGTCACTTTTCAGCAGAAAGGAACTACATCGTTCACGAAGCTCACACGTTTCTCATCTTAACAGACAAGCATTGGATTTTAGAGGACCAGTGCTTTGTGTCAGTTTCAGAAGCAGAGTTGGACTATATAATGTCCGTATTTGTAGGAAACAGCGTTGTTTTCTTCTCAGCACACTCACGTTTCCTGCTGCCTTAGAGACTCTAGAAAGCAAGAGCGTGCTTCTTGTTCTAAAGCAGAGTGTGATCAATGGATGATTACACTGCTGTGTGTTTCACTTCAGAAATGGAGTTAAATCCCTAGCTCTGAGTCTTCCTACATGCAAGACTTCATTTCAGGTAAGGGCAGTCACTTTTCTGCTCAAACGAACTACATCGTTCATGAAGCTCACACGTTTCTCATCTTAACTGACAAGCATTGGATGTTAGAGGGTCAGTGCTTTGTGTCAGTTTCAGAAGCAGATTTGGACTACATATGGTCCCTATATGTAGGAAACACCGTTCTTTTGTTCTGGGCACACTCAGATTACCTGCTGTATTAGAGACTTAGAAAGCAAGAGCGTGCTTCTTGCTCCAAAGCAGAGTGTGATCAATGGATGAGAACACTGCTGTGTGTTTCACTTCAGAAATGGAGTTAAATCCCAGGCTCTGAGTCTTCCTACAAGCAAGACTTCAATTAAGGTAAGGGCAGTCACTTTTCTGCTCAAACGAACTACATCATTCACGAAGCTTACACGTTTCTCATCTTAACTGACAAGCATTGGATGTTAGAGGGTCAGTGCTTTGTATCAGTTTCAGAAGCAGATTTGGACTACATATGGTCTGTATGTGTAGGAAACACAGTTTCTTTGTTCTGGGCACACTCAGATTACATGCTATATTATAGACTCTAAAAGCAAGAGCGTGCTTCTCGCTCTAAAGCAGAGTGTGATCCATGGATGAGAAAAATGCTGTGGGTTTCCCTTCAGAAATGGAGTTAAATCCCAGGCTCTGTGTCTTACGACAAGCAAGACTTCTTTTCAGGTAAGGGCAGTCACTTTTCAGCTCAAATGAACTACATCGTTCACGAAGCTCACACGTTTGTCATCTTAACAGACAAGCATTGGATGTTAGAGGACCAGTGCTTTGTATCAGTTTCAGAAGCAGAGTTGAACTAGATATGGTCCGTATGTGTAGGAAACACAGTTCTTTTGTTCTCAGCACACACACGTTTCCTGCTGTCTTAGAGACTCTAGAAAGCAAGAGCGTGGTTCTTGTTCTAAAGCAGAGTGTGATCAAAGGATGATTACACTGCTGTGTATTTCACTTCAGAAATGGAGTTAAATCCCAGGCTCTGTGTCTTCCTACAAGCAAGACTTCTTTTCAGGTAAGGGCAGTCACTTTTCAGCTGAAAGGAACTACATCGTTCACGAAGCTCACACGTTTCTCATCTTAACAGACAAGCATTGGATTTTAGAGGACCAGTGCTTTGTGTCAGTTTCAGAAGCAGAGTTGGACTATATATTGTCCGTATTTGTAGGAAACAGCGTTCTTTTGTTCTCAGCACACTCACGATTCCTGCTGCCTTAGAGACTCTAGAAAGCAAGAGCGTGCTTCTTGTTCTAAAGCAGAGTGTGATCAATGGATGATTACACTGCTGTGTGTTTCACTTCAGAAATGGAGTTAAATCCGAAGCTCTGAGACTTCCTACATGCACGACTTCGTTTCAGGTAAGGGCAGTCACTTTTCTGCTCAAACGAACTACATCGTTCATGAAGCTCACACGTTTCTCATCTTAACTGACAAGCATTGGATGTTAGAGGGTCAGTGCTTTGTGTCAGTTTCAGAAGCAGATTTGGACTACATATGGTCCCTATGTGTAGGAAACACCGTTCTTTTGTTCTGGGCACACTCAGATTACCTGCTGTATTAGAGACTTAGAAAGCAAGAGCGTGCTTCTCGCTCCAAAGCAGAGTGTGATCAATGGATGAGAACACTGCTGTGTGTTTCACTTCAGAAATGGAGTTAAATCCCAGGCTCTGAGTCTTCCTACAAGCAAGACTTCTTTTCAGGTAAGGGCAGTCACTTTTCTGCTCAAATGAACTACATCGTTCACGAAGCTCACACGTTTGTCATCTTAACTGACAAGCATTGGATATTAGAGGGTCAGTGCTTTGTATCAGTTTCAGAAGCAGATTTGGACTACATATGGTCTGTATGTGTAGGACACAGCGTTCCTTTCTTCTGGGCACACTCAGATTACGTGCTATATTAGCGACTCTAAAAGCAAGAGCGTGCTTCTCGCTCTAAAGCAGAGTGTGATCCATGGATGAGAAAAATGCTGTGTGTTTCCCTTCAGAAATGGAGTTAAATCCCAGGCTCTGTGTCTTCCTACAAGCAAGACTTCGTTTCAGGTAAGGGCAGTCACTTTTCAGCTCAAACGAACTACATCGTTCACGAAGCTCACACGTTTCTCATCTTAACAGACAAGCATTGGATGTTAGAAGACCAGTGCTTTGTATCAGTTTCAGAAGCAGAGTTGAACTAGATATGGTCCGTATGTGTAGGAAACACAGTTCTTTTGTTCTCAGCACACACACGTTTCATGCTGTCTTAGAGACTCTAGAAAGCAAGAGCGTGGTTCTTGTTCTAAAGCAGAGTGTGATCAATGGATGATTACACTGCTGTGTGATTCACTTCAGAAATGGAGTTAAATCCCAGGCTCTGAGTCGTCCTACAAGCAAGACTTCGTTTCAGGTAAGGGCAGTCACTTTTCTGCTCAAACGAACTACATCGTTCACAAAGATCACACGTTTCTCATCTTAATTGACAAGCATTGGATGTTAGAGGACCAGTGCATTGTACCAGTTTCAGAAGCAGATTTGGACTACATATGATCCGTATGTGTAGGAATCACCGTTCTTTTGTTCTGGGCACACTCAGATTACCTGCTGTCTTAGAGACTCTAGAAAGCAAGAGCGTGCATCTTGTTCTAAAGCAGAGTGTGATCAATGGATGATTACACTGCTGTGTGTTTCACTTCAGAAATGGAGTTAAATCCCAGGCTCTGTGTCTTCCTACAAGCAAGACTTCGTTTCAGGTAACGGCAGTCAGTTTTCAGTTCAAAGGAACTACATCATTCTCAAAGCTCACACATTTCTCATCTTAACTGACAAGCATTGGATGTTAGAGGACCAGTGCTTTGTGTCAGTTTCAGAAGCAGAGTTGGACTAGATATGGTCCGAATATGTAGAAAACACCGTTCTTTTGTTCTCAGCACACTCATGTTTCCTGCTGTGTTAGAGACTCCAGAAAGGAAGAGCGTGCTTCTCGCTCTAAAGCAGAGTGTGATCCATGGATTAGAACTCTGCTGTGTGTTTCCCTTCAGAGATGGAGTTAAATCCCATGCTCTGTGTCTTACTACAAGCAAGAATTCGTTACAGGTGAGGGCACTCACTTTTCAGTTCAAAGGAACTACATCATTCTCAAAGCTCACACGTTTCTCATCTTAACTGACAAGCATTGGATGTTAGAGGACCAGTGCTTTGTGTCAGTATCAGAAACAGAGTTGGACTAGATATGGTCCGTATGTGTAGGAAACACAGTTCTTTTGTTCTCAGCACACTCACGTTTCCTGCTGCCTTAGAGACTCTAGAAAGCAAGAGCGTGCTTCTTGTTCTAAAGCAGAGTGTGATCAAAGGATGATTACACTGCTGTGTATTTCACTTCAGAAATGGAGTTAAATCCCAGGCTCTGAGTCTTCCTACAAGCAAGACTTTGATTCAGATATGGGCAGTCACTTTCTGCTCAAACGAACTACATCGTTCACGAAGATCACACGTTTCTCATCTTAACTGACAAGCATTGGATGTTAGAGGACCAGTGCTTTGTATCAGTTTCAGAAGCAGATTTGGACTACATATGGTCCGTATGTGTAGGAAACACCGTTCTTTTGTTCTGCGCACACTCAGATTACCTGCTGTATTAGAGACTCTAGAAAGCAAGAGCATGCTTCTTGCTCTAAAGCAGAGTGTGATCCATAGATGAGAAGTATGCTGTGTGTTTCCATTCAGAAATGGAGTTAAATCCCAGGCTCTGTGTCTTCCTACAAGCAAGACTTCGTTTCAGGTAAGGGCAGTCACTTTTCAGCTCAAACGATCTACATCGTTCACGAAGCTCACACGTTTCTCATCTTAACAGACAAGCATTGTATGTTAGAGGACCAGTGCTTTGTATCAGTTTCAGAAGCAGAGTTGAACTAGATATGGTCCGTATGTGTAGGAAACACAGTTCTTTTGTTCTCAGCACACACACGTTTCCTGCTGTCTTAGAGACTCTAGAAAGCAAGAGCGTGGTTCTTGTTCTAAAGCAGAGTGTGATCAAAGGATGATTACACTGCTGTGTATTTCACTTCAGAAATGGAGTTAAATCCCCGGCTCTGTGTCTTCCTACAAGCAAGACTTCTTTTCAGGTAAGGGCAGCCACTTTTCAGCTGAAAGGAACTACATCGTTCACGAAGCTCACAGGTTTCTCATCTTAACAGACAAGCATTGGATTTTAGAGGACCAGTGCTTTGTGTCAGTTTCAGAAGCAGAGTTGGACTATATAATGTCCGTATTTGTAGGAAACAGCCTTCTTTTGTTCTCAGCACACTCACGTTTCCTGCTGTCTTAGAGACTCTAGAAAGCAAGAGCGTGCTTCTTTTTCTAAAGCAGAGTGTGATCAATGGATGAGAACACTGCTGTGTGTTTTACTTCAGAAACGGAGTTAAATCCCAGGCTCTGAGCCTTCCTACAAGCAAGACTTCAATTAAGGTAAGGGCAGTCACTTTTCTGCTCAAACGAACTACATCGTTCATGAAGCTCACACGTTTCTCATCTTAACTGACAAGCATTGGATGTTAGAGGGTCAGTGCTTTGTATCAGTTTCAGAAGCAGATTTGGACTACATATGGTCTGTAAGTGTAGGACACAGCGTCCCTTTGTTCTGTGCACACTCAGATTACCTGCTATATTAGAGACTCTAAAAGCAAGAGCGTGCTTCTCGCTCTAAAGCAGAGTGTGATCCATGGATGAGAAAAATGCTGTGTGTTTCCCTTCAGAAATGGAGTTAAATCCCAGGTTCTGTGTCTTCCTACAAGCAAGACTTCGTTTCAGGTAACGGCAGTCAGTTTTCAGTTCAAAGGAACTACATCATTCTCAAAGCTCACACATTTCTCATCTTAACTGACAAGCATTGGATGTTAGAGGACCAGTGCTTTGTGTCAGTTTCAGAAGCAGAGTTGGACTAGATATGGTCCGAATATGTAGAAAACACCGTTCTTTTGTTCTCGGCACACTCATGTTTCCTGCTGTGTTAGAGACTCCAGAAAGCAAGAGCGTGCTTCTCGCTCTAAAGCAGAGTGTGATCCATGGATTAGAACTCTGCTGTGTGTTTCCCTTCAGAGATGGAGTTAAATCCCAGGCCCTGTGTCTTACTACAAGCAAGACTTCGTTACAGGTGAGGGCACTCACTTTTCAGTTCAAAGGAACTACATCGTTCATGAAGCTCACACGTTTCTCATCTTAACTGACAAGCATTGGATGTTAGACGGTCAGTGCTTTGTATCAGTTTCAGAAGCAGAGTTGAACTAGATATGGTCCGTATGTGTAGGAAACACAGTTCTTTTGTTCTCAGCACACTCACGTTTCCTGCTGCCTTAGAGACTCTAGAAAGCAAGAGCGTGCTTCTTGTTCTAAAGCAGAGTTTGATCAATGGATGATTACACTGCTGTGTGTTTCACTTCAGAAATGGAGTTAAATCCCAAGCTCTGAGTCTTCCTACATGCAAGACTTCGTTTCATGTAAGGGCAGTCACTTTTCTGCTCAAACGAACTACATAGTTCATGAAGCTCACACGTTTCTCATCTTAACTGACAAGCATTGGATGTTAGAGGGTCAGTGCTTTGTATCAGTTTCAGAAGCAGAGTTGAACTAGATATGGTCCGTATGTGTAGGAAACACAGTTGTTTTGTTCTCAGCACACACACGTTTCCTGCTGTCTTAGAGACTCTAGAAAGCAAGAGCGTGGTTCTTGTTCTAAAGCAGAGTGTGATCAAAGGATGATTACACTGCTGTGTATTTCACTTCAGAAATGGAGTTAAATCCCAAGCTCTGAGTCTTCCTACATGCAAGACTTCGTTTCAGGTAAGGGCAGTCACTTTTCTGCTCAAATGAACTACATCGTTCATGAAGCTCACACGTTTCTCATCTTAACTGACAAGCATTGGATGTTAGAGGGTCAGTGCTTTGTGTCAGTTTCAGAAGCAGATTTGGACTACATATGGTCCCTATGTGTAGGAAACACCGTTCTTTTGTTCTGGGCACACTCAGATTACCTGCTGTATTAGAGACTTAGAAAGCAAGAGCGTGCTTCTCGCTCCAAAGCAGAGTGTGATCAATGGATGAGAACACTGCTGTGTGTTTCACTTCAGAAATGGAGTTAAATCCCAGGCTCTGAGTCTTCCTACAAGCAAGACTTCTTTTCAGGTAAGGGCAGTCACTTTTCTGCTCAAACGAACTACATCGTTCACGAAGCTCACACGTTTGTCATCTTAACTGACAAGCATTGGATATTAGAGGGTCAGTGCTTTGTATCAGTTTCAGAAGCAGATTTGGACTACATATGGTCTGTATGTGTAGGACACAGCGTTCCTTTCTTCTGGGCACACTCAGATTACGTGCTATATTAGCGACTCTAAAAGCAAGAGCGTGCTTCTCGCTCTAAAGCAGAGTGTGATCCATGGATGAGAAAAATGCTGTGTGTTTCCCTTCAGAAATGGAGTTAAATCCCAGGCTCTGTGTCTTCCTACAAGCAAGACTTCGTTTCAGGTAAGGGCAGTCACTTTTCAGCTCAAACGAACTACATCGTTCACGAAGCTTACACGTTTCTCATCTTAACAGTCAAGCATTGGATGTTAGAAGTCCAGTGCTTTGTATCAGTTTCAGAAGCAGAGTTGAACTAGATATGGTCCGTATGTGTAGGAAACACAGTTCTTTTGTTCTCAGCACACACACGTTTCCTGCTGTCTTAGAGACTCTAGAAAGCAAGAGCGTGGTTCTTGTTCTAAAGCAGAGTGTGATCAATGGATGATTACACTGCTGTGTGATTCACTTCAGAAATGGAGTTAAATCCCAGGCTCTGAGTCTTCCTACAAGCAAGACTTCGTTTCAGGTAAGGGCAGTCACTTTTCTGCTCAAACGAACTACATCGTTCACGAAGATCACACGTTTCTCATCTTAATTGACAAGCATTGGATGTTAGAGGACCAGTGCATTGTACCAGTTTCAGAAGCAGATTTGGACTACATATGATCCGTATGTGTAGGAATCACCGTTCTTTTGTTCTGGGCACACTCAGATTACCTGCTGTCTTAGAGACTCTAGAAAGCAAGAGCGTGCATCTTGTTCTAAAGCAGAGTGTGATCAATGGATGATTACACTGCTGTGTGTTTCACTTCAGAAATGGAGTTAAATCCCAGGCTCTGAGTCTTCCTACAAGCAAGACTTCGTTTCAGGTAACGGCAGTCAGTTTTCAGTTCAAAGGAACTACATCATTTTCAAAGCTCACACATTTCTCATCTTAACTGACAAGCATTGGATGTTAGAGGACCAGTGCTTTGTGTCAGTTTCAGAAGCAGAGTTGGACTAGATATGGTCCGAATATGTAGAAAACACCGTTCTTTTGTTCTCAGCACACTCATGTTTCCTGCTGTGTTAGAGACTCCAGAAAGGAAGAGCGTGCTTCTCGCTCTAAAGCAGAGTGTGATCCATGGATTAGAACTCTGCTGTGTGTTTCCCTTCAGAGATGGAGTTAAATCCCAGGCTCTGTGTCTTACTACAAGCAAGACTTCGTTACAGGTGAGGGCACTCACTTTTCAGTTCAAAGGAACTACATCATTCTCAAAGCTCACACGTTTCTCATCTTAACTGACAAGCATTGGATGTTAGAGGACCAGTGCTTTGTGTGAGTATCAGAAACAGAGTTGGACTAGATATGGTCCGTATGTGTAGGAAACACCGTTCTTTTGTTCTCAGCACACACACACGTTTCCTGCTGTCTTAGAGACTCCAGAAAGCAAGAGCGTACTTCTTGTTCTAAAGCAGAGTATGATCAATGGATGTAACACTGCTGTGTGTTTCACTTCAGAAATGGAGTTAAATCCCAGGCTCTGTGTCTTCCTACAAGCAAGACTTCGTTTAAGGTAAGGGCATTCACTTTTCTGCTTAAACGAAATACATCATTCATGAAGCTCACACGTTTCCCATCTTAACTGACAAGCATTGGATGTTAGAGGACCAGTGCTTTGTATCAGTTTCAGAAGAAGAGTAGGACTAGATGTGGTCCGTAAATGTAGGAAACACCGTTCTTTTGTTCTCAGCACACTCACGTTTCCTGCTCTGTTAGAGACTCCAGAAAGCAAGAGCGTGCTTCTTGTTCTAAAGCAGAGTGTGATCAAAGGATGACTACACTGCTGTGTGTTTCACTACAGAAATGGAGTTAAATCCCAGGCTCTGAGTCTTCCTACACGAAAGACTTCGATTCAGATAAGGGCAGTCACTTTTCTGCTCAAACGAACTACATCGTTCACGAAGATCACACGTTTCTCATCTTAACTGACAAGCATTGGATGTTAGAGGGTCAGTGCTTTGTATCAGTTTCAGAAGCAGATTTGGACTACATATGGTCCGTATGTGTAGGAAACACCGTTCTTTTGTTCTGGGCACACTCAGATTACCTGCTGTATTAGAGACTCTAGAAAGCAAGAGCATGCTTCTTGCTCTAAAGCAGAGTGTGATCCATAGATGAGAAGTATGCTGTGTGTTTCCATTCAGAAATGGAGTTAAATCCCAGGCTCTGTGTCTTCCTAAAAGCAAGACTTCTTTTCAGGTAAGGGCAGTCACTTTTCAGCAGAAAGGAACTACATCGTTCACGAAGCTCACACGTTTCTCATCTTAACAGACAAGCATTGTATGTTAGAGGACCAGTGCTTTGTATCAGTTTCAGAAGCCGAGTTGAACTAGATATTGTCCGTATGTGTAGGAAACACAGTTCTTTTGTTCTCAGCACACACACGTTTCCTGCTGTCTTAGAGACTCTAGAAAGCAAGAGCGTGGTTCTTGTTCTAAAGCAGAGTGTGATCAATGGATGAGAACACTGCTGTGTATTTCACTTCAGAAATGGAGTTAAATCCCAGGCTCTGTGTCTTCCTACAAGCAAGACCTCTTTTCAGGTAAGGGCAGTCACTTTTCAGCAGAAAGGAACTACATCGTTCACGAAGCTCACACGTTTCTCATCTTAACAGACAAGCATTGGATTTTAGAGGACCAGTGCTTTGTGTCAGTTTCAGAAGCAGAGTTGGACTATATAATGTCCGTATTTGTAGGAAACAGCGTTGTTTTCTTCTCAGCACACTCACGTTTCCTGCTGCCTTAGAGACTCTAGAAAGCAAGAGCGTGCTTCTTGTTCTAAAGCAGAGTGTGATCAATGGATGATTACACTGCTGTGTTTTTCACTTCAGAAATGGAGTTAAATCCCTAGCTCTGAGTCTTCCTACATGCAAGACTTCATTTCAGGTAAGGGCAGTCACTTTTCTGCTCAAACGAACTACATCGTTCATGAAGCTCACACGTTTCTCATCTTAACTGACAAGCATTGGATGTTAGAGGGTCAGTGCTTTGTGTCAGTTTCAGAAGCAGATTTGGACTACATATGGTCCCTATGTGTAGGAAACACCGTTCTTTTGTTCTGGGCACACTCAGATTACCTGCTGTATTAGAGACTTAGAAAGCAAGAGCGTGCTTCTTGCTCCAAAGCAGAGTGTGATCAATGGATGAGAACACTGCTGTGTGTTTCACTTCAGAAATGGAGTTAAATCCCAGGCTCTGAGTCTTCCTACAAGCAAGACTTCAATTAAGGTAAGGGCAGTCACTTTTCTGCTCAAACGAACTACATCATTCACGAAGCTTACACGTTTCTCATCTTAACTGACAAGCATTGGATGTTAGAGGGTCAGTGCTTTGTATCAGTTTCAGAAGCAGATTTGGACTACATATGGTCTGTATGTGTAGGAAACACAGTTTCTTTGTTCTGGGCACACTCAGATTACATGCTATATTATAGACTCTAAAAGCAAGAGCGTGCTTCTCGCTCTAAAGCAGAGTGTGATCCATGGATGAGAAAAATGCTGTGGGTTTCCCTTCAGAAATGGAGTTAAATCCCAGGCTCTGTGTCTTACGACAAGCAAGACTTCTTTTCAGGTAAGGGCAGTCACTTTTCAGCTCAAATGAACTACATCGTTCACGAAGCTCACACGTTTGTCATCTTAACAGACAAGCATTGGATGTTAGAGGACCAGTGCTTTGTATCAGTTTCAGAAGCAGAGTTGAACTAGATATGGTCCGTATGTGTAGGAAACACAGTTCTTTTGTTCTCAGCACACACACGTTTCCTGCTGTCTTAGAGACTCTAGAAAGCAAGAGCGTGGTTCTTGTTCTAAAGCAGAGTGTGATCAAAGGATGATTACACTGCTGTGTATTTCACTTCAGAAATGGAGTTAAATCCCAGGCTCTGAGTCTTCCTACAAGCAAGACTTCAATTAAGGTAAGGGCAGTCACTTTTCTGCTCAAACGAACTACATCATTCACGAAGCTTACACGTTTCTCATCTTAACTGACAAGCATTGGATGTTAGAGGGTCAGTGCTTTGTATCAGTTTCAGAAGCAGATTTGGACTACTTATGGTCCGTATGTGTAGGAAACACCGTTCTTTTGTTCTGGGCACACTCAGATTACCTGCTGTATTAGAGACTCTAGAAAGCAAGAGCATGCTTCTTGCTCTAAAGCAGAGTGTGATCCATAGATGAGAAGTATGCTGTGTGTTTCCATTCAGAAATGGAGTTAAATCCCAGGCTCTGTGTCTTCCTAAAAGCAAGACTTCTTTTCAGGTAAGGGCAGTCACTTTTCAGCTAAAACGAACTACATCGTTCACGAAGCTCACACGTTTCTCATCTTAACAGACAAGCATTGTATGTTAGAGGACCAGTGCTTTGTATCAGTTTCAGAAGCAGAGTTGAACTACATATGGTCCGTATGTGTAGGAAACACAGTTCTTTTGTTCTCAGCACACACACGTTTCCTGCTGTCTTAGAGACTCTAGAAAGCAAGAGCGTGGATCTTGTTCTAAAGCAGAGTGTCATCCATGGATGATTACACTGCTGTGTATTTCACTTCAGAAATGGAGTTAAATCCCAGGCTCTGTGTCTTCCTACAAGCAAGACTTCTTTTCAGGTAAGGGCAGTCACTTTTCAGCTGAAAGGAACTACATCGTTCACGAAGCTCACACGTTTCTCATCTTAACAGACAAGCATTGGATTTTAGAGGACCAGTGCTTTGTGTCAGTTTCAGAAGCAGAGTTGGACTATATAATGTCCGTATTTGTAGGAAACAGCGTTGTTTTCTTCTCAGCACACTCACGTTTCCTGCTGCCTTAGAGACTCTAGAAAGCAAGAGCGTGCTTCTTGTTCTAAAGCAGAGTGTGATCAATGGATGATTACACTGCTGTGTGTTTCACTTCAGAAATGGAGTTAAATCCCTAGCTCTGAGTCTTCCTACATGCAAGACTTCATTTCAGGTAAGGGCAGTCACTTTTCTGCTCAAACGAACTACATCGTTCATGAAGCTCACACGTTTCTCATCTTAACTGACAAGCATTGGATGTTAGAGGGTCAGTGCTTTGTGTCAGTTTCAGAAGCAGATTTGGACTACATATGGTCCCTATGTGTAGGAAACACCGTTCTTTTGTTCTGGGCACACTCAGATTACCTGCTGTATTAGAGACTTAGAAAGCAAGAGCGTGCTTCTTGCTCCAAAGCAGAGTGTGATCAAAGGATGAGAACACTGCTGTGTGTTTCACTTCAGAAATGGAGTTAAATCCCAGGCTCTGAGTCTTCCTACAAGCAAGACTTCAATTAAGGTAAGGGCAGTCACTTTTCTGCTCAAACGAACTACATCGTTCACGAAGCTTACACGTTTCTCATCTTAACTGACAAGCATTGGATGTTAGAGGGTCAGTGCTTTGTATCAGTTTCAGAAGCAGATTTGGACTACATATGGTCTGTATGTGTAGGAAACACAGTTTCTTTGTTCTGGGCACACTCAGATTACATGCTATATTATAGACTCTAAAAGCAAGAGCGTGCTTCTCGCTCTAAAGCAGAGTGTGATCCATGGATGAGAAAAATGCTGTGGGTTTCCCTTCAGAAATGGAGTTAAATCCCAGGCTCTGTGTCTTACGACAAGCAAGACTTCTTTTCAGGTAAGGGCAGTCACTTTTCAGCTCAAATGAACTACATCATTCACGAAGCTCACACGTTTGTCATCTTAACAGACAAGCATTGGATGTTAGAGGACCAGTGGTTTGTATCAGTTTCAGAAGCAGAGTTGAACTAGATATGGTCCGTATGTGTAGGAAACACAGTTCTTTTGTTCTCAGCACACACACGTTTCCTGCTGTCTTAGAGACTCTAGAAAGCAAGAGCGTGGTTCTTGTTCTAAAGCAGAGTGTGATCAAAGGATGATTACACTGCTGTGTATTTCACTTCAGAAATGGAGTTAAATTCCAGGCTCTGTGTCTTCCTACAAGCAAGACTTCTTTTCAGGTAAGGGCAGTCACTTTTCAGCTGAAAGGAACTACATCGTTCACGAAGCTCACACGTTTCTCATCTTAACAGACAAGCATTGGATTTTAGAGGACCAGTGCTTTGTGTCAGTTTCAGAAGCAGAGTTGGACTATATATTGTCCGTATTTGTAGGAAACAGCGTTCTTTTGTTCTCAGCACACTCACGATTCCTGCTGCCTTAGAGACTCTAGAAAGCAAGAGCGTGCTTCTTGTTCTAAAGCAGAGTGTGATCAATGGATGATTACACTGCTGTGTGTTTCACTTCAGAAATGGAGTTAAATCCGAAGCTCTGAGACTTCCTACATGCACGACTTCGTTTCAGGTAAGGGCAGTCACTTTTCTGCTCAAACGAACTACATCGTTCATGAAGCTCACACGTTTCTCATCTTAACTGACAAGCATTGGATGTTAGAGGGTCAGTGCTTTGTGTCAGTTTCAGAAGCAGATTTGGACTACATATGGTCCCTATGTGTAGGAAACACCGTTCTTTTGTTCTGGGCACACTCAGATTACCTGCTGTATTAGAGACTTAGAAAGCAAGAGCGTGCTTCTCGCTCCAAAGCAGAGTGTGATCAATGGATGAGAACACTGCTGTGTGTTTCACTTCAGAAATGGAGTTAAATCCCAGGCTCTGTGTCTTACTACAAGCAAGACTTCGTTTCAGGTAAGGGCAGTCACTTTTCAGTTCAAAGGAACTACATCATTCACAAAGCTCACACGTTTCTCATCTTAACTGACAAGCATAGGATGTTAGAGGACCAGTGCTTTGTCTCAGTTTAAGAAGGAGAGTTGGACTAGATATGGTCGTTATGTGTAGGAAACACCGTTCTTTTGTTCTCAGCACACTCACGTTTCCTGCTGTCTTAGAGACTCTAGAAAGCAAGAGCGTGCTTCTTGTTCTCAAGCAGAGTGTGATCAATGGATGATTATACTGCTGTGTGTTTCACTTCAGAAATGGAGTTAAATCCCAGTCTCTGTGTCTTCCTACAATCAAGACTTCGTTTCAGATAACGGCAGTCAGTTTTCATTTCAAAGGAACTACATCATTTTCAAAGCTCACACATTTCTCATCTTAACTGACAAGCATTGGATGTTAGAGGACCAGTGCTTTGTGTCAGTTTCAGAAGCAGAGTTGGACTAGATATGGTCCGAATATGTAGAAAACACCGTTCTTTTGTTCTCAGCACACTCATGTTTCCTGCTGTGTTAGAGACTCCAGAAAGGAAGAGCGTGCTTCTCGCTCTAAAGCAGAGTGTGATCCATGGATTGGAACTCTGCTGTGTGTTTCCCTTCAGAGATGGAGTTAAATCCCAGGCTCTGTGTCTTACTACAAGCAAGACTTCGTTACAGGTGAGGGCACTCACTTTTCAGTTCAAAGGAACTACATCACTCTCAAAGCTCACACGTTTCTCATCTTAACTGACAAGCATTGGATGTTAGAGGACCAGTGCTTTGTGTCAGTATCAGAAACAGAGTTGGACTACATATGGTCCGTATGTGTAGGAAACACCGTTCTTTTGTTCTCAGCACACACACACGTTTCCTGCTGTCTTAGAGACTCCAGAAAGCAAGAGCGTACTTCTTGTTCTAAAGCAGAGTATGATCAATGGATGTAACACTGCTGTGTGTTTCACTTCAGAAATGGAGTTAAATCCCAGGCTCTGTGTCTTCCTACAAGCAAGACTTCGTTTAAGGTAAGGGCATTCACTTTTCTGCTCAAACGAAATACATCGTTCATGAAGCTCACACGTTTCCCATCTTAACTGACAAGCATTAGATGTTAGAGGACCAGTGCTTTGTATCAGTTTCAGAAGAAGAGTAGGACTAGATGTGGTCCGTAAATGTAGGAAACACCGTTCTTTTGTTCTCAGCACACTCACGTTTCCTGCTCTGTTAGAGACTCCAGAAAGCAAGAGCGTGCTTCTTGTTCTAAAGCAGAGTGTGATCAAAGGATGACTACACTGCTGTGTGTTTCACTACAGAAACGGAGTAAAATCCCAGGCTCTGAGTCTTCCTACACGAAAGACTTCGATTCAGATAAGGGCAGTCACTTTTCTGCTCAAACGAACTACATCGTTCACGAAGATCACACGTTTCTCATCTTAACTGACAAGCATTGGATGTTAGAGGGTCAGTGCTTTGTATCAGTTTCAGAAGCAGATTTGGACTACATATGGTCCGTATGTGTAGGAAACACCGTTCTTTTGTTCTGGGCACACTCAGATTACCTGCTGTATTAGAGACTCTAGAAAGCAAGAGCATGCTTCTTGCTCTAAAGCAGAGTGTGATCCATAGATGAGAAGTATGCTGTGTGTTTCCATTCAGAAATGGAGTTAAATCCCAGGCTCTGTGTCTTCCTAAAAGCAAGACTTCTTTTCAGGTAAGGGCAGTCACTTTTCAGCTAAAACGAACTACATCGTTCACGAAGCTCACACGTTTCTCATCTTAACAGACAAGCATTGTATGTTAGAGGACCAGTGCTTTGTATCAGTTTCAGAAGCAGAGTTGAACTAGATATGGTCCGTATGTGTAGGAAACACAGTTCTTTTGTTCTCAGCACACACACGTTTCCTGCTGTCTTAGAGACTCTAGAAAGCAAGAGCGTGGTTCTTGTTCTAAAGCAGAGTGTCATCCATGGATGATTACACTGCTGTGTATTTCACTTCAGAAATGGAGTTAAATCCCAGGCTCTGTGTCTTCCTACAAGCAAGACTTCTTTTCAGGTAAGGGCAGTCACTTTTCAGCTGAAAGGAACTACATCGTTCACGAAGCTCACACGTTTCTCATCTTAACAGACAAGCATTGGATTTTAGAGGACCAGTGCTTTGTGTCAGTTTCAGAAGCAGAGTTGGACTATATAATGTCCGTATTTGTAGGAAACAGCGTTGTTTTCTTCTCAGCACACTCACGTTTCCTGCTGCCTTAGAGACTCTAGAAAGCAAGAGCGTGCTTCTTGTTCTAAAGCAGAGTGTGATCAATGGATGATTACACTGCTGTGTGTTTCACTTCAGAAATGGAGTTAAATCCCTAGCTCTGAGTCTTCCTACATGCAAGACTTCATTTCAGGTAAGGGCAGTCACTTTTCTGCTCAAACGAACTACATCGTTCATGAAGCTCACACGTTTCTCATCTTAACTGACAAGCATTGGATGTTAGAGGGTCAGTGCTTTGTGTCAGTTTCAGAAGCAGATTTGGACTACATATGGTCCCTATGTGTAGGAAACACCGTTCTTTTGTTCTGGGCACACTCAGATTACCTGCTGTATTAGAGACTTAGAAAGCAAGAGCGTGCTTCTTGCTCCAAAGCAGAGTGTGATCAATGGATGAGAACACTGCTGTGTGTTTCACTTCAGAAATGGAGTTAAATCCCAGGCTCTGAGTCTTCCTACAAGCAAGACTTCAATTAAGGTAAGGGCAGTCACTTTTCTGCTCAAACGAACTACATCGTTCACGAAGCTCACACGTTTGTCATCTTAACAGACAAGCATTGGATGTTAGAGGACCAGTGCTTTGTATCAGTTTCAGAAGCAGAGTTGAACTAGATATGGTCCGTATGTGTAGGAAACACAGTTCTTTTGTTCTCAGCACACACACATTTCCTGCTGTCTTAGAGAATCTAGAAAGCAAGAGCGTGGTTCTTGTTCTAAAGCAGAGTGTGATCAAAGGATGATTACACTGCTGTGTATTTCACTTCAGAAATGGAGTTAAATCCCAGGCTCTGTGTCTTCCTACAAGCAAGACTTCTTTTCAGGTAAGGGCAGTCACTTTTCAGCTGAAAGGAACTACATCGTTCACGAAGCTCACACGTTTCTCATCTTAACAGACAAGCATTGGATTTTAGAGGACCAGTGCTTTGTGTCAGTTTCAGAAGCAGAGTTGGACTATATATTGTCCGTATTTGTAGGAAACAGCGTTCTTTTGTTCTCAGCACACTCACGATTCCTGCTGCCTTAGAGACTCTAGAAAGCAAGAGCGTGCTTCTTGTTCTAAAGCAGAGTGTGATCAATGGATGATTACACTGCTGTGTGTTTCACTTCAGAAATGGAGTTAAATCCGAAGCTCTGAGACTTCCTACATGCACGACTTCGTTTCAGGTAAGGGCAGTCACTTTTCTGCTCAAACGAACTACATCGTTCATGAAGCTCACACGTTTCTCATCTTAACTGACAAGCATTGGATGTTAGAGGGTCAGTGCTTTGTGTCAGTTTCAGAAGCAGATTTGGACTACATATGGTCCCTATGTGTAGGAAACACCGTTCTTTTGTTCTGGGCACACTCAGATTACCTGCTGTATTAGAGACTTAGAAAGCAAGAGCGTGCTTCTCGCTCCAAAGCAGAGTGTGATCAATGGATGAGAACACTGCTGTGTGTTTCACTTCAGAAATGGAGTTAAATCCCAGGCTCTGTGTCTTACTACAAGCAAGACTTCGTTTCAGGTAAGGGCAGTCACTTTTCAGTTCAAAGGAACTACATCATTCACAAAGCTCACACGTTTCTCATCTTAACTGACAAGCATAGGATGTTAGAGGACCAGTGCTTTGTCTCAGTTTAAGAAGGAGAGTTGGACTAGATATGGTTGTTATGTGTAGGAAACACCGTTCTTTTGTTCTCAGCACACTCACGTTTCCTGCTGTCTTAGAGACTCTAGAAAGCAAGAGCCTGCTTCTTGTTCTCAAGCAGAGTGTGATCAATGGATGATTACACTGCTGTGTGTTTCACTTCAGAAATGGAGTTAAATCCCAGTCTCTGTGTCTTCCTACAATCAAGACTTCGTTTCAGGTAACGGCAGTCAGTTTTCAGTTCAAAGGAACTACATCATTCTCAAAGCTCACACATTTCTCATCTTAACTGACAAGCATTGGATGTTAGAGGACCAGTGCTTTGTGTCAGTTTCAGAAGCAGAGTTGGACTAGATATGGTCCGAATATGTAGAAAACACCGTTCTTTTGTTCTCAGCACACTCATGTTTCCTGCTGTGTTAGAGACTCCAGAAAGGAAGAGCGTGCTTCTCGCTCTAAAGCAGAGTGTGATCCATGGATTAGAACTCTGCTGTGTGTTTCCCTTCAGAGATGGAGTTAAATCCCATGCTCTGTGTCTTACTACAAGCAAGAATTCGTTACAGGTGAGGGCACTCACTTTTCAGTTCAAAGGAACTACATCATTCTCAAAGCTCACACGTTTCTCATCTTAACTGACAAGCATTGGATGTTAGAGGACCAGTGCTTTGTGTCAGTATCAGAAACAGAGTTGGACTAGATATGGTCCGTATGTGTAGGAAACACAGTTCTTTTGTTCTCAGCACACTCACGTTTCCTGCTGCCTTAGAGACTCTAGAAAGCAAGAGCGTGGTTCTTGTTCTAAAGCAGAGTGTGATCAAAGGATGATTACACTGCTGTGTATTTCACTTCAGAAATGGAGTTAAATCCCAGGCTCTGTGTCTTCCTACAAGCAAGACTTCGTTTCAGGTAAGGGACGTCACTTTTCAGCTGAAAGGAACTACATCGTTCACGAAGCTCACACGTTTCTCATCTTAACAGACAAGCATTGGATTTTAGAGGACCAGTGCTTTGTGTCAGTTTCAGAAGCAGAGTTGGACTATATAATGTCCGTATTTGTAGGAAACAGCGTTCTTTTGTTCTCAGCACACTCACGTTTCCTGCTGCCTTAGAGACTCTAGAAAGCAAGAGCGTGCTTCTTGTTCTAAAGCAGAGTGTGATCAATGGATGATTACACTGCTGTGTGTTTCACTTCAGAAATGGAGTTAAATCCCAAGCTCTGAGTCTTCCTACATACAAGACTTCGTTTCATGTAAGGGCAGTCACTTTTCTGCTCAAACGAACTACATCGTTCATGAAGCTCACACGTTTCTCATCTTAACTGACAAGCATTGGATGTTAGAGGGTCAGTGCTTTGTATCAGTTTCAGAAGCAGAGTTGAACTAGATATGGTCCGTATGTGTAGGAAACACAGTTGTATTGTTCTCAGTACACACACGTTTCTTGCTGTCTTAGAGACTCTAGAAAGCAAGAGCGTGGTTCTTGTTCTAAAGCAGAGTGTGATCAAAGGATGATTACACTGCTGTGTATTTCACTTCAGAAATGGAGTTAAATCCCAGGCTCTGTGTCTTCCTACAAGCAAGACTTCGTTTCAGGTAAGGGACGTCACTTTTCAGCTGAAAGGAACTACATCGTTCACGAAGCTCACACGTTTCTCATCTTAACAGACAAGCATTGGATTTTAGAGGACCAGTGCTTTGTGTCAGTTTCAGAAGCAGAGTTGGACTATATAATGTCCGTATTTGTAGGAAACAGCGTTCTTTTGTTCTCAGCACACTCACGTTTCCTGCTCTGTTAGAGACTCCAGAAAGCAAGAGCGTGCTTCTTGTTCTAAAGCAGAGTGTGATCAAAGGATGACTACACTGCTGTGTGTTTCACTACAGAAATGGAGTTAAATCCCAGGCTCTGAGTCTTCCTACACGAAAGACTTCGATTCAGATAAGGGCAGTCACTTTTCTGCTCAAACGAACTACATGGTTCACGAAGATCACACGTTTCTCATCTTAACTGACAAGCATTGGATGTTAGAGGGTCAGTGCTTTGTATCAGTTTCAGAAGCAGATTTGGACTACATATGGTCCGTATGTGTAGGAAACACCGTTCTTTTGTTCTGGGCACACTCAGATTACCTGCTGTATTAGAGACTCTAGAAAGCAAGAGCATGCTTCTTGCTCTAAAGCAGAGTGTGATCCATAGATGAGAAGTATGCTGTGTGTTTCCATTCAGAAATGGAGTTAAATCCCAGGCTCTGTGTCTTCCTAAAAGCAAGACTTCTTTTCAGGTAAGGGCAGTCACTTTTCAGCTAAAACGAACTACATCGTTCACGAAGCTCACACGTTTCTCATCTTAACAGACAAGCATTGTATGTTAGAGGACCAGTGCTTTGTATCAGTTTCAGAAGCAGAGTTGAACTACATATGGTCCGTATGTGTAGGAAACACAGTTCTTTTGTTCTCAGCACACACACGTTTCCTGCTGTCTTAGAGACTCTAGAAAGCAAGAGCGTGGATCTTGTTCTAAAGCAGAGTGTCATCCATGGATGATTACACTGCTGTGTATTTCACTTCAGAAATGGAGTTAAATCCCAGGCTCTGTGTCTTCCTACAAGCAAGACTTCTTTTCAGGTAAGGGCAGTCACTTTTCAGCTGAAAGGAACTACATCGTTCACGAAGCTCACACGTTTCTCATCTTAACAGACAAGCATTGGATTTTAGAGGACCAGTGCTTTGTGTCAGTTTCAGAAGCAGAGTTGGACTATATAATGTCCGTATTTGTAGGAAACAGCGTTGTTTTCTTCTCAGCACACTCACGTTTCCTGCTGCCTTAGAGACTCTAGAAAGCAAGAGCGTGCTTCTTGTTCTAAAGCAGAGTGTGATCAATGGATGATTACACTGCTGTGTGTTTCACTTCAGAAATGGAGTTAAATCCCTAGCTCTGAGTCTTCCTACATGCAAGACTTCATTTCAGGTAAGGGCAGTCACTTTTCTGCTCAAACGAACTACATCGTTCATGAAGCTCACACGTTTCTCATCTTAACTGACAAGCATTGGATGTTAGAGGGTCAGTGCTTTGTGTCAGTTTCAGAAGCAGATTTGGACAACATATGGTCCCTATGTGTAGGAAACACCGTTCTTTTGTTCTGGGCACACTCAGATTACCTGCTGTATTAGAGACTTAGAAAGCAAGAGCATGCTACTTGCTCCAAAGCAGAGTATGATCAATGGATGAGAACACTGCTGTGTGTTTCACTTCAGAAATGGAGTTAAATCCCAGGCTCTGAGTCTTCCTACAAGCAAGACTTCAATTAAGGTAAGGGCAGTCACTTTTCTGCTCAAAGGAACTACATCGTTCACGAAGCTTACACGTTTCTCATCTTAACTGACAAGCATTGGATGTTAGAGGGTCAGTGCTTTGTATCAGTTTCAGAAGCAGATTTGGACTACATATGGTCTGTATGTGTAGGAAACACAGTTTCTTTGTTCTGGGCACACTCAGATTACATGCTATATTATAGACTCTAAAAGCAAGAGCGTGCTTCTCGCTCTAAAGCAGAGTGTGATCCATGGATGAGAAAAATGCTGTGGGTTTCCCTTCAGAAATGGAGTTAAATCCCAGGCTCTGTGTCTTACGACAAGCAAGACTTCTTTTCAGGTAAGGGCAGTCACTTTTCAGCTCAAATGAACTACATCATTCACGAAGCTCACACGTTTGTCATCTTAACAGACAAGCATTGGATGTTAGAGGACCAGTGGTTTGTATCAGTTTCAGAAGCAGAGTTGAACTAGATATGGTCCGTATGTGTAGGAAACACAGTTCTTTTGTTCTCAGCACACACACGTTTCCTGCTGTCTTAGAGACTCTAGAAAGCAAGAGCGTGGTTCTTGTTCTAAAGCAGAGTGTGATCAAAGGATGATTACACTGCTGTGTATTTCACTTCAGAAATGGAGTTAAATCCCAGGCTCTGTGTCTTCCTACAAGCAAGACTTCTTTTCAGGTAAGGGCAGTCACTTTTCAGCTGAAAGGAACTACATCGTTCACGAAGCTCACACGTTTCTCATCTTAACAGACAAGCATTGGATTTTAGAGGACCAGTGCTTTGTGTCAGTTTCAGAAGCAGAGTTGGACTATATATTGTCCGTATTTGTAGGAAACAGCATTCTTTTGTTCTCAGCACACTCACGATTCCTGCTGCCTTAGAGACTCTAGAAAGCAAGAGCGTGCTTCTTGTTCTAAAGCAGAGTGTGATCAATGGATGATTACACTGCTGTGTGTTTCACTTCAGAAATGGAGTTAAATCCGAAGCTCTGAGACTTCCTACATGCACGACTTCGTTTCAGGTAAGGGCAGTCACTTTTCTGCTCAAACGAACTACATCGTTCATGAAGCTCACACGTTTCTCATCTTAACTGACAAGCATTGGATGTTAGAGGGTCAGTGCTTTGTGTCAGTTTCAGAAGCAGATTTGGACTACATATGGTCCCTATGTGTAGGAAACACCGTTCTTTTGTTCTGGGCACACTCAGATTACCTGCTGTATTAGAGACTTAGAAAGCAAGAGCGTGCTTCTCGCTCCAAAGCAGAGTGTGATCAATGGATGAGAACACTGCTGTGTGTTTCACTTCAGAAATGGAGTTAAATCCCAGGCTCTGTGTCTTACTACAAGCAAGACTTCGTTTCAGGTAAGGGCAGTCACTTTTCAGTTCAAAGGAACTACATCATTCACAAAGCTCACACGTTTCTCATCTTAACTGACAAGCATAGGATGTTAGAGGACCAGTGCTTTGTCTCAGTTTAAGAAGGAGAGTTGGACTAGATATGGTCGTTATGTGTAGGAAACACCGTTCTTTTGTTCTCAGCACACTCACGTTTCCTGCTGTCTTAGAGACTCTAGAAAGCAAGAGCGTGCTTCTTGTTCTCAAGCAGAGTGTGATCAATGGATGATTATACTGCTGTGTGTTTCACTTCAGAAATGGAGTTAAATCCCAGTCTCTGTGTCTTCCTACAATCAAGACTTCGTTTCAGATAACGGCAGTCAGTTTTCAGTTCAAAGGAACTACATCATTTTCAAAGCTCACACATTTCTCATCTTAACTGACAAGCATTGGATGTTAGAGGACCAGTGCTTTGTGTCAGTTTCAGAAGCAGAGTTGGACTAGATATGGTCCGAATATGTAGAAAACACCGTTCTTTTGTTCTCAGCACACTCATGTTTCCTGCTGTGTTAGAGACTCCAGAAAGGAAGAGCGTGCTTCTCGCTCTAAAGCAGAGTGTGATCCATGGATTGGAACTCTGCTGTGTGTTTCCCTTCAGAGATGGAGTTAAATCCCAGGCTCTGTGTCTTACTACAAGCAAGACTTCGTTACAGGTGAGGGCACTCACTTTTCAGTTCAAAGGAACTACATCACTCTCAAAGCTCACACGTTTCTCATCTTAACTGACAAGCATTGGATGTTAGAGGACCAGTGCTTTGTGTCAGTATCAGAAACAGAGTTGGACTAGATATGGTCCGTATGTGTAGGAAACACCGTTCTTTTGTTCTCAGCACACACACACGTTTCCTGCTGTCTTAGAGACTCCAGAAAGCAAGAGCGTACTTCTTGTTCTAAAGCAGAGTATGATCAATGGATGTAACACTGCTGTGTGTTTCACTTCAGAAATGGAGTTAAATCCCAGGCTCTGTGTCTTCCTACAAGCAAGACTTCGTTTAAGGTAAGGGCATTCACTTTTCTGCTCAAACGAAATACATCGTTCATGAAGCTCACACGTTTCCCATCTTAACTGACAAGCATTAGATGTTAGAGGACCAGTGCTTTGTATCAGTTTCAGAAGAAGAGTAGGACTAGATGTGGTCCATAAATGTAGAAAACACCGTTCTTTTGTTCTCAGCACACTCACGTTTCCTGCTCTGTTAGAGACTCCAGAAAGCAAGAGCGTGCTTCTTGTTCTAAAGCAGAGTGTGATCAAAGGATGACTACACTGCTGTGTGTTTCACTACAGAAACGGAGTAAAATCCCAGGCTCTGAGTCTTCCTACACGAAAGACTTCGATTCAGATAAGGGCAGTCACTTTTCTGCTCAAACGAACTACATCGTTCACGAAGATCACACGTTTCTCATCTTAACTGACAAGCATTGGATGTTAGAGGGTCAGTGCTTTGTATCAGTTTCAGAAGCAGATTTGGACTACATATGGTCCGTATGTGTAGGAAACACCGTTCTTTTGTTCTGGGCACACTCAGATTACCTGCTGTATTAGAGACTCTAGAAAGCAAGAGCATGCTTCTTGCTCTAAAGCAGAGTGTGATCCATAGATGAGAAGTATGCTGTGTGTTTCCATTCAGAAATGGAGTTAAATCCCAGGCTCTGTGTCTTCCTAAAAGCAAGACTTCTTTTCAGGTAAGGGCAGTCACTTTTCAGCTAAAACGAACTACATCGTTCACGAAGCTCACACGTTTCTCATCTTAACAGACAAGCATTGTATGTTAGAGGACCAGTGCTTTGTATCAGTTTCAGAAGCAGAGTTGAACTAGATATGGTCCGTATGTGTAGGAAACACAGTTCTTTTGTTCTCAGCACACACACGTTTCCTGCTGTCTTAGAGACTCTAGAAAGCAAGAGCGTGGTTCTTGTTCTAAAGCAGAGTGTCATCCATGGATGATTACACTGCTGTGTATTTCACTTCAGAAATGGAGTTAAATCCCAGGCTCTGTGTCTTCCTACAAGCAAGACTTCTTTTCAGGTAAGGGCAGTCACTTTTCAGCTGAAAGGAACTACATCGTTCACGAAGCTCACACGTTTCTCATCTTAACAGACAAGCATTGGATTTTAGAGGACCAGTGCTTTGTGTCAGTTTCAGAAGCAGAGTTGGACTATATATTGTCCGTATTTGTAGGAAACAGCGTTCTTTTGTTCTCAGCACACTCACGATTCCTGCTGCCTTAGAGACTCTAGAAAGCAAGAGCGTGCTTCTTGTTCTAAAGCAGAGTGTGATCAATGGATGATTACACTGCTGTGTGTTTCACTTCAGAAATGGAGTTAAATCCGAAGCTCTGAGACTTCCTACATGCACGACTTCGTTTCAGGTAAGGGCAGTCACTTTTCTGCTCAAACGAACTACATCGTTCATGAAGCTCACACGTTTCTCATCTTAACTGACAAGCATTGGATGTTAGAGGGTCAGTGCTTTGTGTCAGTTTCAGAAGCAGATTTGGACTACATATGGTCCCTATGTGTAGGAAACACCGTTCTTTTGTTCTGGGCACACTCAGATTACCTGCTGTATTAGAGACTTAGAAAGCAAGAGCGTGCTTCTCGCTCCAAAGCAGAGTGTGATCAATGGATGAGAACACTGCTGTGTGTTTCACTTCAGAAATGGAGTTAAATCCCAGGCTCTGTGTCTTACTACAAGCAAGACTTCGTTTCAGGTAAGGGCAGTCACTTTTCAGTTCAAAGGAACTACATCATTCACAAAGCTCACACGTTTCTCATCTTAACTGACAAGCATAGGATGTTAGAGGACCAGTGCTTTGTCTCAGTTTAAGAAGGAGAGTTGGACTAGATATGGTCGTTATGTGTAGGAAACACCGTTCTTTTGTTCTCAGCACACTCACGTTTCCTGCTGTCTTAGAGACTCTAGAAAGCAAGAGCGTGCTTCTTGTTCTCAAGCAGAGTGTGATCAATGGATGATTATACTGCTGTGTGTTTCACTTCAGAAATGGAGTTAAATCCCAGTCTCTGTGTCTTCCTACAATCAAGACTTCGTTTCAGATAACGGCAGTCAGTTTTCAGTTCAAAGGAACTACATCATTTTCAAAGCTCACACATTTCTCATCTTAACTGACAAGCATTGGATGTTAGAGGACCAGTGCTTTGTGTCAGTTTCAGAAGCAGAGTTGGACTAGATATGGTCCGAATATGTAGAAAACACCGTTCTTTTGTTCTCAGCACACTCATGTTTCCTGCTGTGTTAGAGACTCCAGAAAGGAAGAGCGTGCTTCTCGCTCTAAAGCAGAGTGTGATCCATGGATTGGAACTCTGCTGTGTGTTTCCCTTCAGAGATGGAGTTAAATCCCAGGCTCTGTGTCTTACTACAAGCAAGACTTCGTTACAGGTGAGGGCACTCACTTTTCAGTTCAAAGGAACTACATCACTCTCAAAGCTCACACGTTTCTCATCTTAACTGACAAGCATTGGATGTTAGAGGACCAGTGCTTTGTGTCAGTATCAGAAACAGAGTTGGACTAGATATGGTCCGTATGTGTAGGAAACACCGTTCTTTTGTTCTCAGCACACACACACGTTTCCTGCTGTCTTAGAGACTCCAGAAAGCAAGAGCGTACTTCTTGTTCTAAAGCAGAGTATGATCAATGGATGTAACACTGCTGTGTGTTTCACTTCAGAAATGGAGTTAAATCCCAGGCTCTGTGTCTTCCTACAAGCAAGACTTCGTTTAAGGTAAGGGCATTCACTTTTCTGCTCAAACGAAATACATCGTTCATGAAGCTCACACGTTTCCCATCTTAACTGACAAGCATTAGATGTTAGAGGACCAGTGCTTTGTATCAGTTTCAGAAGAAGAGTAGGACTAGATGTGGTCCATAAATGTAGAAAACACCGTTCTTTTGTTCTCAGCACACTCACGTTTCCTGCTCTGTTAGAGACTCCAGAAAGCAAGAGCGTGCTTCTTGTTCTAAAGCAGAGTGTGATCAAAGGATGACTACACTGCTGTGTGTTTCACTACAGAAACGGAGTAAAATCCCAGGCTCTGAGTCTTCCTACACGAAAGACTTCGATTCAGATAAGGGCAGTCACTTTTCTGCTCAAACGAACTACATCGTTCACGAAGATCACACGTTTCTCATCTTAACTGACAAGCATTGGATGTTAGAGGGTCAGTGCTTTGTATCAGTTTCAGAAGCAGATTTGGACTACATATGGTCCGTATGTGTAGGAAACACCGTTCTTTTGTTCTGGGCACACTCAGATTACCTGCTGTATTAGAGACTCTAGAAAGCAAGAGCATGCTTCTTGCTCTAAAGCAGAGTGTGATCCATAGATGAGAAGTATGCTGTGTGTTTCCATTCAGAAATGGAGTTAAATCCCAGGCTCTGTGTCTTCCTAAAAGCAAGACTTCTTTTCAGGTAAGGGCAGTCACTTTTCAGCTAAAACGAACTACATCGTTCACGAAGCTCACACGTTTCTCATCTTAACAGACAAGCATTGTATGTTAGAGGACCAGTGCTTTGTATCAGTTTCAGAAGCAGAGTTGAACTAGATATGGTCCGTATGTGTAGGAAACACAGTTCTTTTGTTCTCAGCACACACACGTTTCCTGCTGTCTTAGAGAATCTAGAAAGCAAGAGCGTGGTTCTTGTTCTAAAGCAGAGTGTCATCCATGGATGATTACACTGCTGTGTATTTCACTTCAGAAATGGAGTTAAATCCCAGGCTCTGTGTCTTCCTACAAGCAAGACTTCTTTTCAGGTAAGGGCAGTCACTTTTCAGCTGAAAGGAACTACATCGTTCACGAAGCTCACACGTTTCTCATCTTAACAGACAAGCATTGGATTTTAGAGGACCAGTGCTTTGTGTCAGTTTCAGAAGCAGAGTTGGACTATATATTGTCCGTATTTGTAGGAAACAGCGTTCTTTTGTTCTCAGCACACTCACGATTCCTGCTGCCTTAGAGACTCTAGAAAGCAAGAGCGTGCTTCTTGTTCTAAAGCAGAGTGTGATCAATGGATGATTACACTGCTGTGTGTTTCACTTCAGAAATGGAGTTAAATCCGAAGCTCTGAGACTTCCTACATGCACGACTTCGTTTCAGGTAAGGGCAGTCACTTTTCTGCTCAAACGAACTACATCGTTCATGAAGCTCACACGTTTCTCATCTTAACTGACAAGCATTGGATGTTAGAGGGTCAGTGCTTTGTGTCAGTTTCAGAAGCAGATTTGGACTACATATGGTCCCTATGTGTAGGAAACACCGTTCTTTTGTTCTGGGCACACTCAGATTACCTGCTGTATTAGAGACTTAGAAAGCAAGAGCGTGCTTCTCGCTCCAAAGCAGAGTGTGATCAATGGATGAGAACACTGCTGTGTGTTTCACTTCAGAAATGGAGTTAAATCCCAGGCTCTGTGTCTTACTACAAGCAAGACTTCGTTTCAGGTAAGGGCAGTCACTTTTCAGTTCAAAGGAACTACATCATTCACAAAGCTCACACGTTTCTCATCTTAACTGACAAGCATAGGATGTTAGAGGACCAGTGCTTTGTCTCAGTTTAAGAAGGAGAGTTGGACTAGATATGGTCGTTATGTGTAGGAAACACCGTTCTTTTGTTCTCAGCACACTCACGTTTCCTGCTGTCTTAGAGACTCTAGAAAGCAAGAGCGTGCTTCTTGTTCTCAAGCAGAGTGTGATCAATGGATGATTATACTGCTGTGTGTTTCACTTCAGAAATGGAGTTAAATCCCAGTCTCTGTGTCTTCCTACAATCAAGACTTCGTTTCAGATAACGGCAGTCAGTTTTCAGTTCAAAGGAACTACATCATTTTCAAAGCTCACACATTTCTCATCTTAACTGACAAGCATTGGATGTTAGAGGACCAGTGCTTTGTGTCAGTTTCAGAAGCAGAGTTGGACTAGATATGGTCCGAATATGTAGAAAACACCGTTCTTTTGTTCTCAGCACACTCATGTTTCCTGCTGTGTTAGAGACTCCAGAAAGGAAGAGCGTGCTTCTCGCTCTAAAGCAGAGTGTGATCCATGGATTGGAACTCTGCTGTGTGTTTCCCTTCAGAGATGGAGTTAAATCCCAGGCTCTGTGTCTTACTACAAGCAAGACTTCGTTACAGGTGAGGGCACTCACTTTTCAGTTCAAAGGAACTACATCACTCTCAAAGCTCACACGTTTCTCATCTTAACTGACAAGCATTGGATGTTAGAGGACCAGTGCTTTGTGTCAGTATCAGAAACAGAGTTGGACTAGATATGGTCCGTATGTGTAGGAAACACCGTTCTTTTGTTCTCAGCACACACACACGTTTCCTGCTGTCTTAGAGACTCCAGAAAGCAAGAGCGTACTTCTTGTTCTAAAGCAGAGTATGATCAATGGATGTAACACTGCTGTGTGTTTCACTTCAGAAATGGAGTTAAATCCCAGGCTCTGTGTCTTCCTACAAGCAAGACTTCGTTTAAGGTAAGGGCATTCACTTTTCTGCTCAAACGAAATACATCGTTCATGAAGCTCACACGTTTCCCATCTTAACTGACAAGCATTAGATGTTAGAGGACCAGTGCTTTGTATCAGTTTCAGAAGAAGAGTAGGACTAGATGTGGTCCATAAATGTAGAAAACACCGTTCTTTTGTTCTCAGCACACTCACGTTTCCTGCTCTGTTAGAGACTCCAGAAAGCAAGAGCGTGCTTCTTGTTCTAAAGCAGAGTGTGATCAAAGGATGACTACACTGCTGTGTGTTTCACTACAGAAACGGAGTAAAATCCCAGGCTCTGAGTCTTCCTACACGAAAGACTTCGATTCAGATAAGGGCAGTCACTTTTCTGCTCAAACGAACTACATCGTTCACGAAGATCACACGTTTCTCATCTTAACTGACAAGCATTGGATGTTAGAGGGTCAGTGCTTTGTATCAGTTTCAGAAGCAGATTTGGACTACATATGGTCCGTATGTGTAGGAAACACCGTTCTTTTGTTCTGGGCACACTCAGATTACCTGCTGTATTAGAGACTCTAGAAAGCAAGAGCATGCTTCTTGCTCTAAAGCAGAGTGTGATCCATAGATGAGAAGTATGCTGTGTGTTTCCATTCAGAAATGGAGTTAAATCCCAGGCTCTGTGTCTTCCTAAAAGCAAGACTTCTTTTCAGGTAAGGGCAGTCACTTTTCAGCTAAAACGAACTACATCGTTCACGAAGCTCACACGTTTCTCATCTTAACAGACAAGCATTGTATGTTAGAGGACCAGTGCTTTGTATCAGTTTCAGAAGCAGATTTCGACTAGATATGGTCCGTATGTGTAGGAAACACAGTTCTTTTGTTCTCAGCACACACACGTTTCCTGCTGTCTTAGAGAATCTAGAAAGCAAGAGCGTGGTTCTTGTTCCAAAGCAGAGTGTGATCAAAGGATGATTACACTGCTGTGTATTTCACTTCAGAAATGGAGTTAAATCCCAGGCTCTGTGTCTTCCTACAAGCAAGACTTCTTTTCAGGTAAGGGCAGTCACTTTTCAGCTGAAAGGAACTACATCGTTCACGAAGCTCACACGTTTCTCATCTTAACAGACAAGCATTGGATTTTAGAGGACCAGTGCTTTGTGTCAGTTTCAGAAGCAGAGTTGGACTATATATTGTCCGTATTTGTAGGAAACAGCGTTCTTTTGTTCTCAGCACACTCACGATTCCTGCTGCCTTAGAGACTCTAGAAAGCAAGAGCGTGCTTCTTGTTCTAAAGCAGAGTGTGATCAATGGATGATTACACTGCTGTGTGTTTCACTTCAGAAATGGAGTTAAATCCGAAGCTCTGAGACTTCCTACATGCACGACTTCGTTTCAGGTAAGGGCAGTCACTTTTCTGCTCAAACGAACTACATCGTTCATGAAGCTCACACGTTTCTCATCTTAACTGACAAGCATTGGATGTTAGAGGGTCAGTGCTTTGTGTCAGTTTCAGAAGCAGATTTGGACTACATATGGTCCCTATGTGTAGGAAACACCGTTCTTTTGTTCTGGGCACACTCAGATTACCTGCTGTATTAGAGACTTAGAAAGCAAGAGCGTGCTTCTCGCTCCAAAGCAGAGTGTGATCAATGGATGAGAACACTGCTGTGTGTTTCACTTCAGAAATGGAGTTAAATCCCAGGCTCTGTGTCTTACTACAAGCAAGACTTCGTTTCAGGTAAGGGCAGTCACTTTTCAGTTCAAAGGAACTACATCATTCACAAAGCTCACACGTTTCTCATCTTAACTGACAAGCATAGGATGTTAGAGGACCAGTGCTTTGTCTCAGTTTAAGAAGGAGAGTTGGACTAGATATGGTTGTTATGTGTAGGAAACACCGTTCTTTTGTTCTCAGCACACTCACGTTTCCTGCTGTCTTAGAGACTCTAGAAAGCAAGAGCCTGCTTCTTGTTCTCAAGCAGAGTGTGATCAATGGATGATTACACTGCTGTGTGTTTCACTTCAGAAATGGAGTTAAATCCCAGTCTCTGTGTCTTCCTACAATCAAGACTTCGTTTCAGATAACGGCAGTCAGTTTTCAGTTCAAAGGAACTACATCATTCTCAAAGCTCACACATTTCTCATCTTAACTGAAAAGCATTGGATGTTAGAGGACCACTGCTTTCTGTCAGTTTCAGAAACAGAGTTGGACTAGATATGGTCCGAATATGTAGAAAACACCGTTCTTTTGTTCTCAGCACACTCATGTTTCCTGCTGTGTTAGAGACTTTAGAAAGCAAGAGTGTGCTTCTCGCTCTAAAGCAGAGTGTGATCCATGGATGAATACTCTGCTGTGTGTTTCCCTTCAGAAATGGAGTTAAATCCCATGCTCTGAGTCTTACTACAAGCAAGACTTCGTTTCAGGTAAGGACAGTCACCTTTCAGTTCAAAGGAACTACATCATTCACAAAGCTCGCACGTTTTTCATCTTAACTGACAAGCATTGGATGTTAGAGGACCAGTGCTTTGTATCTGTTTCAGAAGCAGTGTTGGACTAGATATGGTCCCTATGTATAGGAAACACCGTTCTTTTTTTCTGGGCACACTCAGACTTCCTGATGTCTTAGAGACTTTAGAAAGCAAGAGAGTGCTTCTTGCTCTAAAGCAGAGTGTCATCCATGGATGAAAACGATGCTGTGTGTTTCCCTTCAGAAAAGGAGTTAAATCCCAGGCTCTATGTCTTCCTACAAGCAAGACTTCGTTTCAGGTAAGGGCAGTCACTTTTCAGCTCAAACGAACTACATCGTTCACGAAGCTCACACGTTTCTCATCTTAACAGACATGCATTGGATTTTAGAGGACCGGTGCTTTGTATCAGTTTCAGAAGCAGAGTTGGACTATATAATGTCCGTATGTGTAGGAAACACCGTTCTTTTGTTCTCAGCACACTCACGTTTCCTGCTGACTTAGAGACTCTAGAAAGCAAGAGCGTGCTTCTTATTCTAAAGCACAGTGTGATCAATGGATGATTACACTGCTGTGTGTTTTACTTCAGAAACGGAGTTAAATCCCAGGCTCTGAGCCTTCCTACAAGCAAGACTTCAATTAAGGTAAGGGCAGTCACTTTTCTGCTCAAAGGAACTACATCGTTCACGAAGATCACACGTTTGTCATCTTAAATGACAAGCATTTATGTTAGAGGGTCAGTGCTTTGTATCAGTTTCAGAAACAGATTTGGACTACATATGGTCCATATGTGTAGGAAACTCCTTTCTTTTGTTCTGGGCACACTCAGATTTCCTGCTGTCTTAGAGACTCTAGAAAGCAAGAGTGTGCTTCTCGCTCTAAAGCAGAGTATGATCCATGGATGAGAACTATGCTGTGTGTTTCCCTTCAGAAATGGTGTTAAATCCCATGCTCTGAGTCTTACTACAAGAAAGACTTCGTTTCAGGTAAGGGCAGTCACTTTTCAGTTCAAAGGAACTACATCATTCACAAAGCTCACACATTTCTCTTCTTAACTGACAAGCATTGGATGTTAGAGGACCAGTGCTTTTTATCTGTTTCAGAGGCAGTGTTGGACTAGATATGGTCCCTATGTATAGGAAACACCGTTCTTTTGTTCTGGGCACACTCAGATTTCCTGCTGTCTTAGAGACTTTAGAAAGCAAGAGCGTGCTTCTCGCTCTAAAGCAGAGTGTCATCCATGGATGAAAACGATGCTGTGTGTTTCCCTTCAGAAATGGACTTAAATCCCAGGCTCTGTGTCTTACTACAAGCAACACATCGTTTCAGGTAAGGGCAGTCAATTTTCAGTTCAAAGGAACTACATCATTCACAAAGCTCACACGTTTCTCATCTTAACTGACAAGCATTGGATGTTAGAGGACCAGTGCTTTGTATCTGTTTCAGAAGCAGTGTTGTACTAGATATGGTCCGTATGTGTAGGAAACACCGTTGTTTTGTTCTGAGCACACTCACGTTTCCTGCTGTCTTAGAGAATTTAGAAAGCAAGAGCGTAATTCTTGCTCTAAAGCAGAGTGTCATCCATGGATGAAAACTATGCTGTGTGTTTCCCTTCAGAAATGGACTTAAATTCCAGGCTCTATGTCTTCCTACAAGCAAGACTTCGTTTCAGGTAAGGGCTGTCACTTTTCAGTTCAAAGGAACTACATCATTCACAAAGCTCACACATTTCTCTTCTTAACTGACAAGCATTGGATGTTAGAGGAACAGTGCTTTGTATCTGTTTCAGAAGCAGTGTTGGACTAGATATAGTCCCTATGTATAGGAAACACCGTTCTTTTGTTCTGGGCACACTCACGTTTCCTGCTGTCTTAGAGACTCTAGAAAGCAAGAGCGTGCTTCTTGTTCTGAAGCAGAGTGTGATCAATGGATGATTACACTGCTGTGTGTTTTACTTCAGAAATTGAGTTAAATCCCAGGCTCTGCGTCTTCCTACAAGCAAGACTTCGTTTCAGGTAAGGGCAGTCACTTTTCTGCTCTAACAAACTACATCGTTCACTGAGCTCACACGTTTCTCATCTTAATTGACAAGCATTGGATGTTAGAAGGTCAGTGATTTGTATCAGTTTTAGAAACAGAGTTGGACTAGATATGGTCCGAATATGTAGAAAACACCGTTCTTTTGTTCTCAGCACACTCATGTTTCCTGCTGTGTTAGAGACTTTAGAAAGCAAGAGTGTGCTTCTCGCTCTAAAGCAGAGTGTGATCCATGGATGAATACTATGCTGTGTGTTTCCCTTCAGAAATGGAGTTAAATCCCATGCTCTGAGTCTTACTACAAGCAAGACTTCGTTTCAGGTAAGGACAGTCACCTTTCAGTTCAAAGGAACTACATCATTCACAAAGCTCGCACGTTTTTCATCTTAACTGACAAGCATTGGATGTTAGAGGACCAGTGCTTTGTATCTGTTTCAGAAGCAGTGTTGGACTAGAAATGGTCCCTATGTATAGGAAACACCGTTCTTTTGTTCTGGGCACACTCAGATTTCCTGCTGTCTTAGAGACTTTAGAAAGCAAGAGCGTGCTTCTCGCTCTAAAGCAGAGTGTCATCCATGGATGAAAACGATGCTGTGTGTTTCCCTTCAGAAAAGGAGTTAAATCCCAGGTTCTTTGTCTTCCTACAAGCAAGACTTCGTTTCAGGTAAGGGCAGTCACTTTTCAGCTCAAACGAACTACATCGTTCACGAAGCTCACACGTTTCTCATCTTAACAGACATGCATTGGATTTTAGAGGACCGGTGCTTTGTATCAGTTTCAGAAGCAGAGTTGGACTATATAATGTCCGTATGTGTAGGAAACACCGTTCTTTTGTTCTCAGCACACTCACGTTTCCTGCTGACTTAGAGACTCTAGAAAGCAAGAGCGTGCTTCTTATTCTAAAGCAGAGTGTGATCAATGGATGATTACACTGCTGTGTGTTTTACTTCAGAAACGGAGTTAAATCCCAGGCTCTGAGCCTTCCTACAAGCAAGACTTCAATTAAGGTAAGGGCAGTCACTTTTCTGCTCAAAGGAACTACATCGTTCACGAAGATCACACGTTTGTCATCTTAAATGACAAGCATTTATGTTAGAGGGTCAGTGCTTTGTATCAGTTTCAGAAACAGATTTGGACTACATATGGTCCATAGGTGTAGGAAACTCCTTTCTTTTGTTCTGGGCACACTCAGATATCCTGCTGTCTTAGAGACTCTAGAAAGCAAGAGTGTGCTTCTCGCTCTAAAGCAGAGTGTGATCCATGGATGAGAACTATGCTGTGTGTTTCCCTTCAGAAATGGTGTTAAATCCCATGCTCTGAGTCTTACTACAAGAAAGACTTCGTTTCAGGTAAGGGCAGTCACTTTTCAGTTCAAAGGAACTACATCATTCACAAAGCTCACACATTTCTCTTCTTAAATGACAAGCATTGGATGTTAGAGGACCAGTGCTTTTTATCTGTTTCAGAGGCAGTGTTGGACTAGATATGGTCCCTATGTATAGGAAACACTGTTCTTTTGTTCTGGGCACACTCAGATTTCCTGCTGTCTTAGAGACTTTAGAAAGCAAGAGCGTGCTTCTCGCTCTAAAGCAGAGTGTCATCCATGGATGAAAACGATGCTGTGTGTTTCCCTTCAGAAATGGACTTAAATCCCAGGCTCTGTGTCTTACTACAAGCAACACATCGTTTCAGGTAAGGGCAGTCAATTTTCAGTTCAAAGGAACTACATCATTCACAAAGCTCACACGTTTCTCATCTTAACTGACAAGCATTGGATGTTAGAGGACCAGTGCTTTGTATCTGTTTCAGAAGCAGTGTTGGACTAGATATGGTCCGTATGTGTAGGAAACACCGTTGTTTTGTTCTGAGCACACTCACGTTTCCTGCTGTCTTAGAGAATTTAGAAAGCAAGAGCGTAATTCTTGCTCTAAAGCAGAGTGTCATCCATGGATGAAAACTATGCTGTGTGTTTCCCTTCAGAAATGGACTTAAATCCCAGGCTCTATGTCTTCCTACAAGCAAGACTTCGTTTCAGGTAAGGGCTGTCACTTTTCAGTTCAAAGGAACTACATCATTCACAAAGCTAACACATTTCTCTTCTTAACTGACAAGCATTGGATGTTAGAGGAACAGTGCTTTGTATCTGTTTCAGAAGCAGTGTTGGACTAGATATAGTCCCTATGTATAGGAAACACCGTTCTTTTGTTCTGGGCACACTCACGTTTCCTGCTGTCTTAGAGACTCTAGAAAGCAAGAGCGTGCTTCTTGTTCTGAAGCAGAGTGTGATCAATGGATGATTACACTGCTGTGTGTTTTACTTCAGAAATTGAGTTAAATCCCAGGCTCTGCGTCTTCCTACAAGCAAGACTTCGTTTCAGGTAAGGGCAGTCACTTTTCTGCTCTAACGAACTACATCGTTCACTGAGCTCACACGTTTCTCATCTTAATTGACAAGCATTGGATGTTAGAGGGTCAGTGATTTGTATCAGTTTTAGAAACAGATTTGGACTAGATATGGTCCATATATGTAGGAAACACCGTTCTTTTGTTCTGGGCACACTCAGATTTCCTGCTGTCTTAGAGACTCTAGAAAGCAAGAGTGTGCTTCTCGCTCTAAAGCAGAGTGTGATCCATGGATGAATACTATGCTGTGTGTTTCCCTTCAGAAATGGAGTTAAATCCCATGCTCTGAGTCTTACTACAAGCAAGACTTCGTTTCAGGTAAGGGCAGTCACTTTTCAGTTCAAAGGAACTACATCATTCACAAAGCTCGCACGTTTTTCATCTTAACTGACAAGCATTGGATGTTAGAGGACCAGTGCTTTGTATCTGTTTCAGAAGCAGTGTTGGACTAGATATGGTCCCTATGTATAGGAAACACCGTTCTTTTTTTCTGGGCACACTCAGATTTCTTGCTGTCTTAGAGACTTTAGAAAGCAAGAGCGTGCTTCTCGCTCTAAAGCAGAGTGTCATCCATGGATGAAAACGATGCTGTTTGTTTCCCTTCAGAAAAGGACTTATATCCCAGGCTCTATGTCTTCCTACAAGCAAGACTTCGTTTCAGGTAAGGGCAGTCACTTTTCAGCTCAAACGAACTACATCGTTCACGAAGCTCACACGTTTCTCATCTTAACAGACATGCATTGGATTTTAGAGGACCGGTGCTTTGTATCAGTTTCAGAAGCAGAGTTGGACTATATAATGTCCGTATGTGTAGGAAACACCGTTCTTTTGTTCTCAGCACACTCACGTTTCCTGCTGTCTTAGAGACTCTAGAAAGCAAGAGCGTGCTTCTTATTCTAAAGCAGAGTGTGATCAATGGATGATTACACTGCTGTGTGTTTTACTTCAGAAACGGAGTTAAATCCCAGGCTCTGAGCCTTCCTACAATCAAGACTTCAATTAAGGTAAGGGCAGTCACTTTTCTGCTCAAACGAACTACATCGTTCACGAAGATCACACGTTTCTCATCTTAAATGACAAGCATTGGATGTTAGAGGGTTAGTGCTTTGTATCAGTTTCAGAAGCAGATTTGGACTACATATGGTCCATATGTGTAGGAAACACCGTTCTTTTGTTCTGGGCACACTCAGATTTCCTGCTGTCTTAGAGACTCTAGAAAGCAAGAGTGTGCTTCTCGCTCTAAAGCAGAGCGTGATCCATAGATGAGAACTATGCTGTGTGTTTCCCTTCAGAAATGGACTTAACTCCCAGGCTCTGTGTCTTACTACAAGCAACACATCGTTTCAGGTAAGGGCAGTCACTTTTCAGTTCAAAGGAACTACATCATTCACAAAGCTCACACGTTTCTCATCTTAACTGACAAGCATTGGATGTTAGAGGACCAGTGCTTTGTATCTGTTTCAGAAGCAGTGTTGGACTAGATATGGTCCGTATGTGTAGGAAACACCGTTGTTTTGTTCTGAGCACACTCACGTCTCCTGCTGTCTTAGAGAATTTAGAAAGCAAGAGCGTGATTCTTGCTCTAAAGCAGAGTGTCATCCATGGATGAAAACTATGCTGTGTGTTTCCCTTCAGAAATGGAGTTAAATACCAGGCTCTGAGCCTTCCTACAAGCAAGACTTCAATTCAGGTAAGGGCAGACTCTTTTCTGCTCAAATGAACTACATCGTTCACGAAGCTCACACGTTTCTCATCTTAACTGACAAGCATTGGATGTTAGAGGACCAGTGCTTTGTATCAGTTTTAGAAGCAGATTTGGACTACATATGGTCCATATGCGTAGGAAACACTGTTCTTTTGTTCTGGGCACACTCAGATTTCCTGCTGTATCAGAGACTCTAGAAAGCAAGAGCGTGCTTCTTGATCTAAAGCAGAGTGTGATCCATGGATGAGAACTATGCTGTGTGTTTCCCTTCAGAAATGGACTTAAATCCCAGGCTCTGTGTCTTACTACAAGCAACCCTTCATTTCAGGTAAGGGCAGTCACTTTTCAGTTCAAAGGAACTACATCATTCACAAAGCCCACACATTTCTCATCTTAACTGACAAGCATTGGATGTTAGAGGACCAGTGCTTTGTATCAGTTTCAGAAGCAGAGTTGGACTAGATATGGTCCGTATGTGTAGGAAACACCGTTTTTTGTTGTCAGCACACTCACGTTTCCTGCTGTCTTAGAGACTCTAGAAAGCAAGAGCGTACTTCTTGTTCTGAAGCAGAGTGTGATCAATGGATGATTACACTGCTGTGTGTTTTACTTCAGAAATGGAGTTAAATCCCTGGCTCTGAGACTTCCTACAAGCAAGACTTCTTTTCAGGTAAGGGCAGTCACTTTTCTGCTCAAACGAACTACATCGTTCACGAAGATCACACGTTTCTCATCTTAACTGACAAGCATTGGATGATAGAGGGTCAGTGCTTTGTATCTGTCTCAGAAGCAGTGTTGGACTAGATATGGTCCGTATGTGTAGGAAACACCGTTGTTTTGTTCTGAGCACACTCACGTTTCCTGCTGTCTTAGAGAATATAGAAAGCAAGAGCGTAATTCTTGCTCTAAAGCAGAGTGTCATCCATGGATGAAAACTATGCTGTGTGTTTCCCTTCAGAAATGGACTTAAATCCCAGGCTCTTTGTCTTCCTACAAGCAAGCCTTCGTTTCAGGTAAGGGCAGTCACTTTTCAGCTCAAATGAACTACATCGTTCACGAAGCTCACACGTTTCTCATCTTAACAGACAAGCATTGGATTTTAGAGGAACACTGCTTTGTATCAGTTTCAGAAGCAGAGTTGCACTATATAATGTCCGTATGTGTAGGAAACACCGTTCTTTTGTTCTCAGCACACTCACGTTTCCTGCTGTCTTAGAGACTCTAGAAAGCAAGAGCGTGCTTCTTATTCTAAAGCAGAGTGTGATCAATGGATGATTACACTGCTGTGTGTTTTACTTCAGAAATGGAGTTAAATCCCAGGCTCTGAGCCTTCCTACAAGCAAGACTTCAATTAAGGTTAGGGCAGTCACTTTTCTGCTCAAATGAACTACATCGTTCACGAAGATCACACGTTTCTCATCTTAAATGACAAGCATTGGATGTTAGAGGGTCAGTGCTTTGTATCAGTTTCAGAAGCAGATTTGGACTACATATGGTCCATATGTGTAGGAAACACCGTTCTTTTGTTCTGGGCACACTCAGATTTCCTGCTGTCTTAGAGACTCTCGAAAGCAAGAGTGTGTTTCTCGCTCTAAAGCAGAGTGTGATCCATGGATGAGAACTATGCTGTGTGTTTCCCTTCAGAAATGAACTTAAATGCCAGGCTCTGTGTCTTACTACAAGCAAGACTTCGTTTCAGGTAAGGGCAGTCACTTTTCAGTTCAAAGGAACTACATCATTCACAAAGCTCACACGTTTCTCATCTTAACTGACAAGCATTGGATGTTAGAGGACCAGTGCTTTGCATCAGTTTCAGAAGCAGAGTTGGACTAGGTATGGTCTGTATGTGTAGGAAACACCGTTCTTTAGTACTCAGCACACTAACGTTTCCTGCTGTCTTAGAGACTCTAGAAAGCAAGAGCGTGCTTCTTGTTCTGAAGCAGAGTGTGATCAATGGATGATTACACTGCTGTGTGTTTTACTTCAGAAATGGAGTTAAATCCCATGCTCTGAATCTTACTACAAGCAAGACTTCGTTTCAGGTAAGGGCAGTCACTTTTCAGTTCAAAGGAACTACATCATTCACAAAGCTCGCACGTTTTTCATCTTAACTGACAAGCATTGGATGTTAGAGGACCAGTGCTTTGTATCTGTTTCAGAAGCAGTGTTGGACTAGATATGGTCCCTATGTATAGGAAACACTGTTCTTTTTTTCTGGGCACACTCAGATTTCCTGCTGTCTTAGAGACTTTAGAAATGAAGAGCGTGCTTCTCGCTCTAAAGCAGAGTGTCATCCATGGATGAAAACGATGCTGTGTGTTTCCCTTCAGAAAAGGAGTTAAATCCCAGGCTCTATGTATTCCTACAAGCAAGACTTCGTTTCAGGTAAGGGCAGTCACTTTTCAGCTCAAACGAACTACATCGTTCACGAAGCTCACACGTTTCTCATCTTAACAGATATGCATTGGATTTTAGAGGACCGGTGCTTTGTATCAGTTTCAGAAGCAGAGTTGGACTATATAATGTCCGTATGTGCAGGAAACACCGTTCTTTTGTTCTGGGCACACTCAGATTTCCTGCTGTCTTAGAGACTCTAGAAAGCAAGAGTGTGCTTCTCGCTCTAAAGCAGAGAGTGATCCATAGATGATTACACTGCTGTGTGTTTCCCTTCAGAAATGGTGTTAAATCCCATGCTCTGAGTCTTACTACAAGAAAGACTTCGTTTCAGGTAAGGGCAGTCACTTTTCAGTTCAAAGGAACTACATCATTCACAAATCTCACACATTTCTCTTCTTAACTGACAAGCATTGGATGTTAGAGGACCAGTGCTTTGTATCTGTTTCAGAAGCAGTGTTGGACTAGAAATGGTCCCTATGTATAGGAAACACCGTTCTTTTGTTCTGGGCACACTCAGATTTCCTGCTGTCTTAGAGACTTTAGAAAGCAAGAGCGTGCTTCTCGCTCTAAAGCAGAGTGTCATCCATGGATGAAAACGATGCTGTGTGTTTCCCTTCAGAAAAGGAGTTAAATCCCAGGTTCTTTGTCTTCCTACAAGCAAGACTTCGTTTCAGGTAAGGGCAGTCACTTTTCAGCTCAAAAGAACTGCATCGTTCACGAAGCTCACACGTTTCTCATCTTAACAGACAAGCATGGGATTTTAGAGGACCAGTGCTTTGTATCAGTTTCAGAAGCAGAGTTGGACTATATAATGTCCGTATGTGTAGGAAACACTGTTCTTTTGTTCTCAGCACACTCACGTTTCCTGCTGTCTTAGAGATTCTAGAAAGCAAGAGCGTGCTTCTTATTCTAAAGCAGTGTGATGAATGGATGATTACACTGCTGTGTGTTTTACTTCAGAAATGGAGTTAAATCCCAGGCTCTGAGCCTTCCTACAAGCAAGACTTCACTTAAGGTAAGGGCAGTCACTTTTCTGCTCAAACGAACTACATCTTTCACAAAGCTCACACGTTTCTCATCTTAACTGACAAGAATTGGATGTTAGATGGTCAGTGCTTTGTATCAGTTTCAGAAGCAGATTTGGACTACATATGGTCCATATGTGTAGGAAACACGGTTCTTTTGTTCTGGGCACACTCAGATTTCCTGCTATATTAGAGATTCTAGAAAGCAAGAGTGTACTTCTCGCTCTAAAGCAGAGTGTGATCCATGGATGAGAACTATGCTGTGTGTTTCCCTTCAGAAATGGACTTAAATCCCAGGCTCTGTGTCTTACTACAAGCAACACATCGTTTCAGGTAAGGGCAGTGACTTTTCAGTTCAAAGGAACTACATCATTCACAAAGCTCACACGTTTCTCATCTTAACTGACAAGCATTGGATGTTAGAGGACCAGTGCTTTGTATCTGTTTCAGAAGCAGTGTTGGACTAGATATGGTCCGTAGGTGTAGGAAACACCATTGTTTTGTTCTGAGCACACTCACGTTTCCTGCTGTCTTAGAGAATATAGAAAGCAAGAGTGTAATTCTTGCTCTAAAGCAGAGTGTCATCCATGGATGAAAACTATGCTGTGTGTTTCCCTTCAGAAATGGACTTAAATCCCAGGCTCTATGTCTTCCTACAAGCAAGACTTCGTTTCAGGTAAGGGCAGTCACTTTTCAGCTCAAATGAAGTACATCGTAAATGAAGCTCACACGTTTCTCATCTTAACAGACAAGCATTGGATTTAGAGGAACATTGCTTTGTATCAGTTTCAGAAGCAGAGTTGGACTATATAATGTCCATATGTGTAGGAAACACCGTTGTTTTGTTCTGAGCACACTCACGTTTCCTGCTGTCTTAGAGAATTTAGAAAGCAAGAGCCTGATTCTTGCTCTAAAGCAGAGTGTCATCCATGGATGAAAACGATGCTGTGTGTTTCCCTTCAGAGAAGGAGTTAAATCCCAGGCTCTATGTCTTCCTACATGCAAGACTTCGTTTCAGGTAAGGGCAGTCACTTTTCCGCTCAAACGAACTGCATCGTTCACGAAGCTCACACGTTTCTCATCTTAACAGACAATCATGGGATTTTAGAGGACCAGTGCTTTGTATCAGTTTCAGAAGCAGAGTTGGACTATATAATGTCCGTATGTGTAGGAAACACCGTTCTTTTGTTCTCAGCACTCTCACGTTTCCTGCTGTATTAGAGATTCTAGAAAGCAAGAGCGTGCTTCTTATTCTAAAGCAGAGTGTGATAAATGGATGATTACACTGCTGTGTGTTTTACTTCAGATATGGAGTTAAATCCCAGGCTCTGAGCCTTCCTACAAGCAAGACTTCAATTCAGGTAAGGGCAGACTCTTTTCTGCTCAAACGAACTACATCGTTCACGAAGCTCACACGTTTCTCATCTTAACTGACAAGCATTGGATGTTAGAGGACCAGTGCTTTGTATCTGTTTCAGAAGCAGAGTAGGACTATATAATGTCCGTATGTGTAGGAAACACCGTTCTTTTGTTCTCAGCACACTCACGTTTCCTGCTGTCTTAGAGACTCTAGAAAGCAAGAGCGTGCTTCTTATTCTAAAGCAGAGTGTGATCAATGGATGATTACACTGCTGTGTGTTTTTCTACAGAAATGGAGTTAAATCCCAGGCTCTGAGTCTTCCTACAAGCAAGACTTCAATTCAGGTAAGGGCAGTCACTTTTCTGCTCTAACAAACTACATCGTTCACTGAGCTCACACGTTTCTCATCTTAACTGACAAGCATTGGATGTTAGAGGGTCAGTGATTTGTATCAGTTTTAGAAACAGATTTGGACTAGATATGGTCCATATATGTAGGAAACACCGTTCTTTTGTTCTGGGCACTCTCAGATTTCCTGCTGTCTTAGAGACGCTAGAAAGCAAGAGTGTGCTTCTCGCTCTAAAGCAGAGTGTGATCCATGGATGAATACTATGCTGTGTGTTTCCCTTCAGAAATGGAGTTAAATCCCATGCTCTGAGTCTTACTACAAGCAAGACTTCGTTTCAGGTAAGGGCAGTCACTTTTCAGTTCAAAGGAACTACATTATTCACAAAGCTCGCACGTTTTTCATCTTAACTGACAAGCATTGAATGTTAGAGGACAAATGCTTTGTATCTGTTTCAGAAGCAGTGTTGGGCTAGATATGGTCCCTATGTATAGGAAACACCGTTCTTTTTTTCTGGGCACACTCAGATTTCCTGCTGTCTTAGAGACTTTAGAAAGCAAGAGCGTGCTTCTCGCTCTAAAGCAGAGTGTCATCCATGGATGAAAACGATGCTGTGTGTTTCCCTTCAGAAAAGGAGTTAAATCCCAGGCTCTATGTCTTCCTACAAGCAAGACTTCGTTTCAGGTAAGGGCAGTCACTTTTCAGCTCAAACGAACTACATCGTTCACGAAGCTCACACGTTTCTCATCTTAACAGACATGCATTGGATTTTAGAGGACCGGTGCTTTGTATCAGTTTCAGAAGCAGAGTTGGACTATATAATGTCTGTATGTGTAGGAAACACCGTTCTTTTGTTCTCAGCACACTCACGTTTCCTGCTGTCTTAGAGACTCTAGAAAGCAAGAGCGTGCTTCTTATTCTAAAGCAGAGTGTGATCAATGGATGATTACACTGCTGTGTGTTTTACTTCAGAAACGGAGTTAAATCCCAGGCTCTGAGCCTTCCTACAAGCAAGACTTCAATTAAGGTAAGGGCAGTCACTTTTCTGCTCAAACGAACTACATCGTTCACGAAGATCACACGTTTCAGCATTGGATGTTAGAGGGTCAGTGCTTTGTATCAGTTTCAGAAGCAGATTTGGACTACATATGGTCCATATGTGTAGGAAACACCGTTCTTTTGTTCTGGGCACACTCAGATTTCCTGCTGTCTTAGAGACTCTAGAAAGCAAGAGTGTGCTTCTCGCTCTAAAGCAAAGTGTGATCCATAGATGAGAACTATGCTGTGTGTTTCCCTTCAGAAATGGTGTTAAATCCCATGCTCTGAGTCTTACTACAAGAAAGACTTCGTTTCAGGTAAGGGCAGTCACTTTTCAGTTCAAAGGAACTACATCATTCACAAAGCTCACACATTTCTCTTCTTAACTGACAAGCATTGGATGTTAGAGGACCAGTGCTTTGTATCTGTTTCAGAAGCAGTGTTGGACTAGATATGGTCCCTATGTATAGGAAACACCGTTCTTTTGTTCTGGGCACACTCAGATTTCCTGCTGTTTTAGAGACTTTAGAAAGCAAGAGCGTGCTTCTCGCTCTAAAGCAGAGTGTCATCCATGGATGAAAACGATGCTGTGTGTTTCCCTTCAGAAAAGGAGTTAAATCCCAAGTTCTATGTCTTCCTACAAGCAAGACTTCGTTTCAGGTAAGGGCAGTCACTTTTCAGCTCAAAAGAACTGCATCGTTCACGAAGCTCACACGTTTCTCATCTTAACAGACAAGCATGGGATTTTAGAGGACCAGTGCTTTGTATCAGTTTCCGAAGCAGAGTTGGACTATATAATGTCCGTATGTGTAGGAAACACCGTTCTTTTGTTCTCAGCACACTCACGTTTCCTGCTGTCTTAGAGATTCTAGAAAGCAAGAGCGTGCTTCTTATTCTAAAGCAGAGTGTGATGAATGGATGATTACACTGCTGTGTGTTTTACTTCAGAAATGGAGTTAAATCCCAGGCTCTGAGCCTTCCTACAACCAAGACTTCGTTTCAGGTAAGGGCAGTCAGTTTTCTGCTCAAACGAACTACATGGTTCACGAAGCTCACACGTTTCTCATCTTAACTGACAAGCATTGGATGGTAGAGGGTCAGTGCTTTGTATCTGTTTCAGAAGCAGTGTTGGACTAGATATCGTCCGTATGTGTAGGAAACACCGTTGTTTTGTTCTGAGCACACTCACGTTTCCTGCTGTCTTAGAGAATTTAGAAAGCAAGAGCGTGATTCTTGCTCTAAAGCAGAGTGTCATCCATGGATGAAAACTATGCTGTGTGATTCCCTTCAGAAATGGAGTTAAATCCCAGGCTCTGAGCCTTCCTAAAAGCAAGACTTCAATTCAGGTAAGGGCAGACTCTTTTCTGCTCAAACGAACTACATCGTTCACGCAGCTCACACGTTTCTCATCTTAACTGACAAGCATTGGATGTTAGAGGACCAGTGCTTTGTATCAGTTTTAGAAGCAGATTTGGACTACATATGGTCCATATGTGTAGGAAACACTGTTCTTTTGTTCTGGGCACACTCAGATTTCCTGCTGTATCAGAGACTCTAGAAAGCAAGAGTGTGCTTCTTGCTCTAAAGCAGAGTGTGATCCATGGATGAGAACTATGCTGTGTGTTTCCCTTCAGAAATGGACTTAAATCCCAGGCTCTGTGTCTTACTACAAGCAAGACTTCGTTTCAGGTAAGGGCAGTCACTTTTCAGCTCAAATGAACTACATCGTTCACGAAGCTCACACGTTTCTCATCTTAACAGACATGCATTGGATTTTAGAGGACCGGTGCTTTGTATCAGTTTCAGAAGCAGAGTTGGACTATATAATGTCCGTATGTGTAGGAAACACCGTTCTTTTGTTCTCAGCACACTCACGTTTCCTGCTGTCTTAGAGACTCTAGAAAGCAAGAGCGTGCTTCTTGTTCTAAAGCAGAGTGTGATCAATGGATGATTACACTGCTGTGTGTTTTACTACAGAAATGGAGTTAAATCCCAGGCTCTGAGTCTTCCTACAAGCAAGACTTCGTTTCAGGTAAGGGCAGTCACTTTTCTGCTCTAACGAACTACATCGTTCACTGAGCTCACACGTTTCTCATCTTAACTGACAAGCATTGGATGTTAGAGGGTCAGTGATTTGTATCAGTTTTAGAAACAGATTTGGACTAGATATGGTCCATATATGTAGGAAACACCGTTCTTTTGTTCTGGGCACTCTCAGATTTCCTGCTGTCTTAGAGACGCTAGAAAGCAAGAGTGTGCTTCTCGCTCTAAAGCAGAGTGTGATCCATGGATGAATACTATGCTGTGTGTTTCCCTTCAGAAATGGAGTTAAATCCCATGCTCTGAGTCTTACTACAAGCAAGACTTCGTTTCAGGTAAGGGCAGTCACTTTTCAGTTCAAAGGAACTACATTATTCACAAAGCTCGCACGTTTTTCATCTTAACTGACAAGCATTGGATGTTAGAGGACAAATGCTTTGTATCTGTTTCAGAAGCAGTGTTGGACTAGATATGGTCCCTATGTATAGGAAACACCGTTCTTTTTTTCTGGGCACACTCAGATTTCCTGCTGTCTTAGAGACTTTAGAAAGCAAGAGCGTGCTTCTCGCTCTAAAGCAGAGTGTGATCAATGGATGATTACACTGCTGTGTGTTTTACTTCAGAAACGGAGTTAAATCCCAGGCTCTGAGCCTTCCTACAAGCAAGACTTCAATTAAGGTAAGGGCAGTCACTTTTCTGCTCAAACGAACTACATCGTTCACGAAGATCACACGTTTCTCATCTTAAATGACAAGCATTGGATGTTAGAGGGTCAGTGCTTTGTATCAGTTTCAGAAGCAGATTTGGACTACATATGGTCCATATGTGTAGGAAACACCGTTCTTTTGTTCTGGGCACACTCAGATTTCCTGCTGTCTTAGAGACTCTAGAAAGCAAGAGTGTGCTTCTCGCTCTAAAGCAAAGTGTGATCCATAGATGAGAACTATGCTGTGTGTTTCCCTTCAGAAATGGTGTTAAATCCCATGCTCTGAGTCTTACTACAAGAAAGACTTCGTTTCAGGTAAGGGCAGTCACTTTTCAGTTCAAAGGAACTACATCATTCACAAAGCTCACACATTTCTCTTCTTAACTGACAAGCATTGGATGTTAGAGGACCAGTGCTTTGTATCTGTTTCAGAAGCAGTGTTGGACTAGATATGGTCCCTATGTATAGGAAACACCGTTCTTTTGTTCTGGGCACACTCAGATTTCCTGCTGTTTTAGAGACTTTAGAAAGCAAGAGCGTGCTTCTCGCTCTAAAGCAGAGTGTCATCCATGGATGAAAACGATGCTGGGTGTTTCCCTTCAGAAAAGGAGTTAAATCCCAAGTTCTATGTCTTCCTACAAGCAAGACTTCGTTTCAGGTAAGGGCAGTCACTTTTCAGCTCAAAAGAACTGCATCGTTCACGAAGCTCACACGTTTCTCATCTTAACAGACAAGCATGGGATTTTAGAGGACCAGTGCTTTGTATCAGTTTCAGAAGCAGAGTTGGACTATATAATGTCCGTATGTGTAGGAAACACCGTTCTTTTGTTCTCAGCACACTCACGTTTCCTGCTGTCTTAGAGATTCTAGAAAGCAAGAGCTTGCTTCTTATTCTAAAGCAGAGTGTGATGAATGGATGATTACACTGCTGTGTGTTTTACTTCAGAAATGGAGTTAAATCCCAGGCTCTGAGCCTTCCTACAACCAAGACTTCGTTTCAGGTAAGGGCAGTCAGTTTTCTGCTCAAACGAACTACATCGTTCACGAAGCTCACACGTTTCTCATCTTAACTGACAAGCATTGGATGGTAGAGGGTCAGTGCTTTGTATCTGTTTCAGAAGCAGTGTTGGACTAGATATCGTCCGTATGTGTAGGAAACACCGTTGTTTTGTTCTGAGCACACTCACGTTTCCTGCTGTCTTAGAGAATTTAGAAAGCAAGAGCGTTATTCTTGCTCTAAAGCAGAGTGTCATCCATGGATGAAAACTATGCTGTGTGATTCCCTTCAGAAATGGAGTTAAATCCCAGGCTCTGAGCCTTCCTACAAGCAAGACTTCAATTCAGGTAAGGGCAGACTCTTTTCTGCTCAAACGAACTACATCGTTCACGAAGCTCACACGTTTCTCATCTTAACTGACAAGCATTGGATGTTAGAGGACCAGTGCTTTGTATCAGTTTCAGAAGCAGATTTGGACTACATATGGTCCATATGTGTAGGAAACACCGTTCTTTTGTTCTGGGCACACTCAGATTTCCTGCTGTCTTAGAGACTCTAGAAAGCAAGAGTGTGCTTCTCGCTCTAAAGCAAAGTGTGATCCATAGATGAGAACTATGCTGTGTGTTTCCCTTCAGAAATGGTGTTAAATCCCATGCTCTGAGTCTTACTACAAGAAAGACTTCGTTTCAGGTAAGGGCAGTCACTTTTCAGTTCAAAGGAACTACATCATTCACAAAGCTCACACGTTTCTCATCTTAACTGACAAGCATTGGATGTTAGAGGACAAGTGCTTTGTATCAGTTTCAGAAGCAGAGTTGGACTAGATATGGTCCGTATGTGTAGGAAACACCGTTCTTTTGTTGTCAGCACAGTCACGTTTCCTGCTGTCTTAGAGACTCTAGAAAGCAAGAGCGTACTTCTTGTTCTGAAGCAGAGTGTGATCAATGGATGATTACACTGCTGTGTGTTTTACTTCAGAAATGGAGTTAAATCCCAGGCTCTGAGCCTTCCTACAACCAAGACTTCTTTTCAGGTAAGGGCAGTCACTTTTCTGCTCAAACGAACTACATCGTTCACGAAGCTCACACGTTTCTCATCTTAACTGACAAGCATTGGATGGTAGAGGGTCAGTGCTTTGTATCTGTCTCAGAAGCAGTGTTGGACTAGATATGGTCCGTATGTGTAGAAACACCGTTGTTTTGTTCTGAGCACACTCACGTTTCCTGCTGTCTTAGAGAATATAGAAAGCAAGAGCGTAATTCTTGCTCTAAATCAAAGTGTCATCCATGGATGAAAACTATGCTGTGTGTTTCCCTTCAGAAACGGACTTAAATCCCAGGCTCTATGTCTTCCTACAAGCAAGACTTCGTTTCAGGTAAGGGCAGTCACTTTTCAGCTCAAATGAACTACATCGTTCAAGAAGCTCACACGTTTCTCATCTTAACAGACATGCATTGGATTTTAGAGGACCGGTGCTTTGTATCAGTTTCAGAAGCAGAGTAGGACTATATAATGTCCGTATGTGTAGGAAACACCGTTCTTTTGTTCTCAGCACACTCACGTTTCCTGCTGTCTTAGAGACTCTAGAAAGCAAGAGCATGCTTCTTATTCTAAAGCAGAGTGTGATCAATGGATGATTACACTGCTGTGTGTTTTACTACAGAAATGGAGTTAAATCCCAGGCTCTGAGTCTTCCTACAAGCAAGACTTCGTTTCAGGTAAGGGCAGTCACTTTTCTGCTCTAACGAACTACATCGTTCACTGAGCTCACACGTTTCTCATCTTAACTGACAAGCATTGGATGTTAGAGGGTCAGTGATTTGAATCAGTTTTAGAAACAGATTTGGACTAGACATGGTCCATATATGTAGGAAACACCGTTCTTTTGTTCTGGGCACTCTCAGATTTCCTGCTGTCTTAGAGACGCTAGAAAGCAAGAGTGTCCTTCTCGCTCTAAAGCAGAGTGTGATCCATGGATGAATACTATGCTGTGTGTTTCCCTTCAGAAATGGAGTTAAATCCCATGCTCTGAGTCTTACTACAAGCAAGACTTCTTTTCAGGTAAGGGCAGTCACTTTTCAGTTCAAAGGAACTACATTATTCACAAAGCTCGCACGTTTTTCATCTTAACTGACAAGCATTGGATGTTAGAGGACAAATGCTTTGTATCAGTTTCAGAAGCAGAGTTGGACTAGATATGGTCCCTATGGATAGGAAACACCGTTCTTTTTTTCTGGGCACACTCAGATTTCCTGCTGTCTTAGAGACTTTAGAAAGCAAGAGCGTGCTTCTCGCTCTAAAGCAGAGTGTCATCCATGGATGAAAACGATGCTGTGTGTTTCCCTTCAGAAAAGGAGTTAAATCCCAGGCTCTATGTCTTCCTACAAGCAAGACTTTGTTTCAGGTAAGGGCAGTCACTTTTCAGCTCAAACGAACTACATCGTTCACGAAGCTCACACGTTTCTCATCTTAACAGACATGCATTGGATTTTAGAGGACCGGTGCTTTGTATCAGTTTCAGAAGCAGAGTTGGACTATATAATGTCTGTATGTGTAGGAAACACCGTTCTTTTGTTCTCAGCACACTCACGTTTCCTGCTGTCTTAGAGACTCTAGAAAGCAAGAGCGTGCTTCTTATTCTAAAGCAGAGTGTGATCAATGGATGATTACACTGCTGTGTGTTTTACTTCAGAAACGGAGTTAAATCCCAGGCTCTGAGCCTTCCTACAAGCAAGACTTCAATTAAGGTAAGGGCAGTCACTTTTCTGCTCAAACGAACTACATCGTTCACGAAGATCACACGTTTCTCATCTTAAATGACAAGCATTGGATGTTAGAGGGTCAGTGCTTTGTATCAGTTTCAGAAGCAGATTTGGACTACATATGGTCCATATGTGTAGGAAACACCGTTCTTTTGTTCTGGGCACACTCAGATTTCCTGCTGTCTTAGAGACTCTAGAAAGCAAGAGTGTGCTTCTCGCTCTAAAGCAAAGTGTGATCCATAGATGAGAACTATGCTGTGTGTTTCCCTTCAGAAATGGTGTTAAATCCCATGCTCTGAGTCTTACTACAAGAAAGACTTCGTTTCAGGTAAGGGCAGTCACTTTTCAGTTCAAAGGAACTACATCATTCACAAAGCTCACACATTTCTCTTCTTAACTGACAAGCATTGGATGTTAGAGGACCAGTGCTTTGTATCTGTTTCAGAAGCAGTGTTGGACTAGATATGGTCCCTATGTATAGGAAACACCGTTCTTTTGTTCTGGGCACACTCAGATTTCCTGCTGTTTTAGAGACTTTAGAAAGCAAGAGCGTGCTTCTCGCTCTAAAGCAGAGTGTCATCCATGGATGAAAACGAAGCTGTGTGTTTCCCTTCAGAAAAGGAGTTAAATCCCAAGTTCTATGTCTTCCTACAAGCAAGACTTCGTTTCAGGTAAGGGCAGTCACTTTTCAGCTCAAAAGAACTGCATCGTTCACGAAGCTCACACGTTTCTCATCTTAACAGACAAGCATGGGATTTTAGAGGACCAGTGCTTTGTATCAGTTTCCGAAGCAGAGTTGGACTATATAATGTCCGTATGTGTAGGAAACACCGTTCTTTTGTTCTCAGCACACTCACGTTTCCTGCTGTCTTAGAGATTCTAGAAAGCAAGAGCGTGCTTCTTATTCTAAAGCAGAGTGTGATGAATGGATGATTACACTGCTGTGTGTTTTACTTCAGAAATGGAGTTAAATCCCAGGCTCTGAGCCTTCCTACAACCAAGACTTCGTTTCAGGTAAGGGCAGTCAGTTTTCTGCTCAAACGAACTACATGGTTCACGAAGCTCACACGTTTCTCATCTTAACTGACAAGCATTGGATGGTAGAGGGTCAGTGCTTTGTATCTGTTTCAGAAGCAGTGTTGGACTAGATATCGTCCGTATGTGTAGGAAACACCGTTGTTTTGTTCTGAGCACACTCACGTTTCCTGCTGTCTTAGAGAATTTAGAAAGCAAGAGCGTGATTCTTGCTCTAAAGCAGAGTGTCATCCATGGATGAAAACTATGCTGTGTGATTCCCTTCAGAAATGGAGTTAAATCCCAGGCTCTGAGCCTTCCTACAAGCAAGACTTCAATTCAGGTAAGGGCAGACTCTTTTCTGCTCAAACGAACTACATCGTTCACGCAGCTCACACGTTTCTCATCTTAACTGACAAGCATTGGATGTTAGAGGACCAGTGCTTTGTATCAGTTTTAGAAGCAGATTTGGACTACATATGGTCCATATGTGTAGGAAACACTGTTCTTTTGTTCTGGGCACACTCAGATTTCCTGCTGTATCAGAGACTCTAGAAAGCAAGAGTGTGCTTCTTGCTCTAAAGCAGAGTGTGATCCATGGATGAGAACTATGCTGTGTGTTTCCCTTCAGAAATGGACTTAAATCCCAGGCTCTGTGTCTTACTACAAGCAAGACTTCGTTTCAGGTAAGGGCAGTCACTTTTCAGCTCAAATGAACTACATCGTTCAGGAAGCTCACACGTTTCTCATCTTAACAGACATGCATTGGATTTTAGAGGACCGGTGCTTTGTATCAGTTTCAGAAGCAGAGTTGGACTATATAATGTCCGTATGTGTAGGAAACACCGTTCTTTTGTTCTCAGCACACTCACGTTTCCTGCTGTCTTAGAGACTCTAGAAAGCAAGAGCGTGCTTCTTGTTCTAAAGCAGAGTGTGATCAATGGATGATTACACTGCTGTGTGTTTTACTACAGAAATGGAGTTAAATCCCAGGCTCTGAGTCTTCCTACAAGCAAGACTTCGTTTCAGGTAAGGGCAGTCACTTTTCTGCTCTAACGAACTACATCGTTCACTGAGCTCACACGTTTCTCATCTTAACTGACAAGCATTGGATGTTAGAGGGTCAGTGATTTGTATCAGTTTTAGAAACAGATTTGGACAAGATATGGTCCATATATGTAGCAAACACCGTTCTTTTGTTCTGGGCACTCTCAGATTTCCTGCTGTCTTAGAGACGCTCGAAAGCAAGAGTGTGCTTCTCGCTCTAAAGCAGAGTGTGATCCATGGATGAATACTATGCTGTGTGTTTCCCTTCAGAAATGGAGTTAAATCCCAGGCTCTGAGTCTTACTACAAGCAAGACTTCGTTTCAGGTAAGGGCAGTCACTTTTCAGTTCAAAGGAACTACATCATTCACAAAGCTCGCTCGGTTTTCATCTTAACTGACAAGCATTGGATGTTAGAGGACCAATGCTTTGTATCTGTTTCAGAAGCAGTGTTGGACTAGATATGGTCCCTATGTATAGGAAACACCGTTCTTTTTTTCTGGGCACACTCAGATTTCCTGCTGTCTTAGAGACTTTAGAAAGCAAGAGCGTGCTTCTCGCTCTAAAGCAGAGTGTCATCCATGGATGAAAACGATGCTGTGTGTTTCCCTTCAGAAAAGGAGTTAAATCCCAGGCTCTATGTCTTCCTACAAGCAAGACTTTGTTTCAGGTAAGGGCAGTCACTTTTCAGCTCAAACGAACTACATCGTTCACGAAGCTCACACGTTTCTCATCTTAACAGACATGCATTGGATTTTAGAGGACCGGTGCTTTGTATCAGTTTCAGAAGCAGAGTTGGACTATATAATGTCTGTATGTGTAGGAAACACCGTTCTTTTGTTCTCAGCACACTCACGTTTCCTGCTGTCTTAGAGACTCTAGAAAGCAAGAGCGTGCTTCTTATTCTAAAGCAGAGTGTGATCAATGGATGATTACACTGCTGTGTGTTTTACTTCAGAAATGGAGTTAAATCCCAGGCTCCGAGTCTTCCTACAAGCAAGACATCATTTCAGGTAAGGGCAGTCACTTTTCTTCTCAAAAGAACTACATCGTTCACGAAGCTCACACGTTTCTCATCTCAACTGACAAGCATTGGATGTTAGAGGGTCAGTGATTTGTATCAGTTTCCGAAGCAGATTTGGACTACATATGGTCCATATGTGTAGGAAACACCGTTCTTTTGTTCTGGGCACACTCAGATTTCCTGTTGTATTAGAGACTCTAGAAACTAGAGTGTGCTTCTCGCTCTAAAGCAGAGTGTGATCCATGGATGAGAACTATGCTGTGTGTTTCCCTTCAGAAATGGAGTTAAATCCCAGGCTCTGTGTCTTCCTACAAGCAAGACTTCGTTTCAGGTAAGGGCAGTCACTTTTCAGCTCAAATGAACTACATCGTTCACGGAGCTCACACGTTTCTCATCTAAACAGACAAGCATTGGATGTTAGAGGACCAGTGCTTTGTACCAGTTTCAGAAGCAGAGTTGGACTACATATAGTCTGTATGTGTAGGAAACACCGTTCTTTTGTTCTGGGCACACTCAGATTTCCTTCTGTATTAGAGAATCTACAAAGCAAGAGCATGCTTCTTGCTCTAAAGCAGAGTGTGATCCATGGATGAGAACTATGCTGTGTGTTTCCCTTCAGAAATGGTGTTAAATCCCATGCTCTGAGTCTTACTACAAGAAAGACTTCGTTTCAGGTAAGGGCAGTCACTTTTCAGTTCAAAGGAACTACATCATTCACAAAGCTCACACATTTCTCTTCTTAACTGACAAGCATTGGATGTTAGAGGACCAGTGCTTTGTATCTGTTTCAGAAGCAGTGTTGGACTAGATATGGTCCCTATGTATAGGAAACACCGTTCTTTTGTTCTGGGCACACTCAGATTTCCTGCTGTTTTAGAGACTTTAGAAAGCAAGAGCGTGCTTCTCGCTCTAAAGCAGAGTGTCATCCATGGATGAAAACGATGCTGTGTGTTTCCCTTCAGAAAAGGAGTTAAATCCCAGGTTCTATGTCTTCCTACAAGCAAGACTTCGTTTCAGGTAAGGGCAGTCACTTTTCAGCTCAAAAGAACTGCATCGTTCACGAAGCTCACACGTTTCTCATCTTAACAGACAAGCATGGGATTTTAGAGGACCAGTGCTTTGTATCAGTTTCTGAAGCAGAGTTGGACTATATAATGTCCGTATGTGTAGGAAACACCGTTCTTTTGTTCTCAGCACACTCACGTTTCCTGCTGTCTTAGAGATTCTAGAAAGCAAGAGCGTGCTTCTTATTCTAAAGCAGAGTGTGATGAATGGATGATTACACTGCTGTGTGTTTTACTTCAGAAATGGAGTTAAATCCCAGGCTCTGAGCCTTCCTACAACCAAGACTTCGTTTCAGGTAAGGGCAGTCAGTTTTCTGCTCAAACGAACTACATCGTTCACGAAGCTCACACGTTTCTCATCTTAACTGACAAGCATTGGATGGTAGAGGGTCAGTGCTTTGTATCTGTTTCAGAAGCAGTGTTGGACTAGATATCGTCCGTATGTGTAGGAAACACCGTTGTTTTGTTCTGAGCACACTCACGTTTCCTGCTGTCTTAGAGAATTTAGAAAGCAAGAGCGTGATTCTTGCTCTAAAGCAGAGTGTCATCCATGGATGAAAACTATGCTGTGTGATTCCCTTCAGAAATGGAGTTAAATCCCAGGCTCTGAGCCTTCCTACAAGCAAGACTTCAATTCAGGTAAGGGCAGACTCTTTTCTGCTCAAACGAACTACATCGTTCACGAAGCTCACACGTTTCTCATCTTAACTGACAAGCATTGGATGTTAGAGGACCAGTGCTTTGTATCAGTTTTAGAAGCAGATTTGGACTACATATGGTCCATATGTGTAGGAAACACTGTTCTTTTGTTCTGGGCACACTCAGATTTCCTGCTGTATCAGAGACTCTAGAAAGCAAGAGTGTGCTTCTTGCTCTAAAGCAGAGTGTGATCCATGGATGAGAACTATGCTGTGTGTTTCCCTTCAGAAATGGACTTAAATCCCAGGCTCTGTGTCTTACTACAAGCAAGACTTCGTTTCAGGTAAGGGCAGTCACTTTTCAGCTCAAACAAACTACATCGTTCACAAAGCTCACACGTTTCTCATCTTAACAGACATGCATTGGATTTTAGAGGACCGGTGCTTTGTATCAGTTTCAGAAGCAGAGTTGGACTATATAATGTCCGTATGTGTAGGAAACACCTTTCTTTTGTTCTCAGCACACTCACGTTTCCTGCTGTCTTAGAGACTCTAGAAAGCAAGAGCGTGCTTCTATTTCTAAAGCAGAGTGTGATCAATGGATGATTACACTGCTGTGTGTTTTACTACAGAAATGGAGTTAAATCCCAGGCTCTGAGTCTTCCTACAAGCAAGACTTCGTTTCAGGTAAGGGCAGTCACTTTTCTGCTCTAACAAACTACATCGTTCACTGAGCTCACACTTTTCTCATCTTAACTGACAAGCATTGGATGTTAGAGGGTCAGTGATTTGTATCAGTTTTAGAAACAGATTTGGACTAGATATGGTCCATATATGTAGGAAACACCGTTCTTTTGTTCTGGGCACTCTCAGATTTCCTGCTGTCTTAGAGACGCTAGAAAGCAAGAGTGTGCTTCTCGCTCTAAAGCAGAGTGTGATCCATGGATGAATACTATGCTGTGTGTTTCCCTTCAGAAATGGAGTTAAATCCCATGCTCTGAGTCTTACTACAAGCAAGACTTCGTTTCAGGTAAGGGCAGTCACTTTTCAGTTCAAAGGAACTACATCATTCACAAAGCTCGCACGTTTTTCATCTTAACTGACAAGCATTGGATGTTAGAGGACCAATGCTTTGTATCTGTTTCAGAAGCAGTGTTGGACTAGATATGGTCCCTATGTATAGGAAACACCGTTCTTTTTTTCTGGGCACACTCAGATTTCCTGCTGTCTTAGAGACTTTAGAAAGCAAGAGCGTGCTTCTCGCTCTAAAGCAGAGTGTCATCCATGGATGAAAACGATGCTGTGTGTTTCCCTTCAGAAAAGGAGTTAAATCCCAGGCTCTATGTCTTCCTACAAGCAAGACTTTGTTTCAGGTAAGGGCAGTCACTTTTCAGCTCAAACGAACTACATCGTTCACGAAGCTCACACGTTTCTCATCTTAACAGACATGCATTGGATTTTAGAGGACCGGTGCTTTGTATCAGTTTCAGAAGCAGAGTTGGACTATATAATGTCTGTATGTGTAGGAAACACCGTTCTTTTGTTCTCAGCACACTCACGTTTCCTGCTGTCTTAGAGACTCTAGAAAGCAAGAGCGTGCTTCTTATTCTAAAGCAGAGTGTGATCAATGGATGATTACACTGCTGTGTGTTTTACTTCAGAAACGGAGTTAAATCCCAGGCTCTGAGCCTTCCTACAAGCAAGACTTCAATTAAGGTAAGGGCAGTCACTTTTCTGCTCAAACGAACTACATCGTTCACGAAGATCACACGTTTCTCATCTTAAATGACAAGCATTGGATGTTAGAGGGTCAGTGCTTTGTATCAGTTTCAGAAGCAGATTTGGACTACATATGGTCCATATGTGTAGGAAACACCGTTCTTTTGTTCTGGGCACACTCAGATTTCCTGCTGTCTTAGAGACTCTAGAAAGCAAGAGTGTGCTTCTCGCTCTAAAGCAAAGTGTGATCCATAGATGAGAACTATGCTGTGTGTTTCCCTTCAGAAATGGTGTTAAATCCCATGCTCTGAGTCTTACTACAAGAAAGACTTCGTTTCAGGTAAGGGCAGTCACTTTTCAGTTCAAAGGAACTACATCATTCACAAAGCTCACACATTTCTCTTCTTAACTGACAAGCATTGGATGTTAGAGGACCAGTGCTTTGTATCTGTTTCAGAAGCAGTCTTGGACTAGATATGGTCCCTATGTATAGGAAACACCGTTCTTTTGTTCTGGGCACAGTCAGATTTCCTGCTGTTTTAGAGACTTTAGAAAGCAAGAGCGTGCTTCTCGCTCTAAAGCAGAGTGTCATCCATGGATGAAAACGATGCTGTGTGTTTCCCTTCAGAAAAGGAGTTAAATCCCAGGTTCTATGTCTTCCTACAAGCAAGACTTCGTTTCAGGTAAGGGCAGTCACTTTTCAGCTCAAAAGAACTGCATCGTTCACGAAGCTCACACGTTTCTCATCTTAACAGACAAGCATGGGATTTTAGAGGACCAGTGCTTTGTATCAGTTTCTGAAGCAGAGTTGGACTATATAATGTCCGTATGTGTAGGAAACACCGTTCTTTTGTTCTCAGCACACTCACGTTTCCTGCTGTCTTAGAGATTCTAGAAAGCAAGAGCGTGCTTCTTATTCTAAAGCAGAGTGTGATGAATGGATGATTACACTGCTGTGTGTTTTACTTCAGAAATGGAGTTAAATCCCAGGCTCTGAGCCTTCCTACAACCAAGACTTCGTTTCAGGTAAGGGCAGTCAGTTTTCTGCTCAAACGAACTACATCGTTCACGAAGCTCACACGTTTCTCATCTTAACTGACAAGCATTGGATGGTAGAGGGTCAGTGCTTTGTATCTGTTTCAGAAGCAGTGTTGGACTAGATATCGTCCGTATGTGTAGGAAACACCGTTGTTTTGTTCTGAGCACACTCACGTTTCCTGCTGTCTTAGAGAATTTAGAAAGCAAGAGCGTGATTCTTGCTCTAAAGCAGAGTGTCATCCATGGATGAAAACTATGCTGTGTGATTCCCTTCAGAAATGGAGTTAAATCCCAGGCTCTGAGCCTTCCTACAAGCAAGACTTCAATTCAGGTAAGGGCAGACTCTTTTCTGCTCAAACGAACTACATCGTTCACGAAGCTCACACGTTTCTCATCTTAACTGACAAGCATTGGATGTTAGAGGACCAGTGCTTTGTATCAGTTTTAGAAGCAGATTTGGACTACATATGGTCCATATGTGTAGGAAACACTGTTCTTTTGTTCTGGGCACACTCAGATTTCCTGCTGTATCAGAGACTCTAGAAAGCAAGAGTGTGCTTCTTGCTCTAAAGCAGAGTGTGATCCATGGATGAGAACTATGCTGTGTGTTTCCCTTCAGAAATGGACTTAAATCCCAGGCTCTGTGTCTTACTACAAGCAAGACTTCGTTTCAGGTAAGGGCAGTCACTTTTCAGCTCAAACGAACTACATCGTTCACAAAGCTCACACGTTTCTCATCTTAACAGACATGCATTGGATTTTAGAGGACCGGTGCTTTGTATCAGTTTCAGAAGCAGAGTTGGACTATATAATGTCCGTATGTGTAGGAAACACCGTTCTTTTGTTCTCAGCACACTCACGTTTCCTGCTGTCTTAGAGACTCTAGAAAGCAAGAGCGTGCTTCTATTTCTAAAGCAGAGTGTGATCAATGGATGATTACACTGCTGTGTGTTTTACTACAGAAATGGAGTTAAATCCCAGGCTCTGAGTCTTCCTACAAGCAAGACTTCGTTTCAGGTAAGGGCAGTCACTTTTCTGCTCTAACAAACTACATCGTTCACTGAGCTCACACTTTTCTCATCTTAACTGACAAGCATTGGATGTTAGAGGGTCAGTGATTTGTATCAGTTTTAGAAACAGATTTGGACTAGATATGGTCCATATATGTAGGAAACACCGTTCTTTTGTTCTGGGCACTCTCAGATTTCCTGCTGTCTTAGAGACGCTAGAAAGCAAGAGTGTGCTTCTCGCTCTAAAGCAGAGTGTGATCCATGGATGAATACTATGCTGTGTGTTTCCCTTCAGAAATGGAGTTAAATCCCATGCTCTGAGTCTTACTACAAGCAAGACTTCGTTTCAGGTAAGGGCAGTCACTTTTCAGTTCAAAGGAACTACATCATTCACAAAGCTCGCACGTTTTTCATCTTAACTGACAAGCATTGGATGTTAGAGGACCAATGCTTTGTATCTGTTTCAGAAGCAGTGTTGGACTAGATATGGTCCCTATGTATAGGAAACACCGTTCTTTTTTTCTGGGCACACTCAGATTTCCTGCTGTCTTAGAGACTTTAGAAAGCAAGAGCGTGCTTCTCGCTCTAAAGCAGAGTGTCATCCATGGATGAAAACGATGCTGTTTGTTTCCCTTCAGAAAAGGAGTTAAATCCCAGGCTCTATGTCTTCCTACAAGCAAGACTTTGTTTCAGGTAAGGGCAGTCACTTTTCAGCTCAAACGAACTACATCGTTCACGAAGCTCACACGTTTCTCATCTTAACAGACATGCATTGGATTTTAGAGGACCGGTGCTTTGTATCAGTTTCAGAAGCAGAGTTGGACTATATAATGTCTGTATGTGTAGGAAACACCGTTCTTTTGTTCTCAGCACACTCACGTTTCCTGCTGTCTTAGAGACTCTAGAAAGCAAGAGCGTGCTTCTTATTCTAAAGCAGAGTGTGATCAATGGATGATTACACTGCTGTGTGTTTTACTTCAGAAACGGAGTTAAATCCCAGGCTCTGAGCCTTCCTACAAGCAAGACTTCAATTAAGGTAAGGGCAGTCACTTTTCTGCTCAAATGAACTACATCGTTCACGAAGATCACACGTTTCTCATCTTAAATGACAAGCATTGGATGTTAGAGGGTCAGTGCTTTGTATCAGTTTCAGAAGCAGATTTGGACTACATATGGTCCATATGTGTAGGAAACACCGTTCTTTTGTTCTGGGCACACTCAGATTTCCTGCTGTCTTAGAGACTCTAGAAAGCAAGAGTGTGCTTCTCGCTCTAAAGCAAAGTGTGATCCATAGATGAGAACTATGCTGTGTGTTTCCCTTCAGAAATGGTGTTAAATCCCATGCTCTGAGTCTTACTACAAGAAAGACTTCGTTTCAGGTAAGGGCAGTCACTTTTCAGTTCAAAGGAACTACATCATTCACAAAGCTCACACATTTCTCTTCTTAACTGACAAGCATTGGATGTTAGAGGACCAGTGCTTTGTATCTGTTTCAGAAGCAGTGTTGGACTAGATATCGTCCCTATGTATAGGAAACACCGTTCTTTTGTTCTGGGCACACTCAGATTTCCTGCTGTTTTAGAGACTTTAGAAAGCAAGAGCGTGCTTCTCGCTCTAAAGCAGAGTGTCATCCATGGATGAAAACGATGCTGTGTGTTTCCCTTCAGAAAAGGAGTTAAATCCCAGGTTCTATGTCTTCCTACAAGCAAGACTTCGTTTCAGGTAAGGGCAGTCACTTTTCAGCTCAAAAGAACTGCATCGTTCACGAAGCTCACACGTTTCTCATCTTAACAGACAAGCATGGGATTTTAGAGGACCAGTGCTTTGTATCAGTTTCTGAAGCAGAGTTGGACTATATAATGTCCGTATGTGTAGGAAACACCGTTCTTTTGTTCTCAGCACACTCACGTTTCCTGCTGTCTTAGAGATTCTAGAAAGCAAGAGCGTGCTTCTTATTCTAAAGCAGAGTGTGATGAATGGATGGTTACACTGCTGTGTGTTTTACTTCAGAAATGGAGTTAAATCCCAGACTCTGAGCCTTACTACAACCAAGACTTCGTTTCAGGTAAGGGCAGTCAGTTTTCTGCTCAAACGAACTACATCGTTCACGAAGCTCACACGTTTCTCATCCTAACTGACAAGCATTGGATGGTAGAGGGTCAGTGCTTTGTATCTGTTTCAGAAGCAGTGTTGGACTAGATATCGTCCGTATGTGTAGGAAACACCGTTGTTTTGTTCTGAGCACACTCACGTTTCCTGCTGTCTTAGAGAATTTAGAAAGCAAGAGCGTGATTCTTGCTCTAAAGCAGAGTGTCATCCATGGATGAAAACTATGCTGTGTGATTCCCTTCAGAAATGGAGTTAAATCCCAGGCTCTGAGCCTTCCTACAAGCAAGACTTCAATTCAGGTAAGGGCAGACTCTTTTCTGCTCAAACGAACTACATCGTTCACGAAGCTCACACGTTTCTCATCTTAACTGACAAGCATTGGATGTTAGAGGACCAGTGCTTTGTATCAGTTTTAGAAGCAGATTTGGACTACATATGGTCCATATGTGTAGGAAACACTGTTCTTTTGTTCTGGGCACACTCAGATTTCCTGCTGTATCAGAGACTCTAGAAAGCAAGAGTGTGCTTCTTGCTCTAAAGCAGAGTGTGATCCATGGATGAGAACTATGCTGTGTGTTTCCCTTCAGAAATGGACTTAAATCCCAGGCTCTGTGTCTTACTACAAGCAAGACTTCGTTTCAGGTAAGGGCAGTCACTTTTCAGCTCAAACGAACTACATCGTTCACAAAGCTCACACGTTTCTCATCTTAACAGACATGCATTGGATTTTAGAGGACCGGTGCTTTGTATCAGTTTCAGAAGCAGAGTTGGACTATATAATGTCCGTATGTGTAGGAAACACCGTTCTTTTGTTCTCAGCACACTCACGTTTCCTGCTGTCTTAGAGACTCTAGAAAGCAAGAGCGTGCTTCTTATTCTAAAGCAGAGTGTGATCAATGGATGATTACACTGCTGTGTGTTTTACTACAGAAATGGAGTTAAATCCCAGGCTCTGAGTCTTCCTACAAGCAAGACTTCGTTTCAGGTAAGGGCAGTCACTTTTCTGCTCTAACGAACTACATCGTTCACTGAGCTCACACGTTTCTCATCTTAACTGACAAGCATTGGATGTTAGAGGGTCAGTGATTTGTATCAGTTTTAGAAACAGATTTGGACTAGATATGGTCCATATATGTAGGAAACACCGTTCTTTTGTTCTGGGCACTCTCAGATTTCCTGCTGTCTTAGAGACGCTAGAAAGCAAGAGTGTGCTTCTCGCTCTAAAGCAGAGTGTGATCCATGGATGAATACTATGCTGTGTGTTTCCCTTCAGAAACGGACTTAAATCCCATGCTCTGAGTCTTACTACAAGCAAGACTTCGTTTCAGGTAAGGGCAGTCACTTTTCAGTTCAAAGGAACTACATCATTCACAAAGCTCACACATTTCTCTTCTTAACTGACAAGCATTGGATGTTTGAGGACCAGTGCTTTGTATCTGTTTCAGAAGCAGTGTTGGACTAGATATGGTCCCTATGTATAGGAAACACCGTTCTTTTGTTCTGGGCACACTCAGATTTCCTGCTGTCTTAGAGACTTTAGAAAGCAAGAGCGTGCTTCTCGCTCTAAAGCAGAGTGTCATCCATGGATGAAAACGATGCTGTGTGTTTCCCTTCAGAAAAGGAGTTAAATCCCAGGTTCTATGTCTTCCTACAAGCAAGACTTCGTTTCAGGTAAGGGCAGTCACTTTTCAGCTCAAAAGAACTGCATCGTTCACGAAGCTCACACGTTTCTCATCTTAACAGACAAGCATGGGATTTTAGAGGACCAGTGCTTTGTATCAGTTTCAGAAGCAGAGTTGGACTATATAATGTCTGTATGTGTAGGAAACACCGTTCTTTTGTTCTCAGCACACTCACGTTTCCTGCTGTCTTAGAGATTCTAGAAAGCAAGAGCGTGCTTCTTATTCTAAAGCAGAGTGTGATGAATTGATGATTACACTGCTGTGTGTTTTACTTCAGAAATGGAGTTAAATCCCAGGCTCTGAGCCTTCCTACAAGCAAGACTTCAATTAAGGTAAGGGCAGTCACTTTTCTGCTCAAACGAACTACATCGTTCACGAAGCTCACACGTTTCTAATCTTAACTGACAAGCATTGGATGGTAGAGGGTCAGTGCTTTGTATCTGTCTCAGAAGCAGTGTTGGACTAGATATGGTCCTTTTGTGTAGGAAACACCGTTGTTTTGTTCTGAGCACACTCACGTTTCCTACAGTGTTAGAGAATATAGAAAGCAAGAGCGTAATTCTTGCTCTAAAGCAGAGTGTCATCCATGGATGAAAACTATGCTGTGTGTTTCCCTTCAGAAATGGACTTAAATCCCAGGCTCTATGTCTTCCTACAAGCAAGACTTCGTTTCAGGTAAGGGCAGTCACTTTTCAGCTCAAATGAACTACATCGTTCACGAAGCTCACACGTTTCTCATCTTAACAGACAAGCATTGGATTTAGAGGAACATTGCTTTGTATCAGTTTCAGAAGCAGAGTAGGACTATAGAATGTCCGTATGTGTAGGAAACACCGTTGTTTTGTTCTGAGCACACTCACGTTTCCTGCAGTCTTAGAGAATTTAGAAAGCAAGAGCGTGATTCTTGCTCTAAAGCAGAGTGTCATCCATGGATGAAAACGATGCTGTGTGTTTCCCTTCAGAAAAGGAGTTAAATCCCAGGCTCTATGTCTTCCTACATGTAAGACTTCGTTTCAGGTAAGAGCAGTCACTTTTCAGCTCAAACGAACTGCATCGTTCACGAAGCTCACACGTTTCTCATCTTAACAGACAAGCATGGGATTTTAGAGGACCAGTGCTTTGTATCAGTTTCAGAAGCAGAGTTGGACTATATAATGTCCGTATGTGTAGGAAACACCGTTCTTTTGTTCTCAGCACACTCACGTTTCCTGCTGTCTTAGAGATTCTAGAAAGCAAGAGCGTGCTTCTTATTCTAAAGCAGAGTGTGATAAATGGATGATTACACTGCTGTGTGTTTTACTTCAGAAATGGAGTTAAATCCCAGGCTCTGAGCCTTCCTACAAGCAAGACTTCAATTAAGGTAAGGGCAGTCACTTTTCTGCTCAAACGAACTACATCGTTCACGAAGCTCACACGTTTCTCATCTTAACTGACAAGAATTGGATGTTAGAGGGTCAGTGCTTTGTATCAGTTTCAGAAGCAGATTTGGACTACATATGGTCCATTTGTGTAGGAAACACGGTTCTTTTGTTCTGTGCACACTCAGATTTCCTGCTATATTAGAGATTCTAGAAAGCAAGAGTGTGCTTCTCGCTCTAAAGCAGAGTGTGATCCATGGATGAGAACTATGCTGTGTGTTTCCCTTCAGAAATGGACTTAAATCCCAGGCTCTGTGTCTTACTACAAGCAACACATCGTATCAGGTAAGGGCAGTCACTTTTCAGTTCAAAGGAACTACATCATTCACAAAGCTCACACGTTTCTCATCTTATCTGACAAGCATTGGATGTTAGAGGACCAGTGCATTGTATCAGTTTCAGAAGCAGAGTTGGACTATATATGGTCCGTATGTGTAGGAAACACCGTTCTTTTGTTGTCAGCACACTCACGTTTCCTGCTGTCTTAGAGAATTTAGAAAGCAAGAGCGTGATTCTTGCTCTAAAGCAGAGTGTCATCCATGGATGAAAACTATGCTGTGTGTTTCCCTCCAGAAATGGAGTTAAATCCCAGGCTCTGAGCCTTCCTACAAGCAAGACTTCAATTCAGGTAAGGGCAGACTCTTTTCTGCTCAAACGAACTACATCGTTCACGAAGCTCACACGTTTCTCATCTTAACTGACAAGCATTGGATGTTAGAGGACCAGTGCTTTGTATCAGTTTTAGAAGCAGATTTGGACTACATATGGTCCATATGTGTAGGAAACACTGTTCTTTTGTTCTGGGCACACTCAGATTTCCTGCTGTATCAGAGACTCTAGAAAGCAAGAGTGTGATTCTTGCTCTAAAGCAGAGTGTGATCCATGGATGAGAACTATGCTGTGTGTTTCCCTTCAGAAATGGACTTAAATCCCAGGCTCTGTGTCTTACTACAAGCAAGACTTCGTTTCAGGTAAGGGCAGTCACTTTTCAGCTCAAACGAACTACATCGTTCACGAAGCTCACACGTTTCTCATCTTAACAGACATGCATTGGATTTTAGAGGACCGGTGCTCTGTATCAGTTTCAGAAGCAGAGTTGGACTATATAATGTCCGTATGTGTAGGAAACACCGTTCTTTTGTTCTCAGCACACTCACGTTTCCTGCTGTCTTAGAGACTCTAGAAAGCAAGAGCGTGCTTCTTATTCTAAAGCAGAGTGTGATCAATGGATGATTACACTGCTGTGTGTTTTACTACAGAAATGGAGTTAAATCCCAGGCTCTGAGTCTTCCTACAAGCAAGACTTCGTTTCAGGTAAGGGCAGTCACTTTTCTGCTCTAACGAACTACATCGTTCACTGAGCTCACACGTTTCTCATCTTAACTGACAAGCATTGGATGTTAGAGGGTCAGTGATTTGTATCAGTTTTAGAAACAGATTTGGACTAGATATGGTCCATATATGTAGGAAACACCGTTCTTTTGTTCTGGGCACTCTCAGATTTCCTGCTGTCTTAGAGACGCTAGAAAGCAAGAGTGTGCTTCTCGCTCTAATGCAGAGTGTGATCCATGGATGAATACTATGCTGTGTGTTTCCCTTCAGAAATGGAGTTAAATCCCATGCTCTGTGTCTTACTACAAGCAACACATCATTTCAGGTAAGGGCAGTCACTTTTCAGTTCAAAGGAACTACATCATTCACAAAGCTCACACGTTTCTCATCTTAACTGACAAGCATTGGATGTTAGAGGACAAGTGCTTTGTATCAGTTTCAGAAGCAGAGTTGGACTAGATATGGTCCGTATGTGTAGGAAACACCGTTCTTTTGTTGTCAGCACACTCACGTTTCCTGCTGTCTTAGAGACTCTAGAAAGCAAGAGCGTACTTCTTGTTCTGAAGCAGAGTGTGATCAATGGATGATTACACTGCTGTGTGTTTTACTTCAGAAATGGAGTTAAATCCCAGGCTCTGAGCCTTCCTACAACCAAGACTTCTTTTCAGGTAAGGGCAGTCACTTTTCTGCTCAAACGAACTACATCGTTCACGAAGCTCACACGTTTCTCATCTTAACTGACAAGCATTGGATGGTAGAGGGTCAGTGCTTTGTATCTGTCTCAGAAGCAGTGTTGGACTAGATATGGTCCGTATGTGTAGGAAACACCGTTGTTTTGTTCTGAGCACACTCACGTTTCCTGCTGTCTTAGAGAATATAGAAAGCAAGAGCGTAATTCTTGCTCTAAAGCAAAGTGTCATCCATGGATGAAAACTATGCTGTGTGTTTCCCTTCAGAAACGGACTTAAATCCCAGGCTCTATGTCTTCCTACAAGCAAGACTTCGTTTCAGGTAAGGGCAGTCACTTTTCAGCTCAAATGAACTACATCGTTCACGAAGCTCACACGTTTCTCATCCTAACAGACAAGCATTGGATTTTAGAGGAACAGTGCTTTGTATCAGTTTCAGAAGCAGAGTTGGACTATATAATGTCTGTATGTGTAGGAAACACCGTTGTTTTTTTCTGAGCACACTCACGTTTCCTGCTGTCTTAGAGAATTTAGAAAGCAAGAGCGTGATTCTTGCTCTAAAGCAGAGTGTCATCCATGGATGAAAACGATGCTGTGTGTTTCCCTTCAGAAAAGGAGTTAAATCCCAGGCTCTATGTCTTCCTACATGCAAGACTTCGTTTCAGGTAATGGCAGTCACTTTTCAGCTCAAACGAACTGCATCGTTCACGAAGCTCACACGTTTCTCATCTTAACAGACAAGCATGGGATTTTAGAGGACCAGTGCTTTGTATCAGTTTCAGAAGCAGAGTTGGACTATATAATGTCCGTATGTGTAGGAAACACCTTTCTTTTGTTCTCAGCACACTCACGTTTCCTGCTGTCTTAGAGATTCTAGAAAGCAAGAGCGTGCTTCTTATTCTAAAGCAGAGTGTGATGAATGGATGATTACACTGCTGTGTGTTTTACTTCAGAAATGGAGTTAAATCCCAGGCTCTGAGCCTTCCTACACGCAAGACTTCAATTAAGGTAAGGGCAGTCACTTTTCTGCTCAAACGAACTACATCGTTCACGAAGCTCACACGTTTCTCATCTTAATTGACAAGAATTGGATGTTAGAGGGTCAGTGCTTTGTATCAGTTTCAGAAGCAGATTTGGACTACATATGGTCCATATGTGTAGGAAACACGGTTCTTTTGTTCTGGGCACACTCAGATTTCCTGCTATATTAGAGATTCTAGAAAGCAAGAGTGTGCTTCTCGCTCTAAAGCAGAGTGTGATCCATGGATGAGAACTATGCTGTGTGTTTCCCTTCAGAAATGGACTTAAATCCCAGGCTCTGTGTCTTATTACAAGCAACACATCCTATCAGGTAAGGGCAGTCACTTTTCAGTTCAAAGGAACTACATCATTCACAAAGCTCACACGTTTCTCATCTTATCTGACAAGCATTGGATGTTAGAGGACCAGTGCTTTGTATCAGTTTCAGAAGCATAGTTGGATTAGATATGGTCCGTATGTGTAGGAAACACCGTTCTTTTGTTGTCAGCACACTCACGTTTCCTGCTGTCTTAGAGATTCTAGAAAGCAAGAGCGTGCTTCTTATTCTAAAGCAGAGTGTGATAAATGGATGATTACACTGCTGTGTGTTTTACTTCAGAAATGGAGTTAAATCCCAGGCTCTGAGCCTTCCTACAAGCAAGACTTCAATTAAGGTAAGGGCAGTCACTTTTCTGCTCAAACGAACTACATCGTTCACGAAGCTCACACGTTTCTCATCTTAACTGACAAGAATTGGATGTTAGAGGGTCAGTGCTTTGTATCAGTTTCAGAAGCAGATTTGGACTACATATGGTCCATATGTGTAGGAAACACGGTTCTTTTGTTCTGTGCACACTCAGATTTCCTGCTATATTAGAGATTCTAGAAAGCAAGAGTGTGCTTCTCGCTCTAAAGCAGAGTGTGATCCATGGATGAGAACTATGCTGTGTGTTTCCCTTCAGAAATGGACTTAAATCCCAGGCTCTGTGTCTTACTACAAGCAACACATCGTATCAGGTAAGGGCAGTCACTTTTCAGTTCAAAGGAACTACATCATTCACAAAGCTCACACGTTTCTCATCTTATCTGACAAGCATTGGATGATAGAGGACCAGTGCATTGTATCAGTTTCAGAAGCAGAGTTGGACTATATATGGTCCGTATGTGTAGGAAACACCGTTCTTTTGTTGTCAGCACACTCACGTTTCCTGCTGTCTTAGAGAATTTAGAAAGCAAGAGCGTGATTCTTGCTCTAAAGCAGAGTGTCATCCATGGATGAAAACTATGCTGTGTGTTTCCCTCCAGAAATGGAGTTAAATCCCAGGCTCTGAGCCTTCCTACAAGCAAGACTTCGTTTCAGTTAAGGGCAGTCACTTTTCAACTCAAAGGAACTACATCGTTCACGAAGCTCACACGTTTCTCATCTTAACAGACATCCATTGGATTTTAGAGTACCGGTGCTTTGTATCAGTTTCAGAAGCAGAGTTGGACTATATAATGTCCGTATGTGTAGGAAACACCGTTCTTTTGTTCTCAGCACACTCACGTTTCCTGCTGTCTTAGAGACTCTAGAATGCAAGAGCGTGCTTCTTATTCTAAAGCAGAGTGTGATGAATGGATGATTACACTGCTGTGTGTTTTACTTCAGAAACGGAGTTAAATCCCAGGCTCTGAGCCTTCCTACAAGCAAGACTTCAATTAAGGTAAGGGCAGTCACTTTTCTGCTCAAAGGAACTACATCGTTCACGAAGATCACACGTTTCTCATCTTAAATGACAAGCATTGGATGTTAGAGGCTCAGTGCTTTGTATCAGTTTCAGAAGCAGATTTGGACTACATATGGTCCATATGTGTAGGAAACACGGTTCTTTTGTTCTGGGCACACTCAGATTTCCTGCTATATTAGAGATTCTAGAAAGCAAGAGTGTGCTTCTCGCTCTAAAGCAGAGTGTGATCCATGGATGAGAACTATGCTGTGTGTTTCCCTTCAGAAATGGACTTAAATCCCAGGCTCTGAGTCTTACTACAAGAAAGACTTCGTTTCAGGTAAGGGCAGTCACTTTTCAGTTCAAAGGAACTACATCATTCACAAAGCTCACACATTTCTCTTCTTAACTGACAAGCATTGGATGTTAGAGGACCAGTGCTTTGTATCTGTTTCAGAAGCAGTGTTGGACTAGATATGGTCCCTATGTATAGGAAACACCGTTCTTTTGTTCTGGGCACACTCAGATTTCCTGCTGTTTTAGAGACTTTAGAAAGCAAGAGCGTGCTTCTCGCTCTAAAGCAGAATGTCATCCATGGATGAAAACGATGCTGTGTGTTTCCCTTCAGAAAAGGAGTTAAATCCCAGGTTCTATGTCTTCCTACAAGCAAGACTTCGTTTCAGGTAAGGGCAGTCACTTTTCAGCTCAAAAGAACTGCATCGTTCACGAAGCTCACACGTTTCTCATCTTAACAGACAAGCATGGGATTTTAGAGGACCAGTGCTTTGTATCAGTTTCAGAAGCAGAGTTGGACTATATAATGTCCGTATGTGTAGGAAACACCGTTCTTTTGTTCTCAGCACACTCACGTTTCCTGCTGTCTTAGAGATTCTAGAAAGCAAGAGCGTGCTTCTTATTCTAAAGCAGAGTGTGATGAATGGATGATTACACTGCTGTGTGTTTTACTTCAGAAATGGAGTTAAATCCCAGGCTCTGAGCCTTCCTACAACCAAGACTTCGTTTCAGGTAAGGGCAGTCAGTTTTCTGCTCAAACGAACTACATCGTTCACGAAGCTCACACGTTTCTCATCTTAACTGACAAGCATTGGATGGTAGAGGGTCAGTGCTTTGTATCTGTTTCAGAAGCAGTGTTGGACTAGATATCGTCCGTATGTGTAGGAAACACCGTTGTTTTGTTCTGAGCACACTCACGTTTCCTGCTGTCTTAGAGAATTTAGAAAGCAAGAGCGTGATTCTTGCTCTAAAGCAGAGTGTCATCCATGGATGAAAACTATGCTGTGTGATTCCCTTCAGAAATGGAGTTAAATCCCAGGCTCTGAGCCTTCCTACAAGCAAGACTTCAATTCAGGTAAGGGCAGACTCTTTTCTGCTCAAACGAACTACATCGTTCACGAAGCTCACACGTTTCTCATCTTAACTGACAAGCATTGGATGTTAGAGGACCAGTGCTTTGTATCAGTTTTAGAAGCAGATTTGGACTACATATGGTCCATATGTGTAGGAAACACTGTTCTTTTGTTCTGGGCACACTCAGATTTCCTGCTGTATCAGAGACTCTAGAAAGCAAGAGTGTGCTTCTTGCTCTAAAGCAGAGTGTGATCCATGGATGAGAACTATGCTGTGTGTTTCCCTTCAGAAATGGACTTAAATCCCAGGCTCTGTGTCTTACTACAAGCAAGACTTCGTTTCAGGTAAGGGCAGTCACTTTTCAGCTCAAACGAACTACATCGTTCACAAAGCTCACACGTTTCTCATCTTAACAGACATGCATTGGATTTTAGAGGACCGGTGCTTTGTATCAGTTTCAGAAGCAGAGTTGGACTATATAATGTCCGTATGTGTAGGAAACACCGTTCTTTTGTTCTCAGCACACTCACGTTTCCTGCTGTCTTAGAGACTCTAGAAAGCAAGAGCGTGCTTCTATTTCTAAAGCAGAGTGTGATCAATGGATGATTACACTGCTGTGTGTTTTACTACAGAAATGGAGTTAAATCCCAGGCTCTGAGTCTTCCTACAAGCAAGACTTCGTTTCAGGTAAGGGCAGTCACTTTTCTGCTCTAACAAACTACATCGTTCACTGAGCTCACACTTTTCTCATCTTAACTGACAAGCATTGGATGTTAGAGGGTCAGTGATTTGTATCAGTTTTAGAAACAGATTTGGACTAGATATGGTCCATATATGTAGGAAACACCGTTCTTTTGTTCTGGGCACACTCAGATTTCCTGCTGTCTTAGAGACTCTAGAAAGCAAGAGTGTGCTTCTCGCTCTAAAGCAAAGTGTAATCCATAGATGAGAACTATGCTGTGTGTTTCCCTTCAGAAATGGTGTTAAATCCCATGCTCTGAGTCTTACTACAAGAAAGACTTCGTTTCAGGTAAGGGCAGTCACTTTTCAGTTCAAAGGAACTACATCATTCACAAAGCTCACACATTTCTCTTCTTAACTGACAAGCATTGGATGTTAGAGGACCAGTGCTTTGTATCTGTTTCAGAAGCAGTGTTGGACTAGATATGGTCCCTATGTATAGGAAACACCGTTCTTTTGTTCTGGGCACACTCAGATTTCCTGCTGTTTTAGAGACTTTAGAAAGCAAGAGCGTGCTTCTCGCTCTAAAGCAGAGTGTCATCCATGGATGAAAACGATGCTGTGTGTTTCCCTTCAGAAAAGGAGTTAAATCCCAGGTTCTATGTCTTCCTACAAGCAAGACTTCGTTTCAGGTAAGGGCAGTCACTTTTCAGCTCAAAAGAACTGCATCGTTCACGAAGCTCACACGTTTCTCATCTTAACAGACAAGCATGGGATTTTAGAGGACCAGTGCTTTGTATCAGTTTCTGAAGCAGAGTTGGACTATATAATGTCCGTATGTGTAGGAAACACCGTTCTTTTGTTCTCAGCACACTCACGTTTCCTGCTGTCTTAGAGATTCTAGAAAGCAAGAGCGTGCTTCTTATTCTAAAGCAGAGTGTGATGAATGGATGGTTACACTGCTGTGTGTTTTACTTCAGAAATGGAGTTAAATCCCAGACTCTGAGCCTTACTACAACCAAGACTTCGTTTCAGGTAAGGGCAGTCAGTTTTCTGCTCAAACGAACTACATCGTTCACGAAGCTCACACGTTTCTCATCCTAACTGACAAGCATTGGATGGTAGAGGGTCAGTGCTTTGTATCTGTTTCAGAAGCAGTGTTGGACTAGATATCGTCCGTATGTGTAGGAAACACCGTTGTTTTGTTCTGAGCACACTCACGTTTCCTGCTGTCTTAGAGAATTTAGAAAGCAAGAGCGTGATTCTTGCTCTAAAGCAGAGTGTCATCCATGGATGAAAACTATGCTGTGTGATTCCCTTCAGAAATGGAGTTAAATCCCAGGCTCTGAGCCTTCCTACAAGCAAGACTTCAATTCAGGTAAGGGCAGACTCTTTTCTGCTCAAACGAACTACATCGTTCACGAAGCTCACACGTTTCTCATCTTAACTGACAAGCATTGGATGTTAGAGGACCAGTGCTTTGTATCAGTTTTAGAAGCAGATTTGGACTACATATGGTCCATATGTGTAGGAAACACTGTTCTTTTGTTCTGGGCACACTCAGATTTCCTGCTGTATCAGAGACTCTAGAAAGCAAGAGTGTGCTTCTTGCTCTAAAGCAGAGTGTGATCCATGGATGAGAACTATGCTGTGTGTTTCCCTTCAGAAATGGACTTAAATCCCAGGCTCTGTGTCTTACTACAAGCAAGACTTCGTTTCAGGTAAGGGCAGTCACTTTTCAGCTCAAACGAACTACATCGTTCACAAAGCTCACACGTTTCTCATCTTAACAGACATGCATTGGATTTTAGAGGACCGGTGCTTTGTATCAGTTTCAGAAGCAGAGTTGGACTATATAATGTCCGTATGTGTAGGAAACACCGTTCTTTTGTTCTCAGCACACTCACGTTTCCTGCTGTCTTAGAGACTCTAGAAAGCAAGAGCGTGCTTCTTATTCTAAAGCAGAGTGTGATCAATGGATGATTACACTGCTGTGTGTTTTACTACAGAAATGGAGTTAAATCCCAGGCTCTGAGTCTTCCTACAAGCAAGACTTCGTTTCAGGTAAGGGCAGTCACTTTTCTGCTCTAACGAACTACATCGTTCACTGAGCTCACACGTTTCTCATCTTAACTGACAAGCATTGGATGTTAGAGGGTCAGTGATTTGTATCAGTTTTAGAAACAGATTTGGACTAGATATGGTCCATATATGTAGGAAACACCGTTCTTTTGTTCTGGGCACTCTCAGATTTCCTGCTGTCTTAGAGACGCTAGAAAGCAAGAGTGTGCTTCTCGCTCTAAAGCAGAGTGTGATCCATGGATGAATACTATGCTGTGTGTTTCCCTTCAGAAACGGACTTAAATCCCATGCTCTGAGTCTTACTACAAGCAAGACTTCGTTTCAGGTAAGGGCAGTCACTTTTCAGTTCAAAGGAACTACATCATTCACAAAGCTCACACATTTCTCTTCTTAACTGACAAGCATTGGATGTTTGAGGACCAGTGCTTTGTATCTGTTTCAGAAGCAGTGTTGGACTAGATATGGTCCCTATGTATAGGAAACACCGTTCTTTTGTTCTGGGCACACTCAGATTTCCTGCTGTCTTAGAGACTTTAGAAAGCAAGAGCGTGCTTCTCGCTCTAAAGCAGAGTGTCATCCATGGATGAAAACGATGCTGTGTGTTTCCCTTCAGAAAAGGAGTTAAATCCCAGGTTCTATGTCTTCCTACAAGCAAGACTTCGTTTCAGGTAAGGGCAGTCACTTTTCAGCTCAAAAGAACTGCATCGTTCACGAAGCTCACACGTTTCTCATCTTAACAGACAAGCATGGGATTTTAGAGGACCAGTGCTTTGTATCAGTTTCAGAAGCAGAGTTGGACTATATAATGTCTGTATGTGTAGGAAACACCGTTCTTTTGTTCTCAGCACACTCACGTTTCCTGCTGTCTTAGAGATTCTAGAAAGCAAGAGCGTGCTTCTTATTCTAAAGCAGAGTGTGATGAATTGATGATTACACTGCTGTGTGTTTTACTTCAGAAATGGAGTTAAATCCCAGGCTCTGAGCCTTCCTACAAGCAAGACTTCAATTAAGGTAAGGGCAGTCACTTTTCTGCTCAAACGAACTACATCGTTCACGAAGGCTCACACGTTTCTAATCTTAACTGACAAGCATTGGATGGTAGAGGGTCAGTGCTTTGTATCTGTCTCAGAAGCAGTGTTGGACTAGATATGGTCCTTTTGTGTAGGAAACACCGTTGTTTTGTTCTGAGCACACTCACGTTTCCTGCAGTCTTAGAGAATATAGAAAGCAAGAGCGTAATTCTTGCTCTAAAGCAGAGTGTCATCCATGGATGAAAACTATGCTGTGTGTTTCCCTTCAGAAATGGACTTAAATCCCAGGCTCTATGTCTTCCTACAAGCAAGACTTCGTTTCAGGTAAGGGCAGTCACTTTTCAGCTCAAATGAACTACATCGTTCACGAAGCTCACACGTTTCTCATCTTAACAGACAAGCATTGGATTTAGAGGAACATTGCTTTGTATCAGTTTCAGAAGCAGAGTAGGACTATAGAATGTCCGTATGTGTAGGAAACACCGTTGTTTTGTTCTGAGCACACTCACGTTTCCTGCTGTCTTAGAGAATTTAGAAAGCAAGAGCGTGATTCTTGCTCTAAAGCAGAGTGTCATCCATGGATGAAAACGATGCTGTGTGTTTCCCTTCAGAAAAGGAGTTAAATCCCAGGCTCTATGTCTTCCTACATGTAAGACTTCGTTTCAGGTAAGAGCAGTCACTTTTCAGCTCAAACGAACTGCATCGTTCACGAAGCTCACACGTTTCTCATCTTAACAGACAAGCATGGGATTTTAGAGGACCAGTGCTTTGTATCAGTTTCAGAAGCAGAGTTGGACTATATAATGTCCGTATGTGTAGGAAACACCGTTCTTTTGTTCTCAGCACACTCACGTTTCCTGCTGTCTTAGAGATTCTAGAAAGCAAGAGCGTGCTTCTTATTCTAAAGCAGAGTGTGATAAATGGATGATTACACTGCTGTGTGTTTTACTTCAGAAATGGAGTTAAATCCCAGGCTCTGAGCCTTCCTACAAGCAAGACTTCAATTAAGGTAAGGGCAGTCACTTTTCTGCTCAAACGAACTACATCGTTCACGAAGCTCACACGTTTCTCATCTTAACTGACAAGAATTGGATGTTAGAGGGTCAGTGCTTTGTATCAGTTTCAGAAGCAGATTTGGACTACATATGGTCCATTTGTGTAGGAAACACGGTTCTTTTGTTCTGTGCACACTCAGATTTCCTGCTATATTAGAGATTCTAGAAAGCAAGAGTGTGCTTCTCGCTCTAAAGCAGAGTGTGATCCATGGATGAGAACTATGCTGTGTGTTTCCCTTCAGAAATGGACTTAAATCCCAGGCTCTGTGTCTTACTACAAGCAACACATCGTATCAGGTAAGGGCAGTCACTTTTCAGTTCAAAGGAACTACATCATTCACAAAGCTCACACGTTTCTCATCTTATCTGACAAGCATTGGATGGTAGAGGACCAGTGCATTGTATCAGTTTCAGAAGCAGAGTTGGACTATATATGGTCCGTATGTGTAGGAAACACCGTTCTTTTGTTGTCAGCACACTCACGTTTCCTGCTGTCTTAGAGAATTTAGAAAGCAAGAGCGTGATTCTTGCTCTAAAGCAGAGTGTCATCCATGGATGAAAACTATGCTGTGTGTTTCCCTCCAGAAATGGAGTTAAATCCCAGGCTCTGAGCCTTCCTACAAGCAAGACTTCAATTCAGGTAAGGGCAGACTCTTTTCTGCTCAAACGAACTACATCGTTCACGAAGCTCACACGTTTCTCATCTTAACTGACAAGCATTGGATGTTAGAGGACCAGTGCTTTGTATCAGTTTTAGAAGCAGATTTGGACTACATATGGTCCATATGTGTAGGAAACACTGTTCTTTTGTTCTGGGCACACTCAGATTTCCTGCTGTATCAGAGACTCTAGAAAGCAAGAGTGTGATTCTTGCTCTAAAGCAGAGTGTGATCCATGGATGAGAACTATGCTGTGTGTTTCCCTTCAGAAATGGACTTAAATCCCAGGCTCTGTGTCTTACTACAAGCAAGACTTCGTTTCAGGTAAGGGCAGTCACTTTTCAGCTCAAACGAACTACATCGTTCACGAAGCTCACACGTTTCTCATCTTAACAGACATGCATTGGATTTTAGAGGACCGGTGCTCTGTATCAGTTTCAGAAGCAGAGTTGGACTATATAATGTCCGTATGTGTAGGAAACACCGTTCTTTTGTTCTCAGCACACTCACGTTTCCTGCTGTCTTAGAGACTCTAGAAAGCAAGAGCGTGCTTCTTATTCTAAAGCAGAGTGTGATCAATGGATGATTACACTGCTGTGTGTTTTACTACAGAAATGGAGTTAAATCCCAGGCTCTGAGTCTTCCTACAAGCAAGACTTCGTTTCAGGTAAGGGCAGTCACTTTTCTGCTCTAACGAACTACATCGTTCACTGAGCTCACACGTTTCTCATCTTAACTGACAAGCATTGGATGTTAGAGGGTCAGTGATTTGTATCAGTTTTAGAAACAGATTTGGACTAGATATGGTCCATATATGTAGGAAACACCGTTCTTTTGTTCTGGGCACTCTCAGATTTCCTGCTGTCTTAGAGACGCTAGAAAGCAAGAGTGTGCTTCTCGCTCTAATGCAGAGTGTGATCCATGGATGAATACTATGCTGTGTGTTTCCCTTCAGAAATGGAGTTAAATCCCATGCTCTGTGTCTTACTACAAGCAACACATCATTTCAGGTAAGGGCAGTCACTTTTCAGTTCAAAGGAACTACATCATTCACAAAGCTCACACGTTTCTCATCTTAACTGACAAGCATTGGATGTTAGAGGACAAGTGCTTTGTATCAGTTTCAGAAGCAGAGTTGGACTAGATATGGTCCGTATGTGTAGGAAACACCGTTCTTTTGTTGTCAGCACACTCACGTTTCCTGCTGTCTTAGAGACTCTAGAAAGCAAGAGCGTACTTCTTGTTCTGAAGCAGAGTGTGATCAATGGATGATTACACTGCTGTGTGTTTTACTTCAGAAATGGAGTTAAATCCCAGGCTCTGAGCCTTCCTACAACCAAGACTTCTTTTCAGGTAAGGGCAGTCACTTTTCTGCTCAAACGAACTACATCGTTCACGAAGCTCACACGTTTCTCATCTTAACTGACAAGCATTGGATGGTAGAGGGTCAGTGCTTTGTATCTGTCTCAGAAGCAGTGTTGGACTAGATATGGTCCGTATGTGTAGGAAACACCGTTGTTTTGTTCTGAGCACACTCACGTTTCCTGCTGTCTTAGAGAATATAGAAAGCAAGAGCGTAATTCTTGCTCTAAAGCAAAGTGTCATCCATGGATGAAAACTATGCTGTGTGTTTCCCTTCAGAAACGGACTTAAATCCCAGGCTCTATGTCTTCCTACAAGCAAGACTTCGTTTCAGGTAAGGGCAGTCACTTTTCAGCTCAAATGAACTACATCGTTCACGAAGCTCACACGTTTCTCATCTTAACAGACAAGCATTGGATTTTAGAGGAACAGTGCTTTGTATCAGTTTCAGAAGCAGAGTTGGACTATATAATGTCTGTATGTGTAGGAAACACCGTTGTTTTTTTCTGAGCACACTCACGTTTCCTGCTGTCTTAGAGAATTTAGAAAGCAAGAGCGTGATTCTTGCTCTAAAGCAGAGTGTCATCCATGGATGAAAACGATGCTGTGTGTTTCCCTTCAGAAAAGGAGTTAAATCCCAGGCTCTATGTCTTCCTACATGCAAGACTTCGTTTCAGGTAAGGGCAGTCACTTTTCAGCTCAAACGAACTGCATCGTTCACGAAGCTCACACGTTTCTCATCTTAACAGACAAGCATGGGATTTTAGAGGACCAGTGCTTTGTATCAGTTTCAGAAGCAGAGTTGGACTATATAATGTCCGTATGTGTAGGAAACACCTTTCTTTTGTTCTCAGCACACTCACGTTTCCTGCTGTCTTAGAGATTCTAGAAAGCAAGAGCGTGCTTCTTATTCTAAAGCAGAGTGTGATGAATGGATGATTACACTGCTGTGTGTTTTACTTCAGAAATGGAGTTAAATCCCAGGCTCTGAGCCTTCCTACACGCAAGACTTCAATTAAGGTAAGGGCAGTCACTTTTCTGCTCAAACGAACTACATCGTTCACGAAGCTCAAACGTTTCTCATCTTAACTGACAAGAATTGGATGTTAGAGGGTCAGTGCTTTGTATCAGTTTCAGAAGCAGATTTGGACTACATATGGTCCATATGTGTAGGAAACACGGTTCTTTTGTTCTGGGCACACTCAGATTTCCTGCTATATTAGAGATTCTAGAAAGCAAGAGTGTGCTTCTCGCTCTAAAGCAGAGTGTGATCCATGGATGAGAACTATGCTGTGTGTTTCCCTTCAGAAATGGACTTAAATCCCAGGCTCTGTGTCTTATTACAAGCAACACATCGTATCAGGTAAGGGCAGTCACTTTTCAGTTCAAAGGAACTACATCATTCACAAAGCTCACACGTTTCTCATCTTATCTGACAAGCATTGGATGTTAGAGGACCAGTGCTTTGTATCAGTTTCAGAAGCAGAGTTGGACTAGATATGGTCCGTATGTGTAGGAAACACCGTTCTTTTGTTGTCAGCACACTCACGTTTCCTGCTGTCTTAGAGATTCTAGAAAGCAAGAGCGTGCTTCTTATTCTAAAGCAGAGTGTGATAAATGGATGATTACACTGCTGTGTGTTTTACTTCAGAAATGGAGTTAAATCCCAGGCTCTGAGCCTTCCTACAAGCAAGACTTCAATTAAGGTAAGGGCAGTCACTTTTCTGCTCAAACGAACTACATCGTTCACGAAGCTCACACGTTTCTCATCTTAACTGACAAGAATTGGATGTTAGAGGGTCAGTGCTTTGTATCAGTTTCAGAAGCAGATTTGGACTACATATGGTCCATATGTGTAGGAAACACGGTTCTTTTGTTCTGTGCACACTCAGATTTCCTGCTATATTAGAGATTCTAGAAAGCAAGAGTGTGCTTCTCGCTCTAAAGCAGAGTGTGATCCATGGATGAGAACTATGCTGTGTGTTTCCCTTCAGAAATGGACTTAAATCCCAGGCTCTGTGTCTTACTACAAGCAACACATCGTATCAGGTAAGGGCAGTCACTTTTCAGTTCAAAGGAACTACATCATTCACAAAGCTCACACGTTTCTCATCTTATCTGACAAGCATTGGATGATAGAGGACCAGTGCATTGTATCAGTTTCAGAAGCAGAGTTGGACTATATATGGTCCGTATGTGTAGGAAACACCGTTCTTTTGTTGTCAGCACACTCACGTTTCCTGCTGTCTTAGAGAATTTAGAAAGCAAGAGCGTGATTCTTGCTCTAAAGCAGAGTGTCATCCATGGATGAAAACTATGCTGTGTGTTTCCCTCCAGAAATGGAGTTAAATCCCAGGCTCTGAGCCTTCCTACAAGCAAGACTTCGTTTCAGTTAAGGGCAGTCACTTTTCAACTCAAAGGAACTACATCGTTCACGAAGCTCACACGTTTCTCATCTTAACAGACATCCATTGGATTTTAGAGTACCGGTGCTTTGTATCAGTTTCAGAAGCAGAGTTGGACTATATAATGTCCGTATGTGTAGGAAACACCGTTCTTTTGTTCTCAGCACACTCACGTTTCCTGCTGTCTTAGAGACTCTAGAATGCAAGAGCGTGCTTCTTATTCTAAAGCAGAGTGTGATGAATGGATGATTACACTGCTGTGTGTTTTACTTCAGAAACGGAGTTAAATCCCAGGCTCTGAGCCTTCCTACAAGCAAGACTTCAATTAAGGTAAGGGCAGTCACTTTTCTGCTCAAAGGAACTACATCGTTCACGAAGATCACACGTTTCTCATCTTAAATGACAAGCATTGGATGTTAGAGGCTCAGTGCTTTGTATCAGTTTCAGAAGCAGATTTGGACTACATATGGTCCATATGTGTAGGAAACACGGTTCTTTTGTTCTGGGCACACTCAGATTTCCTGCTATATTAGAGATTCTAGAAAGCAAGAGTGTGCTTCTCGCTCTAAAGCAGAGTGTGATCCATGGATGAGAACTATGCTGTGTGTTTCACTTCAGAAATGGACTTAAATCCCAGGCTCTGTGTCTTACTACAAGCAACACATCGTTTCAGGTAAGGGCAGTCACTTTTCAGTTCAAAGGAACTACATCATTCACAAAGCTCACACGTTTCTCATCTTAACTGACAAGCATTGGATGTTAGAGGACAAGTGCTTTGTATCAGTTTCAGAAGCAGAGTTGGACTAGATATGGTCCGTATGTGTAGGAAACACCGTTCTTTTGTTGTCAGCACACTCACGTTTCCTGCTGTCTTAGAGACTCTAGAAAGCAAGAGCGTACTGCTTGTTCTGAAGCAGAGTGTGATCAATGGATGATTACACTGCTGTGTGTTTTACTTCAGAAATGGAGTTAAATCCCAGGCTCTGAGCCTTCCTACAACCAAGACTTCTTTTCAGGTAAGGGCAGTCACTTTTCTGCTCAAACGAACTACATCGTTCACGAAGCTCACACGTTTCTCATCTTAACTGACAAGCATTGGATGGTAGAGGGTCAGTGCTTTGTATCTGTCTCAGAAGCAGTGTTGGACTAGATATGGTCCGTATGTGTAGGAAACACCGTTGTTTTGTTCTGAGCACACTCACGTTTCCTGCTGTCTTAGAGAATATAGAAAGCAAGAGCGTAATTCTTGCTCTAAAGCAAAGTGTCATCCATGGATGAAAACTATGCTGTGTGTTTCCCTTCAGAAACGGACTTAAATCCCAGGCTCTATGTCTTCCTACAAGCAAGACTTCGTTTCAGGTAAGGGCAGTCACTTTTCAGCTCAAATGAACTACATCGTTCACGAAGCTCACACGTTTCTCATCTTAACAGACAAGCATTGGATTTTAGAGGAACAGTGCTTTGTATCAGTTTCAGAAGCAGAGTTGGACTATATAATGTCTGTATGTGTAGGAAACACCGTTGTTTTTTTCTGAGCACACTCACGTTTCCTGCTGTCTTAGAGAATTTAGAAAGCAAGAGCGTGATTCTTGCTCTAAAGCAGAGTGTCATCCATGGATGAAAACGATGCTGTGTGTTTCCCTTCAGAAAAGGAGTTAAATCCCAGGCTCTATGTCTTCCTACATGCAAGACTTCGTTTCAGGTAAGGGCAGTCACTTTTCAGCTCAAACGAACTGCATCGTTCACGAAGCTCACACGTTTCTCATCTTAACAGACAAGCATGGGATGTTAGAGGACCAGTGCTTTGTATCAGTTTCAGAAGCATAGTTGGACTAGATATGGTCCGTATGTGTAGGAAACACCGTTCTTTTGTTGTCAGCACACTCACGTTTCCTGCTGTCTTAGAGATTCTAGAAAGCAAGAGCGTGCTTCTTATTCTAAAGCAGAGTGTGATAAATGGATGATTACACTGCTGTGTGTTTTACTTCAGAAATGGAGTTAAATCCCAGGCTCTGAGCCTTCCTACAAGCAAGACTTCAATTAAGGTAAGGGCAGTCACTTTTCTGCTCAAACGAACTACTTCGTTCACGAAGCTCACACGTTTCTCATCTTAACTGACAAGAATTGGATGTTAGAGGGTCAGTGCTTTGTATCAGTTTCAGAAGCAGATTTGGACTACATATGGTCCATATGTGTAGGAAACACGGTTCTTTTGTTCTGTGCACACTCAGATTTCCTGCTATATTAGAGATTCTAGAAAGCAAGAGTGTGCTTCTCGCTCTAAAGCAGAGTGTGATCCATGGATGAGAATTATGCTGTGTGTTTCCCTTCAGAAATGGACTTAAATCCCAGGCTCTGTGTCTTACTACAAGCAACACATCGTATCAGGTAAGGGCAGTCACTTTTCAGTTCAAAGGAACTACATCATTCACAAAGCTCACACGTTTCTCATCTTATCTGACAAGCATTGGATGATAGAGGACCAGTGCATTGTATCAGTTTCAGAAGCAGAGTTGGACTATATATGGTCCGTATGTGTAGGAAACACCGTTCTTTTGTTGTCAGCACACTCACGTTTCCTGCTGTCTTAGAGAATTTAGAAAGCAAGAGCGTGATTCTTGCTCTAAAGCAGAGTGTCATCCATGGATGAAAACTATGCTGTGTGTTTCCCTCCAGAAATGGAGTTAAATCCCAGGCTCTGAGCCTTCCTACAAGCAAGACTTCATTTCAGTTAAGGGCAGTCACTTTTCAACTCAAAGGAACTACATCGTTCACGAAGCTCACACGTTTCTCATCTTAACAGACATCCATTGGATTTTAGAGGACCGGTGCTTTGTATCAGTTTCAGAAGCAGAGTTGGACTATATAATGTCCGTATGTGTAGGAAACACCGTTCTTTTGTTCTCAGCACACTCACGTTTCCTGCTGTCTTAGAGACTCTAGAAAGCAAGAGCATGCTTCTTATTCTAAAGCAGAGTGTGATGAATGGATGATTACACTGCTGTGTGTTTTACTTCAGAAACGGAGTTAAATCCCAGGCTCTGAGCCTTCCTACAAGCAAGACTTCAATTAAGGTAAGGGCAGTCACTTTTCTGCTCAAAGGAACTACATCGTTCACGAAGATCACACGTTTCTCATCTTAAATGACAAGCATTGGATGTTAGAGGCTCAGTGCTTTGTATCAGTTTCAGAAGCAGATTTGGACTACATATGGTCCATATGTGTAGGAAACACGGTTCTTTTGTTCTGGGCACACTCAGATTTCCTGCTATATTAGAGATTCTAGAAAGCAAGAGTGTGCTTCTCGCTCTAAAGCAGAGTGTGATCCATGGATGAGAACTATGCTGTGTGTTTCCCTTCAGAAATGGACGTAAATCCCAGGCTCTGTGTCTTACTATAAGCAACACATCGTTTCAGGTAAGGGCAGTCACTTTTCAGTTCAAAGGAACTACATCATTCACAAAGCTCACACGTTTCTCATCTTAACTGACAAGCATTGGATGTTAGAGGACCAGTGCTTTGTATCAGTTTCAGAAGCAGAGTTGGACTAGATATGGTCCGTATGTGTAGGAAACACCGTTCTTTTGTTGTCAGCACACTCACGTTTCCTGCTGTCTTAGAGATTCTAGAAAGCAAGAGCGTGCTTCTTATTCTAAAGCAGAGTGTGATAAATGGATGATTACACTGGTGTGTGTTTTACTTCAGAAATGGAGTTAAATCCCAGGCTCTGAGCCTTCCTACAAGCAAGACTTCAATTAAGGTAAGGGCAGTCACTTTTCTGCTCAAACGAACTACATCGTTCACGAAGCTCACACGTTTCTCATCTTAACTGACAAGAATTGGATGTTAGAGGATCAGTGCTTTGTATCAGTTTCAGAAGCAGATTTGGACTACATATGGTCCATATGTGTAGGAAACACGGTTCTTTTGTTCTGTGCACACTCAGATTTCCTGCTATATTAGAGATTCTAGAAAGCAAGAATGTGCTTCTCGCTCTAAAGCAGAGTGTGATCCATGGATGAGAACTATGCTGTGTGTTTCCCTTCAGAAATGGACTTAAATCCCAGGCTCTGTGTCTTACTACAAGCAACACATCGTATCAGGTAAGGGCAGTCACTTTTCAGTTCAAAGGAACTACATCATTCACAAAGCTCACACGTTTCTCATCTTATCTGACAAGCATTGGATGATAGAGGACCAGTGCATTGTATCAGTTTCAGAAGCAGAGTTGGACTATATATGGTCCGTATGTGTAGGAAACACCGTTCTTTTGTTGTCAGCACACTCACGTTTCCTGCTGTCTTAGAGAATTTAGAAAGCAAGAGCGTGATTCTTGCTCTAAAGCAGAGTGTCATCCATGGATGAAAACTATGCTGTGTGTTTCCCTCCAGAAATGGAGTTAAATCCCAAGCTCTGAGCCTTCCTACAAGCAAGACTTCGTTTCAGTTAAGGGCAGTCACTTTTCAACTCAAAGGAACTACATCGTTCACGAAGCTCACACGTTTCTCATCTTAACAGACATCCATTGGATTTTAGAGGACCGGTGCTTTGTATCAGTTTCAGAAGCAGAGTTGGACTATATAATGTCCGTATGTGTAGGAAACACCGTTCTTTTGTTGTCAGCACACTCACGTTTCCTGCTGTCTTAGAGACTCTAGAAAGCAAGAGCGTACTTCTTGTTCTGAAGCAGAGTGTGATCAATGGATGATTACACTGCTGTGTGTTTTACTTCAGAAATGGAGTTAAATCCCAGGCTCTGAGCCTTCCTACAACCAAGACTTCTTTTCAGGTAAGGGCAGTCACTTTTCTGCTCAAACGAACTACATCGTTCACGAAGCTCACACGTTTCTCATCTTAACTGACAAGCATTGGATGGTAGAGGGTCAGTGCTTTGTATCTGTCTCAGAAGCAGTGTTGGACTAGATATGGTCCGTATGTGTAGGAAACACCGTTGTTTTGTTCTGAGCACACTCACGTTTCCTGCTGTCTTAGAGAATATAGAAAGCAAGAGCGTAATTCTTGCTCTAAAGCAAAGTGTCATCCATGGATGAAAACTATGCTGTGTGTTTCCCTTCAGAAATGGACTTAAATCCCAGGCTCTATGTCTTCCTACAAGCAAGACTTCGTTTCAGGTAAGGGCAGTCACTTTTCAGCTCAAATGAACTACATCGTTCACGAAGCTCACACGTTTCTCATCTTAACAGACAAGCATTGGATTTTAGAGGAACAGTGCTTTGTATCAGTTTCAGAAGCAGAGTTGGACTATATAATGTCTGTATGTGTAGGAAACACCGTTGTTTTTTTCTGAGCACACTTACGTTTCCTGCTGTCTTAGAGAATTTAGAAAGCAAGAGCGTGATTCTTGCTCTAAAGCAGAGTGTCATCCATGGATGAAAACGATGCTGTGTGTTTCCCTTCAGAAAAGGAGTTAAATCCCAGGCTCTATGTCTTCCTACATGCAAGACTTCGTTTCAGGTAAGGGCAGTCACTTTTCAGCTCAAACGAACTGCATCGTTCACGAAGCTCACACGTTTCTTATCTTAACAGACAAGCATGGGATTTTAGAGGACCAGTGCTTTGTATCAGTTTCAGAAGCAGAGTTGGACTATATAATGTCCGTATGTGTAGGAAACACCTTTCTTTTGTTCTCAGCACACTCACGTTTCCTGCTGTCTTAGAGATTCTAGAAAGCAAGAGCGTGCTTCTTATTCTAAAGCAGAGTGTGATGAATGGATGATTACACTGCTGTGTGTTTTACTTAAGAAATGGAGTTAAATCCCAGGCTCTGAGCCTTCCTACACGCAAGACTTCAATTAAGGTAAGGGCAGTCACTTTTCTGCTCAAACGAACTACATCGTTCACGAAGCTCACACGTTTCTCATCTTAACTGACAAGAATTGGATGTTAGAGGGTCAGTGCTTTGTATCAGTTTCAGAAGCAGATTTGGACTACATATGGTCCATATGTGTAGGAAACACGGTTCTTTTGTTCTGGGCACACTCAGATTTCCTGCTATATTAGAGATTCTAGAAAGCAAGAGTGTGCTTCTCGCTCTAAAGCAGAGTGTGATCCATGGATGAGAACTATGCTGTGTGTTTCCCTTCAGAAATGGACTTAAATCCCAGGCTCTGTGTCTTATTACAAGCAACACATCGTATCAGGTATGGGAGTCACTTTTCAGTTCAAAGGAACTACATCATTCACAAAGCTCACACGTTTCTCATCTTATCTGACAGGCATTGGATGTTAGAGGACCAGTGCTTTGTATCAGTTTCAGAAGCAGAGTTGGACTAGATATGGTCCGTATGTGTAGGAAACACCGTTCTTTTGTTGTCAGCACACTCACGTTTCCTGCTGTCTTAGAGATTCTAGAAAGCAAGAGCGTGCTTCTTATTCTAAAGCAGAGTGTGATAAATGGATGATTACACTGCTGTGTGTTTTACTTCAGAAATGGAGTTAAATCCCAGGCTCTGAGCCTTCCTACAAGCAAGACTTCAATTAAGGTAAGGGCAGTCACTTTTCTGCTCAAACGAACTACATCGTTCACGAAGCTCACACGTTTCTCATCTTAACTGACAAGAATTGGATGTTAGAGGGTCAGTGCTTTGTATCAGTTTCAGAAGCAGATTTGGACTACATATGGTCCATATGTGTAGGAAACACGGTTCTTTTGTTCTGTGCACACTCAGATTTCCTGCTATATTAGAGATTCTAGAAAGCAAGAGTGTGCTTCTCGCTCTAAAGCAGAGTGTGATCCATGGATGAGAACTATGCTGTGTGTTTCCCTTCAGAAATGGACTTAAATCCCAGGCTCTGTGTCTTACTACAAGCAACACATCGTATCAGGTAAGGGCAGTCACTTTTCAGTTCAAAGGAACTACATCATTCACAAAGCTCACACGTTTCTCATCTTATCTGACAAGCATTGGATGATAGAGGACCAGTGCATTGTATCAGTTTCAGAAGCAGAGTTGGACTAGATATGGTCCGTATGTGTAGGAAACACCGTTCTTTTGTTGTCAGCACACTCACGTTTCCTGCTGTCTTAGAGAATTTAGAAAGCAAGAGCGTGATTCTTGCTCTAAAGCAGAGTGTCATCCATGGATGAAAACTATGCTGTGTGTTTCCCTCCAGAAATGGAGTTAAATCCCAGGCTCTGAGCCTTCCTACAAGCAAGACTTCGTTTCAGTTAAGGGCAGTCACTTTTCAACTCAAAGGAACTACATCGTTCACGAAGCTCACACGTTTCTCATCTTAACAGACATCCATTGGATTTTAGAGGACCGGTGCTTTGTATCAGTTTCAGAAGCAGAGTTGGACTATATAATGTCCGTATGTGTAGGAAACACCGTTCTTTTGTTCTCAGCACACTCACGTTTCCTGCTGTCTTAGAGACTCTAGAAAGCAAGAGCGTGCTTCTTATTCTAAAGCAGAGTGTGATCAATGGATGATTACACTGCTGTGTGTTTTACTTCAGAAACGGAGTTAAATCCCAGGCTCTGAGCCTTCCTACAAGCAAGACTTCAATTAAGGTAAGGGCAGTCACTTTTCTGCTCAAAGGAACTACATCGTTCACGAAGATCACACGTTTCTCATCTTAAATGACAAGCATTGGATGTTAGAGGCTCAGTGCTTTGTATCAGTTTCAGAAGCAGATTTGGACTACATATGGTCCATATGTGTAGGAAACACGGTTCTTTTGTTCTGGGCACACTCAGATTTCCTGCTATATTAGAGATTCTAGAAAGCAAGAGTGTGCTTCTCGCTCTAAAGCAGAGTGTGATCCATGGATGAGAACTATGCTGTGTGTTTCCCTTCAGAAATGGACGTAAATCCCAGGCTCTGTGTCTTACTACAAGCAACACATCGTTTCAGGTAAGGGCAGTCACTTTTCAGTTCAAAGGAACTACATCATTCACAAAGCTCACACGTTTCTCATCTTAACTGACAAGCATTGGATGTTAGAGGACAAGTGCTTTGTATCAGTTTCAGAAGCAGAGTTGGACTAGATATGGTCCGTATGTGTAGGAAACACCGTTCTTTTGTTGTCAGCACACTCACGTTTCCTGCTGTCTTAGAGACTCTAGAAAGCAAGAGCGTACTTCTTGTTCTGAAGCAGAGTGTGATCAATGGATGATTACACTGCTGTGTGTTTTACTTCAGAAATGGAGTTAAATCCCAGGCTCTGAGCCTTCCTACAACCAAGACTTCTTTTCAGGTAAGGGCAGTCACTTTTCTGCTCAAACGAACTACATCGTTCACGAAGCTCACACGTTTCTCATCTTAACTGACAAGCATTGGATGGTAGAGGGTCAGTGCTTTGTATCTGTCTCAGAAGCAGTGTTGGACTAGATATGGTCCGTATGTGTAGGAAACACCGTTGTTTTGTTCTGAGCACACTCACGTTTCCTGCTGTCTTAGAGAATATAGAAAGCAAGAGCGTAATTCTTGCTCTAAAGCAAAGTGTCATCCATGGATGAAAACTATGCTGTGTGTTTCCCTTCAGAAATGGACTTAAATCCCAGGCTCTATGTCTTCCTACAAGCAAGACTTCGTTTCAGGTAAGGGCAGTCACTTTTCAGCTCAAATGAACTACATCGTTCACGAAGCTCACACGTTTCTCATCTTAACAGTCAAGCATTGGATTTTAGAGGAACAGTGCTTTGTATCAGTTTCAGAAGCAGAGTTGGACTATATAATGTCTGTATGTGTAGGAAACACCGTTGTTTTTTTCTGAGCACACTCACGTTTCCTGCTGTCTTAGAGAATTTAGAAAGCAAGAGCGTGATTCTTGCTCTAAAGCAGAGTGTCATCCATGGATGAAAACGATGCTGTGTGTTTCCCTTCAGAAAAGGAGTTAAATCCCAGGCTCTATGTCTTCCTACATGCAAGACTTCGTTTCAGGTAAGGGCAGTCACTTTTCAGCTCAAACGAACTGCATCGTTCACGAAGCTCACACGTTTCTCATCTTAACAGACAAGCATGGGATTTTAGAGGACCAGTGCTTTGTATCAGTTTCAGAAGCAGAGTTGGACTATATAATGTCCGTATGTGTAGGAAACACCTTTCTTTTGTTCTCAGCACACTCACGTTTCCTGCTGTCTTAGAGATTCTAGAAAGCAAGAGCGTGCTTCTTATTCTAAAGCAGAGTGTGATGAATGGATGATTACACTGCTGTGTGTTTTACTTAAGAAATGGAGTTAAATCCCAGGCTCTGAGCCTTCCTACACGCAAGACTTCAATTAAGGTAAGGGCAGTCACTTTTCTGCTCAAACGAACTACATCGTTCACGAAGCTCACACGTTTCTCATCTTAACTGACAAGAATTGGATGTTAGAGGGTCAGTGCTTTGTATCAGTTTCAGAAGCAGATTTGGACTACATATGGTCCATATGTGTAGGAAACACGGTTCTTTTGTTCTGGGCACACTCAGATTTCCTGCTATATTAGAGATTCTAGAAAGCAAGAGTGTGCTTCTCGCTCTAAAGCAGAGTGTGATCCATGGATGAGAACTATGCTGTGTGTTTCCCTTCAGAAATGGACTTAAATCCCAGGCTCTGTGTCTTATTACAAGCAACACATCGTATCAGGTAAGGGCAGTCACTTTTCAGTTCAAAGGAACTACATCATTCACAAAGCTCACACGTTTCTCATCTTATCTGACAAGCATTGGATGTTAGAGGACCAGTGCTTTGTATCAGTTTCAGAAGCAGAGTTGGACTAGATATGGTCCGTATGTGTAGGAAACACCGTTCTTTTGTTGTCAGCACACTCACGTTTCCTGCTGTCTTAGAGATTCTAGAAAGCAAGAGCGTGCTTCTTATTCTAAAGCAGAGTGTGATAAATGGATGATTACACTGCTGTGTGTTTTACTTCAGAAATGGAGTTAAATCCCAGGCTCTGAGCCTTCCTACAAGCAAGACTTCAATTAAGGTAAGGGCAGTCACTTTTCTGCTCAAACGAACTACATCGTTCACGAAGCTCACACGTTTCTCATCTTAACTGACAAGAATTGGATGTTAGAGGGTCAGTGCTTTGTATCAGTTTCAGAAGCAGATTTGGACTACATATGGTCCATATGTGTAGGAAACACGGTTCTTTTGTTCTGTGCACACTCAGATTTCCTGCTATATTAGAGATTCTAGAAAGCAAGAGTGTGCTTCTCGCTCTAAAGCAGAGTGTGATCCATGGATGAGAACTATGCTGTGTGTTTCCCTTCAGAAATGGACTTAAATCCCAGGCTCTGTGTCTTACTACAAGCAACACATCGTATCAGGTAAGGGCAGTCACTTTTCAGTTCAAAGGAACTACATCATTCACAAAGCTCACACGTTTCTCATCTTATCTGACAAGCATTGGATGATAGAGGACCAGTGCATTGTATCAGTTTCAGAAGCAGAGTTGGACTAGATATGGTCCGTATGTGTAGGAAACACCGTTCTTTTGTTGTCAGCACACTCACGTTTCCTGCTGTCTTAGAGAATTTAGAAAGCAAGAGCGTGATTCTTGCTCTAAAGCAGAGTGTCATCCATGGATGAAAACTATGCTGTGTGTTTCCCTCCAGAAATGGAGTTAAATCCCAGGCTCTGAGCCTTCCTACAAGCAAGACTTCGTTTCAGTTAAGGGCAGTCACTTTTCAACTCAAAGGAACTACATCGTTCACGAAGCTCACACGTTTCTCATCTTAACAGACATCCATTGGATTTTAGAGGACCGGTGCTTTGTATCAGTTTCAGAAGCAGAGTTGGACTATATAATGTCCGTATGTGTAGGAAACACCGTTCTTTTGTTCTCAGCACACTCACGTTTCCTGCTGTCTTAGAGACTCTAGAAAGCAAGAGCGTGCTTCTTATTCTAAAGCAGAGTGTGATCAATGGATGATTACACTGCTGTGTGTTTTACTTCAGAAACGGAGTTAAATCCCAGGCTCTGAGCCTTCCTACAAGCAAGACTTCAATTAAGGTAAGGGCAGTCACTTTTCTGCTCAAAGGAACTACATCGTTCACGAAGATCACACGTTTCTCATCTTAAATGACAAGCATTGGATGTTAGAGGCTCAGTGCTTTGTATCAGTTTCAGAAGCAGATTTGGACTACATATGGTCCATATGTGTAGGAAACACGGTTCTTTTGTTCTGGGCACACTCAGATTTCCTGCTATATTAGAGATTCTAGAAAGCAAGAGTGTGCTTCTCGCTCTAAAGCAGAGTGTGATCCATGGATGAGAACTATGCTGTGTGTTTCCCTTCAGAAATGGACGTAAATCCCAGGCTCTGTGTCTTACTACAAGCAACACATCGTTTCAGGTAAGGGCAGTCACTTTTCAGTTCAAAGGAACTACATCATTCACAAAGCTCACACGTTTCTCATCTTAACTGACAAGCATTGGATGTTAGAGGACAAGTGCTTTGTATCAGTTTCAGAAGCAGAGTTGGACTAGATATGGTCCGTATGTGTAGGAAACACCGTTCTTTTGTTGTCAGCACACTCACGTTTCCTGCTGTCTTAGAGACTCTAGAAAGCAAGAGCGTACTTCTTGTTCTGAAGCAGAGTGTGATCAATGGATGATTACACTGCTGTGTGTTTTACTTCAGAAATGGAGTTAAATCCCAGGCTCTGAGCCTTCCTACAACCAAGACTTCTTTTCAGGTAAGGGCAGTCACTTTTCTGCTCAAACGAACTACATCGTTCACGAAGCTCACACGTTTCTCATCTTAACTGACAAGCATTGGATGGTAGAGGGTCAGTGCTTTGTATCTGTCTCAGAAGCAGTGTTGGACTAGATATGGTCCGTATGTGTAGGAAACACCGTTGTTTTGTTCTGAGCACACTAACGTTTCCTGCTGTCTTAGAGAATATAGAAAGCAAGAGCGTAATTCTTGCTCTAAAGCAAAGTGTCATCCATGGATGAAAACTATGCTGTGTGTTTCCCTTCAGAAATGGACTTAAATCCCAGGCTCTATGTCTTCCTACAAGCAAGACTTCGTTTCAGGTAAGGGCAGTCACTTTTCAGCTCAAATGAACTACATCGTTCACGAAGCTCACACGTTTCTCATCTTAACAGTCAAGCATTGGATTTTAGAGGAACAGTGCTTTGTATCAGTTTCAGAAGCAGAGTTGGACTATATAATGTCTGTATGTGTAGGAAACACCGTTGTTTTTTTCTGAGCACACTCACGTTTCCTGCTGTCTTAGAGAATTTAGAAAGCAAGAGCGTGATTCTTGCTCTAAAGCAGAGTGTCATCCATGGATGAAAACGATGCTGTGTGTTTCCCTTCAGAAAAGGAGTTAAATCCCAGGCTCTATGTCTTCCTACATGCAAGACTTCGTTTCAGGTAAGGGCAGTCACTTTTCAGCTCAAACGAACTGCATCGTTCACGAAGCTCACACGTTTCTCATCTTAACAGACAAGCATGGGATTTTAGAGGACCAGTGCTTTGTATCAGTTTCAGAAGCAGAGTTGGACTATATAATGTCCGTATGTGTAGGAAACACCTTTCTTTTGTTCTCAGCACACTCACGTTTCCTGCTGTCTTAGAGATTCTAGAAAGCAAGAGCGTGCTTCTTATTCTAAAGCAGAGTGTGATGAATGGATGATTACACTGCTGTGTGTTTTACTTAAGAAATGGAGTTAAATCCCAGGCTCTGAGCCTTCCTACACGCAAGACTTCAATTAAGGTAAGGGCAGTCACTTTTCTGCTCAAACGAACTACATCGTTCACGAAGCTCACACGTTTCTCATCTTAACTGACAAGAATTGGATGTTAGAGGGTCAGTGCTTTGTATCAGTTTCAGAAGCAGATTTGGACTACATATGGTCCATATGTGTAGGAAACACGGTTCTTTTGTTCTGGGCACACTCAGATTTCCTGCTATATTAGAGATTCTAGAAAGCAAGAGTGTGCTTCTCGCTCTAAAGCAGAGTGTGATCCATGGATGAGAACTATGCTGTGTGTTTCCCTTCAGAAATGGACTTAAATCCCAGGCTCTGTGTCTTATTACAAGCAACACATCGTATCAGGTAAGGGCAGTCACTTTTCAGTTCAAAGGAACTACATCATTCACAAAGCTCACACGTTTCTCATCTTATCTGACAAGCATTGGATGTTAGAGGACCAGTGCTTTGTATCAGTTTCAGAAGCAGAGTTGGACTAGATATGGTCCGTATGTGTAGGAAACACCGTTCTTTTGTTGTCAGCACACTCACGTTTCCTGCTGTCTTAGAGATTCTAGAAAGCAAGAGCGTGCTTCTTATTCTAAAGCAGAGTGTGATAAATGGATGATTACACTGCTGTGTGTTTTACTTCAGAAATGGAGTTAAATCCCAGGCTCTGAGCCTTCCTACAAGCAAGACTTCAATTAAGGTAAGGGCAGTCACTTTTCTGCTCAAACGAACTACATCGTTCACGAAGCTCACACGTTTCTCATCTTAACTGACAAGAATTGGATGTTAGAGGGTCAGTGCTTTGTATCAGTTTCAGAAGCAGATTTGGACTACATATGGTCCATATGTGTAGGAAACACGGTTCTTTTGTTCTGTGCACACTCAGATTTCCTGCTATATTAGAGATTCTAGAAAGCAAGAGTGTGCTTCTCGCTCTAAAGCAGAGTGTGATCCATGGATGAGAACTATGCTGTGTGTTTCCCTTCAGAAATGGACTTAAATCCCAGGCTCTGTGTCTTACTACAAGCAACACATCGTATCAGGTAAGGGCAGTCACTTTTCAGTTCAAAGGAACTACATCATTCACAAAGCTCACACGTTTCTCATCTTATCTGACAAGCATTGGATGATAGAGGACCAGTGCATTGTATCAGTTTCAGAAGCAGGGTTGGACTAGATATGGTCCGTATGTGTAGGAAACACCGTTCTTTTGTTGTCAGCACACTCACGTTTCCTGCTGTCTTAGAGAATTTAGAAAGCAAGAGCGTGATTCTTGCTCTAAAGCAGAGTGTCATCCATGGATGAAAACTATGCTGTGTGTTTCCCTCCAGAAATGGAGTTAAATCCCAGGCTCTGAGCCTTCCTACAAGCAAGACTTCGTTTCAGTTAAGGGCAGTCACTTTTCAACTCAAAGGAACTACATCGTTCACGAAGCTCACACGTTTCTCATCTTAACAGACATCCATTGGATTTTAGAGGACCGGTGCTTTGTATCAGTTTCAGAAGCAGAGTTGGACTATATAATGTCCGTATGTGTAGGAAACACCGTTCTTTTGTTCTCAGCACACTCACGTTTCCTGCTGTCTTAGAGACTCTAGAAAGCAAGAGCGTGCTTCTTATTCTAAAGCAGAGTGTGATCAATGGATGATTACACTGCTGTGTGTTTTACTTCAGAAACGGAGTTAAATCCCAGGCTCTGAGCCTTCCTACAAGCAAGACTTCAATTAAGGTAAGGGCAGTCACTTTTCTGCTCAAAGGAACTACATCGTTCACGAAGATCACACGTTTCTCATCTTAAATGACAAGCATTGGATGTTAGAGGCTCAGTGCTTTGTATCAGTTTCAGAAGCAGATTTGGACTACATATGGTCCATATGTGTAGGAAACACGGTTCTTTTGTTCTGGGCACACTCAGATTTCCTGCTATATTAGAGATTCTAGAAAGCAAGAGTGTGCTTCTCGCTCTAAAGCAGAGTGTGATCCATGGATGAGAACTATGCTGTGTGTTTCCCTTCAGAAATGGACGTAAATCCCAGGCTCTGTGTCTTACTACAAGCAACACATCGTTTCAGGTAAGGGCAGTCACTTTTCAGTTCAAAGGAACTACATCATTCACAAAGCTCACACGTTTCTCATCTTAACTGACAAGCATTGGATGTTAGAGGACAAGTGCTTTGTATCAGTTTCAGAAGCAGAGTTGGACTAGATATGGTCCGTATGTGTAGGAAACACCGTTCTTTTGTTGTCAGCACACTCACGTTTCCTGCTGTCTTAGAGACTCTAGAAAGCAAGAGCGTACTTCTTGTTCTGAAGCAGAGTGTGATCAATGGATGATTACACTGCTGTGTGTTTTACTTCAGAAATGGAGTTAAATCCCAGGCTCTGAGCCTTCCTACAACCAAGACTTCTTTTCAGGTAAGGGCAGTCACTTTTCTGCTCAAACGAACTACATCGTTCACGAAGCTCACACGTTTCTCATCTTAACTGACAAGCATTGGATGGTAGAGGGTCAGTGCTTTGTATCTGTCTCAGAAGCAGTGTTGGACTAGATATGGTCCGTATGTGTAGGAAACACCGTTGTTTTGTTCTGAGCACACTAACGTTTCCTGCTGTCTTAGAGAATATAGAAAGCAAGAGCGTAATTCTTGCTCTAAAGCAAAGTGTCATCCATGGATGAAAACTATGCTGTGTGTTTCCCTTCAGAAATGGACTTAAATCCCAGGCTCTATGTCTTCCTACAAGCAAGACTTCGTTTCAGGTAAGGGCAGTCACTTTTCAGCTCAAATGAACTACATCGTTCACGAAGCTCACACGTTTCTCATCTTAACAGTCAAGCATTGGATTTTAGAGGAACAGTGCTTTGTATCAGTTTCAGAAGCAGAGTTGGACTATATAATGTCTGTATGTGTAGGAAACACCGTTGTTTTTTTCTGAGCACACTCACGTTTCCTGCTGTCTTAGAGAATTTAGAAAGCAAGAGCGTGATTCTTGCTCTAAAGCAGAGTGTCATCCATGGATGAAAACGATGCTGTGTGTTTCCCTTCAGAAAAGGAGTTAAATCCCAGGCTCTATGTCTTCCTACATGCAAGACTTCGTTTCAGGTAAGGGCAGTCACTTTTCAGCTCAAACGAACTGCATCGTTCACGAAGCTCACACGTTTCTCATCTTAACAGACAAGCATGGGATTTTAGAGGACCAGTGCTTTGTATCAGTTTCAGAAGCAGAGTTGGACTATATAATGTCCGTATGTGTAGGAAACACCTTTCTTTTGTTCTCAGCACACTCACGTTTCCTGCTGTCTTAGAGATTCTAGAAAGCAAGAGCGTGCTTCTTATTCTAAAGCAGAGTGTGATGAATGGATGATTACACTGCTGTGTGTTTTACTTAAGAAATGGAGTTAAATCCCAGGCTCTGAGCCTTCCTACACGCAAGACTTCAATTAAGGTAAGGGCAGTCACTTTTCTGCTCAAACGAACTACATCGTTCACGAAGCTCACACGTTTCTCATCTTAACTGACAAGAATTGGATGTTAGAGGGTCAGTGCTTTGTATCAGTTTCAGAAGCAGATTTGGACTACATATGGTCCATATGTGTAGGAAACACGGTTCTTTTGTTCTGGGCACACTCAGATTTCCTGCTATATTAGAGATTCTAGAAAGCAAGAGTGTGCTTCTCGCTCTAAAGCAGAGTGTGATCCATGGATGAGAACTATGCTGTGTGTTTCCCTTCAGAAATGGACTTAAATCCCAGGCTCTGTGTCTTATTACAAGCAACACATCGTATCAGGTAAGGGCAGTCACTTTTCAGTTCAAAGGAACTACATCATTCACAAAGCTCACACGTTTCTCATCTTATCTGACAAGCATTGGATGTTAGAGGACCAGTGCTTTGTATCAGTTTCAGAAGCAGAGTTGGACTAGATATGGTCCGTATGTGTAGGAAACACCGTTCTTTTGTTGTCAGCACACTCACGTTTCCTGCTGTCTTAGAGATTCTAGAAAGCAAGAGCGTGCTTCTTATTCTAAAGCAGAGTGTGATAAATGGATGATTACACTGCTGTGTGTTTTACTTCAGAAATGGAGTTAAATCCCAGGCTCTGAGCCTTCCTACAAGCAAGACTTCAATTAAGGTAAGGGCAGTCACTTTTCTGCTCAAACGAACTACATCGTTCACGAAGCTCACACGTTTCTCATCTTAACTGACAAGAATTGGATGTTAGAGGGTCAGTGCTTTGTATCAGTTTCAGAAGCAGATTTGGACTACATATGGTCCATATGTGTAGGAAACACGGTTCTTTTGTTCTGTGCACACTCAGATTTCCTGCTATATTAGAGATTCTAGAAAGCAAGAGTGTGCTTCTCGCTCTAAAGCAGAGTGTGATCCATGGATGAGAACTATGCTGTGTGTTTCCCTTCAGAAATGGACTTAAATCCCAGGCTCTGTGTCTTACTACAAGCAACACATCGTATCAGGTAAGGGCAGTCACTTTTCAGTTCAAAGGAACTACATCATTCACAAAGCTCACACGTTTCTCATCTTATCTGACAAGCATTGGATGATAGAGGACCAGTGCATTGTATCAGTTTCAGAAGCAGGGTTGGACTAGATATGGTCCGTATGTGTAGGAAACACCGTTCTTTTGTTGTCAGCACACTCACGTTTCCTGCTGTCTTAGAGAATTTAGAAAGCAAGAGCGTGATTCTTGCTCTAAAGCAGAGTGTCATCCATGGATGAAAACTATGCTGTGTGTTTCCCTCCAGAAATGGAGTTAAATCCCAGGCTCTGAGCCTTCCTACAAGCAAGACTTCGTTTCAGTTAAAGGCAGTCACTTTTCAACTCAAAGGAACTACATCGTTCACGAAGCTCACACGTTTCTCATCTTAACAGACATCCATTGGATTTTAGAGGACCGGTGCTTTGTATCAGTTTCAGAAGCAGAGTTGGACTATATAATGTCCGTATGTGTAGGAAACACCGTTCTTTTGTTCTCAACACACTCACGTTTCCTGCTGTCTTAGAGACTCTAGAAAGCAAGAGCGTGCTTCTTATTCTAAAGCAGAGTGTGATGAATGGATGATTACACTGCTGTGTGTTTTACTTCAGAAACGGAGTTAAATCCCAGGCTCTGAGCCTTCCTACAAGCAAGACTTCAATTAAGGTAAGGGCAGTCACTTTTCTGCTCAAAGGAACTACATCGTTCACGAAGATCACACGTTTCTCATCTTAAATGACAAGCATTGGATGTTAGAGGCTCAGTGCTTTGTATCAGTTTCAGAAGCAGATTTGGACTACATATGGTCCATATGTGTAGGAAACACGGTTCTTTTGTTCTGGGCACACTCAGATTTCCTGCTATATTAGAGATTCTAGAAAGCAAGAGTGTGCTTCTCGCTCTAAAGCAGAGTGTGATCCATGGATGAGAACTATGCTGTGTGTTTCCCTTCAGAAATGGACGTAAATCCCAGGCTCTGTGTCTTACTACAAGCAACACATCGTTTCAGGTAAGGGCAGTCACTTTTCAGTTCAAAGGAACTACATCATTCACAAAGCTCACACGTTTCTCATCTTAACTGACAAGCATTGGATGTTAGAGGACAAGTGCTTTGTATCAGTTTCAGAAGCAGAGTTGGACTAGATATGGTCCGTATGTGTAGGAAACACCGTTCTTTTGTTGTCAGCACACTCACGTTTCCTGCTGTCTTAGAGACTCTAGAAAGCAAGAGCGTACTTCTTGTTCTGAAGCAGAGTGTGATCAATGGATGATTACACTGCTGTGTGTTTTACTTCAGAAATGGAGTTAAATCCCAGGCTCTGAGCCTTCCTACAACCAAGACTTCTTTTCAGGTAAGGGCAGTCACTTTTCTGCTCAAACGAACTACATCGTTCACGAAGCTCACACGTTTCTCATCTTAACTGACAAGCATTGGATGGTAGAGGGTCAGTGCTTTGTATCTGTCTCAGAAGCAGTGTTGGACTAGATATGGTCCGTATGTGTAGGAAACACCGTTGTTTTGTTCTGAGCACACTCACGTTTCCTGCTGTCTTAGAGAATATAGAAAGCAAGAGCGTAATTCTTGCTCTAAAGCAAAGTGTCATCCATGGATGAAAACTATGCTGTGTGTTTCCCTTCAGAAATGGACTTAAATCCCAGGCTCTATGTCTTCCTACAAGCAAGACTTCGTTTCAGGTAAGGGCAGTCACTTTTCAGCTCAAATGAACTACATCGTTCACGAAGCTCACACGTTTCTCATCTTAACAGACAAGCATTGGATTTTAGAGGAACAGTGCTTTGTATCAGTTTCAGAAGCAGAGTTGGACTATATAATGTCTGTATGTGTAGGAAACACCGTTGTTTTTTTCTGAGCACACTCACGTTTCCTGCTGTCTTAGAGAATTTAGAAAGCAAGAGCGTGATTCTTGCTCTAAAGCAGAGTGTCATCCATGGATGAAAACGATGCTGTGTGTTTCCCTTCAGAAAAGGAGTTAAATCCCAGGCTCTATGTCTTCCTACATGCAAGACTTCGTTTCAGGTAAGGGCAGTCACTTTTCAGCTCAAACGAACTGCATCGTTCACGAAGCTCACACGTTTCTCATCTTAACAGACAAGCATGGGATTTTAGAGGACCAGTGCTTTGTATCAGTTTCAGAAGCAGAGTTGGACTATATAATGTCCGTATGTGTAGGAAACACCTTTCTTTTGTTCTCAGCACACTCACGTTTCCTGCTGTCTTAGAGATTCTAGAAAGCAAGAGCGTGCTTCTTATTCTAAAGCAGAGTGTGATGAATGGATGATTACACTGCTGTGTGTTTTACTTAAGAAATGGAGTTAAATCCCAGGCTCTGAGCCTTCCTACACGCAAGACTTCAATTAAGGTAAGGGCAGTCACTTTTCTGCTCAAACGAACTACATCGTTCACGAAGCTCACACGTTTCTCATCTTAACTGACAAGAATTGGATGTTAGAGGGTCAGTGCTTTGTATCAGTTTCAGAAGCAGATTTGGACTACATATGGTCCATATGTGTAGGAAACACGGTTCTTTTGTTCTGGGCACACACAGATTTCCTGCTATATTAGAGATTCTAGAAAGCAAGAGTGTGCTTCTCGCTCTAAAGCAGAGTGTGATCCATGGATGAGAACTATGCTGTGTGTTTCCCTTCAGAAATGGACTTAAATCCCAGGCTCTGTGTCTTATTACAAGCAACACATCGTATCAGGTAAGGGCAGTCACTTTTCAGTTCAAAGGAACTACATCATTCACAAAGCTCACACGTTTCTCATCTTAACTGACAAGCATTGGATGGTAGAGGGTCAGTGCTTTGTATCTGTCTCAGAAGCAGTGTTGGACTAGATATGGTCCGTATGTGTAGGAAACACCGTTGTTTTGTTCTGAGCACACTAACGTTTCCTGCTGTCTTAGAGAATATAGAAAGCAAGAGCGTAATTCTTGCTCTAAAGCAAAGTGTCATCCATGGATGAAAACTATGCTGTGTGTTTCCCTTCAGAAATGGACTTAAATCCCAGGCTCTATGTCTTCCTACAAGCAAGACTTCGTTTCAGGTAAGGGCAGTCACTTTTCAGCTCAAATGAACTACATCGTTCACGAAGCTCACACGTTTCTCATCTTAACAGTCAAGCATTGGATTTTAGAGGAACAGTGCTTTGTATCAGTTTCAGAAGCAGAGTTGGACTATATAATGTCTGTATGTGTAGGAAACACCGTTGTTTTTTTCTGAGCACACTCACGTTTCCTGCTGTCTTAGAGAATTTAGAAAGCAAGAGCGTGATTCTTGCTCTAAAGCAGAGTGTCATCCATGGATGAAAACGATGCTGTGTGTTTCCCTTCAGAAAAGGAGTTAAATCCCAGGCTCTATGTCTTCCTACATGCAAGACTTCGTTTCAGGTAAGGGCAGTCACTTTTCAGCTCAAACGAACTGCATCGTTCACGAAGCTCACACGTTTCTCATCTTAACAGACAAGCATGGGATTTTAGAGGACCAGTGCTTTGTATCAGTTTCAGAAGCAGAGTTGGACTATATAATGTCCGTATGTGTAGGAAACACCTTTCTTTTGTTCTCAGCACACTCACGTTTCCTGCTGTCTTAGAGATTCTAGAAAGCAAGAGCGTGCTTCTTATTCTAAAGCAGAGTGTGATGAATGGATGATTACACTGCTGTGTGTTTTACTTAAGAAATGGAGTTAAATCCCAGGCTCTGAGCCTTCCTACACGCAAGACTTCAATTAAGGTAAGGGCAGTCACTTTTCTGCTCAAACGAACTACATCGTTCACGAAGCTCACACGTTTCTCATCTTAACTGACAAGAATTGGATGTTAGAGGGTCAGTGCTTTGTATCAGTTTCAGAAGCAGATTTGGACTACATATGGTCCATATGTGTAGGAAACACGGTTCTTTTGTTCTGGGCACACTCAGATTTCCTGCTATATTAGAGATTCTAGAAAGCAAGAGTGTGCTTCTCGCTCTAAAGCAGAGTGTGATCCATGGATGAGAACTATGCTGTGTGTTTCCCTTCAGAAATGGACTTAAATCCCAGGCTCTGTGTCTTATTACAAGCAACACATCGTATCAGGTAAGGGCAGTCACTTTTCAGTTCAAAGGAACTACATCATTCACAAAGCTCACACGTTTCTCATCTTATCTGACAAGCATTGGATGTTAGAGGACCAGTGCTTTGTATCAGTTTCAGAAGCAGAGTTGGACTAGATATGGTCCGTATGTGTAGGAAACACCGTTCTTTTGTTGTCAGCACACTCACGTTTCCTGCTGTCTTAGAGATTCTAGAAAGCAAGAGCGTGCTTCTTATTCTAAAGCAGAGTGTGATAAATGGATGATTACACTGCTGTGTGTTTTACTTCAGAAATGGAGTTAAATCCCAGGCTCTGAGCCTTCCTACAAGCAAGACTTCAATTAAGGTAAGGGCAGTCACTTTTCTGCTCAAACGAACTACATCGTTCACGAAGCTCACACGTTTCTCATCTTAACTGACAAGAATTGGATGTTAGAGGGTCAGTGCTTTGTATCAGTTTCAGAAGCAGATTTGGACTACATATGGTCCATATGTGTAGGAAACACGGTTCTTTTGTTCTGTGCACACTCAGATTTCCTGCTATATTAGAGATTCTAGAAAGCAAGAGTGTGCTTCTCGCTCTAAAGCAGAGTGTGATCCATGGATGAGAACTATGCTGTGTGTTTCCCTTCAGAAATGGACTTAAATCCCAGGCTCTGTGTCTTACTACAAGCAACACATCGTATCAGGTAAGGGCAGTCACTTTTCAGTTCAAAGGAACTACATCATTCACAAAGCTCACACGTTTCTCATCTTATCTGACAAGCATTGGATGATAGAGGACCAGTGCATTGTATCAGTTTCAGAAGCAGGGTTGGACTAGATATGGTCCGTATGTGTAGGAAACACCGTTCTTTTGTTGTCAGCACACTCACGTTTCCTGCTGTCTTAGAGAATTTAGAAAGCAAGAGCGTGATTCTTGCTCTAAAGCAGAGTGTCATCCATGGATGAAAACTATGCTGTGTGTTTCCCTCCAGAAATGGAGTTAAATCCCAGGCTCTGAGCCTTCCTACAAGCAAGACTTCGTTTCAGTTAAAGGCAGTCACTTTTCAACTCAAAGGAACTACATCGTTCACGAAGCTCACACGTTTCTCATCTTAACAGACATCCATTGGATTTTAGAGGACCGGTGCTTTGTATCAGTTTCAGAAGCAGAGTTGGACTATATAATGTCCGTATGTGTAGGAAACACCGTTCTTTTGTTCTCAACACACTCACGTTTCCTGCTGTCTTAGAGACTCTAGAAAGCAAGAGCGTGCTTCTTATTCTAAAGCAGAGTGTGATGAATGGATGATTACACTGCTGTGTGTTTTACTTCAGAAACGGAGTTAAATCCCAGGCTCTGAGCCTTCCTACAAGCAAGACTTCAATTAAGGTAAGGGCAGTCACTTTTCTGCTCAAAGGAACTACATCGTTCACGAAGATCACACGTTTCTCATCTTAAATGACAAGCATTGGATGTTAGAGGCTCAGTGCTTTGTATCAGTTTCAGAAGCAGATTTGGACTACATATGGTCCATATGTGTAGGAAACACGGTTCTTTTGTTCTGGGCACACTCAGATTTCCTGCTATATTAGAGATTCTAGAAAGCAAGAGTGTGCTTCTCGCTCTAAAGCAGAGTGTGATCCATGGATGAGAACTATGCTGTGTGTTTCCCTTCAGAAATGGACGTAAATCCCAGGCTCTGTGTCTTACTACAAGCAACACATCGTTTCAGGTAAGGGCAGTCACTTTTCAGTTCAAAGGAACTACATCATTCACAAAGCTCACACGTTTCTCATCTTAACTGACAAGCATTGGATGTTAGAGGACAAGTGCTTTGTATCAGTTTCAGAAGCAGAGTTGGACTAGATATGGTCCGTATGTGTAGGAAACACCGTTCTTTTGTTGTCAGCACACTCACGTTTCCTGCTGTCTTAGAGACTCTAGAAAGCAAGAGCGTACTTCTTGTTCTGAAGCAGAGTGTGATCAATGGATGATTACACTGCTGTGTGTTTTACTTCAGAAATGGAGTTAAATCCCAGGCTCTGAGCCTTCCTACAACCAAGACTTCTTTTCAGGTAAGGGCAGTCACTTTTCTGCTCAAACGAACTACATCGTTCACGAAGCTCACACGTTTCTCATCTTAACTGACAAGCATTGGATGGTAGAGGGTCAGTGCTTTGTATCTGTCTCAGAAGCAGTGTTGGACTAGATATGGTCCGTATGTGTAGGAAACACCGTTGTTTTGTTCTGAGCACACTCACGTTTCCTGCTGTCTTAGAGAATATAGAAAGCAAGAGCGTAATTCTTGCTCTAAAGCAAAGTGTCATCCATGGATGAAAACTATGCTGTGTGTTTCCCTTCAGAAATGGACTTAAATCCCAGGCTCTATGTCTTCCTACAAGCAAGACTTCGTTTCAGGTAAGGGCAGTCACTTTTCAGCTCAAATGAACTACATCGTTCACGAAGCTCACACGTTTCTCATCTTAACAGACAAGCATTGGATTTTAGAGGAACAGTGCTTTGTATCAGTTTCAGAAGCAGAGTTGGACTATATAATGTCTGTATGTGTAGGAAACACCGTTGTTTTTTTCTGAGCACACTCACGTTTCCTGCTGTCTTAGAGAATTTAGAAAGCAAGAGCGTGATTCTTGCTCTAAAGCAGAGTGTCATCCATGGATGAAAACGATGCTGTGTGTTTCCCTTCAGAAAAGGAGTTAAATCCCAGGCTCTATGTCTTCCTACATGCAAGACTTCGTTTCAGGTAAGGGCAGTCACTTTTCAGCTCAAACGAACTGCATCGTTCACGAAGCTCACACGTTTCTCATCTTAACAGACAAGCATGGGATTTTAGAGGACCAGTGCTTTGTATCAGTTTCAGAAGCAGAGTTGGACTATATAATGTCCGTATGTGTAGGAAACACCTTTCTTTTGTTCTCAGCACACTCACGTTTCCTGCTGTCTTAGAGATTCTAGAAAGCAAGAGCGTGCTTCTTATTCTAAAGCAGAGTGTGATGAATGGATGATTACACTGCTGTGTGTTTTACTTAAGAAATGGAGTTAAATCCCAGGCTCTGAGCCTTCCTACACGCAAGACTTCAATTAAGGTAAGGGCAGTCACTTTTCTGCTCAAACGAACTACATCGTTCACGAAGCTCACACGTTTCTCATCTTAACTGACAAGAATTGGATGTTAGAGGGTCAGTGCTTTGTATCAGTTTCAGAAGCAGATTTGGACTACATATGGTCCATATGTGTAGGAAACACGGTTCTTTTGTTCTGGGCACACACAGATTTCCTGCTATATTAGAGATTCTAGAAAGCAAGAGTGTGCTTCTCGCTCTAAAGCAGAGTGTGATCCATGGATGAGAACTATGCTGTGTGTTTCCCTTCAGAAATGGACTTAAATCCCAGGCTCTGTGTCTTATTACAAGCAACACATCGTATCAGGTAAGGGCAGTCACTTTTCAGTTCAAAGGAACTACATCATTCACAAAGCTCACACGTTTCTCATCTTATCTGACAAGCATTGGATGTTAGAGGACCAGTGCTTTGTATCAGTTTCAGAAGCAGAGTTGGACTAGATATGGTCCGTATGTGTAGGAAACACCGTTCTTTTGTTGTCAGCACACTCACGTTTCCTTCTGTCTTAGAGAATTTAGAAAGCAAGAGCGTGATTCTTGCTCTAAAGCAGAGTGTCATCCATGGATGAAAACGATGCTGTGTGTTTCCCTTCAGAAAAGGAGTTAAATCCCAGGCTCTATGTCTTCCTACATGCAAGACTTCGTTTCAGGTAAGGGCAGTCACTTTTCAGCTCAAACGAACTGCATCGTTCACGAAGCTCACACGTTTCTCATCTTAACAGACAAGCATGGGATTTTAGAGGACCAGTGCTTTGTATCAGTTTCAGAAGCAGAGTTGGACTATATAATGTCTGTATGTGTAGGAAACACCGTTGTTTTTTTCTGAGCACACTCACGTTTCCTGCTGTCTTAGAGAATTTAGAAAGCAAGAGCGTGATTCTTGCTCTAAAGCAGAGTGTCATCCATGGATGAAAACGATGCTGTGTGTTTCCCTTCAGAAAAGGAGTTAAATCCCAGGCTCTATGTCTTCCTACATGCAAGACTTCGTTTCAGGTAAGGGCAGTCACTTTTCAGCTCAAACGAACTGCATCGTTCACGAAGCTCACACGTTTCTCATCTTAACAGACAAGCATGGGATTTTAGAGGACCAGTGCTTTGTATCAGTTTCAGAAGCAGAGTTGGACTATATAATGTCCGTATGTGTAGGAAACACCTTTCTTTTGTTCTCAGCACACTCACGTTTCCTGCTGTCTTAGAGATTCTAGAAAGCAAGAGCGTGCTTCTTATTCTAAAGCAGAGTGTGATGAATGGATGATTACACTGCTGTGTGTTTTACTTAAGAAATGGAGTTAAATCCCAGGCTCTGAGCCTTCCTACACGCAAGACTTCAATTAAGGTAAGGGCAGTCACTTTTCTGCTCAAACGAACTACATCGTTCACGAAGCTCACACGTTTCTCATCTTAACTGACAAGAATTGGATGTTAGAGGGTCAGTGCTTTGTATCAGTTTCAGAAGCAGATTTGGACTACATATGGTCCATATGTGTAGGAAACACGGTTCTTTTGTTCTGGGCACACTCAGATTTCCTGCTATATTAGAGATTCTAGAAAGCAAGAGTGTGCTTCTCGCTCTAAAGCAGAGTGTGATCCATGGATGAGAACTATGCTGTGTGTTTCCCTTCAGAAATGGACTTAAATCCCAGGCTCTGTGTCTTATTACAAGCAACACATCGTATCAGGTAAGGGCAGTCACTTTTCAGTTCAAAGGAACTACATCATTCACAAAGCTCACACGTTTCTCATCTTATCTGACAAGCATTGGATGTTAGAGGACCAGTGCTTTGTATCAGTTTCAGAAGCAGAGTTGGACTAGATATGGTCCGTATGTGTAGGAAACACCGTTCTTTTGTTGTCAGCACACTCACGTTTCCTGCTGTCTTAGAGATTCTAGAAAGCAAGAGCGTGCTTCTTATTCTAAAGCAGAGTGTGATAAATGGATGATTACACTGCTGTGTGTTTTACTTCAGAAATGGAGTTAAATCCCAGGCTCTGAGCCTTCCTACAAGCAAGACTTCAATTAAGGTAAGGGCAGTCACTTTTCTGCTCAAACGAACTACATCGTTCACGAAGCTCACGCGTTTCTCATCTTAACTGACAAGAATTGGATGTTAGAGGGTCAGTGCTTTGTATCAGTTTCAGAAGCAGATTTGGAATACATATGGTCCATATGTGTAGGAAACACGGTTCTTTTGTTCTGTGCACACTCAGATTTCCTGCTATATTAGAGATTCTAGAAAGCAAGAGTGTGCTTCTCGCTCTAAAGCAGAGTGTGATCCATGGATGAGAACTATGCTGTGTGTTTCCCTTCAGAAATGGACTTAAATCCCAGGCTCTGTGTCTTACTACAAGCAACACATCGTATCAGGTAAGGGCAGTCACTTTTCAGTTCAAAGGAACTACATCATTCACAAAGCTCACACGTTTCTCATCTTATCTGACAAGCATTGGATGATAGAGGACCAGTGCATTGTATCAGTTTCAGAAGCAGGGTTGGACTAGATATGGTCTGTATGTGTAGGAAACACCGTTCTTTTGTTGTCAGCACACTCACGTTTCCTGCTGTCTTAGAGAATTTAGAAAGCAAGAGCGTGATTCTTGCTCTAAAGCAGAGTGTCATCCATGGATGAAAACTATGCTGTGTGTTTCCCTCCAGAAATGGAGTTAAATCCCAGGCTCTGAGCCTTCCTACAAGCAAGACTTCGTTTCAGTTAAAGGCAGTCACTTTTCAACTCAAAGGAACTACATCGTTCACGAAGCTCACACGTTTCTCATCTTAACAGACATCCATTGGATTTTAGAGGACCGGTGCTTTGTATCAGTTTCAGAAGCAGAGTTGGACTATATAATGTCCGTATGTGTAGGAAACACCGTTCTTTTGTTCTCAGCACACTCACGTTTCCTGCTGTCTTAGAGACTCTAGAAAGCAAGAGCGTGCTTCTTATTCTAAAGCAGAGTGTGATGAATGGATGATTACACTGCTGTGTGTTTTACTTCAGAAACGGAGTTAAATCCCAGGCTCTGAGCCTTCCTACAAGCAAGACTTCAATTAAGGTAAGGGCAGTCACTTTTCTGCTCAAAGGAACTACATCGTTCACGAAGATCACACGTTTCTCATCTTAAATGACAAGCATTGGATGTTAGAGGCTCAGTGCTTTGTATCAGTTTCAGAAGCAGATTTGGACTACATATGGTCCATATGTGTAGGAAACACGGTTCTTTTGTTCTGGGCACACTCAGATTTCCTGCTATATTAGAGATTCTAGAAAGCAAGAGTGTGCTTCTCGCTCTAAAGCAGAGTGTGATCCATGGATGAGAACTATGCTGTGTGTTTCCCTTCAGAAATGGACGTAAATCCCAGGCTCTGTGTCTTACTACAAGCAACACATCGTTTCAGGTAAGGGCAGTCACTTTTCAGTTCAAAGGAACTACATCATTCACAAAGCTCACACGTTTCTCATCTTAACTGACAAGCATTGGATGTTAGAGGACAAGTGCTTTGTATCAGTTTCAGAAGCAGAGTTGGACTAGATATGGTCCGTATGTGTAGGAAACACCGTTCTTTTGTTGTCAGCACACTCACGTTTCCTGCTGTCTTAGAGACTCTAGAAAGCAAGAGCGTACTTCTTGTTCTGAAGCAGAGTGTGATCAATGGATGATTACACTGCTGTGTGTTTTACTTCAGAAATGGAGTTAAATCCCAGGCTCTGAGCCTTCCTACAACCAAGACTTCTTTTCAGGTAAGGGCAGTCACTTTTCTGCTCAAACGAACTACATCGTTCACGAAGCTCACACGTTTCTCATCTTAACTGACAAGCATTGGATGGTAGAGGGTCAGTGCTTTGTATCTGTCTCAGAAGCAGTGTTGGACTAGATATGGTCCGTATGTGTAGGAAACACCGTTGTTTTGTTCTGAGCACACTCACGTTTCCTGCTGTCTTAGAGAATATAGAAAGCAAGAGCGTAATTCTTGCTCTAAAGCAAAGTGTCATCCATGGATGAAAACTATGCTGTGTGTTTCCCTTCAGAAATGGACTTAAATCCCAGGCTCTATGTCTTCCTACAAGCAAGACTTCGTTTCAGGTAAGGGCAGTCACTTTTCAGCTCAAATGAACTACATCGTTCACGAAGCTCACACGTTTCTCATCTTAACAGACAAGCATTGGATTTTAGAGGAACAGTGCTTTGTATCAGTTTCAGAAGCAGAGTTGGACTATATAATGTCTGTATGTGTAGGAAACACCGTTGTTTTTTTCTGAGCACACTCACGTTTCCTGCTGTCTTAGAGAATTTAGAAAGCAAGAGCGTGATTCTTGCTCTAAAGCAGAGTGTCATCCATGGATGAAAACGATGCTGTGTGTTTCCCTTCAGAAAAGGAGTTAAATCCCAGGCTCTATGTCTTCCTACATGCAAGACTTCGTTTCAGGTAAGGGCAGTCACTTTTCAGCTCAAACGAACTGCATCGTTCACGAAGCTCACACGTTTCTCATCTTAACAGACAAGCATGGGATTTTAGAGGACCAGTGCTTTGTATCAGTTTCAGAAGCAGAGTTGGACTATATAATGTCCGTATGTGTAGGAAACACCTTTCTTTTGTTCTCAGCACACTCACGTTTCCTGCTGTCTTAGAGATTCTAGAAAGCAAGAGCGTGCTTCTTATTCTAAAGCAGAGTGTGATGAATGGATGATTACACTGCTGTGTGTTTTACTTAAGAAATGGAGTTAAATCCCAGGCTCTGAGCCTTCCTACACGCAAGACTTCAATTAAGGTAAGGGCAGTCACTTTTCTGCTCAAACGAACTACATCGTTCACGAAGCTCACACGTTTCTCATCTTAACTGACAAGAATTGGATGTTAGAGGGTCAGTGCTTTGTATCAGTTTCAGAAGCAGATTTGGACTACATATGGTCCATATGTGTAGGAAACACGGTTCTTTTGTTCTGGGCACACACAGATTTCCTGCTATATTAGAGATTCTAGAAAGCAAGAGTGTGCTTCTCGCTCTAAAGCAGAGTGTGATCCATGGATGAGAACTATGCTGTGTGTTTCCCTTCAGAAATGGACTTAAATCCCAGGCTCTGTGTCTTATTACAAGCAACACATCGTATCAGGTAAGGGCAGTCACTTTTCAGTTCAAAGGAACTACATCATTCACAAAGCTCACACGTTTCTCATCTTATCTGACAAGCATTGGATGTTAGAGGACCAGTGCTTTGTATCAGTTTCAGAAGCAGAGTTGGACTAGATATGGTCCGTATGTGTAGGAAACACCGTTCTTTTGTTGTCAGCACACTCACGTTTCCTTCTGTCTTAGAGAATTTAGAAAGCAAGAGCGTGATTCTTGCTCTAAAGCAGAGTGTCATCCATGGATGAAAACGATGCTGTGTGTTTCCCTTCAGAAAAGGAGTTAAATCCCAGGCTCTATGTCTTCCTACATGCAAGACTTCGTTTCAGGTAAGGGCAGTCACTTTTCAGCTCAAACGAACTGCATCGTTCACGAAGCTCACACGTTTCTCATCTTAACAGACAAGCATGGGATTTTAGAGGACCAGTGCTTTGTATCAGTTTCAGAAGCAGAGTTGGACTATATAATGTCTGTATGTGTAGGAAACACCGTTGTTTTTTTCTGAGCACACTCACGTTTCCTGCTGTCTTAGAGAATTTAGAAAGCAAGAGCGTGATTCTTGCTCTAAAGCAGAGTGTCATCCATGGATGAAAACGATGCTGTGTGTTTCCCTTCAGAAAAGGAGTTAAATCCCAGGCTCTATGTCTTCCTACATGCAAGACTTCGTTTCAGGTAAGGGCAGTCACTTTTCAGCTCAAACGAACTGCATCGTTCACGAAGCTCACACGTTTCTCATCTTAACAGACAAGCATGGGATTTTAGAGGACCAGTGCTTTGTATCAGTTTCAGAAGCAGAGTTGGACTATATAATGTCCGTATGTGTAGGAAACACCTTTCTTTTGTTCTCAGCACACTCACGTTTCCTGCTGTCTTAGAGATTCTAGAAAGCAAGAGCGTGCTTCTTATTCTAAAGCAGAGTGTGATGAATGGATGATTACACTGCTGTGTGTTTTACTTAAGAAATGGAGTTAAATCCCAGGCTCTTTGCCTTCCTACACGCAAGACTTCAATTAAGGTAAGGGCAGTCACTTTTCTGCTCAAACGAACTACATCGTTCACGAAGCTCACACGTTTCTCATCTTAACTGACAAGAATTGGATGTTAGAGGGTCAGTGCTTTGCATCAGTTTCAGAAGCAGATTTGGACTACATATGGTCCATATGTGTAGGAAACACGGTTCTTTTGTTCTGGGCACACTCAGATTTCCTGCTATATTAGAGATTCTAGAAAGCAAGAGTGTGCTTCTCGCTCTAAAGCAGAGTGTGATCCATGGATGAGAACTATGCTGTGTGTTTCCCTTCAGAAATGGACTTAAATCCCAGGCTCTGTGTCTTATTACAAGCAACACATCGTATCAGGTAAGGGCAGTCACTTTTCAGTTCAAAGGAACTACATCATTCACAAAGCTCACACGTTTCTCATCTTATCTGACAAGCATTGGATGTTAGAGGACCAGTGCTTTGTATCAGTTTCAGAAGCAGAGTTGGACTAGATATGGTCCGTATGTGTAGGAAACACCGTTCTTTTGTTGTCAGCACACTCACGTTTCCTGCTGTCTTAGAGATTCTAGAAAGCAAGAGCGTGCTTCTTATTCTAAAGCAGAGTGTGATAAATGGATGATTACACTGCTGTGTGTTTTACTTCAGAAATGGAGTTAAATCCCAGGCTCTGAGCCTTCCTACAAGCAAGACTTCAATTAAGGTAAGGGCAGTCACTTTTCTGCTCAAACGAACTACATCGTTCACGAAGCTCACGCGTTTCTCATCTTAACTGACAAGAATTGGATGTTAGAGGGTCAGTGCTTTGTATCAGTTTCAGAAGCAGATTTGGAATACATATGGTCCATATGTGTAGGAAACACGGTTCTTTTGTTCTGTGCACACTCAGATTTCCTGCTATATTAGAGATTCTAGAAAGCAAGAGTGTGCTTCTCGCTCTAAAGCAGAGTGTGATCCATGGATGAGAACTATGCTGTGTGTTTCCCTTCAGAAATGGACTTAAATCCCAGGCTCTGTGTCTTACTACAAGCAACACATCGTATCAGGTAAGGGCAGTCACTTTTCAGTTCAAAGGAACTACATCATTCACAAAGCTCACACGTTTCTCATCTTATCTGACAAGCATTGGATGATAGAGGACCAGTGCATTGTATCAGTTTCAGAAGCAGGGTTGGACTAGATATGGTCTGTATGTGTAGGAAACACCGTTCTTTTGTTGTCAGCACACTCACGTTTCCTGCTGTCTTAGAGAATTTAGAAAGCAAGAGCGTGATTCTTGCTCTAAAGCAGAGTGTCATCCATGGATGAAAACTATGCTGTGTGTTTCCCTCCAGAAATGGAGTTAAATCCCAGGCTCTGAGCCTTCCTACAAGCAAGACTTCATTTCAGTTAAAGGCAGTCACTTTTCAACTCAAAGGAACTACATCGTTCACGAAGCTCACACGTTTCTCATCTTAACAGACATCCATTGGATTTTAGAGGACCGGTGCTTTGTATCAGTTTCAGAAGCAGAGTTGGACTATATAATGTCCGTATGTGTAGGAAACACCGTTCTTTTGTTCTCAGCACACTCACGTTTCCTGCTGTCTTAGAGACTCTAGAAAGCAAGAGCGTGCTTCTTATTCTAAAGCAGAGTGTGATGAATGGATGATTACACTGCTGTGTGTTTTACTTCAGAAACGGAGTTAAATCCCAGGCTCTGAGCCTTCCTACAAGCAAGACTTCAATTAAGGTAAGGGCAGTCACTTTTCTGCTCAAAGGAACTACATCGTTCACGAAGATCACACGTTTCTCATCTTAAATGACAAGCATTGGATGTTAGAGGCTCAGTGCTTTGTATCAGTTTCAGAAGCAGATTTGGACTACATATGGTCCATATGTGTAGGAAACACGGTTCTTTTGTTCTGGGCACACTCAGATTTCCTGCTATATTAGAGATTCTAGAAAGCAAGAGTGTGCTTCTCGCTCTAAAGCAGAGTGTGATCCATGGATGAGAACTATGCTGTGTGTTTCCCTTCAGAAATGGACGTAAATCCCAGGCTCTGTGTCTTACTACAAGCAACACATCGTTTCAGGTAAGGGCAGTCACTTTTCAGTTCAAAGGAACTACATCATTCACAAAGCTCACACGTTTCTCATCTTAACTGACAAGCATTGGATGTTAGAGGACAAGTGCTTTGTATCAGTTTCAGAAGCAGAGTTGGACTAGATATGGTCCGTATGTGTAGGAAACACCGTTCTTTTGTTGTCAGCACACTCACGTTTCCTGCTGTCTTAGAGACTCTAGAAAGCAAGAGCGTACTTCTTGTTCTGAAGCAGAGTGTGATCAATGGATGATTACACTGCTGTGTGTTTTACTTCAGAAATGGAGTTAAATCCCAGGCTCTGAGCCTTCCTACAACCAAGACTTCTTTTCAGGTAAGGGCAGTCACTTTTCTGCTCAAACGAACTACATCGTTCACGAAGCTCACACGTTTCTCATCTTAACTGACAAGCATTGGATGGTAGAGGGTCAGTGCTTTGTATCTGTCTCAGAAGCAGTGTTGGACTAGATATGGTCCGTATGTGTAGGAAACACCGTTGTTTTGTTCTGAGCACACTCACGTTTCCTGCTGTCTTAGAGAATATAGAAAGCAAGAGCGTAATTCTTGCTCTAAAGCAAAGTGTCATCCATGGATGAAAACTATGCTGTGTGTTTCCCTTCAGAAATGGACTTAAATCCCAGGCTCTATGTCTTCCTACAAGCAAGACTTCGTTTCAGGTAAGGGCAGTCACTTTTCAGCTCAAATGAACTACATCGTTCACGAAGCTCACACGTTTCTCATCTTAACAGACAAGCATTGGATTTTAGAGGAACAGTGCTTTGTATCAGTTTCAGAAGCAGAGTTGGACTATATAATGTCTGTATGTGTAGGAAACACCGTTGTTTTTTTCTGAGCACACTCACGTTTCCTGCTGTCTTAGAGAATTTAGAAAGCAAGAGCGTGATTCTTGCTCTAAAGCAGAGTGTCATCCATGGATGAAAACGATGCTGTGTGTTTCCCTTCAGAAAAGGAGTTAAATCCCAGGCTCTATGTCTTCCTACATGCAAGACTTCGTTTCAGGTAAGGGCAGTCACTTTTCAGCTCAAACGAACTGCATCGTTCACGAAGCTCACACGTTTCTCATCTTAACAGACAAGCATGGGATTTTAGAGGACCAGTGCTTTGTATCAGTTTCAGAAGCAGAGTTGGACTATATAATGTCCGTATGTGTAGGAAACACCTTTCTTTTGTTCTCAGCACACTCACGTTTCCTGCTGTCTTAGAGATTCTAGAAAGCAAGAGCGTGCTTCTTATTCTAAAGCAGAGTGTGATGAATGGATGATTACACTGCTGTGTGTTTTACTTAAGAAATGGAGTTAAATCCCAGGCTCTGAGCCTTCCTACACGCAAGACTTCAATTAAGGTAAGGGCAGTCACTTTTCTGCTCAAACGAACTACATCGTTCACGAAGCTCACACGTTTCTCATCTTAACTGACAAGAATTGGATGTTAGAGGGTCAGTGCTTTGTATCAGTTTCAGAAGCAGATTTGGACTACATATGGTCCATATGTGTAGGAAACACGGTTCTTTTGTTCTGGGCACACACAGATTTCCTGCTATATTAGAGATTCTAGAAAGCAAGAGTGTGCTTCTCGCTCTAAAGCAGAGTGTGATCCATGGATGAGAACTATGCTGTGTGTTTCCCTTCAGAAATGGACTTAAATCCCAGGCTCTGTGTCTTATTACAAGCAACACATCGTATCAGGTAAGGGCAGTCACTTTTCAGTTCAAAGGAACTACATCATTCACAAAGCTCACACGTTTCTCATCTTATCTGACAAGCATTGGATGTTAGAGGTCCAGTGCTTTGTATCAGTTTCAGAAGCAGAGTTGGACTAGATATGGTCCGTATGTGTAGGAAACACCGTTCTTTTGTTGTCAGCACACTCACGTTTCCTGCTGTCTTAGAGACTCTAGAAAGCAAGAGCGTACTTCTTGTTCTGAAGCAGAGTGTGATCAATGGATGATTACACTGCTGTGTGTTTTACTTCAGAAATGGAGTTAAATCCCAGGCTCTGAGCCTTCCTACAACCAAGACTTCGTTTCAGGTAAGGGCAGTCACTTTTCAGCTAAAAAGAAATACATCGTTCACGAAGCTCACACGTTTCTCATCTTAACAGACAAGCATTGGATTATAGAGGAACAGTGCTTTGTATCAGTTTCAGAAGCAGAGTTGGACTATATAATGTCCGTATGTGTAGGAAACACCTTTGTTTTGTTCTGAGCACACTCACGTTTCCTGCTGTCTTAGAGAATTTAGAAAGCAAGAGCGTGATTCTTGCTCTAAAGCAGAGTGTCATCCATGGATGAAAACTATGCTGTGTGTTTCCCTTCAGAAATGGAGTTAAATCCCAGGCTCTGAGCCTTCCTACAAGCAAGACTTCAATTCAGGTAAGGGCAGACTCTTTTCTGCTCAAACGAACTACATCGTTCACGAAGCTCACACGTTTCTCATCTTAACTGACAAGCATTGGATTTTAGAGGACCGGTGCTTTGTATCAGTTTCAGAAGCAGAGTTGGACTATATAATGTCCGTATGTGTAGGAAAAACCGTTCTTTTGTTCTCAGCACACTCACGTTTCCTGCTGTCTTAGAGACTCTAGAAAGCAAGAGCGTGCTTCTTATTCTAAAGCAGAGTGTGATGAATGGATGATTACACTGCTGTGTGTTTTACTTCAGAAATGGAGTTAAATCCCAGGCTCTGAGCCTTCCTACAAGGAAGACTTCAATTAAGGTAAGGGCAGTCACTTTTCTGCTCAAACGAACTACATCGTTCACGAAGATCACACGTTTCTCATCTTAAATGACAAGCTTGGATGTTAGAGGGTCAGTGCTTTGTATCAGTTTCAGAAGCAGATTTGGACTACATATGGTTCACATGTGTAGGAAACACCGTTATTTTGTTCTGGGCACACTCAGATTTCCTGCTGTCTTAGAGACTCTAGAACGCAAGAGTGTGTTTCTCGCTCTAAAGCAGAGTGTGATCCATGGATGAGAACTATGCTGTGGGTTTCCCTTCAGAAATGGACTTAAATGCCAGGCTCTGTGTCTTACTACAAGCAAGACTTCGTTTCAGGTAAGGGCAGTCACTTTTCAGTTCAAAGGAACTACATCATTCACAAAGCTCACACGTTTCTCATCTTAACTGACAAGCATTGGATGTTAGAGGACCAGTGCTTTGTATCAGTTTCAGAAGCAGAGTCGGACTAGATATGGTCCGTATGTGTAGGAAACACCGTTCTTTGTTCTCAGCACACTCACGTTTCCTGCTGTCTTAGAGACCCTAGAAAGCAAGAGCGTGCTTCTTATTCTAAAGCAGAGTGTGATGAATGGATGATTACACTGCTGTGTGTTTTACTTCAGAAACGGAGTTAAATCCCAGGCTCTGAGCCTTCCTACAACCAAGACTTCTTTTCAGGTAAGGGCAGTCACTTTTCTGCTCAAACGAACTACATCGTTCACGAAGCTCACACGTTTCTCATCTTAACTGACAAGCATTGGATGGTAGAGGGTCAGTGCTTTGTATCTGTCTCAGAAGCAGTGTTGGACTAGATATGGTCCGTATGTGTAGGAAACACCGTTGTTTTGTTCTGAGCACACTCACGTTTCCTGCTGTCTTAGAGAATATAGAAAGCAAGAGCGTAATTCTTGCTCTAAAGCAAAGTGTCATCCATGGATGAAAACTATGCTGTGTGTTTCCCTTCAGAAGTGGACTTAAATCCCAGGCTCTATGTCTTCCTACAAGCAAGACTTCGTTTCAGGTAAGGGCAGTCACTTTTCAGCTCAAATGAACTACATCGTTCACGAAGCTCACACGTTTCTCATCTTAACAGACAAGCATTGGATTTTAGAGGAACAGTGCTTTGTATCAGTTTCAGAAGCAGAGTTGGACTATATAATGTCTGTATGTGTAGGAAACACCGTTGTTTTTTTCTGAGCACACTCACGTTTCCTGCTGTCTTAGAGAATTTAGAAAGCAAGAGCGTGATTCTTGCTCTAAAGCAGAGTGTCATCCATGGATGAAAACGATGCTGTGTGTTTCCCTTCAGAAAAGGAGTTAAATCCCAGGCTCTATGTCTTCCTACATGCAAGACTTCGTTTCAGGTAAGGGCAGTCACTTTTCAGCTCAAACGAACTGCATCGTTCACGAAGCTCACACGTTTCTCATCTTAACAGACAAGCATGGGATTTTAGAGGACCAGTGCTTTGTATCAGTTTCAGAAGCAGAGTTGGACTATATAATGTCCGTATGTGTAGGAAACACCTTTCTTTTGTTCTCAGCACACTCACTTTTCCTGCTGTCTTAGAGATTCTAGAAAGCAAGAGCGTGCTTCTTATTCTAAAGCAGAGTGTGATGAATGGATGATTACACTGCTGTGTGTTTTACTTCAGAAATGGAGTTAAATCCCAGGCTCTGAGCCTTCCTACACGCAAGACTTCAATTAAGGTAAGGGCAGTCACTTTTCTGCTCAAACGAACTACATCGTTCACGAAGCTCACACGTTTCTCATCTTAACTGACAAGAATTGGATGTTAGAGGGTCAGTGCTTTGTATCAGTTTCAGAAGCAGATTTGGACTACATATGGTCCATATGTGTAGGAAACACGGTTCTTTTGTTCTGGGCACACACAGATTTCCTGCTATATTAGAGATTCTAGAAAGCAAGAGTGTGCTTCTCGCTCTAAAGCAGAGTGTGATCCATGGATGAGAACTATGCTGTGTGTTTCCCTTCAGAAATGGACTTAAATCCCAGGCTCTGTGTCTTATTACAAGCAACACATCGTATCAGGTAAGGGCAGTCACTTTTCAGTTCAAAGGAACTACATCATTCACAAAGCTCACACGTTTCTCATCTTATCTGACAAGCATTGGATGTTAGAGGACCAGTGCTTTGTATCAGTTTCAGAAGCAGAGTTGGACTAGATATGGTCCGTATGTGTAGGAAACACCGTTCTTTTGTTGTCAGCACACTCACGTTTCCTGCTGTCTTAGAGACTCTAGAAAGCAAGAGCGTACTTCTTGTTCTGAAGCAGAGTGTGATCAATGGATGATTACACTGCTGTGTGTTTTACTTCAGAAATGGAGTTAAATCCCAGGCTCTGAGCCTTCCTACAACCAAGACTTCGTTTCAGGTAAGGGCAGTCACTTTTCAGCTCAAACGAACTACATCGTTCACGAAGCTCACACGTTTCTCATCTTAACAGACAAGCATTGGATTTTAGAGGAACAGTGCTTTGTATCAGTTTCAGAAGCAGAGTTGGACTATATAATGTCCGTATGTGTAGGAAACACCTTTGTTTTGTTCTGAGCACACTCACGTTTCCTGCTGTCTTAGAGAATTTAGAAAGCAAGAGCGTGATTCTTGCTCTAAAGCAGAGTGTCATCCATGGATGAAAACTATGCTGTGTGTTTCCCTTCAGAAATGGAGTTAAATCCCAGGCTCTGAGCCTTCCTACAAGCAAGACTTCAATTCAGGTAAGGGCAGACTCTTTTCTGCTCAAACGAACTACATCGTTCACGAAGCTCACACGTTTCTCATCTTAACTGACAAGCATTGGATTTTAGAGGACCGGTGCTTTGTATCAGTTTCAGAAGCAGAGTTGGACTATATAATGTCCGTATGTGTAGGAAACACCGTTCTTTTGTTCTCAGCACACTCACGTTTCCTGCTGTCTTAGAGACTCTAGAAAGCAAGAGCGTGCTTCTTATTCTAAAGCAGAGTGTGATGAATGGATGATTACACTGCTGTGTGTTTTACTTCAGAAATGGAGTTAAATCCCAGGCTCTGAGCCTTCCTACAAGGAAGACTTCAATTAAGATAAGGGCAGTCACTTTTCTGCTCAAACGAACTACATCGTTCACGAAGATCACACGTTTCTCATCTTAAATGACAAGCTTGGATGTTAGAGGGTCAGTGCTTTGTATCAGTTTCAGAAGCAGATTTGGACTACATATGGTTCACATGTGTAGGAAACACCGTTATTTTGTTCTGGGCACACTCAGATTTCCTGCTGTCTTAGAGAGTCTAGAAAGCAAGAGTGTGTTTCTCGCTCTAAAGCAGAGTGTGATCCATGGATGAGAACTATGCTGTGGGTTTCCCTTCAGAAATGGACTTAAATGCCAGGCTCTGTGTCTTACTACAAGCAAGACTTCGTTTCAGGTAAGGGCAGTCACTTTTCAGTTCAAAGGAACTACATCATTCACAAAGCTCACACGTTTCTCATCTTAACTGACAAGCATTGGATGTTAGAGGACCAGTGCTTTGTATCAGTTTCAGAAGCAGAGTTGGACTAGGTATGCTCTGTATGTGTAGGAAACACCGTTCTTTTGTACTCAGCACACTCACGTTTCCTGCTGTCTTAGAGACTCTAGAAAGCAAGAGAGTGCTTCTTGTTCTGAAGCAGAGTGTGATCAATGGATGATTACACTGCTGTGTGTTTTACTTCAGAAATGGAGTTAAATCCCAGGCTCTGAGCCTTCCTACAAGCAAGACTTCAATTAAGGTAAGGGCAGTCACTTTTTTGCTCAAATGAACTACATCGTTCACGAAGCTCACACTTTTCTCATCTTAACTGACAAGAATTGGATGTTAGAGGGTCAGTGCTTTGTATCAGTTTCAGAAGCATAGTTGGACTACATATGGTCCATATGTGTAGGAAACACGGTTCTATTGTTCTGGGCACACTCAGATTTCCTGCTATATTAGAGATTCTAGAAAGCAAGAGTGTGCTTCTCGCTCTAAAGCAGAGTGTGATCCATGGATGAGAACTATGCTGTGTGTTTCCCTTCAGAAATGGACTTAAATCCCAGGCTCTGTGTCTTACTACAAGCAACACATCGTTTCAGGTAAGGGCAGTCACTTTTCAGTTCAAAGGAACTACATCATTCACAAAGCTCACACGTTTCTCATCTTAACTGACAAGCATTGGATGTTAGAGGACCAGTGCTTTGTATCAGTTTCAGAAGCAGAGTCGGACTAGATATGGTCCGTATGTGTAGGAAACACCGTTCTTTTGTTGTCAGCACACTCACGTTTCCTGCTGTCTTAGAGACTCTAGAAAGCAAGAGCGTACTTCTTGTTCTGAAGCAGAGTGTGATCAATGGATGATTACACTGCTGTGTGTTTTACTTCAGAAATGGAGTTAAATCCCAGGCTCTGAGCCTTCCTACAACCAAGACTTCGTTTCAGGTAAGGGCAGTCACTTTTCTGCTCAAACGAACTACATCGTTCACGAAGCTCACACGTTTCTCATCTTAACTGACAAGCATTGGATGGTAGAGGGTCAGTGCTTTGTATGTGTTTCAGAAGCAGTGTTGGACTAGATATGGTCCGTATGTGTCGGAAACACCGTTGTTTTGTTCTGAGCACACTCAGGTTTCCTGCAGTCTTAGAGAATTTAGAAAGCAAGAGCATAATTCTTGCTCTAAAGCAGAGTGTCATCCATGGATGAAAACTATGCTGTGTGTTTCCCTTCATAAATGGACTTAAATCCCAGGCTCTATGTCTTCCTACAAGCAAGACTTCGTTTCAGGTAAGGGCAGTCACTTTTCAGCTCAAACGAACTACATCATTCACAAAGCTCACACGTTTCTCATCCAAACAGACAAGCATTGGATTTTAGAGGAACAGTGCTTTGTATCAGTTTCAGAAGCAGAGTTGGACTATATAATGTCCGTATGTGTAGGAAACACCGTTGTTTTGTTCTGACCACACTCACGTTTCCTGCTGTCTTAGAGAATTTAGAAAGCAAGAGCGTAATTCTTGCTCTAAAGCAGAGTGTCATCCATGAATGAGAACTATGCTGTGTGTTTCCCTTCAGAAATGGACTTAAATGCCAGGCTCTGTGTCTTACTACAAGCAAGACTTCGTTTCAGTTAAGGGCAGTCACTTTTCAGTTCAAAGGAACTACATCATTCACAAAGCTCACACGTTTCTCATCTTAACTGACAAGATTGGATGTTAGAGGACCACTGCTTTGTATCAGTTTCAGAAGCAGAGTTGGACTAGGTATGGTCTGTATGTGTAGGAAACACCGTTCTTTTGGACTCAGCACACTCACGTTTCCTGCTGTCATAGAGACTCTAGAAAGCAAGAGCGTGCTTCTTGTTCTGAAGCAGAGTGTGATCAATGGATGATTACACTGCTGTGTGTTTTACTTCAGAAATGGAGTTAAATCCCAGGCTCTGAGTCTTCCTACAAGCAAGACTTCGTTTCAGGTAAGGGCAGTAACTTTTCTGCTCTAACGAACTACATCGTTCACTGAGCTCACACGTTTCTCATCTTAACTGACAAGCATTGGATGTTAGAGGGTCAGTGATTTGTATCAGTTTTAGAAACAGATTTGGACTAGATATGGTCCATATATGTAGGAAACACCGTTTTTTGTTCTGGGCACACTCAGATTTCCTGCAGTCTTACAGACTCTAGAAGGCAAGTGTATGCTTCTCGCTCTAAAGCAGAGTGTGATCCATGGATGAATACTATGCTGTGTGTTTCCCTTCAGAAATGGAGTAAAATCCCATGCTCTCAGTCTTACTACAAGCAAGACTTCGTTTCAGGTAAGGGCAGTCACTTTTCAGTTCAAAGGAACTACATCATTCACAAAGCTCGCACGTTTTTCATCTTAACTGACAAGCATTGGATGTTAGAGGACCAGTGCTTTGTATCTGTTTCAGAAGCAGTGTTGGACTAGATATGGTCCCTATGTATAGGAAACACCGTTCTTTTTTTCTGGGCACACTCAGATTTCCTGCTGTCTTAGAGACTTTAGAAAGCAAGAGCGTGCTTCTCGCTCTAAAGCAGAGTGTCATCCATGGATGAAAACGATGCTGTGTTTTTCCCTTCAGAAAAGGAGTTAAATCCCAGGCTCTATGTCTTCCTACAAGCAAGACTTCGTTTCAGGTAAGGGCAGTCACTTTTCAGCTCAAACTAACTGCATCGTTCACGAAGCTCACACGTTTCTCATCTTAACAGACAAGCATGGGATTTTAGAGGACCAGTGCTTTGTATCAGTTTCAGAAGCAGAGTCGGACTATATAATGTCTGTATGTGTAGGAAACACCGTTCTTTTGTTCTCAGCACACTCACGTTTCCTGCTGTCTTAGAGATTCTAGAAATCAAGAGGTGCTTCTTATTCTAAAGCAGAGTGTGATGAATGGATGATTACACTGCTGTGTGTTTTACTTCAGAAATGGAGTTAAATCCCAGGCTCTGAGCCTTCCTACAAGCAAGACTTCAATTAAGGTAAGGGCAGTCACTTTTCTGCTCAAACGAACTACATCGTTCACGAAGCTCACACGTTTCTCATCTTAACTGACAAGAATTGGATGTTAGAGGGTCAGTGCTTTGTATCAGTTTCAGAAGCAGATTTGGACTACATATGGTCCATATGTGTAGGAAACACGGTTCTATTGTTCTGGGCACACTCAGATTTCCTGCTATATTAGAGATTCTAGAAAGCAAGAGTGTGCTTCTCGCTCTAAAGCAGAGTGTGATCCATGGATGAGAACTATGCTGTGTGTTTCCCTTCAGAAATGGACTTAAATCCCAGGCTCTGTGTCTTACTACAAGCAACACATCGTTTCAGGTAAGGGCAGTCACTTTTCAGTTCAAAGGAACTACATCATTCACAAATCTCACACGTTTCTCATCTTAACTGACAAGCATTGGATGTTAGAGGACCAGTGCTTTGTATCAGTTTCAGAAGCAGAGTTGGACTAGATATGGTCCGTATGTGTAGGAAACACCGTTCTTTTGTTGTCAGCACACTCACGTTTCCTGCTGTCTTAGAGACTCTAGAAAGCATGAGCGTACTTCTTGTTCTGAAGCAGAGTGTGATCAATGGATGATTACACTGCTGTGTGTTTTACTTCAGAAATGGAGTTAAATCCCAGGCTCTGAGCCTTCCTACAACCAAGACTTCGTTTCAGGTAAGGGCAGTCACTTTTCTGCTCAAACGAACTACATCGTTCACGAAGCTCACACGTTTCTCATCTTAACTGACAAGCATTGGATGTTAGAGGGTCAGTGCTTTGTATGTGTTTCAGAAGCAGTGTTGGACTAGATATGGTCCGTATGTGTCGGAAACACCGTTGTTTTGTTCTGAGCACACTCACGTTTCCTGCAGTCTTAGAGAATTTAGAAAGCAAGAGCGTAATTCTTGCTCTAAAGCAGAGTGTCATCCATGGATGAAAACTATGCTGTGTGTTTCCCTTCAGAAATGGACTTAAATCCCAGGCTCTATGTCTTCCTACAAGCAAGACTTCGTTTCAGGTAAGGGCAGTCACTTTTCAGCTCAAACGAACTACATCATTCACAAAGCTCACACGTTTCTCATCCAAACAGACAAGCATTGGATTTTAGAGGAACAGTGCTTTGTATCAGTTTCAGAAGCAGAGTTGGACTATATAATGTCCGTATGTGTAGGAAACACCGTTGTTTTGTTCTGAGCACACTCACGTTTCCTGCTGTCTTAGAGAATTTAGAAAGCAAGAGCGTGATTCTTGCTCTAAAGCAGAGTGTCATCCATGGATGAGAACTATGCTGTGTGTTTCCCTTCAGAAATGGACTTAAATGCCAGGCTCTGTGTCTTACTACAAGCAAGACTTCGTTTCAGTTAAGGGCAGTCACTTTTCAGTTCAAAGGAACTACATCATTCACAAAGCTCACACGTTTCTCATCTTAACTGACAATCATTGGATGTTAGAGCACCACTGCTTTGTATCAGTTTCAGAAGCAGAGTTGGACTAGGTATAGTCTGTATGTGTAGGAAACACCTTTCTTTTGTACTCAGCACACTCACGTTTCCTGCTGTCTTAGAGACTCTAGAAAGCAAGAGCGTGCTTCTTGTTCTGAAGCAGAGTGTGATCAATGGATGATTACACTGCTGTGTGTTTTACTTCAGAAATGGAATTAAATCCCAGGCTCTGAGCCTTCCTACAAGCAAGACTTCGTTTCAAGTAAGGGCAGTAACTTTTCTGCTCTAACGAACTACATCGTTCACTGAGCTCACACGTTTCTCATCTTAACTGACAAGCATTGGATGTTAGAGGGTCAGTGATTTGTATCAGTTTTAGAAACAGATTTGGACTAGATATGGTCCATATATGTAGGAAACACCGTTCTTTTGTTCTGGGCACACTCAGATTTCCTGCAGTCTTACAGATTCTAGAAGGCAAGAGTATGCTTCTCGCTCTAAAGCAGAGTGTGATCCATGGATGAATACTATGCTGTGTGTTTCCCTTCAGAAATGGAGTAAAATCCCATGCTCTGAGTCTTACTACAAGCAAGACTTCGTTTCAGGTAAGGGCAGTCACTTTTCAGTTCAAAGGAACTACATCATTCACAAAGCTCGCACTTTTTTCATCTTAACTGACAAGCATTGGATGTTAGAGGACCAGTGCTTTGTATCTATTTCAGAAGCAGTGTTGGACTAGATATGGTCCCTATGTATAGGAAACACCGTTCTTTTGTTCTGGGCACACTCAGATTTCCTGCTGTCTTAGAGATTTTAGAAAGCAAGAGCGTGCTTCTCGCTCTAAAGCAGAGTGTCATCCATGGATGAAAACGATGCTGTGTGTTTCCCTTCAGAAAAGGAGTTAAATCCCAGGCTCTATGTCTTCCTACAAGCAAGACTTCGTTTCAGGTAAGGGCAGTCACTTTTCAGCTCAAACTAACTGCATCGTTCACGAAGCTCACACGTTTCTCATCTTAACAGACAAGCATGGGATTTTAGAGGACCAGTGCTTTGTATCAGTTTCAGAAGCAGAGTCGGACTATATAATGTCTGTATGTGTAGGAAACACCGTTCTTTTGTTCTCAGCACACTCACGTTTCCTGCTGTCTTAGAGATTCTAGAAATCAAGAGGTGCTTCTTATTCTAAAGCAGAGTGTGATGAATGGATGATTACACTGCTGTGTGTTTTACTTCAGAAATGGAGTTAAATCCCAGGCTCTGAGCCTTCCTACAAGCAAGACTTCAATTAAGGTAAGGGCAGTCACTTTTCTGCGCAAACGAACTACATCGTTCACGAAGCTCACACGTTTCTCATCTTAACTGACAAGAATTGGATGTTAGAGGGTCAGTGCTTTGTATCAGTTTCAGAAGCAGATTTGGACTACATATGGTCCATATGTGTAGGAAACACGGTTCTATTGTTCTGGGCACACTCAGATTTCCTGCTATATTAGAGATTCTAGAAAGCAAGAGTGTGCTTCTCGCTCTAAAGCAGAGTGTGATCCATGGATGAGAACTATGCTGTGTGTTTCCCTTCAGAAATGGACTTAAATCCCAGGCTCTGTGTCTTACTACAAGCAACACATCGTTTCAGGTAAGGGCAGTCACTTTTCAGTTCAAAGGAACTACATCATTCACAAATCTCACACGTTTCTCATCTTAACTGACAAGCATTGGATGTTAGAGGACCAGTGCTTTGTATCAGTTTCAGAAGCAGAGTTGGACTAGATATGGTCCGTATGTGTAGGAAACACCGTTCTTTTGTTGTCAGCACACTCACGTTTCCTGCTGTCTTAGAGACTCTAGAAAGCAAGAGCGTACTTCTTGTTCTTAAGCAGAGTGTGATCAATGGATGATTACACTGCTGTGTGTTTTACTTCATAAATGGAGTTAAATCCCAGGCTCTGAGCCTTCCTACAAGCAAGACTTCGTTTCAGGTAAGGGCAGTCACTTTTCTGCTCAAACGAACTACATCGTTCACGAAGCTCACACGTTTCTCATCTTAACTGACAAGCATTGGATGGTAGAGGGTCAGTGCTTTGTATCTGTTTCAGAAGCAGTGTTGGACTAGATATGGTCCGTATGTGTAGGAAACACCATTGTTTTGTTCTGAGCACACTCACGTTTCCTGCTGTCTTAGAGAATTTAGAAAGCAAGAGCGTAATTCTTGCTCTAAAGCAGAGAGTCATCCATGGATGAAAACTATGCTGTGTGTTTCCCTCAGAAATGGACTTAAATCCCAGGCTCTATGTCTTCCTACAAGCAAGACTTTGTTTCAGGTAAGGGCAGTCACTTTTCAGCTCAAACGAACTACATCATTCACAAAGCTCACACGTTTCTCATCCTAACAGACAAGCATTGGATTTTAGAGGAACAGTGCTTTGTATCAGTTTCAGAAGCAGAGTTGGACTATATAATGTCTGTATGTGTAGGAAACACCGTTGTTTTGTTCTGAGCACACTCACGTTTCCTGCTGTCTTAGAGAATTTAGAAAGCAACAGCGTGATTCTTGCTCTAAAGCAGAGTGTCATCCATGGATGAAAACTATCCTGTGTGTTTCCCTTCAGAAATGGAGATAATCCCAGGCTCTGAGCCTTCCTACAAGCAAGACTTCAATTCAGGTAAGGGCAGACTCTTTTCTGCTCAAAAGAACTACATCATTCACGAAGCTCACATGTTTCTCATCTTAACTGACAAGCATTGGATGTTAGAGGGTCAGTGCTTTGTATCAGTTTTAGAAGCAGATTTGGACTACATATGGTCCATATGTATAGGAAACACGGTTCTTTTGTTCTGGGCACACTCAGATTTCCTGCTGTATCAGAGACTCTAGAAAGCAAGAGTGTGCTTCTTGCTCTAAAGCAGAGTGTGATCCATGGATGAGAACTATGCTGTGTGTTTCCCTTCAGAAATGGTCTTAAATCCCAGACTCTGTGTCTTACTACAAGCAAGACTTCGTTTCAGGTAAGGGCAGTCACTTTTCAGCTCAAACGAACTACATCGTTCACGAAGCTCACACGTTTCTCATCTTAACAGACATGCATTGGATTTTAGAGGACCGGTGCTTTGTATCAGTTTCAGAAGCAGAGTTGGACTATATAATGTCCTTATGTGTAGGAAACACCGTTCTTTTGTTCTCGGCACACTCACGTTTCCTGCTGTCTTAGAGACTCTAGAAAGCAAGAGCGTGCTTCTTATTTTAAAGCAGAGTGTGATCAATGGATGATTACACTGCTGTGTGTTTTACTTCAGAAACGGAGGAGTTAAATCCCAGGCTCTGAGCCTTCCTACAACCAAGACTTCAATTACGGTAAGGGCAGTCAGTTTTGTGCTCAAACGAACTACATCGTTCACGAAGATCACACGTTTCTCATCTTAAATGACAAGCATTGGATGTTAGAGGGTCAGTGCTTTGTATCAGTTTCAGAAGCAGATTTGGACTACATATGGTCCATATGTGTAGGAAACACCGTTCTTTTGTTCTGGGCACACTCAGATTTCCTGCTGTCTTAGAGACTCTAGAAAGCAAGAGTGTGCTTCTCGCTCTAAAGCAGAGTGTGATCCATAGATGAGAACTATGCTGTGTGTTTCCCTTCAGAAATGGTGTTAAATCCCATGCTCTGAGTCTTACTACAAGAAAGACTTCGTTTCTGGTAAGGGCAGTCACTTTTCAGTTCAAAGGAACTACATCATTCACAAAGCTCACACATTTCTCTTCTTAACTGACAAGCATTGGATGTTAGAGGACCAGTGCTTTGTATCTGTTTCAGAAGCAGTTTTGGACTAGATATGGTCCCTATGTATAGGAAACACCGTTCTTTTGTTCTGGGCACACTCAGATTTCCTGCTGTCTTAGAGACTTTAGAAAGCTAGAGCATGCTTCTCGCTCTAAAGCAGAGTGTCATCCATGGATGAAAACGATGCTGTGTGTTTCCCTTCAGAAAAGGAGTTAAATCCCAGGTTCTATGTCTTCCTACAAGCAAGACTTCGTTTCAGGTAAGGGCAGTCACTTTTCAGCTCAAACGAACTGCATCGTTCACGAAGCTCACACGTTTCTCATCTTAACAGACAAGCATGGGATTTTAGAGGACCAGTGCTTTGTATCAGTTTCAGAAGCAGAGTTGGACTATATAATGTCCGTATGTGTAGGAAACACCGTTCTTTTGTTCTCAGCACAGTCACGTTTCCTGCTGTCTTAGAGATTCTAGAAAGCAAGAGCGTGCTTCTTATTCTAAAGCAGAGTGTGATGAATGGATGATTACACTGCTGTGTGTTTTACTTCAGAAATGGAGTTAAATCCCAGGCTCTGAGCCTTCCTACAAGCAAGACTTCAATTAAGGTAAGGGCAGTCACTTTTCTGCTCAAACGAACAACATCGTTCACAAAGCTCACACGTTTCTCATCTTAACTGACAAGCATTGGATGTTAGAGGACCAGTGCTTTGTATCAGTTTCAGAAGCAGAGTTGGACTAGATATGGTCCGTATGTGTAGGAAACACCATTGTTTTCTTCTGAGCACACTCACGTTTCCTGCTGTCTTAGAGAATTTAGAAAGCAAGTGCGTAATTCTTGTTCTAAAGCAGAGTGTCATCCATGGATGAAAACTATGCTGTGTGTTTCCCTCAGAAATGGACTTAAATCCCAGGCTCTATGTCTTCCTACAAGCAAGACTTTGTTTCAGGTAAGGGCAGTCACTTTTCAGCTCAAACGAACTACATCATTCACAAAGCTCACACGTTTCTCATCCTAACAGACAAGCATTGGATTTTAGAGGAACAGTGCTTTGTATCAGTTTCAGAAGCAGAGTTGGACTATATAATGTCCGTATGTGTAGGAAACACCGTTGTTTTGTTCTGAGCACACTCACGTTTCCTGCTGTCTTAGAGAATTTAGAAAGCAAGAGCGTGATTCTTGCTCTAAAGCAGAGTGTCATCCATGGATGAAAACTATCCTGTGTGTTTCCCTTCAGAAATGGAGATAATCCCAGGCTCTGAGCCTTCCTACAAGCAAGACTTCAATTCAGGTAAGGGCAGACTCTTTTCTGCTCAAAAGAACTACATCGTTCACGAAGCTCACATGTTTCTCATCTTAACTGACAAGCATTGGATGTTAGAGGACCAGTGCTTTGTATCAGTTTTAGAAGCAGATTTGGACTACATATGGTCCATATGTGTAGGAAACACGGTTCTTTTGTTCTGGGCACACTCAGATTTCCTGCTGTATCAGAGACTCTAGAAAGCAAGAGTGTGCTTCTTGCTCTAAAGCAGAGTGTGATCCATGGATGAGAACTATGCTGTGTGTTTCCCTTCAGAAATGGACTTAAATCCCAGACTCTGTGTCTTACTACAAGCAACACTTCGTTTCAGGTAAGGGCAGTCACTTTTCAGCTCAAAGGAACTACATCGTTCACGAAGCTCACACGTTTCTCATCTTAACAGACATGCATTGGATTTTAGAGGACCGGTGCTTTGTATCAGTTTCAGAAGCAGAGTTGGACTATATAATGTCCGTATGTGTAGGAAACATCGTTCCTTTGTTCTCGGCACACTCACGTTTCCTGCTGTCTTAGAGACTCTAGAAAGCAAGAGCGTGCTTCTTATTTTAAAGCAGAGTGTGATCAATGGATGATTACACTGCTGTGTGTTTTACTTCAGAAACGGAGTTAAATCCCAGGCTCTGAGCCTTCCTACAATCAAGACTTCAATTACGGTAAGGGCAGTCAGTTTTGTGCTCAAACGAACTACATCGTTCACGAAGATCACACGTTTCTCATCTTAAATGACAAGCATTGGATGTTAGAGGGTCAGTGCTTTGTATCAGTTTCAGAAGCAGATTTGGACTACATATGGTCCATATGTGTAGGAAACACCGTTCATTTGTTCTGGGCACACTCAGATTTCCTGCTGTCTTAGAGACTCTAGAAAACAAGAGTGTGCTTCTCGCTCTAAAGCAGAGTGTGATCCATAGATGAGAACTATGCTGTGTGTTTCCCTTCAGAAATGGTGTTAAATCCCATGCTCTGAGTCTTACTACAAGAAAGACTTCGTTTCTGGTAAGGGCACTCACTTTTCATTTCAAAGGAACTACATCATTCACAAAGCTCACACATTTCTCTTCTTAACTAACAAGCATTGGATGTTAGAGGACCAGAGCTTTGTATCTGTTTCAGAAGCAGTGTTGGACTAGATATGGTCCCTATGTATAGGAAACACCGTTCTTTTGTTCTGGGCACACTCAGATTTCCTGCTGTCTTAGAGACTTTAAAAAGCTAGAGCATCCTTCTCGCTCTAAAGCAGAGTGTCATCCATGGATGAAAACGATGCTGTGTGTTTCCCTTCAGAAAAGGAGTTAAATCCCAGGTTCTATGACTTCCTACAAGCAAGACTTCGTTTCAGGTAAGGGCAGTCACTTTTCAGCTCAAAAGAACTGCATCGTTCACGAAGCTCACACGTTTCTCATCTTAACAGACAAGCATGGGATTTTAGAGGACCAGTGCTTTGTATCAGTTTCAGAAGCAGAGTTGGACTATATAATGTCCGTATGTGTAGTAAACACCGTTCTTTTGTTCTCAGCACACTCACGTTTCCTGCTGACTTAGAGATTCTAGATAGCAAGAGCGTGCTTCTTATTCTAAAGCAGAGTGTGATGAATGGATGTTTACACTGCTGTGTGTTTTACTTCAGAAATGGAGTTAAATCCCAGGCTCTGAGCCTTCCTACAAGCAAGACTTCAATTAAGGTAAGGGCAGTCACTTTTCTGCTCAAACGAACAACATCGTTCACAAAGCTCACACGTTTCTCATCTTAACTGACAAGAATTGGATGTTAGACGGTCAGTGCTTGTATCAGTTTCAGAAGCAGATTTGGACTACATATGGTCCATATGTGTAGAAACACGGTTCTTTTGTTCTGGGCACACTCAGATTTCCTGCTATATTAGAGATTCTAGAAAGCAAGAGTGTGCTTCTCGCTCTAAAGCAGAGTGTGATCCATGGATGAGAACTATGCTGTGTGTTTCCCTTCAGAAATGGACTTAAATCCCAGGCTCTGTGTCTTACTACAAGCAACACATCGTTTCAGGTAAGGGCAGTCACTTTTCAGTTCAAAGGAACTACATCATTCACAAAGCTCACACGTTTCTCATCTTAACTGACAAGCATTGGATGTTAGAGGACCAGTGCTTTGTATCAGTTTCAGAAGCAGAGTTGGACTAGATATGGTCCGTATATGTAGGAAACACCGTTCTTTTGTTGTCAGCACACTCACGTTTCCTGCTGTCTTAGAGACTCTAGAAAGCAATAGCTTACTTCTTGTTCTGAAGCAGAGTGTGATTAATGGATGATTACACTGCTGTGTGTTTTACTTCAGAAATGGAGTTAAATCCCAGGCTCTGAGCCTTCCTACAACCAAGACTTCGTTTCAGGTAAGGGCAGTCACTTTTCAGCTCAAACGAACTACATCGTTCACGAAGCTCACACGTTTCTAATCTTAACAGACAAGCATTGGATTTTAGAGGAACAGTGCTTTGTATCAGTTTCAGAAGCAGAGTTGGACTATATAATGTCCGTATGTGTAGGAAACACCATTGTTTTGTTCTGAGCACACTCACGTTTCCTGCTGTCTTAGAGAATTTAGAAAGCAAGAGCGTGATTCTTGCTCTAAAGCAGAGTGTCATCCATGGATGAAAACTATGCTGTGTGTTTCCCTTCAGAAATGGAGTTAAATCCCAGGCTCTGAGCCTTCCTACAAGCAAGACTTCAATTCAGGTAAGGGCAGACTCTTTTCTGCTCAAACGAACTACATCGTTCACGAAGCTCACACGTTTCTCATCTTAACTGACAAGCATTGGATGGTAGAGGGTCAGTGCTTTGTATCTGTTTCAGAATCAGTGTTGGACTAGATATGGTCCGTATGTGTAGGAAACACCATTGTTTTGTTCTGAGCACACTCACGTTTCCTGCTGTCTTAGAGAATTTAGAAAGCAAGAGCGTAATTCTTGCTCTAAAGCAGAGTGTCATCCATGGATGAAAACTATGCTGTGTGTTTCCCTTCAGAAATGGACTTAAATCCCAGGCTCTATGTCTTCCTACAAGCAAGACTTCGTTTCAGGTAAGGGCAGTCACTTTTCAGCTCAAACGAACTGCATCGTTCACGAAGCTCACACGTTTCTCATCTTAACAGACAAGCATGGGATTTTAGAGGACCAGTGCTTTGTATCAGTTTCAGAAGCAGAGTTGGACTATATAATGTCCGTATGTGTAGGAAACACCGTTCTTTTGTTCTCAGCACACTCACGTTTCCTGCTGTCTTAGAGAGTCTAGAAAGCAAGAGCGTGCTTCTTATTCTAAAGCAGAGTGTGATGAATGGATGATTACACTGCTGTGTGTTTTACTTCAGAAATGGAGTTAAATCCCAGGCTCTGAGCCTTCCTACAACCAAGACTTCGTTTCAGGTAAGGGCAGTCACTTTTCTGCTCAAACGAACTACATCGTTCACGAAGCTCACACGTTTCTCATCTTAACTGACAAGCATTGGATGGTAGAGGGTCAGTGCTTTGTATCTGTTTCAGAAGCAGTGTTGGACTAGATATGGTCCGTATGTGTAGGAAACACCGTTGTTTTGTTCTGAGCACACTCACGTTTCTTGCTGTCTTAGAGAATTTAGAAAGCAAGAGCGTAATTCTTGTTCTAAAGCAGAGTGTCATCCATGGATGAAAACTATGCTGTGTGTTTCCCTTCAGAAATGGACTTAAATCCCAGGCTCTATGTCTTCCTACAAGCAAGACTTCGTTTCAGGTAAGGGCATTAACTTTTAAGTTCAAAGGAACTGCATAGTTCACAAAGCTCACACGTTTCTCATCTTAACAGAGAAGCATTGGATTTTAGAGGAACAGTGCTTTGTATCAGTTTCAGAAGCAGAGTTGGACTATATAATGTCCGTATGTGTAGGAAACACCGTTGTTTTGTTCTGAGCACACTCACGTTTCCTGCTGTCTTAGAGAATTTAGAAAGCAAGAGCGTGATTCTTGCTCTAAAGCAGAGTGTCATCCATGGATGAAAACGATGCTGTGTGTTTCCCTTCAGAAAAGGAGTTAAATCCCAGGCTCTATGTCTTCCTACAAGCAAGACTTCGTTTCAGGTAAGGGCAGTCACTTTTCAGCTCAAACAAACTGCATCGTTCACGAAGCTCACAAGTTTCTCATCTTAACAGACAAGCATGGGATTTTAGAGGACCAGTGCTTTGTATCAGTTTCAGAAGCAGAGTTGGACTATATAATGTCCGTATGTGTAGGAAACACCGTTCTTTTGTTCTCAGCACACTCACGTTTCCTGCTGTCTTAGAGATTCTAGAAAGCAAGAGCGTGCTTCTTATTCTAAAGCAGAGTGTGATGAATGGATGATTACACTGCTGTGTGTTTTACTTCAGAAATGGAGTTAAATCCCAGGCTCTGAGCCTTCCTACAAGCAAGACTTCAATTAAGGTAAGGGCAGTCACTTTTCTGCTCAAACGAACTACATCGTTCACGAAGCTCACACGTTTCTCATCTTAACTGACAAGAATTGGATGTTAGAGGGTCAGTGCTTTGTATCAGTTTCAGAAGCAGATTTGGACTACATATGGTCCATATGTGTAGGAAACATGGTTCCTTTGTTCTGGGCACACTCAGATTTCCTGCTATATTAGAGATTCTAGAAAGCAAGAGTGTGCTTCTCGCTCTAAAGCAGAGTGTGATCCATGGATGAGAACTATGCTGTGTGTTTCCCTTCAGAAATGGACTTAAATCCCAGGCTCTGTGTCTTACTACAAGCAACACATCGTTTCAGGTAAGGGCAGTCACTTTTCAGTTCAAAGGAACTACATCATTCACAAAGCTCACACGTTTCTCATCTTAACTGACAAGCATTGGATGTTAGAGGACCAGTGCTTTGTATCAGTTTCAGAAGCAGAGTTGGACTAGATATGGTCCGTATATGTAGGAAACACCGTTCTTTTGTTGTCAGCACACTCACGTTTCCTGCTGTCTTAGAGACTCTAGAAAGCAATAGCTTACTTCTTGTTCTGAAGCAGAGTGTGATTAATGGATGATTACACTGCTGTGTGTTTTACTTCAGAAATGGAGTTAAATCCCAGGCTCTGAGCCTTCCTACAACCAAGACTTCGTTTCAGGTAAGGGCAGTCACTTTTCAGCTCAAACGAACTACATCGTTCACGAAGCTCACACGTTTCTAATCTTAACAGACAAGCATTGGATTTTAGAGGAACAGTGCTTTGTATCAGTTTCAGAAGCAGAGTTGGACTATATAATGTCCGTATGTGTAGGAAACACCATTGTTTTGTTCTGAGCACACTCACGTTTCCTGCTGTCTTAGAGAATTTAGAAAGCAAGAGCGTGATTCTTGCTCTAAAGCAGAGTGTCATCCATGGATGAAAACTATGCTGTGTGTTTCCCTTCAGAAATGGAGTTAAATCCCAGGCTCTGAGCCTTCCTACAAGCAAGACTTCAATTCAGGTAAGGGCAGACTCTTTTCTGCTCAAACGAACTACATCGTTCACGAAGCTCACACGTTTCTCATCTTAACTGACAAGCATTGGATGGTAGAGGGTCAGTGCTTTGTATCTGTTTCAGAATCAGTGTTGGACTAGATATGGTCCGTATGTGTAGGAAACACCATTGTTTTGTTCTGAGCACACTCACGTTTCCTGCTGTCTTAGAGAATTTAGAAAGCAAGAGCGTAATTCTTGCTCTAAAGCAGAGTGTCATCCATGGATGAAAACTATGCTGTGTGTTTCCCTTCAGAAATGGACTTAAATCCCAGGCTCTATGTCTTCCTACAAGCAAGACTTCGTTTCAGGTAAGGGCAGTCACTTTTCAGCTCAAACGAACTGCATCGTTCACGAAGCTCACACGTTTCTCATCTTAACAGACAAGCATGGGATTTTAGAGGACCAGTGCTTTGTATCAGTTTCAGAAGCAGAGTTGGACTATATAATGTCCGTATGTGTAGGAAACACCGTTCTTTTGTTCTCAGCACACTCACGTTTCCTGCTGTCTTAGAGAGTCTAGAAAGCAAGAGCGTGCTTCTTATTCTAAAGCAGAGTGTGATGAATGGATGATTACACTGCTGTGTGTTTTACTTCAGAAATGGAGTTAAATCCCAGGCTCTGAGCCTTCCTACAAGCAAGACTTCAATTAAGGTAAGGGCAGTCACTTTTCTGCGCAAACGAACTACATCGTTCACGAAGCTCACACGTTTCTCATCTTAACTGACAAGAATTGGATGTTAGAGGGTCAGTGCTTTGTATCAGTTTCAGAAGCAGATTTGGACTACATATGGTAAATATGTGTAGGAAACACGGTTCTTTTGTTCTGGGCACACTCAGATTTCCTGCTATATTAGAGATTCTAGAAAGCAAGAGTGTGCTTCTCGCTCTAAAGCAGAGTGTGATCCATGGATGAGAACTATGCTGTGTGTTTCCCTTCAGAAATGGACTTAAATCCCAGGCTCTGTGTCTTACTACAAGCAACACATCGTTTCAGGTAAGGGCAGTCACTTTTCAGTTCAAAGGAACTACATCATTCACAAAGCTCACACATTTCTCTTCTTAACTGACAAGCATTGGATGTTAGAGGACCAGTGCTTTGTATCTGTTTCAGAAGCAGTGTTGGACTAGATATGGTCCCTATGTATAGGAAACACCGTTCTTTTGTTCTGGGCACACTCAGATTTCCTGCTGTCTTAGAGACTTTAGAAAGTAAGAGCGTGCTTCTCGCTCTAAAGCAGAGTGTCAACCATGGATGAAAACGATGCTGTGTGTTTCCCTTCAGAAAAGGAGTTAAATCCCAGGCTCTATGTCTTCCTACAAGCAAGACTTCGTTTCAGGTAAGGGCAGTCACTTTTCAGCTCAAACGAACTGCATTGTTCACGAAGCTCACACGTTTCTCATCTTAACTGACAAGCATTGGATGGTAGAGGGTCAGTGCTTTGTATCTGTTTCAGAATCAGTGTTGGACTAGATATGGTCCGTATGTGTAGGAAACACCATTGTTTTGTTCTGAGCACACTCACGTTTCCTGCTGTCTTAGAGAATTTAGAAAGCAAGAGCGTAATTCTTGCTCTAAAGCAGAGTGTCATCCATGGATGAAAACTATGCTGTGTGTTTCCCTTCAGAAAGGGACTTAAATCCCAGGCTCTATGTCTTCCTACAAGCAAGACTTCGTTTCAGGTAAGGGCAGTCACTTTTCAGCTCAAACGAACTGCATCGTTCATGAAGGTCACACGTTTCTCATCTTAACAGACAAGCATGGGATTTTAGAAGACCAGTGCTTTGTATCAGTTTCAGAAGCAGAGTTGGACTATATAATGTCCGTATGTGTAGGAAACACCGTTCTTTTGTTCTCAGCACACTCACGTTTCCTGCTGTCTTAGAGACTCCAGAAAGCAAGAGCGTGCTTCTTATTCTAAAGCAGAGTGTGATGAATGGATGATTCCACTGCTGTGTGTTTTACTTCAGAAATGGAGTTAAATCCCAGGCTCTGAGTCTTCCTACAAGCAAGACTTCAATTAAGGTAAGGGCAGTCACTTTTCAGCTCAAACGAACTACATCGTTCACGAAGCTCACACGTTTCTAATCTTAAGAGACAAGCATTGGATTTTAGAGGAACAGTGCTTAGTATCAGTTTCAGAAGCAGAGTTGGACTATATAATGTCCGTATGTGTAGGAAACACCGTTGTTTTGTTCTGAGCACACTCACGTTTCCTGCTGTCTTAGAGAATTTAGAAAGCAAGAGCGTGATTCTTGCTCTAAAGCAGAGTGTCATCCATGGATGAAAACTATGCTGTGTGTTTCCCTTCAGAAATGGAGTTAAATCCCAGGCTCTGAGCCTTCCTACAAGCAAGACTTCAATTCAGGTAAGGGCAGACTCTTTTCTGCTCAAACGAACTACATCGTTCACGAAGCTCACACGTTTCTCATCTTAACTGACAAGCATTGGATGGTAGAGGGTCAGTGCTTTGTATCTGTTTCAGAATCAGTGTTGGACTAGATATGGTCCGTATGTGTAGGAAACACCATTGTTTTGTTCTGAGCACACTCACGTTTCCTGCTGTCTTAGAGAATTTAGAAAGCAAGAGCGTAATAATTGCTCTAAAGCAGAGTGTCATCCATGGATGAAAACTATGCTGTGTGTTTCCCTTCAGAAATGGACTTAAATCCCAGGCTCTATGTCTTCCTACAAGCAAGACTTCGTTACAGGTAAGGGCAGTCACTTTTCAGCTCAAACGAATTGCATCGTTCACGAAGCTCACACGTTTCTCATCTTAACAGACAAGCATGGGATTTTAGAGGACCAGTGCTTTGTATCAGTTTCAGAAGCAGAGTTGGACTATATAATGTCCGTATGTGTAGGAAACACCGTTCTTTTGTTCTCAGCACACTCACGTTTCCTGCTGTCTTAGAGATTCTAGAAAGCAAGAGCGTGCTTCTTATTCTAAAGCAGAGTGTGATGAATGGATGATTACACTGCTGTGTGTTTTACTTCAGAAATGGAGTTAAATCCCAGGCTCTGAGACTTCCTACAAGCAAGACTTCAATTAAGGTAAGGGCAGTCACTTTTCTGCGCAAACGAACTACATCGTTCACGAAGCTCACACGTTTCTCATCTTAACTGACAAGAATTGGATGTTAGAGGGTCAGTGCTTTGTATCAGTTTCAGAAGCAGATTTGGACTACATATGGTCCATATGTGTAGGAAACACGGTTCTATTGTTCTGGGCACACTCAGATTTCCTGCTATATTAGAGATTCTAGAAAGCAAGAGTGTGCTTCTCGCTCTAAAGCAGAGTGTGATCCATGGATGAGAACTATGCTGTGTGTTTCCCTTCAGAAATGGACTTAAATCCCAGGCTCTGTGTCTTACTACAAGCAACACATCGTTTCAGGTAAGGGCAGTCACTTTTCAGTTCAAAGGAACTACATCATTCACAAAGCTCACACGTTTCTCATCTTAACTGACAAGCATTGGATGTTAGAGGACCACTGCTTTGTATCAGTTTCAGAAGCAGAGTTGGACTAGATATGGTCCGTATGTGTAGGAAACACCGTTCTTTTGTTGTCAGCACACTCACGTTTCCTGCTGTCTTAGAGACTCTAGAAAGCAAGAGCGTACTTCTTGTTCTGAAGCAGAGTGTGATCAATGGATGATTACACTGCTGTGTGTTTTACTTCAGAAATGGAGTTAAATCCCAGGCTCTGAGCCTTCCTACAACCAAGACTTCGTTTCAGGTAAGGGCAGTCACTTTTCTGCTCAAACGAACTACATCGTTCACGAAGCTCACACGTTTCTCATCTTAACTGACAAGCATTGGATGGTAGAGGGTCAGTGCTTTGTATCTGTTTCAGAAGCAGTGTTGGACTAGATATGGTCCGTATGTGTAGGAAACACCGTTGTTTTGTTCTGAGCACACTCACGTTTCTTGCTGTCTTAGAGAATTTAGAAAGCAAGAGCATAATTCTTGCTCTAAAGCAGAGTGTCATCCATGGATGAAAACTATGCTGTGTGTTTCCCTTCAGAAATGGACTTAAATCCCAGGCTCTATGTCTTCCTACAAGCAAGACTTCGTTTCAGGTAAGGGCATTAACTTTTAAGTTCAAACGAACTGCATAGTTCACAAAGCTCACACGTTTCTCATCTTAACAGAGAAGCATTGGATTTTAGAGGAACAGTGCTTTGTATCAGTTTCAGAAGCAGAGTTGTACTACATATGGTCCATATGTGTAGGAAACTCCGTTCTTTTGTTCGGGGCACACTCACGTTTCCTGCTGTCTTAGAGACTCTAGAAAGCAAGAGCGTGCTTCTCGCTCTAAAGCAGAGTGTGATCCATGGATGAGAACTATGCTGTGTGTTTGCCTTCAGAAATGGAGTTAAATCCCAGGCTCTGAGTCTTCCTACAAGCAAGACTTCGTTTCAGGTAAGGGCAGTCACTTTTCAGCTCAAACGAACTACATCGTTCACGAAGCTCACACGTTTCTCATCTTAACAGACATGCATTGGATTTTGTAGGACCGGTGCTTTGTATCAGTTTCAGAAGCAGAGTTGGACTATATAATGTCCGTATGTGTAGGAAACACCGTTCTTTTGTTCTCAGCACACTCACGTTTCCTGCTGTCTTAGAGACTCTAGAAAGCAAGAGCGTGCTTCTAATTTTAAAGCAGAGTGTGATCAATGGATGATTACACTGCTGTGTGTTTTACTTCAGAAATGGAGTTAAATCCCAGGCTCTGAGCCTTCCTACAAGCAAGACTTCAATTAAGGTAAGGTCAGTCACTTTTCTGCTCAAACGAACTACATCGTTCACGAAGATCACACGTTTCTCATCTTAAATGACAAGCATTGGATGTTAGAGGGTCAGTGCTTTGTATCAGTTTCAGAAGCAGATTTGGACTACATATGGTCCATATGTGTAGGAAACACCGTTCTTTTGTTGTGGGCACACTCAGATTTCCTGCTGTCTTAGAGACTCTAGAAAGCAAGAGTGTGCTTCTCGCTCTAAAGCAGAGTTTGATCCATGGATGAGAACTATGCTGTGTGTTTCCCTTCAGAAATGGTGTTAAATCCCATGCTCTGAGTCTTACTACAAGAAAGACTTCGTTTCAGGTAAGGGCAGTCACTTTTCAGTTCAAAGGAACTACATCATTCACAAAGCTCACACATTTCTCTTCTTAACTGACAAGCATTGGATGTTAGAGGACCAGTGCTTTGTATCTGTTTCAGAAGCAGTGTTGGACTAGATATGGTCCCTATGTATAGGAAACACCGTTCTTTTGTTCTGGGCACACTCAGATTTCCTGCTGTCTTAGAGACTTTAGAAAGCAAGAGCGTGCTTCTCGCTCTAAAGCAGAGTGTCAACCATGGATGAAAACGATGCTGTGTGTTTCCCTTCAGAAAAGGAGTTAAATCCCAGGCTCTATGTCTTCCTACAAGCAAGACTTTGTTTCAGGTAAGGGCAGTCACTTTTCAGCTCAAACGAACTGCATTGTTCACGAAGCTCACACGTTTCTCATCTTAACAGACAAGCATTGGATGTTAGAGGACCACTGCTTTGTATCAGTTTCAGAAGCAGAGTTGGACTATATAATGTCCGTATGTGTAGGAAACACGGTTCTTTTGTTGTCAGCACACTCACGTTTCCTGCTGTCTTAGAGAATATAGAAAGCAAGAGCGTACTTCTTGTTCTGAAGCAGAGTGTGATCAATGGATGATTACACTGCTGTGTGTTTCCCTTCAGAAATGGACTTAAATCCCAGGCTCTATGTCTTCCTACAAGCAAGACTTCGATTCAGGTAAGGGCAGTCACTTTTCAGCTCAAACGAACTACATCGTTCACGAAGCTCACACGTTTCTCATCTTAACAGACAAGCATTGGATTTTAGAGGAACAGTGCTTTGTATCAGTTTCAGAAGCAGAGATGGACTATATAATGTCCGTATGTGTAGGAAACACCGTTGTTTTGTTCTGAGCACACTCACGTTTCCTGCTGTCTTAGAGAATTTAGAAAGCAAGAGCGTGATTCTTGCTCTAAAGCAGAGTGTCATCCATGGATGAAAACGATGCTGTGTGTTTCCCTTCAGAAAAGGAGTTAAATCCCAGGCTCTATGTCTTCCTACAAGCAAGACTTCGTTTCAGATAAGGGCAGTCACTTTTCAGCTCAAACGAACTGCATCGTTCACGAAGCTCACAAGTTTCTCATCTTAACAGACAAGCATGGGATTTTAGAGGACCAGTGCTTTGTATCAGTTTCAGAAGCAGAGTTGGACTATATAATGTCCGTACGTGTAGGAAACACCGTTCTTTTGTTCTCAGCACACTCACGTTTCCTGCTGTCTTAGAGATTCTAGAAAGCAAGAGCGTGCTTCTTATTCTAAAGCAGATTGTGATGAATGGATGATTACACTGCTGTGTGTTTTACTACAGAAATGGAGTTAAATCCCAGGCTCTGAGCCTTCCTACAAGCAAGACTTCAATTAAGGTAAGGGCAGTCACTTTTCTGCTCAAACGAACTACATCGTTCACGAAGCTCACACGTTTCTAATCTTAACAGACAACCATTGGATTTTAGAGGAACAGTGCTTTGTATCAGTTTCAGAAGCAGAGTTGGACTATATAATGTCCGTATGTGTAGGAAACACCGTTGTTTCGTTCTGAGCACACTCACGTTTCCTGCTGTCTTAGAGAATTTAGAAAGCAAGAGCGTGATTCTTGCTCTAAAGCAGAGTGTCATCCATGGATGAAAACTATGCTGTGTGTTTCCCTTCAGAAATGGAGTTAAATCCCAGGCTCTGAGCCTTCCTACAAGCAAGACTTCAATTCAGGTAAGGGCAGACTCTTTTCTGCTCAAACGAACTACATCGTTCACTGAGCTCACAAGTTTCTCATCTTAACAGACAAGCATTGGATGTTAGAGGAACAGTGCTTTGTATCACTTTCAGAAGCAGAGTTGGACTAGATATGGTCCGTATGTGTAGGAGACAACGTTCTTTTGTTGTCAGCACACTCACGTTTCTTGCTGTCTTAGAGACTCTAGAAAGCAAGAGCATACTTCTTGTTCTGAAGCAGAGTGTGATCAATGGATGATTACACTACTGTGTGTTTTACTTCAGAAATGGAGTTAAATCCCAGGCTCTGAGCCTTCCTACAACCAAGACTTCTTTTCAGGTAAGGGCAGTCACTTTTCTGCTCAAACGAACTACATCGTTCACGAAGCTCACACGTTTCTCATCTTAACTGACAAGCATTGGATGGTAGAGGGTCAGTGCTTTGTATCTGTTTCAGAATCAGTGTTGGACTAGATATGGTCCGTATGTGTAGGAAACATCATTGTTTTGTTCTGAGCACACTCACGTTTCCTGCTGTCTTAGAGAATTTAGAAAGCAAGAGCGTAATTCTTGCTCTAAAGCAGAGTGTCATCCATGGATGAAAACTATGCTGTGTGTTTCCCTTCAGAAATGAACTTAAATCCCAGGCTCTATGTCTTCCTACAAGCAAGACTTCGTTTCAGGTAAGGGCAGTCACTTTTCAGCTCAAACGAACTGCATCGTTCACGAAGCTCACACGTTTCTCATCTTAACAGACAAGCATGGGGTTTAGAGGACCAGTGCTTTGTATCAGTTTCAGAAGCAGAGTTGGACTATATAATGTCCGTATGTGTAGGAAACACCGTTCTTTTGTTCTCAGCACACTCACGTTTCCTGCTGTCTTAGAGATTCTAGAAAGCAAGAGCGTGCTTCTTATTCTAAAGCAGAGTGTGATGAATGGATGATTACACTGCTGTGTGTTTTACTTCAGAAATGGAGTTAAATCCCAGGCTCTGAGCCTTCCTACAAGCAAGACTTCAATTAAGGTAAGGGCAGTCACTTTTCTGCGCAAACGAACTACATCGTTCACGAAGCTCACACGTTTCTCATCTTAACCGACAAGAATTGGATGTTAGAGGGTCAGTGCTTTGTATCAGTTTCAGAAGCAGATTTGGACTACATATGGTCCATATGTGTAGGAAACACGGTTCTATTGTTCTGGGCACACTCAGATTTCCTGCTATATTAGAGATTCTAGAAAGCAAGAGTGTGCTTCTCGCTCTAAAGCAGAGTGTGATCCATGGATGAGAACTATGCTGTGTGTTTCCCTTCAGAAATGGACTTAAATCCCAGGCTCTGTGTCTTACTACAAGCAACACATCGTTTCAGGTAAGGGCAGTCACTTTTCAGTTCAAAGGAACTACATCATTCACAAAGCTCACACGTTTCTCATCTTAACTGACAAGCATTGGATGTTAGAGGACCAGTGCTTTGTATCAGTTTCAGAAGCAGAGTTGGACTAGATATGGTCCGTATGTGTAGGAAACACCGTTCTTTTGTTGTCAGCACACTCACGTTTCCTGCTGTCTTAGAGACTCTAGAAAGCAAGAGCGTACTTCTTGTTCTGAAGCAGAGTGTGATCAATGGATGATTACACTGCTGTGTGTTTTACTTCAGAAATGGAGTTAAATCCCAGGCTCTGAGCCTTCCTACAACCAAGACTTCGTTTCAGGTAAGGGCAGTCACTTTTCTGCTCAAACGAACTACATCGTTCACGAAGCTCACACGTTTCTCATCTTAACTGACAAGCATTGGATGGTAGAGGGTCAGTGCTTTGTATCTGTTTCAGAAGCAGTGTTGGACTAGATATGGTCCGTATGTGTAGGAAACACCGTTGTTTTGTTCTGAGCACACTCACGTTTCTTGCTGTCTTAGAGAATTTAGAAAGCAAGAGCATAATTCTTGCTCTAAAGCAGAGTGTCATCCATGGATGAAAACTATGCTGTGTGTTTCCCTTCAGAAATGGACTTAAATCCCAGGCTCTATGTCTTCCTACAAGCAAGACTTCGTTTCAGGTAAGGGCATTAACTTTTAAGTTCAAACGAACTGCATAGTTCACAAAGCTCACACGTTTCTCATCTTAACAGAGAAGCATTGGATTTTAGAGGAACAGTGCTTTGTATCAGTTTCAGAAGCAGAGTTGCACTACATATGGTCCATATGTGTAGGAAACTCCGTTCTTTTGTTCGGGGCACACTCACGTTTCCTGCTGTCTTAGAGACTCTAGAAAGCAAGAGCGTGCTTCTCGCTCTAAAGCAGAGTGTGATCCATGGATGAGAACTATGCTGTGTGTTTGCCTTCAGAAATGGAGTTAAATCCCAGGCTCTGAGTCTTCCTACAAGCAAGACTTCGTTTCAGGTAAGGGCAGTCACTTTTCAGCTCAAACGAACTACATCGTTCACGAAGCTCACACGTTTCTCATCTTAACAGACATGCATTGGATTTTGTAGGACCGGTGCTTTGTATCAGTTTCAGAAGCAGAGTTGGACTATATAATGTCCGTATGTGTAGGAAACACCGTTCTTTTGTTCTCAGCACACTCACGTTTCCTGCTGTCTTAGAGACTCTAGAAAGCAAGAGCGTGCTTCTAATTTTAAAGCAGAGTGTGATCAATGGATGATTACGCTGCTGTGTGTTTTACTTCAGAAATGGAGTTAAATCCCAGGCTCTGAGCCTTCCTACAAGCAAGACTTCGTTTCAGGTAAGGGCAGTCACTTTTCAGTTCAAAGGAACTACATCATTCACAAAGCTCACACATTTCTCTTCTTAACTGACAAGCATTGGATGTTAGAGGACCAGTGCTTTGTATCTGTTTCAGAAGCAGTGTTGGACTAGATATGGTCCCTATGTATAGGAAACACCGTTCTTTTGTTCTGGGCACACTCAGATTTCCTGCTGTCTTAGAGACTTTAGAAAGCAAGAGCGTGCTTCTCGCTCTAAAACAGAGTGTCAACCATGGATGAAAACGATGCTGTGTGTTTCCCTTCAGAAAAGGAGTTAAATCCCAGGCTCTATGTCTTCCTACAAGCAAGACTTTGTTTCAGGTAAGGGCAGTCACTTTTCAGCTCAAACGAACTGCATTGTTCACGAAGCTCACACGTTTCTCATCTTAACAGACAAGCATTGGATGTTAGAGGACCACTGCTTTGTATCAGTTTCAGAAGCAGAGTTGGACTATATAATGTCCGTATGTGTAGGAAACACCGTTCTTTTGTTGTCAGCACACTCACGTTTCCTGCTGTCTTAGAGAATATAGAAAGCAAGAGCGTACTTCTTGTTCTGAAGCAGAGTGTGATCAATGGATGATTACACTGCTGTGTGTTTCCCTTCAGAAATGGACTTAAATCCCAGGCTCTATGTCTTCCTACAAGCAAGACTTCTATTCAGGTATGGGCAGTCACTTTTCAGCTCAAACGAACTACATCGTTCACGAAGCTCACACGTTTTTCATCTTAACAGACAAGCATTGGATTTTAGAGGAACAGTGCTTTGTATCAGTTTCAGAAGCAGAGATGGACTATATAATGTCCGTATGTGTAGGAAACACCGTTGTTTTGTTCTGAGCACACTCACGTTTCCTGCTGTCTTAGAGAATTTAGAAAGCAAGAGCGTGATTCTTGCTCTAAAGCAGAGTGTCATCCATGGATGAAAACGATGCTGTGTGTTTCCCTTCAGAAAAGGGGTTAAATCCCAGGCTCTATGTCTTCCTACAAGCAAGACTTCGTTTCAGGTAAGGGCAGTCACTTTTCAGCTCAAACGAACTGCATCGTTCACGAAGCTCACAAGTTTCTCATCTTAACAGGCAAGCATGGGATTTTAGAGGACCAGTGCTTTGTATCAGTTTCAGAAGCAGAGTTGGACTATATAATGTCCGTATGTGTAGGAAACACCGTTGTTTTGTTCTGAGCACACTCACGTTTCCTGCTGTCTTAGAGAATTTAGAAAGCAAGAGCGTGATTCTTGCTCTAAAGCAGAGTGTCATCCATGGATGAAAACTATGCTGTGTGTTTCCCTTCAGAAATGGAGTTAAATCCCAGGCTCTGAGCCTTCCTACAAGCAAGACTTCAATTCAGGTAAGGGCAGACTCTTTTCTGCTCAAACGAACTACATCGTTCACTGAGCTCACAAGTTTCTCATCTTAACAGACAAGCATTGGATGTTAGAGGAACAGTGCTTTGTATCACTTTCAGAAGCAGAGTTGGACTAGATATGGTCCGTATGTGTAGGAGACAACGTTCTTTTGTTGTCAGCACACTCACGTTTCCTGCTGTCTTAGAGACTCTAGAAAGCAAGAGCATACTTCTTGTTCTGAAGCAGAGTGTGATCAATGGATGATTACACTACTGTGTGTTTTACTTCAGAAATGGAGTTAAATCCCAGGCTCTGAGCCTTCCTACAACCAAGACTTCTTTTCAGGTAAGGGCAGTCACTTTTCTGCTAAAACGAACTACATCGTTCACGAAGCTCACACGTTTCTCATCTTAACTGACAAGCATTGGATGGTAGAGGGTCAATGCTTTGTATCTGTTTCAGAATCAGTGTTGGACTAGATATGGTCCGTATGTGTAGGAAACACCATTGTTTTGTTCTGAGCACACTCACGTTTCCTGCTGTCTTAGAGAATTTAGAAAGCAAGAGCGTAATTCCTGCTCTAAAGCAGAGTGTCATCCATGGATGAAAACTATGCTGTGTGTTTCCCTTCAGAAATGAACTTAAATCCCAGGCTCTATGTCTTCCTACAAGCAAGACTTCGTTTCAGGTAAGGGCAGTCACTTTTCAGCTCAAACGAACTGCATCGTTCATGAAGCTCACACGTTTCTCATCTTAACAGACAAGCATGGGGTTTAGAGGACCAGTGCTTTGTATCAGTTTCAGAAGCAGAGTTGGACTATATAATGTCCGTATGTGTAGGAAACACCGTTCTTTTGTTCTCAGCACACTCACGTTTCCTGCTGTCTTAGAGATTCTAGAAAGCAAGAGCGTGCTTCTTATTCTAAAGCAGAGTGTGATGAATGGATGATTACACTGCTGTGTGTTTTATTTCAGAAATGGAGTTAAATCCCAGGCTCTGAGCCTTCCTACAAGCAAGACTTCGTTTCAGGTAAGGGCAGTCACTTTTCAGTTCAAAGGAACTACATCATTCACAAAGCTCACACATTTCTCTTCTTAACTGACAAGCATTGGATGTTAGAGGACCAGTGCTTTGTATCTGTTTCAGAAGCAGTGTTGGACTAGATATGGTCCCTATGTATAGGAAACACCGTTCTTTTGTTCTGGGCACACTCAGATTTCCTGCTGTCTTAGAGACTTTAGAAAGCAAGAGCGTGCTTCTCGCTCTAAAGCAGAGTGTCAACCATGGATGAAAACGATGCTGTGTGTTTCCCTTCAGAAAAGGAGTTAAATCCCAGGCTCTATGTCTTCCTACAAGCAAGACTTTGTTTCAGGTAAGGGCAGTCACTTTTCAGCTCAAACGAACTGCATTGTTCACGAAGCTCACACGTTTCTCATCTTAACAGACAAGCATTGGATGTTAGAGGACCACTGCTTTGTATCAGTTTCAGAAGCAGAGTTGGACTATATAATGTCCGTATGTGTAGGAAACACCGTTCTTTTGTTGTCAGCACACTCACGTTTCCTGCTGTCTTAGAGAATATAGAAAGCAAGAGCATACTTCTTGTTCTGAAGCAGAGTGTGATCAATGGATGATTACACTGCTGTGTGTTTCCCTTCAGAAATGGACTTAAATCCCAGGCTCTATGTCTTCCTACAAGCAAGACTTCTATTCAGGTGTGGGCAGTCACTTTTCAGCTCAAACGAACTACATCGTTCACGAAGCTCACACGTTTTTCATCTTAACAGACAAGCATTGGATTTTAGAGGAACAGTGCTTTGTATCAGTTTCAGAAGCAGAGATGGACTATATAATGTCCGTATGTGTAGGAAACACCGTTGTTTTGTTCTGAGCACACTCACGTTTCCTGCTGTCTTAGAGAATTTAGAAAGCAAGAGCATGATTCTTGCTCTAAAGCAGAGTGTCATCCATGGATGAAAACGATGCTGTGTGTTTCCCTTCAGAAAAGGGGTTAAATCCCAGGCTCTATGTCTTCCTACAAGCAAGACTTCGTTTCAGGTAAGGGCAGTCACTTTTCAGCTCAAACGAACTGCATCGTTCACGAAGCTCACAAGTTTCTCATCTTAACAGGCAAGCATGGGATTTTAGAGGACCAGTGCTTTGTATCAGTTTCAGAAGCAGAGTTGGACTATATAATGTCCGTATGTGTAGGAAACACCGTTCTTTTGTTCTCAGCACACTCACGTTTCCTGCTGTCTTAGAGATTCTAGAAAGCAAGAGCGTGCTTCTTATTCTAAAGCAGATTGTGATGAATGGATGATTACACTGCTGTGTGTTTTACTACAGAAATGGAGTTAAATCCCAGGCTCTGAGCCTTCCTACAAGCAAGACTTCAATTAAGGTAAGGGCAGTCACTTTTCTGCTCAAACGAACTACATCGTTCACGAAGCTCACACGTTTCTAATCTTAACAGACAAGCATTGGATTTTAGAGGAACAGTGCTTTGTATCAGTTTCAGAAGCAGAGTTGGACTATATAATGTCCGTATGTGTAGGAAACACCGTTGTTTTGTTCTGAGCACACTCACGTTTCCTGCTGTCTTAGAGAATTTAGAAAGCAAGAGCGTGATTCTTGCTCTAAAGCAGAGTGTCATCCATGGATGAAAACTATGCTGTGTGTTTCCCTTCAGAAATGGAGTTAAATCCCAGGCTCTGAGCCTTCCTACAAGCAAGACTTCAATTCAGGTAAGGGCAGACTCTTTTCTGCTCAAACGAACTACATCGTTCACTGAGCTCACAAGTTTCTCATCTTAACAGACAAGCATTGGATGTTAGAGGAACAGTGCTTTGTATCACTTTCAGAAGCAGAGTTGGACTAGATATGGTCCGTATGTGTAGGAGACAACGTTCTTTTGTTGTCAGCACACTCACGTTTCCTGCTGTCTTAGAGACTCTAGAAAGCAAGAGCATACTTCTTGTTCTGAAGCAGAGTGTGATCAATGGATGATTACACTACTGTGTGTTTTACTTCAGAAATGGAGTTAAATCCCAGGCTCTGAGCCTTCCTACAACCAAGACTTCTTTTCAGGTAAGGGCAGTCACTTTTCTGCTAAAACGAACTACATCGTTCACGAAGCTCACACGTTTCTCATCTTAACTGACAAGCATTGGATGGTAGAGGGTCAATGCTTTGTATCTGTTTCAGAATCAGTGTTGGACTAGATATGGTCCGTATGTGTAGGAAACACCATTGTTTTGTTCTGAGCACACTCACGTTTCCTGCTGTCTTAGAGAATTTAGAAAGCAAGAGCGTAATTCTTGCTCTAAAGCAGAGTGTCATCCATGGATGAAAACTATGCTGTGTGTTTCCCTTCAGAAATGAACTTAAATCCCAGGCTCTATGTCTTCCTACAAGCAAGACTTCGTTTCAGGTAAGGGCAGTCACTTTTCAGCTCAAACGAACTGCATCGTTCATGAAGCTCACACGTTTCTCATCTTAACAGACAAGCATGGGGTTTAGAGGACCAGTGCTTTGTATCAGTTTCAGAAGCAGAGTTGGACTATATAATGTCCGTATGTGTAGGAAACACCGTTCTTTTGTTCTCGGCACACTCACGTTTCCTGCTGTCTTAGAGATTCTAGAAAGCAAGAGCGTGCTTCTTATTCTAAAGCAGAGTGTGATGAATGGATGATTACACTGCTGTGTGTTTTACTTCAGAAATGGAGTTAAATCCCAGGCTCTGAGCCTTCCTACAAGAAAGACTTCAATTAAGGTAAGGGCAGTCACTTTTCTGCGCAAACGAACTACATCGTTCACGAAGCTCACACGTTTCTCATCTTAACTGACAAGAATTGGATGTTAGAGGGTCAGTGCTTTGTATCAGTTTCAGAAGCAGATTTGGACTACATATGGTCCATATGTGTAGGAAACACGGTTCTATTGTTCTGGGCACACTCAGATTTCCTGCTATATTAGAGATTCTAGAAAGCAAGAGTGTGCTTCTCGCTCTAAAGCAGAGTGTGATCCATGGATGAGAACTATGCTGTGTGTTTCCCTTCAGAAATGGACTTAAATCCCAGGCTCTGTGTCTTACTACAAGCAACACATCGTTTCAGGTAAGGGCAGTCACTTTTCAGTTCAAAGGAAGTACATCATTCACAAAGCTCACACGTTTCTCATCTTAACTGACAAGCATTGGATGTTAGAGGACCAGTGCTTTGTATCAGTTTCAGAAGCAGAGTTGGACTAGATATGGTCCGTATGTGTAGGAAACACCGTTCTTTTGTTGTCAGCACACTCACGTTTCCTGCTGTCTTAGAGACTCTAGAAAGCAAGAGCGTACTTCTTGTTCTGAAGCAGAGTGTGATCAATGGATGATTACACTGCTGTGTGTTTTACTTCAGAAATGGAGTTAAATCCCAGGCTCTGAGCCTTCCTACAACCAAGACTTCGTTTCAGGTAAGGGCAGTCACTTTTCTGCTCAAACGAACTACATCGTTCACGAAGCTCACACGTTTCTCATCTTAACTGACAAGCATTGGATGGTAGAGGGTCAGTGCTTTGTATCTGTTTCAGAAGCAGTGTTGGACTAGATATGGTCCGTATGTGTAGGAAACACCGTTGTTTTGTTCTGAGCACACTCACGTTTCTTGCTGTCTTAGAGAATTTAGAAAGCAAGAGCATAATTCTTGCTCTAAAGCAGAGTGTCATCCATGGATGAAAACTATGCTGTGTGTTTCCCTTCAGAAATGGACTTAAATCCCAGGCTCTATGTCTTCCTACAAGCAAGACTTCGTTTCAGGTAAGGGCATTAACTTTTAAGTTCAAACGAACTGCATAGTTCACAAAGCTCACACGTTTCTCATCTTAACAGAGAAGCATTGGATTTTAGAGGAACAGTGCTTTGTATCAGTTTCAGAAGCAGAGTTGTACTACATATGGTCCATATGTGTAGGAAACTCCGTTCTTTTGTTCGGGGCACACTCACGTTTCCTGCTGTCTTAGAGACTCTAGAAAGCAAGAGCGTGCTTCTCGCTCTAAAGCAGAGTGTGATCCATGGATGAGAACTATGCTGTGTGTTTGCCTTCAGAAATGGAGTTAAATCCCAGGCTCTGAGTCTTCCTACAAGCAAGACTTCGTTTCAGGTAAGGGCAGTCACTTTTCAGCTCAAACGAACTACATCGTTCACGAAGCTCACACGTTTCTCATCTTAACAGACATGCATTGGATTTTGTAGGACCGGTGCTTTGTATCAGTTTCAGAAGCAGAGTTGGACTATATAATGTCCGTATGTGTAGGAAACACCGTTCTTTTGTTCTCAGCACACTCACGTTTCCTGCTGTCTTAGAGACTCTAGAAAGCAAGAGCGTGCTTCTAATTTTAAAGCAGAGTGTGATCAATGGATGATTACACTGCTGTGTGTTTTACTTCAGAAATGGAGTTAAATCCCAGGCTCTGAGCCTTCCTACAAGCAAGACTTCAATTAAGGTAAGGTCAGTCACTTTTCTGCTCAAACGCACTACATCGTTCACGAAGATCACACGTTTCTCATCTTAAATGACAAGCATTGGATGTTAGAGGGGCAGTGCTTTGTATCAGTTTCAGAAGCAGATTTGGACTACATATGGTCCATATGTGTAGGAAACACCGTTCTTTTGTTGTGGGCACACTCAGATTTCCTGCTGTCTTAGAGACTCTAGAAAGCAAGAGTGTGCTTCTCGCTGTAAAGCAGAGTTTGATCCATGGATGAGAACTATGCTGTGTGTTTCCCTTCAGAAATGGTGTTAAATCCCATGCTCTGAGTCTTACTACAAGAAAGACTTCGTTTCAGGTAAGGGCAGTCACTTTTCAGTTCAAAGGAACTACATCATTCACAAAGCTCACACATTTCTCTTCTTAACTGACAAGCATTGGATGTTAGAGGACCAGTGCTTTGTGTCTGTTTCAGAAGCAGTGTTGGACTAGATATGGTCCCTATGTATAGGAAACACCGTTCTTTTGTTCTGGGCACACTCAGATTTCCTGCTGTCTTAGAGACTTTAGAAAGCAAGAGCGTGCTTCTCGCTCTAAAGCAGAGTGTCAACCATGGATGAAAACGATGCTGTGTGTTTCCCTTCAGAAAAGGAGTTAAATCCCAGGCTCTATGTCTTCCTACAAGCAAGACTTTGTTTCAGGTAAGGGCAGTCACTTTTCAGCTCAAACGAACTGCATTGTTCACGAAGCTCACACGTTTCTCATCTTAACAGACAAGCATTGGATGTTAGAGGACCACTGCTTTGTATCAGTTTCAGAAGCAGAGTTGGACTATATAATGTCCGTATGTGTAGGAAACACCGTTCTTTTGTTGTCAGCACACTCACGTTTCCTGCTGTCTTAGAGAATATAGAAAGCAAGAGCGTACTTCTTGTTCTGAAGCAGAGTATGATCAATGGATGATTACACTGCTGTGTGTTTCCCTTCAGAAATGGAGTTAAATCCCAGGCTCTGAGCCTTCCTACAAGCAAGACTTCAATTAAGGTAAGGGCAGTCACTTTTCTGCTCAAACGAACTACATCGTTCACGAAGCTCACACGTTTCTAATCTTAACAGACAAGCATTGGATTTTAGAGGAACAGTGCTTTGTATCAGTTTCAGAAGCAGAGTTGGACTATATAATGTCCGTATGTGTAGGAAACACCGTTGTTTTGTTCTGAGCACACTCACGTTTCCTGCTGTCTTAGAGAATTTAGAAAGCAAGAGCGTGATTCTTGCTCTAAAGCAGAGTGTCATCCATGGATGAAAACTATGCTGTGTGTTTCCCTTCAGAAATGGAGTTAAATCCCAGGCTCTGAGCCTTCCTACAAGCAAGACTTCAATTCAGGTAAGGGCAGACTCTTTTCTGCTCAAACGAACTACATCGTTCACTGAGCTCACAAGTTTCTCATCTTAACAGACAAGCATTGGATGTTAGAGGAACAGTGCTTTGTATCACTTTCAGAAGCAGAGTTGGACTAGATATGGTCCGTATGTGTAGGAGACAACGTTCTTTTGTTGTCAGCACACTCACGTTTCCTGCTGTCTTAGAGACTCTAGAAAGCAAGAGCATACTTCTTGTTCTGAAGCAGAGTGTGATCAATGGATGATTACACTACTGTGTGTTTTACTTCAGAAATGGAGTTAAATCCCAGGCTCTGAGCCTTCCTACAACCAAGACTTCTTTTCAGGTAAGGGCAGTCACTTTTCTGCTCAAACGAACTACATCGTTCACGAAGCTCACACGTTTCTCATCTTAACTGACAAGCATTGGATGGTAGAGGGTCAGTGCTTTGTATCTGTTTCAGAATCAGTGTTGGACTAGATATGGTCCGTATGTGTAGGAAACACCATTGTTTTGTTCTGAGCACACTCACGTTTCCTGCTGTCTTAGAGAATTTAGAAAGCAAGAGCGTAATTCTTGCTCTAAAGCAGAGTGTCATCCATGGATGAAAACTATGCTGTGTGTTTCCCTTCAGAAATGAACTTAAATCCCAGGCTCTATGTCTTCCTACAAGCAAGACTTCGTTTCAGGTAAGGGCAGTCACTTTTCAGCTCAAACGAACTACATCGTTCACGAAGCTCACACGTTTCTCATCTTAACAGACAAGCATTGGATGTTAGAGGACCAGTGCTTTGTATCAGTTTCAGAAGCAGATTTGGACTACATATGGTCCATATGTGTAGGAAACACCGTTCTTATGTTCTGGGCACACTCAGATTTCCTGCTGTATTAGAGACTCTAGAAAGAAAGAGTGTGCTTCTCACTCTAAAGCAGTGTGTGATCCATGGATGAGAACTATGCTGTGTGTTTCACTTCCGAAATGGACTTAAATCCCAGGCTCTGTGTCTTACTACAAGCAACACTTTATTTCAGGTAAGTGCAGTCACTTTTCAGTTCAAAGGAACTACATCATTCACAAAGCTCACACGTTTCTCATCTTAACTGACAAGCATTGGATGTTAGAGGACCACTACTTTGTATCAGTTTCAGAAGCAGAGTTGGACTAGATATGGTCTGTATGTGTAGGATACACCATTCTTTTGTTATCAGCACACTCAGATTTCCTGCTGTCTTAGAGCCTTTAGAAAGCAAGAGCGTGCTTCTCGCTCTAAAGCAGAGTGTCAACCATGGATGAAAACGATGCTGTGTGTTTCCCTTCAGAAAAGGAGTTAAATCCCAGGCTCTATGTCTTCCTACAAGCAAGACTTCGTTTCAGGTAAGGGCAGTCACTTTTCAGCTCAAACGAACTGCATTGTTCACGAAGCTCACACGTTTCTCATCTTAACAGACAAGCATTGGATGTTAGAGGACCACTGCTTTGTATCAGTTTCAGAAGCAGAGTTGGACTATATAATGTCCGTATGTGTAGGAAACACCGTTCTTTTGTTGTCAGCACACTCACGTTTCCTGCTGTCTTAGAGACTCTAGAAAGCAAGAGCGTACTTCTTGTTCTGAAGCAGAGTGTGATCAATGGATTATTACACTGCTGTGTGTTTCCCTTCAGAAATGGACTTAAATCCCAGGCTCTATGTCTTCCTACAAGCAAGACTTCGATTCAGGTAAGGGCAGTCACTTTTCAATTCAAAGGAACTACATCATTCACAAAGCTCACACGTTTCTCATCTTAACTGACAAGCATTGGATGTTAGAGGACCAGTGCTTTGTATCTGTTTCAGAAGCAGTGTTGGACTACATATGGTCCATATGTGTAGGAAACACCGTTGTTTTGTTCTGAGCACACTCACGTTTCCTGCTGTCTTAGAGAATTTAGAAAGCAAGAGCGTGATTCTTGCTCTAAAGCAGAGTGTCATCCATGGATGAAAACGATGCTGTGTGTTTCCCTTCAGAAAAGGAGTTAAATCCCAGGCTCTATGTCTTCCTACAAGCAAGACTTCGTTTCAGGTAAGGGCAGTCACTTTTCAGCTCAAATGAACTGTATCTTTCACGAAGCTCACAAGTTTCTCATCTTAACAGACAAGCATGGGATTTTAGAGGACCAGTGCTTTGTATCAGTTTCAGAAGCAGAGTTGGACTATATAATGTCCGTGTGTAGGAAACACCGTTCTTTTGTTCTCAGCACACTCACGTTTCCTACTGTCTTAGAGATTCTAGAAAGCAAGAGCGTGCTTCTCATTCTAAAGCAGAGTGTGGGTAATGGATGATTACACTGCTGTGTGTTTTACTTCAGAAATGGAGTTAAATCCCAGGCTCTGAGCCTTCCTACAAGCAAGACTTCGTTTCAGGTAAGGGCAGTCACTTTTCAGCTCAAACGAACTACATCGTTCACGAAGCTCACACGTTTCTAATCTTAACAGACAAGCATTGGATTTTAGAGGAACAGTGCTTTGTATCAGTTTCAGAAGCAGAGTTCGACTATATAATGTCCGTATGTGTAGGAAACACCGTTGTTTTGTTCTGAGCACACTCACGTTTCCTGCTGTCTTAGAGAATTTAGAAAGCAAGAGCGTGATTCTTGCTCTAAAGCAGAGTGTCATCCATGGATGAAAACTATGCTGTGTGTTTCCCTTCAGAAATGGAGTTAAATCCCAGGCTCTGAGCCTTCCTACAAGCAAGACTTCAATTCAGGTAAGGGCAGACTCTTTTCTGCTCAAACGAACTACATCGTTCACTGAGATCACAAGTTTCTCATCTTAACAGACAAGCATTGGATGTTAGAGGAACAGTGCTTTGTATCACTTTCAGAAGCAGAGTTGGACTAGATATGGTCCGTATGTGTAGGAGACACCGTTCTTTTGTGGTCAGCACACTCACGTTTCCTGCTGTCTTAGAGACTCTAGAAAGCAAGAGCGTACTTCTTGTTCTGAAGCAGAGTGTGATCAATGGATGATTACACTGCTGTGTGTTTTACTTCAGAAATGGAGTTAAATCCCAGGCTCTGAGCCTTCCTACAAGCAAGACTTCAATTCAGGTAAGGGCAGACTCTTTTCTGCTCAAAGGAACTACATCGTTCACGAAGCTCACACGTTTCTCATCTTAACAGACAAGCATTGGATGTTAGAGGACCAGTGCTTTGTATCAGTTTCAGAAGCAGATTTGGACTACATATGGTCCATATGTGTAGGAAACACCGTTCTTTTGTTCTGGGCACACTCAGATTTCCTGCTGTATTAGAGACTCTAGAAAGAAAGAGTGTGCTTCTCACTCTAAAGCAGTGTGTGATCCATGGATGAGAACTATGCTGTGTGTTTCACTTCCGAAATGGACTTAAATCCCAGGCTCTGTGTCTTACTACAAGCAACACTTCATTTCAGGTAAGTGCAGTCACTTTTCAGTTCAAAGGAACTACATCATTCACAAAGCTCACACGTTTCTCATCTTAACTGACAAGCATTGGATGTTAGAGGACCACTGCTTTGTATCAGTTTCAGAAGCAGAGTTGGACTAGATATGGTCTGTATGTGTAGGATACACCATTCTTTTGTTCTCAGCACACTCAGATTTCCTGCTGTCTTAGAGACTTTAGAAAACAAGAGCGTGCTTCTCGCTCTAAAGCAGTGTGTCAACCATGGATGAAAACGATGCTGTGTGTTTCCCTTCAGAAAAGGAGTTAAATCCCAGGCTCTATGTCTTCCTACAAGCAAGACTTCGTTTCAGGTAAGGGCAGTCACTTTTCAGCTCAAACGAACTGCATTGTTCACGAAGCTCACACGTTTCTCATCTTAACAGACAAGCATTGGATATTAGAGGACCACTGCTTTGTATCAGTTTCAGAAGCAGAGTTGGACTATATAATGTCCGTATGTGTAGGAAACACCGTTCTTTTGTTGTCAGCACACTCACGTTTCCTGCTGTCTTAGAGACTCTAGAAAGCAAGAGCGTACTTCTTGTTCTGAAGCAGAGTGTGATCAATGGATGATTACACTGCTGTGTGTTTCTCTTCAGAAATGGACTTAAATCCCAGGCTCTATGTCTTCCTACAAGCAAGACTTCGATTCAGGTAAGGGCAGTCACTTTTCAGCTCAAACGAACTACATCGTTCACGAAGCTCACACGTTTCTCATCTTAACAGACAAGCATTGGATTTTAGAGGAACAGTGCTTTGTATCAGTTTCAGAAGCAGAGTTGGACTATATAATGTCCGTATGTGTAGGAAACACCGTTGTTTTGTTCTGAGCACACTCACGTTTCCTGCTGTCTTAGAGAATTTAGAAAGCAAGAGCGTGATTCTTGCTCTAAAGCAGAGTGTCATCCATGGATGAAAACTATGCTGTGTGTTTCCCTTCAGAAATGGAGTTAAATCCCAGGCTCTGAGCCTTCCTACAAGCAAGACTTCAATTCAGGTAAGGGCAGACTCTTTTCTGCTCAAACGAACTACATCGTTCACTGAGCTCACAAGTTTCTCATCTTAACAGACAAGCATTGGATGTTAGAGGAACAGTGCTTTGTATCACTTTCAGAAGCAGAGTTGGACTAGATATGGTCCGTATGTGTAGGAGACACCGTTCTTTTGTTTTCAGCACACTCACGTTTCCTGCTGTCTTAGAGACTCTAGAAAGCAAGAGCGTACTTCTTGTTCTGAAGCAGAGTGTGATCAATGGATGATTACACTGCTGTGTGTTTTACTTCAGAAATGGAGTTAAATCCCAGGCTCTGAGCCTTCCTACAACCAAGACTTCTTTTCAGGTAAGGGCAGTCACTTTTCTGCTCAAATGAACTACATCGTTCACGAAGCTCACACGTTTCTCATCTTAACTGACAAGCATTGGATGGTAGAGGGTCAGTGCTTTGTATCGGTTTCAGAATCAGTGTTGGACTAGATATGGTCCGTATGTGTAGGAAACACCATTGTTTTGTTCTGAGCACACTCACGTTTCCTGCTGTCTTAGAGAATTTAGAAAGCAAGAGCGTAATTCTTGCTCTAAAGCAGAGTGTCATCCATGGATGAAAACTATGCTGTGTGTTTCCCTTCAGAAATGGACTTAAATCCCAGGCTCTATGTCTTCCTACAAGCAAGACTTCGTTTCAGGTAAGGGCAGTCACTTGTCTGCTCAAACGAACTGCATCGTTCACGAAGCTCACACGTTTCTCATCTTAACAGACAAGCATGGGATTTTAGAGGACCAGTGCTTTGTATCAGTTTCAGAAGCAGAGTTGGACTATATAATGTCCGTATGTGTAGGAAACACCGTTCTTTTGTTCTCAGCACACTCACGTTTCCTGCTGTCTTAGAGATTCTAGAAAGCAAGAGCGTGCTTCTTATTCTAAAGCAGAGTGTGATGAATGGATGTTTACACTGCTGTGTGTTTTACTTCAGAAATGGAGTTAAATCCCAGGCTCTGAGCCTTCCTACAAGCAAGACCTCAATTAAGGTAAGGGCAGTCACTTTTCTGCTCAAACGAACAACATCGTTCACAAAGCTCACACGTTTCTCATCTTAACTGACAAGAATTGGATGTTAGACGGTCAGTGCTTTGTATCAGTTTCAGAAGCAGATTTGGACTACATATGGTCCATATGTGTAGGAAACACGGTTCTTTTGTTCTGGGCACACTCAGATTTCCTGCTATATTAGAGATTCTAGAAAGCAAGAGTGTGCTTCTCGCTCTAAAGCAGAGTCTGATCCATGGATGAGAACTATGCTGTTTGTTTCCTTTCAGAAATGGACTAAATCCCAGGCTCTGTGTCTTACTACAAGCAACACATCCTTTCAGGTAAGGGCAGTCACTTTTCAGTTCAAAGGAACTACATCATTCAAAGGTCACACGATTCTCATCTTAACTGACAAGCATTGGATGTTAGAGGACCAGTGCTTTGTATCAGTTTCAGAAGCAGAGTTGGACTAGATATGGTCCGTATGTGTAGGAAACACCGTTCTTTTGTTGTCAGCACACTCACGTTTCCTGCTGTCTTAGAGACTCTAGAAAGCAAGAGCGTACTTCATGTTCTGAAGCAGAGTGTGATCAATGGATGATTACACTGCTGTGTGTTTTACTTCAGAAATGGAGTTAAATCCCAGGCTCTGAGCCTTCCTACAACCAAGACTTCTTTTCAGGTAAGGGCAGTCACTTTTCTGCTCAAAGGAACTACATCATTCACAAAGCTCAAACGTTTCTCATCTTAACTGACAAGCATTGGATGGTAGAGGGTCAGTGCTTTGTATCTGTTTCAGAATCAGTGTTGGACTAGATATGGTCCGTATGTGTAGGAAACACCATTGTTTTGTTCTGAGCACACTCACGTTTCCTGCTGTCTTAGAGAATTTAGAAAGCAAGAGCGTAATTCTTGCTCTAAAGCAGAGTGTCATCCATGGATGAAAACTATGCTGTGTGTTTCCCTTCAGAAATGGACTTAAATCCCAGGCTCTATGTCTTCCTACAAGCAAGACTTCGTTTCAGGTAAGGGCAGTCACTTTTCTGCTCAAACGAACTACATCGTTCACGAAGCTCACACGTTTCTCATCTTAAGTGACAAGCATTGGATGTTAGAGGGTCAGTGCTTTGTATCAGTTTCAGAAGCAGATTTGGACTACATATGGTCCATATGTGTAGGAAACACCGTTCTTTTGTTCTGGGCACACTCAGATTTCCTGCTGTCTTAGAGACTCTAGAAAGCAAGAGTGTGCTTCTCGCTCTAAAGCAGAGTGTGATCCATGGATGAGAACTATGCTGTGTGTTTCCCTTCAGAAATGGACTTAAATCCCAGGCTCTGTGTCTTACTACAAGCAACACATCGTTTCAGGTAAGGGCAGTCACTTTTCAGTTCAAAGGAACTACATCATTCACAAAGCTCACACGTTTCTCATCTTAACTGACAAGCATTGGATGTTAGAGGACCAGTGCTTTGTATCAGTTTCAGAAGCAGAGTTGGACTAGATATGGTCCGTATATGTAGGAAACACCGTTCTTTTGTTGTCAGCACACTCACGTTTCCTGCTGTCTTAGAGACTCTAGAAAGCAATAGCGTACTTCTTGTTCTGAAGCAGAGTGTGATTAATGGATGATTACACTGCTGTGTGTTTTACTTCAGAAATGGAGTTAAATCCCAGGCTCTGAGCCTTCCTACAAGCAAGACTTCGTTTCAGGTAAGGGCAGTCACTTTTCAGGTCAAACGAACGACATCGTTCACGAAGCTCACACGTTTCTAATCTTAACAGACAAGCATTGGATTTTAGAGGAACAGTGCTTTGTATCAGTTTCAGAAGCAGAGTTGGACTATATAATGTCCGTATGTGTTGGAAACACCGTTGTTTTGTTCTGAGCACACTCACGTTTCCTGCTGTCTTAGAGAATTTAGAAAGCAAGAGCGTGATTCTTGCTCTAAAGCAGAGTGTCATCCATGGATGAAAACTATGCTGTGTGTTTCCCTTCAGAAATGGAGTTAAATCCCAGGCTCTGAGCCTTCCTACAAGCAAGACTTCAATTCAGGTAAGGGCAGACTCTTTTCTGCTCAAACGAACTACATCGTTCACTGAGCTCACAAGTTTCTCATCTTAACAGACAAGCATGGGATGTTAGAGGAACAGTGCTTTGTATCACTTTCAGAAGCAGAGTTGGACTATATAATGTCCCTACGTGTAGGAAACACAGTTCTTTTGTTCTCAGCACACTCACGTTTCCTGCTGTCTTAGAGACTCTAGAAAGCAAGAGCGTGCTTCTCGATTTACAGCAGAGTGTGATCAATGGATGATTACACTGCTGTGTGTTTTACTTCAGAAATGGAGTTAAATCCCTGGCTCTGAGTCTTCCTACAAGCAAGACTTCGTTTCAGGTAAGGGCAGTCACTTTTCTGCTCAAACGAATTAAATCGTTCACGAAGCTCACACGTTTCTCATCTTAACTGACAAGCATTGGATGTTAGAGGACCAGTGCTTTGTATCAGTTTCAGAAGCAGATTTGGACTACATATGGTCCATATGTGTAGGAAACACCGTTCTTTTGTTCTGGGCACACTCAGATTTCCTGCTGTATTAGAGACTCTAGAAAGAAAGAGTGTGCTTCTCACTCTAAAGCAGTGTGTGATCCATGGATGAGAACTATGCTGTGTGTTTCACTTCCGAAATGGACTTAAATCCCAGGCTCTGTGTCTTACTACAAGCAACACTTCATTTCAGGTAAGTGCAGTCACTTTTCAGTTCAAAGGAACTACATCATTCACAAAGCTCACACGTTTCTCATCTTAACTGACAAGCATTGGATGTTAGAGGACCACTGCTTTGTATCAGTTTCAGAAGCAGAGTTGGACTATATAATGTCAGTATGTGTAGGAAACACCGTTCTTTTGTTCTCAGCACACTCACGTTTCCTGCTGTCTTAGAGATTCTAGAAAGCAAGAGCGTGCTTCTTATTCTAAAGCAGAGTGTGATGAATGGATGTTTACACTGCTGTGTGTTTTACTTCAGAAATGGAGTTAAATCCCAGGCTCTGAGACTTCCTACAAGCAAGACCTCAATTAAGGTAAGGGCAGTCACTTTTCTGCTCAAACGAACAACATCGTTCACAAAGCTCACACGTTTCTCATCTTAACTGACAAGAATTGGATGTTAGACGGTGAGTGCTTTGTATCAGTTTCAGAAGCAGATTTGGACTACATATGGTCCATATGTGTAGGAAACACGGTTCTTTTGTTCTGGGCACACTCAGATTTCCTGCTATATTAGAGATTCTAGAAAGCAAGAGTGTGCTTCTCGATCTAAAGCAGAGTCTGATCCATGGATGAGAACTATGCTGTGTGTTTCCTTTCAGAAATGGACTTAAATCCCAGGCTCTGTGTCTTAATACAAGCAACACATCGTTTCAGGTAAGGGCAGTCACTTTTCAGTTCAAAGGAACTACATCATTCAAAGGTCACACATTTCTCATTTTAACTGACAAGCATTGGATGTTAGAGGACCAGTGCTTTGTATCAGTTTCAGAAGCAGAGTTGGACTAGATATGGTCCGTATGTGTAGGAAACACCGTTCTTTTGTTGTCAGCACACTCACGTTTCCTGCTGTCTTAGAGACTCTAGAAAGCAAGAGCGTACTTCATGCTCTGAAGCAGAGTGTGATCAATGGATGATTACACTGTTGTGTGTTTTACTTCAGAAATGGAGTTAAATCCCAGGCTCTGAGCCTTCCTACAACCAAGACTTCTTTTCAGGTAAGGGCAGTCACTTTTCTGCTCAAAGGAACTACATCATTCACAAAGCTCAAACGTTTCTCATCTTAACTGACAAGCATTGGATGGTAGAGGGTCAGTGCTTTGTATCTGTTTCAGAATCAGTGTTGGACTAGATATGGTCCGTATGTGTAGGAAACACCATTGTTTTGTTCTGAGCACACTCACGTTTCCTGCTGTCTTAGAGTATTTAGAAAGCAAGAGCGTAATTCTTGCTCTAACCAGAGTGTCATCCATGGATGAAAACTATGCTGTGTGTTTCCCTTCAGAAATGGACTTAAATCCCAGGCTCTATGTCTTCCTACAAGCAAGACTTCGTTTCAGGTAAGGGCAGTCACTTTTCTGCTCAAACGAACTACATCGTTCACGAAGCTCACACGTTTCTCATCTTAAGTGACAAGCATTGGATGTTAGAGGGTCAGTGCTTTGTATCAGTTTCAGAAGCAGATTTGGACTACATATGGTCCATATGTGTAGGAAACACCGTTCTTTTGTTCTGGGCTCACTCAGATTTCCTGCTGTCTTAGAGACTCTAGAAAGCAAGAGTGTGCTTCTCGCTCTAAAGCAGAGTGTGATCCATGGATGAGAACTATGCTGTGTGTTTCCCTTCAGAAATGGACTTAAATCCCAGGCTCTGTGTCTTACTACAAGCAACACATCGTTTCAGGTAAGGGCAATCACTTTTCAGTTCAAAGGAACTACATCATTCACAAAGCTCACACGTTTCTCATCTTAACTGACAAGCATTGGATGTTAGAGGACCAGTGCTTTGTATCAGTTTCAGAAGCAGATTTGGACTAGATATGGTCCGTATATGTAGGAAACACCGTTCTTTTGTTGTCAGCACACTCACGTTTCCTGCTGTCTTAGAGACTCTAGAAAGCAATAGCGTACTTCTTGTTCTGAAGCAGAGTGTGATTAATGGATGATTACACTGCTGTGTGTTTTACTTCAGAAATGGAGTTAAATCCCAGGCTCTGAGCCTTCCTACAAGCAAGACTTCAATTCAGGTAAGGGCAGACTCTTTTCTGCTCAAACGAACTACATCGTTCACTGAGCTCACAAGTTTCTCATCTTAAGAGACAAGCATTGGATGTTAGAGGAACAGTGCTTTGTATCACTTTCAGAAGCAGAGTTGGAATATATAATGTCCCTACGTGTAGGAAACACAGTTCTTTTGTTCTCAGCACACTCACGTTTCCTGCTGTCTTAGAGACTCTAGAAAGCAAGAGCGTGCTTCTCGATTTACAGCAGAGTGTGATCAATGGATGATTACACTGCTGTGTGTTTTACTTCAGAAATGGAGTTAAATCCCTGGCTCTGAGTCTTCCTACAAGCAAGACTTCGTTTCAGGTAAGGGCAGTCACTTTTCTGCTCAAACGAATTACATCGTTCACGAAGCTCACACGTTTCTCATCTTAACTGACAAGCATTGGATGTTAGAGGACCAGTGCTTTGTATCAGTTTCAGAAGCAGATTTGGACTACATATGGTCCATATGTGTAGGAAACACCGTTCTTTTGTTCTGGGCACACTCAGATTTCCTGCTGTATTAGAGACTCTAGAAAGAAAGAGTGTGCTTCTCACTCTAAAGCAGTGTGTGATCCATGGATGAGAACTATGCTGTGTGTTTCACTTCCGAAATGGACTTAAATCCCAGGCTCTGTGTCTTACTACAAGCAACACTTCATTTCAGGTAAGTGCAGTCACTTTTCAGTTCAAAGGAACTACATCATTCACAAAGCTCACACGTTTCTCATCTTAACTGACAAGCATTGGATGTTAGAGGACCACTGCTTTGTATCAGTTTCAGAAGCAGAGTTGGACTAGATATGGTCTGTATGTGTAGGATACACCATTCTTTTGTTCTCAGCACACTCACGTTTCCTGCTGTCTTAGAGACTCTAGAAAGCAAGAGCGTGCTTCTTGTTCTGAAGCAGAGTGTGATCAATGGATGATTACACTGCTGTGTGTTTTACTTCAGAAATGGAGTTAAATCTCAGGCTCTGACTCTTACTGCAAGCAAGACTTCGTTTCAGGTAAGGGCAGTCACTTTTCTGCTCAAACGAACTACATCGTTCACGAAGCTCACACGTTTCTCATCTTAACTGACAAGCATTGGATGGTAGAGGGTCAGTGCTTTGTATCTGTTTGAGAATCAGTGTTGGACTAGATATGGTCCGTATGTGTAGGAAACACCATTGTTTTGTTCTGAGCACACTCACGTTTCCTGCTGTCTTAGAGAATTTAGAAAGCAAGAGCGTAATTCTTGCTCTAAAGCAGAGTGTCATCCATGGATGAAAACTATGCTGTGTGTTTCCCTTCAGAAATGGACTTAAATCCCAGGCTCTATGTCTTCCTACAAGCAAGACTTCGTTTCAGGTAAGGGCAGTCACTTTTCTGCTCAAACGAACTACATCGTTCACGAAGCTCACACGTTTCTCATCTTTAATGACAAGCATTGGATGTTAGAGGACCAGTGCTTTGTATCAGTTTCAGAAGCAGTTTTGGACTACATATGGTCCATATGTGTAGGAAACACTGTTCTTTTGTTCTGGGCACACTCAGATTTCCTGCTGTATTAGAGACTCTAGAAAGAAAGAGTGTGCTTCTCACTCTAAAGCAGTGTGTGATCCATGGATGAGAACTATGCTGTGTGTTTCACTTCCGAAATGGACTTAAATCCCAGGCTCTGTGTCTTACTACAAGCAACACTTCATTTCAGGTAAGTGCAGTCACTTTTCAGTTCAAAGGAACTACATCATTCACAAAGCTCACACGTTTCTCATCTTAACTGACAAGCATTGGATGTTAGAGGACCACTGATTTGTATCAGTTTCAGAAGCAGAGTTGGACTATATAATGTCAGTATGTGTAGGAAACACCGTTCTTTTGTTGTCAGCACACTCACGTTTCCTGCTGTCTTAGAGACTCTAGAAAGCAATAGCGTACTTCTTGTTCTGAAGCAGAGTGTGATTAATGGATGATTACACTGCTGTGTGTTTTACTTCAGAAATGGAGTTAAATCCCAGGCTCTGGGCCTTCCTACAAGCAAGACTTCGTTTCAGGTAAGGGCAGTCACTTTTCAGCTCAAACGAACTACATCGTTCACGAAGCTCACACGTTTCTAATCTTAACAGACAAGCATTGGATTTTAGAGGAACAGTGCTTTGTATCAGTTTCAGAAGCAGAGTTGGACTATATAATGTCCGTATGTGTAGGAAACACCGTTGTTTTGTTCTGAGCACACTCACGTTTCCTGCTGTCTTAGAGAATTTAGAAAGCAAGAGCGTGATTCTTGCTCTAAAGCAGAGTGTCATCCATGGATGAAAACTATGCTGTGTGTTTCCCTTCAGAAATGGAGTTAAATCCCAGGCTCTGAGCCTTCCTACAAGCAAGACTTCAATTCAGGTAAGGGCAGACTCTTTTCTGCGCAAACGAACTACATCGTTCACTGAGCTCTCAAGTTTCTCATCTTAACAGACCATCATTGGATGTTAGAGGAACAGTGCTTTGTATCACTTTCAGAAGCAGAGTTGGACTATATAATGTCCCTACGTGTAGGAAACACAGTTCTTTTGTTCTCAGCACACTCACGTTTCCTGCTGTCTTAGAGACTCTAGAAAGCAAGAGCGTGCTTCTCGATTTACAGCAGAGTGTGATCAATGGATGATTACACTGCTGTGTGTTTTACTTCAGAAATGGAGTTAAATCCCTGGCTCTGAGTCTTCCTACAAGCAAGACTTCGTTTCAGGTAAGGGCAGTCACTTTTCTGCTCAAACGAATTACATCGTTCACGAAGCTCACACGTTTCTCATCTTAACTGACAAGCATTGGATGTTAGAGGACCAGTGCTTTGTATCAGTTTCAGAAGCAGATTTGGACTACATATGGTCCATATGTGTAGAAAACACCGTTCTTTTGTTCTGGGCACACTCAGATTTCCTGCTGTATTAGAGACTCTAGAAAGAAAGAGTGTGCTTCTCACTCTAAAGCAGTGTGTGATCCATGGATGAGAACTATGCTGTGTGTTTCACTTCCGAAATGGACTTAAATCCCAGGCTCTGTGTCTTACTACAAGCAACACTTCATTTCAGGTAAGTGCAGTCACTTTTCAGTTCAAAGGAACTACATCATTCACAAAGCTCACACGTTTCTCATCTTAACTGACAAGCATTGGATGTTAGAGGACCACTGCTTTGTATCAGTTTCAGAAGCAGAGTTGGACTAGATATGGTCTGTATGTGTAGGATACACCATTCTTTTGTTCTCAGCACACTCACGTTTCCTGCTGTCTTAGAGACTCTAGAAAGCAAGAGCGTGCTTCTTGTTCTGAAGCAGAGTGTGATCAATGGATGATTACACTGCTGTGTGTTTTACTTCAGAAATGGAGTTAAATCTCAGGCTCTGACTCTTACTGCAAGCAAGACTTCGTTTCAGGTAAGGGCAGTCACTTTTCTGCTCAAACGAACTACATCGTTCACGAAGCTCACACGTTTCTCATCTTAACTGACAAGCATTGGATGTTAGAGGGTCAGTGCTTTGTATCAGTTTCAGAAGAAGAGTTGGACTAGATATGGTCCATATGTGTAGGAAACACCGTTCTTTTGTTCTCAGCACACTCAGGTTTCCTGCTGACTTAGAGACTCTAGAAAGCAAGAGCATGCTTCTCGCTCTAAAGCAGAGTGTGATCCATGGATGAGAACTATGCTGTGTGTTTCCCTTCAGAAATGGAGTTAAATCCCATGCTCTGAATCTTACTACAAGTAAGATTTCGTTTCAGGTAAGGGCAGTCACTTTTCAGTTCAAAGGAACTACATCATTCACAAAGCTCACACGTTTCTCATCTTAACTGACAAGCATTGGATGTTAGAGGACCAGTGCTTTGTATCAGTTTCAGAAGCAGAGTTGGACTAGATATGGTCCGTATGTGTAGGAAACACCGTTCTTTTGTTGTCAGCACACTCACGTTTCCTGCTGTCTTAGAGACTCTAGAAAGCAAGAGCGTACTTCATGTTCTGAAGCAGAGTGTGATCAATGGATGATTACACTGCTGTGTGTTTTACTTCAGAAATGGAGTTAAATCCCAGGCTCTGAGCCTTCCTACAACCAAGACTTCTTTTCAGGTAAGGGCAGTCACTTTTCTGCTCAAAGGAACTACATCATTCACAAAGCTCAAACGTTTCTCATCCTAACTGACAAGCATTGGATGGTAGAGGGTCAGTGCTTTGTATCTGTTTCAGAATCAGTGTTGGACTAGATATGGTCCGTATGTGTAGGAAACACCATTGTTTTGTTCTGAGCACACTCACGTTTCCTACTGTCTTAGAGAATTTAGAAAGCAAGAGCGTAATTCTTGCTCTAAAGCAGAGTGTCATCCATGGATGAAAACTATGCTGTGTGTTTCCCTTCAGAAATGGACTTAAATCCCAGGCTCTATGTCTTCCTACAAGCAAGACTTCGTTTCAGGTAAGGGCAGTCACTTTTCTGCTCAAACGAACTACATCGTTCACGAAGCTCACACGTTTCTCATCTTAAATGACAAGCATTGGATGTTAGAGGGTCAGTGCTTTGTATCAGTTTCAGAAGCAGATTTGGACTACATATGGTCCATATGTGTAGGAAACACCGTTCTTTTGTTCTGGGCACACTCAGATTTCCTGCTGTCTTAGAGACTCTAGAAAGCAAGAGTGTGCTTCTCGCTCTAAAGCAGAGTGTGATCCATGGATGAGAACTATGCTGTGTGTTTCCCTTCAGAAATGGACTTAAATCCCAGGCTCTGTGTCTTACTACAAGCAACACATCGTTTCAGGTAAGGGCAGTCACTTTTCAGTTCAAAGGAACTACATCATTCACAAAGCTCACACGTTTCTCATCTTAACTGACAAGCATTGGATGTTAGAGGACCAGTGCTTTGTATCAGTTTCAGAAGCAGAGTTGGACTAGATATGGTCCGTATATGTAGGAAACACCGTTCTTTTGTTGTCAGCACACTCACGTTTCCTGCTGTCTTAGAGACTCTAGAAAGCAATAGCGTACTTCTTGTTCTGAATCAGAGTGTGATTAATGGATGATTACACTGCTGTGTGTTTTACTTCAGAAATGGAGTTAAATCCCAGGCTCTGAGCCTTCCTACAAGCAAGACTTCGTTTCAGGTAAGGGCAGTCACTTTTCAGGTCAAGCGAACGACATCGTTCACGAAGCTCACACGTTTCTAATCTTAACAGACAAGCATTGGATTTTAGAGGAACAGTGCTTTGTATCAGTTTCAGAAGCAGAGTTGGACTATATAATGTCCGTATGTGTAGGAAACACCGTTGTTTTGTTCTGAGCACACTCACGTTTCCTGCTGTCTTAGAGAATTTAGAAAGCAAGAGCGTGATTCTTGCTCTAAAGCAGAGTGTCATCCATGGATGAAAACTATGCTGTGTGTTTCCCTTCAGAAATGGAGTTAAATCCCAGGCTCTAAGCCTTCCTACTAGCAAGACTTCAATTCAGGTAAGGGCAGACTCTTTTCTGCTCAAACGAACTACATCGTTCACTGAGCTCACAAGTTTCTCATCTTAACAGACAAGCATTGGATGTTAGAGGAACAGTGCTTTGTATCACTTTCAGAAGCAGTGTTGGACTATATAATGTCCCTACGTGTAGGAAACACAGTTCTTTTGTTCTCAGCACACTCACGTTTCCTGCTGTCTTAGAGACTCTAGAAAGCAAGAGCGTGCTTCTCGATTTACAGCAGAGTGTGATCAATGGATGATTACACTGCTGTGTGTTTTACTGCAGAAATGGAGTTAAATCCCTGGCTCTGAGTCTTCCTACAAGCAAGACTTCGTTTCAGGTAAGGGCAGTCACTTTTCTGCTCAAACGAATTACATCGTTCACGAAGCTCACACGTTTCTCATCTTAACTGACAAGCATTGGATGTTAGAGGACCAGTGCTTTGTATCAGTTTCAGAAGCAGATTTGGACTACATATGGTCCATATGTGTAGGAAACACCGTTCTTTTGTTCTGGGCACACTCAGATTTCCTGCTGTATTAGAGACTCTAGAAAGAAAGAGTGTGCTTCTCACTCTAAAGCAGTGTGTGATCCATGGATGAGAACTATGCTGTGTGTTTCACTTCCGAAATGGACTTAAATCCCTGGCTCTGTGTCTTACTACAAGCAACACTTCATTTCAGGTAAGTGCAGTCACTTTTCAGTTCAAAGGAACTACATCATTCACAAAGCTCACACGTTTCTCATCTTAACTGACAAGCATTGGATGTTAGAGGACCACTGCTTTGTATCAGTTTCAGAAGCAGAGTTGGACTAGATATGGTCTGTATGTGTAGGATACACCATTCTTTTGTTCTCAGCACACTCACGTTTCCTGCTGTCTTAGAGACTCTAGAAAGCAAGAGCGTGCTTCTTGTTCTGAAGCAGAGTGTGATCAATGGATGATTACACTGCTGTGTGTTTTACTTCAGCAATGGAGTTAAATCTCAGTCTCTGACTCTTACTGCAAGAAAGACTTCGTTTCAGGTAAGGGCAGTCACTTTTCTGCACAAACGAACTACATCGTTCACGAAGCTCACACGTTTCTCATCTTAACTGACAAGCATTGGATGTTAGAGGGTCAGTGCTTTGTATCAGTTTCAGAAGAAGAGTTGGACTAGATATGGTCCATATGTGTAGGAAACACCGTTCTTTTGTTCTCAGCACACTCAGGTTTCCTGCTGACTTAGAGACTCTAGAAAGCAAGAGCGTGCTTCTCGCTCTAAAGCATTGTGTGATCCATGGATGAGAACTATGCGGTGTTTCCCTTCAGAAATGGAGTTAAATCCCATGCTCTGAATCTTACTACAAGTAAGATTTCGTTTCAGGTAAGGGCAGTCACTTTTCAGTTCAAAGGAACTACATCATTCACAAAGCTCACACGTTTCTCATCTTAACTGACAAGCATTGGATGTTAGAGGAACAGTGCTTTGTATCAGTTTCAGAAGCAGAGTTGGACTAGATATGGACAGTATGTGTAGGAAACACCGTTCTTTTGTTCTCAGCACACTCACGTTTCCTGCTGTCTTAGAGAATCTAGAAAGCAAGAGCGTGCTTCTTGTTCTAAAGCAGAGGGTGATCAATGGATGATTACACTGCTGTGTGTTTTACTTCAGAAATGTAGTTAAATCCCAGGCTCTGAGTCTTCCTACAAGCAAGACTTCGTTTCAAGTAAGGGCAGTTACTTTTCTGCTCAAACGAACTACATGGTTCACGAAGCACACACGTTTCTCATCTTAACTGACAAGCATTGGATGTTAGAGGGGCAGTGCTTTGTATCAGTTTCAGAATCATATTTGGACTACATATGGTCTGTATGTGTAGGAAACACCGTTCTTTTGTTCTGGGCACACTCAGATTACCTGCTATATTAGAGACTCTAAAAGCAAGAGCGTACTTCTCGCTCTAAAGCAGAGTGTGATCCATGGATGAGAACTATGCTGTGTGTTTCCCTTCAGAAATGGACTTAAATCCCAGGCTCTGTGTCTTAATACAAGCAACACTTCGTTTCAGGTAAGGGCAGTCACTTTTCAGTTCAAAGGATCTACATCATTCTCAAAGCTCACACGTTTCTCATCTTAACTGAAAAGCATTGGATGTTAGAGGACCAGTGCTTTGTATCAGTTTCAGAAGCAGTGTTGGACTATATAATGTCCGTATTTGTAGGAAACACCGTTCTTTTTCTCAGCACACTCACGTTTCCTGCTGTCTTAGAGACTCTAGAAAGCAAGGGCGTGCTTCTTATTCTAAAGCAGAGTGTGATCAATGGATGATTACACTGCTGTGTGTTTTACTTCAGAAATGGAGTTAAATCCCAGGCTCTGAGCCTTCCTACAAGCAAGACTTCGTTTCAGGTAAGGGCAGTCACTTTTCAGCTCAAACGAACTACATCGTTCACGAAGCGCACACGTTTCTAATCTTAACAGACAAGCATTGGATTTTAGAGGAACAGTGCTTTGTATCAGTTTCAGAAGCAGAGTTGGACTATATAATGTCTGTATGTGTAGGAAACACCGTTGTTTTGTTCTGAGCACACTCACGTTTCCTGCTATCTTAGAGAATTTAGAAAGCAAGAGCGTGATTCTTGCTCTAAAGCAGAGTGTCATCCATGGATGAAAACTATGCTGTGTGTTTCCCTTCAGAAATGGAGTTAAATCCCAGGCTCTGAGCCTTCCTACAAGCAAGACTTCAATTCAGGTAAGGGCAGACTCTTTTCTGCTCAAACGAACTACATCGTTCACTGAGCTCACAAGTTTCTCATCTTAACAGACAAGCATTGGATGTTAGAGGAACAGTGCTTTGTATCACTTTCAGAAGCAGAGTTGGACTATATAATGTCCCTACGTGTAGGAAACACAGTTCTTTTGTTCTCAGCACACTCACGTTTCCTGCTGTCTTAGAGACTCTAGAAAGCAAGAGCGTGCTTCTCGATTTACAGCAGAGTGTGATCAATGGATGATTACACTGCTGTGTGTTTTACTTCAGAAATGGAGTTAAATCCCTGGCTCTGAGTCTTCCTACAAGCAAGACTTCGTTTCAGGTAAGGGCAGTCACTTTTCTGCTCAAACGAATTACATCGTTCACGAAGCTCACACGTTTCTCATCTTAACTGACAAGCATTGGATGTTAGAGGACCAGTGCTTTGTATCAGTTTCAGAAGCAGAGTTGGACTACATATGGTCCATATGTGTAGGAAACACCGTTCTTTTGTTCTGGGCACACTCAGATTTCCTGCTGTATTAGAGACTCTAGAAAGAAAGAGTGTGCTTCTCACTCTAAAGCAGTGTGTGATCCATGGATGAGAACTATGCTGTGTGTTTCACTTCCGAAATGGACTTAAATCCCTGGCTCTGTGTCTTACTACAAGCAACACTTCATTTCAGGTAAGTGCAGTCACTTTTCAGTTCAAAGGAACTACATCATTCACAAAGCTCACACGTTTCTCATCTTAACTGACAAGCATTGGATGTTAGAGGACCACTGCTTTGTATCAGTTTCAGAAGCAGAGTTGGACTAGATATGGTCTGTATGTGTAGGATACACCATTCTTTTGTTCTCAGCACACTCACGTTTCCTGCTGTCTTAGAGACTCTAGAAAGCAAGAGCGTGCTTCTTGTTCTGAAGCAGAGTGTGATCAATGGATGATTACACTGCTGTGTGTTTTACTTCAGAAATGGAGTTAAATCTCAGGCTCTGACTCTTACTGCAAGAAAGACTTCGTTTCAGGTAAGGGCAGTCACTTTTCTGCACAAACGAACTACATCGTTCACGAAGCTCACACGTTTCTCATCTTAACTGACAAGCATTGGATGTTAGAGGGTCAGTGCTTTGTATCAGTTTCAGAAGAAGAGTTGGACTAGATATGGTCCATATGTGTAGGAAACACCGTTCTTTTGTTCTCAGCACACTCAGGTTTCCTGCTGACTTAGAGACTCTAGAAAGCAAGAGCGTGCTTCTCGCTCTAAAGCATTGTGTGATCCATGGATGAGAACTATGCTGTGTGTTTCCCTTCAGAAATGGAGTTAAATCCCATGCTCTGAATCTTACTACAAGTAAGATTTCGTTTCAGGTAAGGGCAGTCACTTTTCAGTTCAAAGGAACTACATCATTCACAAAGCTCACACGTTTCTCATCTTAACTGACAAGCATTGGATGTTAGAGGAACAGTGCTTTGTATCAGTTTCAGAAGCAGAGTTGGACTAGATATGGACAGTATGTGTAGGAAACACCGTTCTTTTGTTCTTAGCACACTCACGTTTCCTGCTGTCTTAGAGAATCTAGAAAGCAAGAGCGTGCTTCTTGTTCTAAAGCAGAGGGTGATCAATGGATGATTACACTGCTGTGTGTTTTACTTCAGAAATGTAGTTAAATCCCAGGCTCTGAGTCTTCCTACAAGCAAGACTTCGTTTCAGGTAAGGGCAGTTACTTTTCTGCTCAAACGAACTACATGGTTCACGAAGCACACACGTTTCTCATCTTAACTGACAAGCATTGGATGTTAGAGGGGCAGTGCTTTGTATCAGTTTCAGAATCATATTTGGACTACATATGGTCTGTATGTGTAGGAAACACCGTTCTTTTGTTCTGGGCACACTCAGATTACCTGCTATATTAGAGACTCTAAAAGCAAGAGCGTACTTCTCGCTCTAAAGCAGAGTGTGATCCATGGATGAGAACTATGCTGTGTGTTTCCCTTCAGAAATGGACTTAAATCCCAGGCTCTGTGTCTTAATACAAGCAACACTTCGTTTCAGGTAAGGGCAGTCACTTTTCAGTTCAAAGGATCTACATCATTCTCAAAGCTCACACGTTTCTCATCTTAACTGAAAAGCATTGGATGTTAGAGGACCAGTGCTTTGTATCAGTTTCAGAAGCAGTGTTGGACTATATAATGTCCGTATTTGTAGGAAACACCGTTCTTTTTCTCAGCACACTCACGTTTCCTGCTGTCTTAGAGACTCTAGAAAGCAAGGGCGTGCTTCTTATTCTAAAGCAGAGTGTGATCAATGGATGATTACACTGTTGTGTGTTTTACTTCAGAAATGGAGTTAAATCCCAGGCTCTGAGCCTTCCTACAAGCAAGACTTCGTTTCAGGTAAGGGCAGTCACTTTTCAGCTCAAACGAACTACATCGTTCACGAAGCTCACACGTTTCTAATCTTAACAGACAAGCATTGGATTTTAGAGGAACAGTGCTTTGTATCAGTTTCAGAAGCAGAGTTGGACTATATAATGTCTGTATGTGTAGGAAACACCGTTGTTTTGTTCTGAGCACACTCACGTTTCCTGCTGTCTTAGAGAATTTAGAAAGCAAGAGCGTGATTCTTGCTCTAAAGCAGAGTGTCATCCATGGATGAAAACTATGCTGTGTGTTTCCCTTCAGAAATGGAGTTAAATCCCAGGCTCTGAGCCTTCCTACAAGCAAGACTTCAATTCAGGTAAGGGCAGACTCTTTTCTGCTCAAACGAACTACATCGTTCACTGAGCTCACAAGTTTCTCATCTTAACAGACAAGCATTGGATGTTAGAGGAACAGTGCTTTGTATCACTTTCAGAAGCAGAGTTGGACTATATAATGTCCCTACGTGTAGGAAACACAGTTCTTTTGTTCTCAGCACACTCACGTTTCCTGCTGTCTTAGAGACTCTAGAAAGCAAGAGCGTGCTTCTCGATTTACAGCAGAGTGTGATCAATGGATGATTACACTGCTGTGTGTTTTACTTCAGAAATGGAGTTAAATCCCTGGCTCTGAGTCTTCCTACAAGCAAGACTTCGTTTCAGGTAAGGGCAGTCACTTTTCTGCTCAAACGAATTACATCGTTCACGAAGCTCACACGTTTCTCATCTTAACTGACAAGCATTGGATGTTAGAGGACCAGTGCTTTGTATCACTTTCAGAAGCAGAGTTGGACTACATATGGTCCATATGTGTAGGAAACACCGTTCTTTTGTTCTGGGCACACTCAGATTTCCTGCTGTATTAGAGACTCTAGAAAGAAAGAGTGTGCTTCTCACTCTAAAGCAGTGTGTGATCCATGGATGAGAACTATGCTGTGTGTTTCACTTCCGAAATGGACTTAAATCCCAGGCTCTGTGTCTTACTACAAGCAACACTTCATTTCAGGTAAGTGCAGTCACTTTTCAGTTCAAAGGAACTACATCATTCACAAAGCTCACACGTTTCTCATCTTAACTGACAAGCATTGGATGTTAGAGGACCACTGCTTTGTATCAGTTTCAGAAGCAGAGTTGGACTAGATATGGTCTGTATGTGTAGGATACACCATTCTTTTGTTCTCAGCACACTCACGTTTCCTGCTGTCTTAGAGACTCTAGAAAGCAAGAGCGTGCTTCTTGTTCTGAAGCAGAGTGTGATCAATGGATGATTACACTGCTGTGTGTTTTACTTCAGAAATGGAGTTAAATCTCAGGCTCTGACTCTTACTGCAAGCAAGACTTCGTTTCAGGTAAGGGCAGTCACTTTTCTGCTCAAACGAACTACATCGTTCACGAAGCTCACACGTTTCTCATCTTAACTGACAAGCATTGGATGTTAGAGGGTCAGTGCTTTGTATCAGTTTCAGAAGAAGAGTTGGACTAGATATGGTCCATATGTGTAGGAAACACCGTTCTTTTGTTCTCAGCACACTCAGGTTTCCTGCTGACTTAGAGACTCTAGAAAGCAAGAGCGTGCTTCTCGCTCTAAAGCAGAGTGTGATCCATGGATGAGAACTATGCTGTGTGTTTCCCTTCAGAAATGGAGTTAAATCCCATGCTCTGAATCTTACTACAAGTAAGATTTCGTTTCAGGTAAGGGCAGTCACTTTTCAGTTCAAAGGAACTACATCATTCACAAAGCTCACACGTTTCTCATCTTAACTGACAAGCATTGGATGTTAGAGGACCAGTGCTTTGTATCAGTTTCAGAAGCAGAGTTGGACTAGATATGGTCCGTATGTGTAGGAAACACCGTTCTTTTGTTGTCAGCACACTCACGTTTCCTGCTGTCTTAGAGACTCTAGAAAGCAAGAGCGTACTTCATGTTCTGAAGCAGAGTGTGATCAATGGATGATTACACTGCTGTGTGTTTTACTTCAGAAATGGAGTTAAATCCCAGGCTCTGAGCCTTCCTACAACCAAGACTTCTTTTCAGGTAAGGGCAGTCACTTTTCTGCTCAAAGGAACTACATCATTCACAAAGCTCAAACGTTTCCCATCTTAACTGACAAGCATTGGATGGTAGAGGGTCAGTGCTTTGTATCTGTTTCAGAATCAGTGTTGGACTAGATATGGTCCGTATGTGTAGGAAACACCATTGTTTTGTTCTGAGCACACTCACGTTTCCTGCTGTCTTAGAGACTCTAGAAAGCAAGAGTGTGCTTCTCGCTCTAAAGCAGAGTGTGATCCATGGATGAGAACTATGCTGTGTGTTTCCCTTCAGAAATGGACTTAAATCCCAGGCTCTGTGTCTTACTACAAGCAACACATCGTTTCAGGTAAGGGCAGTCACTTTTCAGTTCAAAGGAACTACATCGTTCACGAAGCTCACACGTTTCTCATCTTAAATGACAAGCATTGGATGTTAGAGGGTCAGTGCTTTGTATCAGTTTCAGAAGCAGATTTGGACTACATATGGTCCATATGTGTAGGAAACACCGTTCTTTTGTTCTGGGCACACTCAGATTTCCTGCTGTCTTAGAGACTCTAGAAAGCAAGAGTGTGCTTCTCGCTCTAAAGCAGAGTGTGATCCATGGATGAGAACTATGCTGTGTGTTTCACTTCAGAAATGGACTTAAATCCCAGGCTCTGTGTCTTACTACAAGCAACACATCGTTTCAGGTAAGGGCAGTCACTTTTCAGTTCAAAGGAACTACATCATTCACAAAGCTCACACGTTTCTCATCTTAACTGACAAGCATTGGATGTTAGAGGACCAGTGCTTTGTATCAGTTTCAGAAGCAGAGTTGGACTAGATATGGTCCGTATATGTAGGAAACACCATTCTTTTGTTGTCAGCACACTCACGTTTCCTGCTGTCTTAGAGACTCTAGAAAGCAATAGCGTACTTCTTGTTCTGAATCAGAGTGTGATTAATGGATGATTACACTGCTGTGTGTTTTACTTCAGAAATGGAGTTAAATCCCAGGCTCTGAGCCTTCCTACAAGCAAGACTTCGTTTCAGGTAAGGGCAGTCACTTTTCAGGTCAAACGAACGACATCGTTCACGAAGCTCACACGTTTCTAATCTTAACAGACAAGCATTGGATTTTAGAGGAACAGTGCTTTGTATCAGTTTCAGAAGCAGAGTTGGACTATATAATGTCCGTATGTGTAGGAAACACCGTTGTTTTGTTCTGAGCACACTCACGTTTCCTGCTGTCTTAGAGAATTTAGAAAGCAAGAGCTTGATTCTTGCTCCAAAGCAGAGTGTCATCCATGGATGAAAACTATGCTGTGTGTTTCCCTTCAGAAATGGAGTTAAATCCCAGGCTCTAAGCCTTCCTACAAGTAAGACTTCAATTCAGGTAAGGGCAGACTCTTTTCTGCTCAAACGAACTACATCGTTCACTGAGCTCACAAGTTTCTCATCTTAACAGACAAGCATTGGATGTTAGAGGAACAGTGCTTTGTATCACTTTCAGAAGCAGTGTTGGACTATATAATGTACCTACGTGTAGGAAACACAGTTCTTTTGTTCTCAGCACACTCACGTTTCCTGCTGTCTTAGAGACTCTAGAAAGCAAGAGCGTGCTTCTCGATTTACAGCAGAGTGTGATCAATGGATGATTACACTGCTGTGTGTTTTACTTCAGAAATGGAGTTAAATCCCTGGCTCTGAGTCTTCCTACAAGCAAGACTTCGTTTCAGGTAAGGGCAGTCACTTTTCTGCTCAAACGAATTACATCGTTCACGAAGCTCACACGTTTCTCATCTTAACTGACAAGCATTGGATGTTAGAGGACCAGTGCTTTGTATCAGTTTCAGAAGCAGATTTGGACTACATATGGTCCATATGTGTAGGAAACACCGTTCTTTTGTTCTGGGCACACTCAGATTTCCTGCTGTATTAGAGACTCTAGAAAGAAAGAGTGTGCTTCTCACTCTAAAGCAGTGTGTGATCCATGGATGAGAACTATGCTGTGTGTTTCACTTCCGAAATGGACTTAAATCCCTGGTTCTGTGTCTTACTACAAGCAACACTTCATTTCAGGTAAGTGCAGTCACTTTTCAGTTCAAAGGAACTACATCATTCACAAAGCTCACACGTTTCTCATCTTAACTGACAAGCATTGGATGTTAGAGGACCACTGCTTTGTATCAGTTTCAGAAGCAGAGTTGGACTAGATATGGTCTGTATGTGTAGGATACACCATTCTTTTGTTCTCAGCACACTCACGTTTCCTGCTGTCTTAGAGACTCTAGAAAGCAAGAGCGTGCTTCTTATTCTGAAGCAGAGTGTGATCAATGGATGATTACACTGCTGTGTGTTTTACTTCAGAAATGGAGTTAAATCTCAGGCTCTGACTCTTACTGCAAGCAAGACTTCGTTTCAGGTAAGGGCAGTCACTTTTCTGCACAAATGAACTACATCGTTCACGAAGCTCACACGTTTCTCATCTTAACTGACAAGCATTGGATGTTAGAGGGTCAGTGCTTTGTATCAGTTTCAGAAGAAGAGTTGGACTAGATATGGTCCATATGTGTAGGAAACACCGTTCTTTTGTTCTCAGCACACTCAGGTTTCCTGCTGACTTAGAGACTCTAGAAAGCAAGAGCGTGCTTCTCGCTCTAAAGCATTGTGTGATCCATGGATGAGAACTATGCTGTGTGTTTCCCTTCAGAAATGGAGTTAAAACCCATGCTCTGAATCTTACTACAAGTAAGATTTCGTTTCAGGTAAGGGCAGTCACTTTTCAGTTCAAAGGAACTACATCATTCACAAAGCTCACACGTTTCTCATCTTAACTGACAAGCATTGGATGTTAGAGGAACAGTGCTTTGTATCAGTTTCAGAAGCAGAGTTGGACTAGATATGGACAGTATGTGTAGGAAACACCGTTCTTTTGTTCTCAGCACACTCACGTTTCCTGCTGTCTTAGAGAATCTAGAAAGCAAGAGCGTGCTTCTTGTTCTAAAGCAGAGGGTGATCAATGGATGATTACACTGCTGTGTGTTTTACTTCAGAAATGTAGTTAAATCCCAGGCTCTGAGTCTTCCTACAAGCAAGACTTCGTTTCAGGTAAGGGCAGTTACTTTTCTGCTCAAACGAACTACATGGTTCACGAAGCACACACGTTTCTCATCTTAACTGACAAGCATTGGATGTTAGAGGGGCAGTGCTTTGTATCAGTTTCAGAATCATATTTGGACTACATATGGTCTGTATGTGTAGGAAACACCGTTCTTTTGTTCTGGGCACACTCAGATTACCTGCTATATTAGAGACTCTAAAAGCAAGAGCGTACTTCTCGCTCTAAAGCAGAGTGTGATCCATGGATGAGAACTATGCTGTGTGTTTCCCTTCAGAAATGGACTTAAATCCCAGGCTCTGTGTCTTAATACAAGCAACACTTCGTTTCAGGTAAGGGCAGTCACTTTTCAGTTCAAAGGATCTACATCATTCTCAAAGCTCACACGTTTCTCATCTTAACTGAAAAGCATTGGATGTTAGAGGACCAGTGCTTTGTATCAGTTTCAGAAGCAGTGTTGGACTATATAATGTCCGTATTTGTAGGAAACACCGTTCTTTTTCTCAGCACACTCACGTTTCCTGCTGTCTTAGAGACTCTAGAAAGCAAGGGCGTTCTTCTTATTCTAAAGCAGAGTGTGATCAATGGATGATTACACTGCTGTGTGTTTTACTTCAGAAATGGAGTTAAATCCCAGGCTCTGAGCCTTCCTACAAGCAAGACTTCGTTTCAGGTAAGGGCAGTCACTTTTCAGCTCAAACGAACTACATCGTTCACGAAGCTCACACGTTTCTAATCTTAACAGACAAGCATTGGATTTTAGAGGAACAGTGCTTTGTATCAGTTTCAGAAGCAGAGTTGGACTATATAATGTCTGTATGTGTAGGAAACACCGTTGTTTTGTTCTGAGCACACTCACGTTTCCTGCTGTCTTAGAGAATTTAGAAAGCAAGAGCGTGATTCTTGCTCTAAAGCAGAGTGTCATCCATGGATGAAAACTATGCTGTGTGTTTCCCTTCAGAAATGGAGTTAAATCCCAGGCTCTGAGCCTTCCTACAAGCAAGACTTCAATTCAGGTAAGGGCAGACTCTTTTCTGCTCAAACAAACTACATCGTTCACTGAGCTCACAAGTTTCTCATCTTAACAGACAAGCATTGGATGTTAGAGGAACAGTGCTTTGTATCACTTTCAGAAGCAGAGTTGGACTATATAATGTCCCTACGTGTAGGAAACACAGTTCTTTTGTTCTCAGCACACTCACGTTTCCTACTGTCTTAGAGACTCTAGAAAGCAAGAGCGTGCTTCTCGATTTACAGCAGAGTGTGATCAATGGATGATTACACTGCTGTGTGTTTTACTTCAGAAATGGAGTTAAATCCCTGGCTCTGAGTCTTCCTACAAGCAAGACTTCGTTTCAGGTAAGGGCAGTCACTTTTCTGCTCAAACGAATTACATCGTTCACGAAGCTCACACGTTTCTCATCTTAACTGACAAGCATTGGATGTTAGAGGAACAGTGCTTTGTATCACTTTCAGAAGCAGAGTTGGACTATATAATGTCCCTACGTGTAGGAAACACCGTTCTTTTGTTCTGGGCACACTCAGATTTCCTGCTGTATTAGAGACTCTAGAAAGAAAGTGTGTGCTTCTCACTCTAAAGCAGTGTGTGATCCATGGATGAGAACTATGCTGTGTGTTTCACTTCCGAAATGGACTTAAATCCCAGGCTCTGTGTCTTACTACAAGCAACACTTCATTTCAGGTAAGTGCAGTCACTTTTCAGTTCAAAGGAACTACATCATTCACAAAGCTCACACGTTTCTCATCTTAACTGACAAGCATTGGATGTTAGAGGACCACTGCTTTGTATCAGTTTCAGAAGCAGAGTTGGACTAGATATGGTCTGTATGTGTAGGATACACCATTCTTTTGTTCTCAGCACACTCACGTTTCCTGCTGTCTTAGAGACTCTAGAAAGCAAGAGCGTGCTTCTTGTTCTGAAGCAGAGTGTGATCAATGGATGATTACACTGCTGTGTGTTTTACTTCAGAAATGGAGTTAAATCTCAGGCTCTGACTCTTACTGCAAGCAAGACTTCGTTTCAGGTAAGGGCAGTCACTTTTCTGCTCAAACGAACTACATCGTTCACGAAGCTCACACGTTTCTCATCTTAACTGACAAGCATTGGATGTTAGAGGGTCAGTGCTTTGTATCAGTTTCAGAAGAAGAGTTGGACTAGATATGGTCCATATGTGTAGGAAACACCGTTCTTTTGTTCTCAGCACACTCAGGTTTCCTGGTGACTTAGAGACTCTAGAAAGCAAGAGCGTGCTTCTCGCTCTAAAGCAGAGTGTGATCCATGGACGAGAACTATGCTGTGTGTTTCCCTTCAGAAATGGAGTTAAATCCCATGCTCTGAATCTTACTACAAGTAAGATTTCGTTTCAGGTAAGGGCAGTCACTTTTCAGTTCAAAGGAACTACATCATTCACAAAGCTCACACGTTTCTCATCTTAACTGACAAGCATTGGATGTTAGAGGAACAGTGCTTTGTATCAGTTTCAGAAGCAGAGTTGGACTAGATATGGACCGTATGTGTAGGAAACACCGTTCTTTTGTTCTCAGCACACTCACGTTTCCTGCTGTCTTAGAGAATCTAGAAAGCAAGAGCGTGCTTCTTGTTCTAAAGCAGAGGGTGATCAATGGATGATTACACTGCTGTGTGTTTTACTTCAGAAATGTAGTTAAATCCCAGGCTCTGAGTCTTCCTACAAGCAAGACTTCGTTTCAGGTAAGGGCAGTTACTTTTCTGCTCAAACGCACTACATCGTTCACGAAGCACACACGTTTCTCATCTTAACTGACAAGCATTGGATGTTAGAGGGGCAGTGCTTTGTATCAGTTTCAGAATCATATTTGGACTACATATGGTCTGTATGTGTAGGAAACACCGTTCTTTTGTTCTGGGCACACTCAGATTACCTGCTATATTAGAGACTATAAAAGCAAGAGCGTACTTCTCGCTCTAAAGCAGAGTGTGATCCATGGATGAAAACTATGCTGTGTGTTTCCCTTCAGAAATGGACTTAAATCCCAGGCTCTGTGTCTTAATACAAGCAACACTTCGTTTCAGGTAAGGGCAGTCACTTTTCAGTTCAAAGGATCTACATCATTCTCAAAGCTCACACGTTTCTCATCTTAACTGAAAAGCATTGGATGTTAGAGGACCAGTGCTTTGTATCACTTTCAGAAGCAGAGTTGGACTAGATATGGTCCGTAAGTGTAGGAGACACCGTTCTTTTGTTGTCAGCACACTCACGTTTCCTGCTGTCTTAGAGACTCTAGAAAGCAAGAGCGTACTTCTTGTTCTGAAGCAGAGTGTGATCAATGGATGATTACACTGCTGTGTGTTTTACTTCAGGAATGGAGTTAAATCCCAGGCTCTGAGCCTTCCTACAATCAAGACTTCAATTAAGGTAAGGGCAGTCACTTTTCTGCTCAAACGAACTACATCGTTCACTGAGCTCACACGTTTCTCATCTTAACTGACAAGCATTGGATGTTAGAGGGTCAGTGCTTTGTATCAGTTTCAGAAGCAGATTTGGACTACATATGGTCCATATGTGTAGGAAACATGGTTCTTTTGTTCTGGGCACACTCAGATTTCCTGCTATATTAGAGATTCTAGAAAGCAAGAGTGTGCTTCTCGCTCTAAAGCAGAGTGTGATCCATGGATGAGAACTATGCTGTGTGTTTCCCTTCAGAAATGGACTTAAATCCCAGGCTCTGTGTCTTACTACAAGCAACACATCGTTTCAGGTAAGGGCAGTCACTTTTCAGTTCAAAGGAACTACATCATTCACAAAGCTCACACGTTTCTCATCTTAACTGACAAGCATTGGATGTTAGAGGACCAGTGCTTTGTATCAGTTTCAGAAGCAGAGTTGGACTAGATATGGTCCGTATATGTAGGAAACACCGTTCTTTTGTTGTCAGCACACTCACGTTTCCTGCTGTCTTAGAGACTCTAGAAAGCAATAGCGTACTTCTTGTTCTGAAGCAGAGTGTGATTAATGGATGATTACACTGCTGTGTGTTTTACTTCAGAAATGGAGTTAAATCCCAGGCTCTGAGCCTTCCTACAAGCAAGACTTCGTTTCAGGTAAGGGCAGTCACTTTTCAGCTCAAACGAACTACATCGTTCACGAAGCTCACACGTTTCTAATCTTAACAGACAAGCATTGGATTTTAGAGGAACAGTGCTTTGTATCAGTTTCAGAAGCAGAGTTGGACTATATAATGTCCGTATGTGGAGGAAACACCGTTGTTTTGTTCTGAGCACACTCACGTTTCCTGCTGTCTTAGAGAATTTAGAAAGCAATTGCGTGATTCTTGCTCTAAAGCAGAGTGTGATCCATGGATGAAAACTATGCTGTGTGTTTCCCTTCAGAAATGGAGTTAAATCCCAGGCTCTGAGCCTTCCTACAAGCAAGACTTCAATTCAGGTAAGGGCAGACTCTTTTCTGCTCAAACGAACTACATCGTTCACTGAGCTCACAAGTTTCTCATCTTAACAGACAAGCATTGGATGTTAGAGGAACAGTGCTTTGTATCACTTTCAGAAGCAGAGTTGGACTATATAATGTCCCTATGTGTAGGAAACACAGTTCTTTTGTTCTCAGCACACTCACGTTTCCTGCTCTCTTAGAGACTCTAGAAAGCAAGAGCGTGCTTCTCGATTTACAGCAGAGTGTGATCAATGGATGATTACACTGCTGTGTGTTTTACTTCAGAAATGGAGTTAAATCCCTGGCTCTGAGTCTTCCTACAAGCAAGACTTCGTTTCAGGTAAGGGCAGTCACTTTTCAGCTCAAACGAACTACATCGTTCACGAAGCTCACACGTTTCTAATCTTAACAGACAAGCATTGGATGTTAGAGGAACAGTGCTTTGTATCACTTTCAGAAGCAGAGTTGGACTATATAATGTCCCTACGTGTAGGAAACACAGTTCTTTTGTTCTCAGCACACTCACGTTTCCTACTGTCTTAGAGACTCTAGAAAGCAAGAGCGTGCTTCTCGATTTACAGCAGAGTGTGATCAATGGATGATTACACTGCTGTGTGTTTTACTTCAGAAATGGAGTTAAATCCCTGGCTCTGAGTCTTCCTACAAGCAAGACTTCGTTTCAGGTAAGGGCAGTCACTTTTCTGCTCAAACGAATTACATCGTTCACGAAGCTCACACGTTTCTCATCTTAACTGACAAGCATTGGATGTTAGAGGACCCGTGCTTTGTATCAGTTTCAGAAGCAGATTTGGACTACATATGGTCCATATGTGTAGGAAACACCGTTCTTTTGTTCTGGGCACACTCAGATTTCCTGCTGTATTAGAGACTCTAGAAAGAAAGAGTGTGCTTCTCACTCTAAAGCAGTGTGTGATCCATGGATGAGAACTATGCTGTGTGTTTCACTTCCGAAATGGACTTAAATCCCAGGCTCTGTGTCTTACTACAAGCAACACTTCATTTCAGGTAAGTGCAGTCACTTTTCAGTTCAAAGGAACTACATCATTCACAAAGCTCACACGTTTCTCATCTTAACTGACAAGCATTGGATGTTAGAGGACCACTGCTTTGTATCAGTTTCAGAAGCAGAGTTGGACTAGATATGGTCTGTATGTGTAGGATACACCATTCTTTTGTTCTCAGCACACTCACGTTTCCTGCTGTCTTAGAGACTCTAGAAAGCAAGAGCGTGCTTCTTGTTCTGAAGCAGAGTGTGATCAATGGATGATTACACTGCTGTGTGTTTTACTTCAGAAATGGAGTTAAATCTCAGGCTCTGACTCTTACTGCAAGCAAGACTTCGTTTCAGGTAAGGGCAGTCACTTTTCTGCTCAAACGAACTACATCATTCACGAAGCTCACACGTTTCTCATCTTAACTGACAGGCATTGGATGTTAGAGGGTCAGTGCTTTGTATCAGTTTCAGAAGCAGATTTAGACTAGATATGGTCCATATGTGTAGGAAACACCGTTCTTTTGTTCTGGGCACACTCAGATTTCCTGCTGTCTTAGAGACTCTAGAAAGCAAGAGTGTGCTTCTCGCTCTAAAGCAGAGTGTGATCCATGGATGAGAACTATGCTGTGTGTTTCCCTTCAGAAATGGTGTTAAATCCCATGCTCTGAGTCTTACTACAAGAAAGACTTCGTTTCAGGTAAGGGCAGTCACTTTTCAGTTCAAAGGAACTACATCATTCACAAAGCTCACACATTTCTCTTCTTAACTGACAAGCATTGGATGTTAGAGGACCAGTGCTTTGTATCTGTTTCAGAAGCAGTGTTGGACTAGATATGGTCCCTATGTTTAGGAAACACAGTTCTTTTGTCCTGGGCACACTCAGATTTCCTGCTGTCTTAGAGACTCTAGAAAGAAAGAGTGTGCTTCTCACTCTAAAGCAGTGTGTGATCCATGGATGAGAACTATGCTGTGTGTTTCACTTCCGAAATGGACTTAAATCCCAGGCTCTGTGTCTTACTACAAGCAACACTTCATTTCAGGTAAGTGCAGTCACTTTTCAGTTCAAAGGAACTACATCATTCACAAAGCTCACACGTTTCTCATCTTAACTGACAAGCATTGGATGTTAGAGGACCACTGCTTTGTATCAGTTTCAGAAGCAGAGTTGGACTAGATATGGTCTGTATGTGTAGGATACACCATTCGTTTGTTCTCAGCACACTCACGTTTCCTGCTGTCTTAGAGACTCTAGAAAGCAAGAGCGTGCTTCTTGTTCTGAAGCAGAGTGTGATCAATGGATGATTACACTGCTGTGTGTTTTACTTCAGAAATGGAGTTAAATCTCAGGCTCTGACTCTTACTGCAAGCAAGACTTAGTTTCAGGTAAGGGCAGTCACTTTTCTGCTCAAACGAACTACATCGTTCACGAAGCTCACACGTTTCTCATCTTAACTGACAAGCATTGGATGTTAGAGGGTCAGTGCTTTGTATCAGTTTCAGAAGCAGATTTGGACTACATATGGTCCATATGTGTAGGAAACACCGTTCTTTTGTTCTGGGCACACTCAGATTTCCTGCTGTCTTAGAGACTCTAGAAAGCAAGAGTGTGCTTCTCGCTCTAAAGTAGAGTGTGATCCATGGATGAGAACTATGCTGTGTGTTTCCCTTCAGAAATGGTGTTAAATCCAATGCTCTGAGTCTTACTACAAGAAAGACTTCGTTTCAGGTAAGGGCAGTCACTTTTCAGTTCAAAGGAACTACATCATTCACAAAGCTCACACATTTCTCTTCTTAACTGACAAGCACTGGATGTTAGAGGACCAGTGCTTTGTATCTTTTTCAGAAGTAGTGTTGGACTAGATATGGTCCCTATGTATAGGAAACACCGTTCTTTTGTTCTGGGCACACTCAGATTTCCTGCTGTCTTAGAGACTCTAGAAAGAAAGAGTGTGCTTCTCACTCTAAAGCAGTGTGTGATCCATGGATGAGAACTATGCTGTGTGTTTCACTTCCGAAATGGACTTATATCCCAGGCTCTGTGTCTTACTACAAGCAAAACTTCATTTCAGGTAAGTGCAGTCACTTTTCAGTTCAAAGGAACTACATCATTCACAAAGCTCACACGTTTCTCATCTTAACTGACAAGCATTGGATGTTAGAGGACCACTGCTTTGTATCAGTTTCAGAAGCAGAGTTGGACTAGATATGGTCTGTATGTGTAGGATACACCATTCTTTTGTTCTCAGCACACTCACGTTTCCTGCTGTCTTAGAGACTCTAGAAAGCAAGAGCGTGCTTCTTGTTCTGAAGCAGAGTGTGATCCATGGATGATTACACTGCTGTGTGTTTTCCTTCAGAAATGGAGTTAAATCTCAGGCTCTGACTCTTACTGCAAGCAAGACTTCGTTTCAGGTAAGGGCAGACTCTTTTCTGCTCAAACGAACTACATCGTTCACTGAGCTCACAAGTTTCTCATCTTAACAGACAAGCATTGGATGTTAGAGGAACAAAGCTTTGTATCACGTTCAGAAGCAGAGTTGGACTATGTAATGTCCCTACGTGTAGGAAACACAGTTCTTTTGTTCTCAGCACACTCACGTTTCCTGCTGTCTTAGAGACTCTAGAAAGCAAGAGCGTGCTTCTCGATTTACAGCAGAGTGTGATCAGTGGATGATTACACTGCTGTGTGTTTTACTTCAGAAATGGAGTTAAATCCCTGGCTCTGAGTCTTCCTACAAGCAAGACTTCGTTTCAGGTAAGGGCAGTCACTTTTCTGCTCAAACGAATTACATCGTTCACGAAGCTCACACGTTTCTCATCTTAACTGACAAGCATTGGATGTTAGAGGACCAGTGCTTTGTATCTGTTTCAGAAGCAGATTTGGACTACATATGGTCCATATGTGTAGGAAACACCGTTCTTTTGTTCTGGGCACACTCAGATTTCATGCTGTCTTAGAGACTCTAGAAAGAAAGAGTGTGCTTCTCACTCTAAAGCAGTGTGTGATCCATGGATGAGAACTATGCTGTGTGTTTCACTTCCGAAATGGACTTAAATCCCAGGCTCTGTGTCTTACTACAAGCAACACTTCATTTCAGGTAAGTGCAGTCACTTTTCAGTTCAAAGGAACTACATCATTCACAAAGCTCACACGTTTCTCATCTTAACTGACAAGCATTGGATGTTAGAGGACCACTGCTTTGTATCAGTTTCAGAAGCAGAGTTGGACTAGATATGGTCTGTATGTGTAGGATACACCATTCTTTTGTTCTCAGCACACTCACGTTTCCTGCTGTCTTAGAGACTCTAGAAAGCAAGAGTGTGCTTCTTGTTCTGAAGCAGAGTGTGATCAATGGATGATTACACTGCTGTGTGTTTTACTTCAGAAATGGAGTTAAATCTCAGGCTCTGACTCTTACTGCAAGCAAGACTTCGTTTCAGGTAAGGGCAGTCACTTTTCTGCTCAAACGAACTACATCGTTCATGGAGCTCACACGTTTCTCATCTTAACTGACAGGCATTGGATGTTAGAGGGTCAGTGCTTTGTATCAGTTTAAGAAGCAGATTTGGACTACATATGGTCCATATGTGTAGGAAACACCGTTCTTTTGTTCTGGGCACACTCAGATTTCCTGCTGTCTTAGAGACTCTAGAAAGCAAGAGTGTGCTTCTCGCTCTAAAGCAGAGTGTGATCCATGGATGAGAACTATGCTGTGTGTTTCCCTTCAGAAATGGTGTTAAATCCAATGCTCTGAGTCTTACTACAAGAAAGACTTCGTTTCAGGTAAGGGCAGTCACTTTTCAGTTCAAAGGAACTACATCATTCACAAAGCTCACACATTTCTCTTCTTAACTGACAAGCATTGGATGTTAGAGGACCAGTGCTTTGTATCTGTTTCAGAAGCAGTGTTGGACTAGATATGGTCCCTATGTATAGGAAACACCGTTCTTTTGTCCTGGGCACACTCAGATTTCCTGCTGTCTTAGAGACTCTAGAAAGAAAGAGTGTGCTTCTCACTCTAAAGCAGTGTGTGATCCATGGATTAGAACTATGCTGTGTGTTTCACTTCCGAAATGGACTTAAATCCCAGGCTCTGTGTCTTACTACAAGCAACACTTCATTTCAGGTAAGTGCAGTCACTTTTCAGTTCAAAGGAACTACATCATTCACAAAGCTCACACGTTTCTCATCTTAACTGACAAGCATTGGATGTTAGAGGACCACTGCTTTGTATCAGTTTCAGAAGCAGAGTTGGACTAGATATGGTCTGTATGTGTAGGATACACCATTCTTTTGTTCTCAGCACACTCACGTTTCCTGCTGTCTTAGAGACTCTAGAAAGCAAGAGCGTGCTTCTTGTTCTGAAGCAGAGTGTGATCAATGGATGATTACACTGCTGTGTGTTTTACTTCAGAAATGGAGTTAAATCTCAGGCTCTGACTCTTACTGCAAGCAAGACTTCGTTTCAGGTAAGGGCAGTCACTTTTCTGCTCAAACGAACTACATCGTTCACGAAGCTCACACGTTTCTCATCTTAACTGACAGGCATTGGATGTTAGAGGGTCAGTGCTTTGTATCAGTTTCAGAAGCAGATTTGGACTACATATGGTCCATATGTGTAGGAAACACCGTTCTTTTGTTCTGGGCACACTCAGATTTCCTGCTGTCTTAGAGACTCTAGAATGCAAGAGTGTGCTTCTCGCTCTAAAGCAGAGTGTGATCCATGGATGAGAACTATGCTGTGTGTTTCCCTTCAGAAATGGTGTTAAATCCCATGCTCTGAGTCTTACTACAAGAAAGACTTCGTTTCAGGTAAGGGCAGTCACTTTTCAGTTCAAAGGAACTACATCATTCACAAAGCTCACACATTTCTCTTCTTAACTGACAAGCATTGGATGTTAGAGGACGAGTGCTTTGTATCTGTTTCAGAAGCAGTGTTGGACTAGATATGGTCCCTATGTATAGGAAACACCGTTCTTTTGTCCTGGGCACACTCAGATTTCCTGCTGTCTTAGAGACTCTAGAAAGAAAGAGTGTGCTTCTCACTCTAAAGCAGTGTGTGATCCATGGATGAGAACTATGCTGTGTGTTTCACTTCCGAAATGGACTTAAATCCCAGGCTCTGTGTCTTACTACAAGCAACACTTCATTTCAGGTAAGTGCAGTCACTTTTCAGTTCAAAGGAACTACATCATTCACAAAGCTCACACGTTTCTCATCTTAACTGACAAGCATTGGATGTTAGAGGACCACTGCTTTGTATCAGTTTCAGAAGCAGAGTTGGACTAGATATGGTCTGTATGTGTAGGATACACCATTCTTTTGTTCTCAGCACACTCATGTTTCCTGCTGTCTTAGAGACTCTAGAAAGCAAGAGCGTGCTTCTTGTTCTGAAGCAGAGTGTGATCAATGGATGATTACACTGCTGTGTGTTTTACTTCAGAAATGGAGTTAAATCTCAGGCTCTGACTCTTACTGCAAGCAAGACTTCGTTTCAGGTAAGGGCAGTCACTTTTCTGCTCAAACGAACTACATCGTTCACGAAGCTCACACGTTTCTCATCTTAACTGACAAGCATTAGATGTTAGAGGGTCAGTGCTTTGTATCAGTTTCAGAAGCAGATTTGGACTACATATGGTCCATATGTGTAGGAAACACCGTTCTTTTGTTCTGGGCACACTCAGATTTCCTGCTGTCTTAGAGACTCTAGAAAGCAAGAGTGTGCTTCTCGCTCTAAAGCAGAGTGTGATCCATGGATGAGAACTATGCTGTGTGTTTCCCTTCAGAAATGGTGTTAAATCCCATGCTCTGAGTCTTACTACAAGAAAGACTTCGTTTCAGGTAAGGGCAGTCACTTTTCAGTTCAAAGGAACTACATCATTCACAAAGCTCACACATTTCTCTTCTTAACTGACAAGCATTGGATGTTAGAGGACCAGTGCTTTGTATCTGTTTCAGAAGCAGTGTTGGACTAGATATGGTCCCTATGTATAGGAAACACCGTTCTTTTGTCCTGGGCACACAAGATTTCCTGCTGTCTTAGAGACTCTAGAAAGAAAGAGTGTGCTTCTCACTCTAAAGCAGTGTGTGATCCATGGATGAGAACTATGCTGTGTGTTTCACTTCCGAAATGAACTTAAATCCCAGGCTCTGTGTCTTACTACAAGCAACACTTCATTTCAGGTAAGTGCAGTCACTTTTCAGTTCAAAGGAACTACATCATTCACAAAGCTCACACATTTCTCATCTTAACTGACAAGCATTGGATGTTAGAGGACCAGTGCTTTGTATCTGTTTCAGAAGCAGTGTTGGACTAGATATGGTCCCTATGTATAGGAAACACCGTTCTTTTGTTCTGGGCACACTCAGATTTCCTGCTGTCTTAGAGACTCTAGAAAGCAAGAGCGTGCTTCTTGTTCTGAAGCAGAGTGTGATCCATGGATGATTACACTGCTGTGTGTTTTCCTTCAGAAATGGAGTTAAATCTCAGGCTCTGACTCTTACTGCAAGCAAGACTTCGTTTCAGGTAAGGGCAGACTCTTTTCTGCTCAAACGAACTACATCGTTCACTGAGCTCACAAGTTTCTCATCTTAACAGACAAGCATTGGATGTTAGAGGAACAGTGCTTTGTATCACTTTCAGAAGCAGAGTTGGACTATATAATGTCCCTACGTGTAGGAAACACAGTTCTTTTGTTCTCAGCACACTCACGTTTCCTGCTGTCTTAGGGACTCTAGAAAGCAAGAGCGTGCTTCTCGATTTACAGCAGAGTGTGATCAATGGATGATTACACTGCTGTGTGTTTTACTTCAGAAATGGAGTTAAATCCCTGGCTCTGAGTCTTCCTACAAGCAAGACTTCGTTTCAGGTAAGGGCAGTCACTTTTCTGCTCAAACGAATTACATCGTTCACAAAGCTCACACGTTTCTCATCTTAACTGACAAGCATTGGATGTTAGAGGACCAGTGCTTTGTATCAGTTTCAGAAGCAGATTTGGACTACATATGGTCCATATGTGTAGGAAACACCGTTCTTTTGTTCTGGGCACACTCAGATTTCCTGCTGTCTTAGAGACTCTAGAAAGAAAGAGTGTGCTTCTCACTCTAAAGCAGTGTGTGATCCATGGATGAGAACTATGCTGTGTGTTTCACTTCCGAAATGGACTTAAATCCCAGGCTCTGTGTCTTACTACAAGCAACACTTCATTTCAGGTAAGTGAAGTCACTTTTCAGTTCAAAGGAACTACATCATTCACAAAGCTCACACGTTTCTCATCTTAACTGACAAGTATTGGATGTTAGAGGACCAGTGCTTTGTATCTGTTTCAGAAGCAGTGTTGGACTAGATATGGTCCCTATGTATAGGAAACACCGTTCTTTTGTCCTGGGCACACTCAGATTTCCTGCTGTCTTAGAGACTCTAGAAAGAAAGAGTGTGCTTCTCACTCTAAAGCAGTGTGTGATCCATGGATGAGAACTATGCTGTGTGTTTCACTTCCGAAATGGACTTAAATCCCAGGCTCTGTGTCTTACTACAAGCAACACTTCATTTCAGGTAAGTGCAGTCACTTTTCAGTTCAAAGGAACTACATCATTCACAAAGCTCACACGTTTCCCATCTTAACTGACAAGCATTGGATGTTGGAGGACCACTGCTTTGTATCAGTTTCAGAAGCAGATGTGGACTAGATATGGTCTGTATGTGTAGGATACACCATTCTTTTGTTCTCAGCACACTCACGTTTCCTGCTGTCTTAGAGACTCTAGAAAGCAAGAGCGTGCTTCTTGTTCTGAAGCAGAGTGTGATCAATGGATGATTACACTGCTGTGTGTTTTACTTCAGAAATGGAGTTAAATCTCAGGCTCTGACTCTTACTGCAAGCAAGACTTCGTTTCAGGTAAGGGCAGTCACTTTTCTGCTCAAACGAACTACATCGTTCACGAAGCTCACACGTTTCTCATCTTAACTGACAAGCATTGGATGTTAGAGGGTCAGTGCTTTGTATCAGTTTCAGAAGCAGATTTGGACTACATATGGTCCATATGTGTAGGAAACACCGTTCTTTTGTTCTGGGCACACTCAGATTTCCTGCTGTCTTAGAGACTCTAGAAAGCAAGAGCGTGCTTCTTGTTCTGAAGCAGAGTGTGATCCATGGATGATTACAGTGCTGTGTGTTTTCCTTCAGAAATGGAGTTAAATCTCAGGCTCTGACTCTTACTGCAAGCAAGACTTCGTTTCAGGTAAGGGCAGTCACTTTTCTGCTCAAACGAACTACATCGTTCACGAAGCTCACACGTTTCTCATCTTAACTGACAAGCATTGGATGTTAGAGGGTCAGTGCTTTGTATCAGTTTCAGAAGCAGATTTGGACTACATATGGTCCATATGTGTAGGAAACACCGTTCTTTTGTTCTGGGCACACTCAGATTTCCTGCTGTCTTAGAGACTCTAGAAAGAAAGAGTGTGCTTCTCACTCTAAAGCAGTGTGTGATCCATGGATGAGAACTATGCTGTGTGTTTCACTTCCGAAATGGACTTAAATCCCAGGCTCTGTGTCTTACTACAAGCAACACTTCATTTCAGGTAAGTGCAGTCACTTTTCAGTTCAAAGGAACTACATCATTCACAAAGCTCACACGTTTCTCATCTTAACTGACAAGCATTGGATGTTAGAGGACCAGTGCTTTGTATCAGTTTCAGAAGCAGAGTTGGACTAGATATGGTCTGTATGTGTAGGATACACTATTCTTTTGTTCTCAGCACACTCACGTTTCCTGCTGTCTTAGAGACTCTAGAAAGCAAGAGCGTGCTTCTTGTTCTGAAGCAGAGTGTGATCAATGGATGATTACACTGCTGTGTGTTTTACTTCAGAAATGGAGTTAAATCTCAGGCTCTGACTCTTACTGCAAGCAAGACTTCGTTTCAGGTAAGGGCAGTCACTTTTCTGCTCAAACGAACTACATCGTTCACGAAGCTCACACGTTTCTCATCTTAACTGACAGGCATTGGATGTTAGAGGGTCAGTGCTTTGTATCAGTTTCAGAAGCAGATTTGGACTACATATGGTCCATATGTGTAGGAAACACCGTTCTTTTGTTCTGGGCACACTCAGATTTCCTGCTGTCTTAGAGACTCTAGAAAGCAAGAGTGTGCTTCTCGCTCTAAAGCAGAGTGTGATCCATGGATGAGAACTATGCTGTGTGTTTCCCTTCAGAAATGGTGTTAAATCCCATGCTCTGAGTCTTACTACAAGAAAGACTTCGTTTCAGGTAAGGGCAGTCACTTTTCAGTTCAAAGGAACTACATCATTCACAAAGCTCACACATTTCTCTTCTTAACTGACAAGCATTGGATGTTAGAGGACCAGTGCTTTGTATCTGTTTCAGAAGCAGTGTTGGACTAGATATGGTCCCTATGTATAGGAAACACCGTTCTTTTGTCCTGGGCACACTCAGATTTCCTGCTGTCTTAGAGACTCTAGAAAGCAAGAGTATGCTTCTCACTCTAAAGCAGTGTGTGATCCATGGATGAGAACTATGCTGTGTGTTTCACTTCCGAAATGGACTTAAATCCCAGGCTCTGTGTCTTACTACAAGCAACACTTCATTTCAGGTAAGTGCAGTCACTTTTCAGTTCAAAGGAACTACATCAATCACAAAGCTCACACGTTTCTCATCTTAACTGACAAGCATTGGATGTTAGAGGACCACTGCTTTGTATCAGTTTCAGAAGCAGAGTTGGACTAGATATGGTCTGAATGTGTAGGATACACCATTCTTTTGTTCTCAGCACACTCACGTTTCCTGCTGTCTTAGAGACTCTAGAAAGCAAGAGCGTGCTTCTTGTTCTGAAGCAGAGTGTGATCAATGGATGATTACACTGCTGTGTGTTTTACTTCAGAAATGGAGTTAAATCTCAGGCTCTGACTCTTAGTGCAAGCAAGACTTCGTTTCAGGTAAGGGCAGTCACTTTTCTGCTCAAACGAACTACATCGTTCACGAAGCTCACACGTTTCTCATCTTAACTGACAAGCATTGGATGTTAGAGGGTCAGTGCTTTGTATCAGTTTCAGAAGCAGATTTGGACTACATATAGTCCATATGTGTAGGAAACACCGTTCTTTTGTTCTGGGCACACTCAGATTTCCTGCTGTCTTAGAGACTCTAGAAAGCAAGAGTGTGCTTCTCGCTCTAAAGCAGAGTGTGATCCATGGATGAGAACTATGCTGTGTGTTTCCCTTCAGAAATGGTGTTAAATCCCATGCTCTGAGTCTTACTACAAGAAAGACTTCGTTTCAGGTAAGGGCAGTCACTTTTCAGTTCAAAGGAACTACATCATTCACAAAGCTCACACATTTCTCTTCTTAACTGACAAGCATTGGATGTTAGAGGACCAGTGCTTTGTATCTGTTTCAGAAGCAGTGTTGGACTAGATATGGTCCATATGTGTAGGAAACACCGTTCTTTTGTTCTGGGCACACTCAGATTTCCTGCTGTCTTAGAGACTCTAGAAAGCAAGAGCGTGCTTCTTGTTCTGAAGCAGAGTGTGATCCATGGATGATTACACTGCTGTGTGTTTTCCTTCAGAAATGGAGTTAAATCTCAGGCTCTGACTCTTACTGCAAGCAAGACTTCGTTTCAGGTAAGGGCAGACTCTTTTCTGCTCAAACGAACTACATCGTTCACGAAGCTCACACGTTTCTCATCTTAACTGACAAGCATTGGATGTTAGAGGGTCAGTGCTTTGTATCAGTTTCAGAAGCAGATTTGGACTACATATGGTCCATATGTGTAGGAAACACCGTTCTTTTGTTCTGGGCACACTCAGATTTCCTGCTGTCTTAGAGACTCTAGAAAGAAAGAGTGTGCTTCTCACTCTAAAGCAGTGTGTGATCCATGGATGAGAACTATGCTGTGTGTTTCACTTCCGAAATGGACTTAAATCCCAGGCTCTGTGTCTTACTACAAGCAACACTTCATTTCAGGTAAGTGCAGTCACTTTTCAGTTCAAAGGAACTACATCATTCACAAAGCTCACACGTTTCTCATCTTAACTGACAAGCATTGGATGTTAGAGGACCACTGCTTTGTATCAGTTTCAGAAGCAGAGTTGGACTAGATATGGTCTGTATGTGTAGGATACACCATTCTTTTGTTCTCAGCACACTCACGTTTCCTGCTGTCTTAGAGACTCTAGAAAGCAAGAGCGTGCTTCTTGTTCTGAAGCAGAGTGTGATCCATGGATGATTACACTGCTGTGTGTTTTACTTCAGAAATGGAGTTAAATCTCAGGCTCTGACTCTTACTACAAGCAAGACTTCGTTTCAGGTAAGGCCAGTCACTTTTCTGCTCAAACGAACTACATCGTTCACGAAGCTCACACGTTTCTCATCTTAACTGACAAGCATTGGATGTTAGAGGGTCAGTGCTTTGTATCAGTTTCAGAAGCAGATTTGGACTACATATGGTCCATATGTGTAGGAAACACCGTTCTTTTGTTCTGGGCACACTCAGATTTCCTGCTGTCTTAGAGACTCTAGAAAGCAAGAGTGTGCTTCTCGCTCTAAAGCAGAGTGTGATCAATGGATGATTACACTGCTGTGTGTTTCCCTTCAGAAATGGACTTAAATCCCATGCTCTGAGTCTTACTACAAGCAAGACTTCGTTTCAGGTAAGGGCAGACTCTTTTCTGCTCAAACGAACTAAATCGTTCACTGAGCTCACAAGTTTCTCATCTTAACAGACAAGCATTGGATGTTAGAGGAACAGTGCTTTGTATCACTTTCAGAAGCAGAGTTGGACTATATAATGTCCCTACGTGTAGGAAACACAGTTCTTTTGTTCTCAGCACACTCACGTTTCCTGCTGTCTTAGAGACTCTAGAAAGCAAGAGCGTGCTTCTCGATTTACAGCAGAGTGTGATCAATGGATGATTACACTGCTGTGTGTTTTACTTCAGAAATGGAGTTAAATCCCTGGCTCTGAGTCTTCCTACAAGCAAGACTTCATTTCAGGTAAGGGCAGTCACTTTTCTGCTCAAACGAATTACATCGTTCACGATGCTCACACGTTTCTCATCTTAACTGACATGCATTGGATGTTAGAGGACCAGTGCTTTGTATCAGTTTCAGAAGCAGATTTGGACTACATATGGTCCATATGTGTAGGAAACACCATTCTTTTGTTCTCAGCACACTCACGTTTCCTGCTGTCTTAGAGACTCTAGAAAGCAAGAGCGTGCTTCTTGTTCTGAAGCAGAGTGTGATCCATGGATGATTACACTGCTGTGTGTTTTCCTTCAGAAATGGAGTTAAATCTCAGGCTCTGACTCTTACTGCAAGCAAGACTTCGTTTCAGGTAAGGGCAGTCACTTTTCTGCTCAAACGAACTACATCGTTCACTGAGCTCACAAGTTTCTCATCTTAACAGACAAGCATTGGATGTTAGAGGAACAGTGCTTTGTATCACTTTCAGAAGGAGAGTTGGACTATATAATGTCCCTACGTGTAGGAAACACAGTTCTTTTGTTCTCAGCACACTCACGTTTCCTGCTGTCTTAGAGACTCTAGAAAGCAAGAGCGTGCTTCTCGATTTACAGCAGAGTGTGATCAATGGATGATTACACTGCTGTGTGTTTTACTTCAGAAATGGAGTTAAATCCCTGGCTCTGAGTCTTCCTACAAGCAAGACTTCGTTTCAGGTAAGGGCAGTCACTTTTCTGCTCAAACGAATTACATCGTTCACGAAGCTCACACGTTTCTCATCTTAACTGACAAGCATTGGATGTTAGAGGACCAGTGCTTTGTATCAGTTTCAGAAGCAGATTTGGACTACATATGGTCCATATGTGTAGGAAACACCGTTCTTTTGTTCTGGGCACACTCAGATTTCCTGCTGTTTTAGAGACTCTAGAAAGCAAGAGCGTGCTTCTTGTTCTGAAGCAGAGTGTGATCCATGGATGATTACAGTGCTGTGTGTTTTCCTTCAGAAATGGAGTTAAATCTCAGGCTCTGACTCTTACTGCAAGCAAGACTTCGTTTCAGGTAAGGGCAGTCACTTTTCTGCTCAAACGAACTACATCGTTCACGAAGCTCACACGTTTCTCATCTTAACTGACAAGCATTGGATGTTAGAGGGTCAGTGCTTTGTATCAGTTTCAGAAGCAGATTTGGACTACATATGGTCCATATGTGTAGGAAACACCGTTCTTTTGTTCTGGGCACACTCAGATTTCCTGCTCTCTTAGAGACTCTAGAAAGAAAGAGTGTGCTTCTCACTCTAAAGCAGTGTGTGATCCATGGATGAGAACTATGCTGTGTGTTTCACTTCCGAAATGGACTTAAATCCCAGGCTCTGTGTCTTACTACAAGCAACACTTCATTTCAGGTAAGTGCAGTCACTTTTCAGTTCAAAGGAACTACATCATTCACAAAGCTCACACGTTTCTCATCTTAACTGACAAGCATTGGATGTTAGAGGACCACTGCTTTGTATCAGTTTCAGAAGCAGAGTTGGACTAGATATGGTCTGTATGTGTAGGATACACCATTCTTTTGTTCTCAGCACACTCACGTTTCCTGCTGTCTTAGAGACTCTAGAAAGCAAGAGCGTGCTTCTTGTTCTGAAGCAGAGTGTGATCAATGGATGATTACACTGCTGTGTGTTTTACTTCAGAAATGGAGTTAAATCTCAGGCTCTGACTCTTACTGCAAGCAAGACTTCGTTTCAGGTAAGGGCAGTCACTTTTCTGCTCAAACGAACTACATCGTTCATGAAGCTCACACGTTTCTCATCTTAACTGACAAGCATTGGATGTTAGAGGGTCAGTGCTTTGTATCAGTTTCAGAAGCAGATTTGGACTACATATGGTCCATATGTGTAGGAAACACCGTTCTTTTGTTCTGGGCACACTCAGATTTCCTGCTGTCTTAGAGACTCTAGAAAGCAAGAGTGTGCTTCTCGCTCTAAAGCAGAGTGTGATCCATGGATGAGAACTATGCTGTGTGTTTCCCTTCAGAAATGGTGTTAAATCCCATGCTCTGAGTCTTACTACAAGAAAGACTTCGTTTCAGGTAAGGGCAGTCACTTTTCAGTTCAAAGGAACTACATCATTCACAAAGCTCACACATTTCTCTTCTTAACTGACAAGCATTGGATGTTAGAGGACCAGTGCTTTGTATCTGTTTCAGAAGCAGTGTTGGACTAGATATGGTCCCTATGTATAGGAAACACCGTTCTTTTGTCCTGGGCACACTCAGATTTCCTGCTGTCTTAGAGACTCTAGAAAGCAAGAGTGTGCTTCTCACTCTAAAGCAGTGTGTGATCCATGGATGAGAACTATGCTGTGTGTTTCACTTCCGAAATGGACTTAAATCCCAGGCTCTGTGTCATACTACAAGCAACACTTCATTTCAGGTAAGTGCAGTCACTTTTCAGTTCAAAGGAACTACATCAATCACAAAGCTCACACGTTTCTCATCTTAACTGACAAGCATTGGATGTTAGAGGACCACTGCTTTGTATCAGTTTCAGAAGCAGAGTTGGACTAGATATGGTCTGTATGTGTAGGATACACCATTCTTTTGTTCTCAGCACACTCACGTTTCCTGCTGTCTTAGAGACTCTAGAAAGCAAGAGCGTGCTTCTTGTTCTGAAGCAGAGTGTGATCAATGGATGATTACACTGCTGTGTGTTTTACTTCAGAAATGGAGTTAAATCTCAGGCTCTGACTCTTACTGCAATCAAGACTTCGTTTCAGGTAAGGGGAGTCACTTTTCTGCTCAAACGAACTACATCGTTCACGAAGCTCACACGTTTCTCATCTTAACTGACAAGCATTGGATGTTAGAGGGTCAGTGCTTTGTATCAGTTTCAGAAGCAGATTTGGACTACATATGGTCCATATGTGTAGGAAACACCGTTCTTTTGTTCTGGGCACACTCAGATTTCCTGCTGTCTTAGAGACTCTAGAAAGCAAGAGTGTGCTTCTCGCTCTAAAGCAGAGTGTGATCCATGGATGAGAACTATGCTGTGTGTTTCCCTTCAGAAATGGTGTTAAATCCCATGCTCTGAGTCTTACTACAAGAAAGACTTCGTTTCAGGTAAGGGCAGTCACTTTTCAGTTCAAAGGAACTACATCATTCACGAAGCTCACACGTTTCTCATCTTAACTGACAAGCATTGGATGTTAGAGGACCAGTGCTTTGTATCAGTTTCAGAAGCAGATTTGGACTACATATGGTCCATATGTGTAGGAAACACCGTTCTTTTGTTCTGGGCACACTCAGATTTCCTGCTGTCTTAGAGACTCTAGAAAGCAAGAGTGTGCTTGTCACTCTAAAGCAGTGTGTGATCCATGGATGAGAACTATGCTGTGTGTTTCACTTCCGAAATGGACTTAAATCCCAGGCTCTGTGTCTTACTACAAGCAACACTTCATTTCAGGTAAGTGCAGTCACTTTTCAGTTCAAAGGAACTACATCATTCACAAAGCTCACACGTTTCTCATCTTAACTGACAAGCATTGGATGTTAGAGGACCACTGCTTTGTATCAGTTTCAGAAGCAGAGATGGACTAGATATGGTCTGTATGTGTAGGATACACCATTCTTTTGTTCTCAGCACACTCACGTTTCCTGCTGTCTTAGAGACTCTAGAAAGCAAGAGCGTGCTTCTTGTTCTGAAGCAGAGTGTGATCAATGGATGATTACACTGCTGTGTGTTTTACTTCAGAAATGGAGTTAAATCTCAGGCTCTGACTCTTACTGCAAGCAAGACTTCGTTTCAGGTAAGGGCAGTCACTTTTCTGCTCAAACGAACTACATCGTTCACGAAGCTCACACGTTTCTCATCTTAACTGACAGGCATTGGATGTTAGAGGGTCAGTGCTTTGTATCAGTTTCAGAAGCAGATTTGGACTACATATGGTCCATATGTGTAGGAAACACCGTTCTTTTGTTCTGGGCACACTCAGATTTCCTGCTGTCTTAGAGACTCTAGAAAGCAAGAGTGTGCTTCTCGCTCTAAAGCAGAGTGTGATCCATGGATGAGAACTATGCTGTGTGTTTCCCTTCAGAAATGGTGTTAAATCCCATGCTCTGAGTCTTACTACAAGAAAGACTTCGTTTCAGGTAAGGGCAGTCACTTTTCAGTTCAAAGGAACTACATCATTCCCAAAGCTCACACATTTCTCTTCTTAACTGACAAGCATTGGATGTTAGAGGACCAGTGCTTTGTATCTGTTTCAGAAGCAGTGTTGGACTAGATATGGTCCCTATGTATAGGAAACACCGTTCTTTTGTCCTGGGCACACTCAGATTTCCTGCTGTCTTAGAGACTCTAGAAAGAAAGAGTGTGCTTCTCACTCTAAAGCAGTGTGTGATCCATGGATGAGAACTATGCTGTGTGTTTCACTTCCGAAATGGACTTAAATCCCAGGCTCTGTGTCTTACTACAAGCAACACTTCATTTCAGGTAAGTGCAGTCACTTTTCAGTTCAAAGGAACTACATCATTCACAAAGCTCACACGTTTCTCATCTTAACTGACAAGCATTGGATGTTAGAGGACCACTGCTTTGTATCAGTTTCAGAAGCAGAGTTGGACTAGATATGGTCTGTATGTGTAGGATACACCATTCTTTTGTTCTCAGCACACTCACGTTTCCTGCTGTCTTAGAGACTCTAGAAAGCAAGAGCGTGCTTCTTGTTCTGAAGCAGAGTGTGATCAATGGATGATTACACTGCTGTGTGTTTTACTTCAGAAATGGAGTTAAATCTCAGGCTCTGACTCTTACTGCAAGCAAGACTTCGTTTCAGGTAAGGGCAGACTCTTTTCTGCTCAAACGAACTACAGCGATCACTGAGCTCACAAGTTTCTCATCTTAACAGACAAGCATTGGATGTTAGAGGAACAGTGCTTTGTATCACTTTCAGAAGCAGAGTTGGACTATATAATGTCCCTATGTGTAAGAATCACAGTTCTTTTGTTCTCAGCACACTCACGTTTCCTGCTGTCTTAGAGACTCTAGAAAGCAAGAGCGTGCTTCTCGATTTACAGCAGAGTGTGATCAATGGATGATTACACTGCTGTGTGTTTTACTTCAGAAATGGAGTTAAATCCCTGGCTCTGAGTCTTCCTACAAGCAAGACTTCGTTTCAGGTAAGGGCAGTCACTTTTCAGTTCAAAGGAACTACATCATTCACAAAGCTCACACATTTCTCTTCTTAACTGACAAGCATTGGATGTTAGAGGACCAGTGCTTTGTATCTGTTTCAGAAGCAGTGTTGGACTAGATATGGTCCCTATGTATAGGAAACACCGTTCTTTTGTCCTGGGCACACTCAGATTTCCTGCTGTCTTAGAGACTCTAGAAAGAAAGAGTGTGCTTCTCACTCTAAAGAAGTGTGTGATCCATGGATGAGAACTATGCTGTGTGTTTCACTTCCGAAATGGACTTAAATCCCAGGCTCTGTGTCTTACTACAAGCAACACTTCATTTCAGGTAAGTGCAGTCACTATTCAGTTCAAAGGAACTACATCATTCACAAAGCTCACACGTTTCTCATCTTAACTGACAAGCATTGGATGTTAGAGGACCACTGCTTTGTATCAGTTTCAGAAGCAGAGTTGGACTAGATATGGTCTGTATGTGTAGGATACACCATTCTTTTGTTCTCAGCACACTCACGTTTCCTGCTGTCTTAGAGACTCTAGAAAGCAAGAGCGTGCTTCTTGTTCTGAAGCAGAGTGTGATCAATGGATGATTACACTGCTGTGTGTTTTACTTCAGAAATGGAGTTAAATCTCAGTCTCTGACTCTTACTGCAAGCAAGACTTCGTTTCTGGTAAGGGCAGTCACTTTTCTGCTCAAACGAACTACATCGTTCACGAAGCTCACACGTTTCTCATCTTAACTGACAAGCATTGGATGTTAGAGGGTCAGTGCTTTGTATCAGTTTCAGAAGCAGATTTGGACTACATATGGTCCATATGTGTAGGAAACACCGTTCTTTTGTTCTGGGCACACTCAGATTTCCTGCTGTTTTAGAGACTCTAGAAAGCAAGAGCGTGCTTCTTGTTCTGAAGCAGAGTGTGATCCATGGATGATTACAGTGCTGTGTGTTTTCCTTCAGAAATGGAGTTAAATCTCAGGCTCTGACTCTTACTGCAAGCAAGACTTCGTTTCAGGTAAGGGCAGTCACTTTTCTGCTCAAACGAACTACATCGTTCACGAAGCTCACACGTTTCTCATCTTAACTGACAAGCATTGGATGTTAGAGGGTCAGTGCTTTGTATCAGTTTCAGAAGCAGATTTGGACTACATATGGTCCATATGTGTAGGAAACACCGTTCTTTTGTTCTGGGCACACTCAGATTTCCTGCTCTCTTAGAGACTCTAGAAAGAAAGAGTGTGCTTCTCACTCTAAAGCAGTGTGTGATCCATGGATGAGAACTATGCTGTGTGTTTCACTTCCAAAATGGACTTAAATCCCAGGCTCTGTGTCTTACTACAAGCAACACTTCATTTCAGGTAAGTGCAGTCACTTTTCAGTTCAAAGGAACTACATCATTCACAAAGCTCACACGTTTCTCATCTTAACTGACAAGCATTGGATGTTAGAGGACCACTGCTTTGTATCAGTTTCAGAAGCAGAGTTGGACTAGATATGGTCTGTATGTGTAGGATACACCATTCTTTTGTTCTCAGCACACTCACGTTTCCTGCTGTCTTAGAGACTCTAGAAAGCAAGAGCGTGCTTCTTGTTCTGAAGCAGAGTGTGATCAATGGATGATTACACTGCTGTGTGTTTTACTTCAGAAATGGAGTTAAATCTCAGGCTCTGACTCTTACTGCAAGCAAGACTTCGTTTCAGGTAAGGGCAGTCACTTTTCTGCTCAAACGAACTACATCGTTCATGAAGCTCACACGTTTCTCATCTTAACTGACAAGCATTGGATGTTAGAGGGTCAGTGCTTTGTATCAGTTTCAGAAGCAGATTTGGACTACATATGGTCCATATGTGTAGGAAACACCGTTCTTTTGTTCTGGGCACACTCAGATTTCCTGCTGTCTTAGAGACTCTAGAAAGCAAGAGTGTGCTTCTCGCTCTAAAGCAGAGTGTGATCCATGGATGAGAACTATGCTGTGTGTTTCCCTTCAGAAATGGTGTTAAATCCCATGCTCTGAGTCTTACTACAAGAAAGACTTCGTTTCAGGTAAGGGCAGTCACTTTTCAGTTCAAAGGAACTACATCATTCACAAAGCTCACACATTTCTCTTCTTAACTGACAAGCATTGGATGTTAGAGGACCAGTGCTTTGTATCTGTTTCAGAAGCAGTGTTGGACTAGATATGGTCCCTATGTATAGGAAACACCGTTCTTTTGTCCTGGGCACACTCAGATTTCCTGCTGTCTTAGAGACTCTAGAAAGCAATAGTGTGCTTCTCACTCTAAAGCAGTGTGTGATCCATGGATGAGAACTATGCTGTGTGTTTCACTTCCGAAATGGACTTAAATCCCAGGCTCTGTGTCATACTACAAGCAACACTTCATTTCAGGTAAGTGCAGTCACTTTTCAGTTCAAAGGAACTACATCAATCACAAAGCTCACACGTTTCTCATCTTAACTGACAAGCATTGGATGTTAGAGGACCACTGCTTTGTATCAGTTTCAGAAGCAGAGTTGGACTAGATATGGTCTGTATGTGTAGGATACACCATTCTTTTGTTCTCAGCACACTCACGTTTCCTGCTGTCTTAGAGACTCTAGAAAGCAAGAGCGTGCTTCTTGTTCTGAAGCAGAGTGTGATCAATGGATGATTACACTGCTGTGTGTTTTACTTCAGAAATGGAGTTAAATCTCAGGCTCTGACTCTTACTGCAATCAAGACTTCGTTTCAGGTAAGGGGAGTCACTTTTCTGCTCAAACGAACTACATCGTTCACGAAGCTCACACGTTTCTCATCTTAACTGACAAGCATTGGATGTTAGAGGGTCAGTGCTTTGTATCAGTTTCAGAAGCAGATTTGGACTACATATGGTCCATATGTGTAGGAAACACCGTTCTTTTGTTCTGGGCACACTCAGATTTCCTGCTGTCTTAGAGACTCTAGAAAGCAAGAGTGTGCTTCTCGCTCTAAAGCAGAGTGTGATCCATGGATGAGAACTATGCTGTGTGTTTCCCTTCAGAAATGGTGTTAAATCCCATGCTCTGAGTCTTACTACAAGAAAGACTTCGTTTCAGGTAAGGGCAGTCACTTTTCAGTTCAAAGGAACTACATCATTCACAAAGCTCACACATTTCTCTTCTTAACTGACAAGCATTGGATGTTAGAGGACCAGTGCTTTGTATCTGTTTCAGAAGCAGTGTTGGACTAGATATGGTCCCTATGTATAGGAAACACCGTTCTTTTGTCCTGGGCACACTCAGATTTCCTGCTGTCTTAGAGACTCTAGAAAGAAAGAGTGTGCTTCTCACTCTAAAGCAGTGTGTGATCCATGGATGAGAACTATGCTGTGTGTTTCACTTCCGAAATGGACTTAAATCCCAGGCTCTGTGTCTTACTACAAGCAACACTTCATTTCAGGTAAGTGCAGTCACTTTTCAGTTCAAAGGAACTACATCATTCACAAAGCTCACACGTTTCTCATCTTAACTGACAAGCATTGGATGTTAGAGGACCACTGCTTTGTATCAGTTTCAGAAGCAGAGTTGGACTAGATATGGTCTGTATGTGTAGGATACACCATTCTTTTGTTCTCAGCACACTCACGTTTCCTGCTGTCTTAGAGACTCTAGAAAGCAAGAGCGTGCTTCTTGTTCTGAAGCAGAGTGTGATCAATGGATGATTACACTGCTGTGTGTTTTACTTCAGAAATGGAGTTAAATCTCAGGCTCTGACTCTTACTGCAAGCAAGACTTCGTTTCAGGTAAGGGCAGTCACTTTTCTGCTCAAAAGAACTACATCGTTCACGAAGCTCACACGTTTCTCATCTTAACTGACAAGCATTGGATGTTAGAGGGTCAGTGCTTTGTATCAGTTTCAGAGGCAGATTTGGACTACATATGGTCCATATGTGTAGGAAACACCGTTCTTTTGTTCTGGGCACACTCAGATTTCCTGCTGTCTTAGAGACTCTAGAAAGCAAGAGCGTGCTTCTTGTTCTGAAGCAGAGTGTGATCCATGGATGATTACACTGCTGTGTGTTTTCCTTCAGAAATGGAGTTAAATCTCAGGCTCTGACTCTTACTGCAAGCAAGACTTCGTTTCAGGTAAGGGCAGACTCTTTTCTGCTCAAACGAACTACATCGTTCACTGAGCTCACAAGTTTCTCATCTTAACAGACAAGCATTGGATGTTAGAGGAACAGTGCTTTGTATCACTTTCAGAAGGAGAGTTGGACTATATAATGTCCCTACGTGTAGGAAACACAGTTCTTTTGTTCTCAGCACACTCACGTTTCCTGCTGTCTTAGAGACTCTAGAAAGCAAGAGCGTGCTTTACGATTTACAGCAGAGTGTGGTCAATGGATGATTACACTGCTGTGTGTTTTACTTCAGAAATGGAGTTAAATCCCTGGCTCTGAGTCTTCCTACAAGCAAGACTTCGTTTCAGGTAAGGGCAGTCACTTTTCTGCTCAAACGAATTACATCGTTCACGAAGCTCACACGTTTCTCATCTTAACTGACAAGCATTGGATGTTAGAGGACCAGTGCTTTGTATCAGTTTCAGAAGCAGATTTGGACTACATATGGTCCATATGTGTAGGAAACACCGTTCTTTTTTCTGGGCACACTCAGATTTCCTGCTGTCTTAGAGACTCTAGAAAGAAAGAGTGTGCTTCTCACTCTAAAGCAGTGTGTGATCCATGGATGAGAACTATGCTGTGTGTTTCACTTCCGAAATGGACTTAAATCCCAGGTTCTGTGTCTTACTACAAGCAACACTTCATTTCAGGTAAGTGCAGTCACTTTTCAGTTCAAAGGAACTACATCATTCACAAAGCTCACACGTTTCTCATCTTAACTGACAAGCATTGGATGTTAGAGGACCACTGCTTTGTATCAGTTTCAGAAGCAGAGTTGGACTAGATATGGTCTGTATGTGTAGGATACACCATTCTTTTGTTCTCAGCACACTCACGTTTCCTGCTGTCTTAGAGACTCTAGAAAGCAAGAGCGTGCTTCTTGTTCTGAAGCAGAGTGTGATCAATGGATGATTACACTGCTGTGTGTTTTACTTCAGAAATGGAGTTAAATCTCAGGCTCTGACTCTTACTGCAAGCAAGACTTCGTTTCAGGTAAGGGCAGTCACTTTTCTGCTCAAACGAACTACATCGTTCACGAAGCTCACACGTTTCTCATCTTAACTGACAAGCATTGGATGTTAGAGGGTCAGTGCTTTGTATCAGTTTCAGAAGCAGATTTGGACTACATATGGTCCATATGTGTAGGAAACACCGTTCTTTTGTTCTGGGCACACTCAGATTTCCTGCTGTCTTAGAGACTCTAGAAAGCAAGAGCGTGCTTCTTGTTCTGAAGCAGAGTGTGATCCATGGATGAGAACTATGCTGTGTGTTTCCCTTCAGAAATGGTGTTAAATCCCATGCTCTGAGTCTTACTACAAGAAAGACTTCGTTTCAGGTAAGGGCAGTCACTTTTCAGTTCAAAGGAACTACATCATTCACAAAGCTCACACATTTCTCTTCTTAACTGACAAGCATTGGATGTTAGAGGACCAGTGCTTTGTATCTGTTTCAGAAGCAGTGTTGGACTAGATATGGTCCCTATGTATAGGAAACACCGTTCTTTTGTCCTGGGCACACTCAGATTTCCTGCTGTCTTAGAGACTCTAGAAAGAAAGAGTGTGCTTCTCACTCTAAAGCAGTGTGTGATCCATGGATGAGAACTATGCTGTGTGTTTCACTTCCAAAATGGACTTAAATCCCAGGCTCTGTGTCTTACTACAAGCAACACTTCATTTCAGGTAAGTGCAGTCACTTTTCAGTTCAAAGGAACTACATCATTCACAAAGCTCACACGTTTCTCATCTTAACTGACAAGCATTGGATGTTAGAGGACCACTGCTTTGTATCAGTTTCAGAAGCAGAGTTGGACTAGATATGGTCTGTATGTGTAGGATACACCATTCTTTTGTTCTCAGCACACTCACGTTTCCTGCTGTCTTAGAGACTCTAGAAAGCAAGAGCGTGCTTCTTGTTCTGAAGCAGAGTGTGATCAATGGATGATTACACTGCTGTGTGTTTTACTTCAGAAATGGAGTTAAATCTCAGGCTCTGACTCTTACTGCAAGCAAGACTTCGTTTCAGGTAAGGGCAGACTCTTTTCTGCTCAAACGAACTACATCGTTCACGAAGCTCACACGTTTCTCATCTTAACTTACAAGCATTGGATGTTAGAGGGTCAGTGCTTTTTATCAGTTTCAGAAGCAGATTTGGACTACATATGGTCCATATGTGTAGGAAACACCGTTCTTTTTTTCTGGGCACACTCAGATTTCCTGCTGTCTTAGAGACTCTAGAAAGCAAGAGCGTGCTTCTTGTTCTGAAGCAGAGTGTGATCCATGGATGATTACACTGCTGTGTGTTTTCCTTCAGAAATGGAGTTAAATCTCAGGCTCTGACTCTTACTGCAAGCAAGACATCGTTTCAGGTAAGGGCAGACTCTTTTCTGCTCAAACGAACTACATTGTTCACAGAGCTCACAAGTTTCTCATCTTAACAGACAAGCATTGGATGTTAGAGGAACAGTGCTTTGTATCACTTTCAGAAGCAGAGTTGGACTATATAATGTCCCTACGTGTAGGAAACACAGTTCTTTTGTTCTCAGCACACTCACGTTTCCTGCTGTCTTAGAGACTCTAGAAAGCAAGAGCGTGCTTCTCGATTTACAGCAGAGTGTGATCAATGGATGATTACACTGCTGTGTGTTTTACTTCAGAAATGGAGTTAAATCCCTGGCTCTGAGTCTTCCTACAAGCAAGACTTCGTTTCAGGTAAGGGCAGTCACTTTTCTGCTCAAACGAATTACATCGTTCACGAAGCTCACACGTTTCTCATCTTAACTGACAAGCATTGGATGTTAGAGGACCAGTGCTTTGTATCAGTTTCAGAAGCAGATTTGGACTACATATGGTCCATATGTGTAGGAAACACCGTTCTTTTGTTCTGGGCACACTCAGATTTCCTGCTGTCTTAGAGACTCTAGAAAGAAAGAGTGTGCTTCTCACTCTAAAGCAGTGTGTGATCCATGGATGAGAACTATGCTGTGTGTTTCACTTCCGAAATGGACTTAAATCCCAGGCTCTGTGTCTTACTACAAGCAACACTTCATTTCAGGTAAGTGCAGTCACTTTTCAGTTCAAAGGAACTACATCATTCACAAAGCTCACACGTTTCTCATCTTAACTGACAAGCATTGGATGTTAGAGGACCACTGCTTTGTATCAGTTTCAGAAGCAGAGTTGGACTAGATATGGTCTGTATGTGTAGGATACACCATTCTTTTGTTCTCAGCACACTCACGTTTCCTGCTGTCTTAGAGACTCTAGAAAGCAAGAGCGTGCTTCTTGTTCTGAAGCAGAGTGTGATCAATGGATGATTACACTGCTGTGTGTTTTACTTCAGAAATGGAGTTAAATCTCAGGCTCTGACTCTTACTGCAAGCAAGACTTCGTTTCAGGTAAGGGCAGTCACTTTTCTGCTCAAACGAACTACATCGTTCACGAAGCTCACACGTTTCTCATCTTAACTGACAAGCATTGGATGTTAGAGGGTCAGTGCTTTGTATCAGTTTCAGAATCAGATTTGGACTACATATGGTCCATATGTGTAGGAAACACCGTTCTTTTGTTCTGGGCACACTCAGATTTCCTGCTGTCTTAGAGACTCTAGAAAGCAAGAGCGTGCTTCTTGTTTTGAAGCAGAGTGTGATCCATGGATGATTACACTGCTGTGTGTTTTCCATCAGAAATGGAGTAAAATCTCAGGCTCTGACTCTTACTGCAAGCAAGACTTCGTTTCAGGTAAGGGCAGACTCTTTTCTGCTCAAACGAACTACATCGTTCACGAAGCTCACACGTTTCTCATCTTAAATGACAAGCATTGGATGTTAGAGGTTCAGTGCTTTGTATCAGTTTCAGAAGCAGATTTGGACTACATATGGTCCATATGTGTAGGAAACACCGTTCTTTTGTTCTGGGCACACTCAGATTTCCTGCTGTCTTAGAGACTCTAGAAAGAAAGAGTGTGCTTCTCACTCTAAAGCAGTGTGTGATCCATGGATGAGAACTATGCTGTGTGTTTCACTTCCGAAATGGACTTAAATCCCAGGCTCTGTGTCTTACTACAAGCAACACTTCATTTCAGGTAAGTGCAGTCACTTTTCAGTTCAAAGGAACTACATCATTCACAAAGCTCACACGTTTCTCATCTTAACTGACAAGCATTGGATGTTAGAGGACCACTGCTTTGTATCAGTTTCAGAAGCAGAGTTGGACTAGATATGGTCTGTATGTGTAGGATACACCATTCTTTTGTTCTCAGCACACTCACGTTTCCTGCTGTCTTAGAGACTCTAGAAAGCAAGAGCGTGCTTCTTGTTCTGAAGCAGAGTGTGATCAATGGATGATTACACTGCTGTGTGTTTTACTTCAGAAATGGAGTTAAATCTCAGGCTCTGACTCTTACTGCAAGCAAGACTTCGTTTCAGGTAAGGGCAGTCACTTTTCTGCTCAAACGAACTACATCGTTCACGAAGCTCACACGTTTCTCATCTTAACTGACAAGCATTGGATGTTAGAGGGTCAGTGCTTTGTATCAGTTTCAGAAGCAGATTTGGACTACATATGGTCCATATGTGTAGGAAACACCGTTCTTTTGTTCTGGGCACACTCAGATTTCCTGCTCTCTTAGAGACTCTAGAAAGCAAGAGTGTGCTTCTCGCTCTAAAGCAGAGTGTGATCCATGGATGAGAACTATGCTGTGTGTTTCCCTTCAGAAATGGTGTTAAATCCCATGCTCTGAGTCTTACTACAAGAAAGACTTCGTTTCAGGTAAGGGCAGTCACTTTTCAGTTCAAAGGAACTACATCATTCACAAAGCTCACACATTTCTCTTCTTAACTGACAAGCATTGGATGTTAGAGGACCAGTGCTTTGTATCTGTTTCAGAAGCAGTGTTGGACTATATATGGTCCCTATGTATAGGAAACACCGTTCTTTTGTCCTGGGCACACTCAGATTTCCTGCTGTCTTAGAGACTCTAGAAAGCAAGAGTGTGCTTCTCACTCTAAAGCAGTGTGTGATCCATGGATGAGAACTATGCTGTGTGTTTCACTTCTGAAATGGACTTAAATCCCAGGCTCTGTATCTTACTACAAGCAACACTTCATTTCAGGTAAGTGCAGTCACTTTTCAGTTCAAAGGAACTACATCAATCACAAAGCTCACACGTTTCTCATCTTAACTGACAAGCATTGGATGTTAGAGGACCACTGCTTTGTATCAGTTTCAGAAGCAGAGTTGGACTAGATATGGTCTGTATGTGTAGGATACACAATTCTTTTGTTCTCAGCACACTCACGTTTCCTGCTGTCTTAGAGACTCTAGAAAGCAAGAGCGTGCTTCTTGTTCTGAAGCAGAGTGTGATCAATGGATGATTACACTGCTGTGTGTTTTACTTCAGAAATGGAGTTAAATCTCAGGCTCTGACTCTTACTGCAAGCAAGACTTCGTTTCAGGTAAGGGCAGTCACTTTTCTGCTCAAACGAACTACATCGTTCACGAAGCTCACACGTTTCTCATCTTAACTGACAAGCATTGGATGTTAGAGGGTCAGTGCTTTGTATCAGTTTCAGAAGCAGATTTGGACTACATATGGTCCATATGTGTAGGAAACACCGTTCTTTTGTTCTGGGCACACTCAGATTTCCTGCTGTCTTAGAGACTCTAGAAAGCAAGAGTGTGCTTCTCGCTCTAAAGCAGAGTGTGATCCATGGATGAGAACTATGCTGTGTGTTTCCCTTCAGAAATGGTGTTAAATCCCATGCTCTGAGTCTTACTACAAGAAAGACTTCGTTTCAGGTAAGGGCAGTCACTTTTCAGTTCAAAGGAACTACATCATTCACAAAGCTCACACATTTCTCTTCTTATCTGACAAGCATTGGATGTTAGAGGACCAGTGCTTTGTATCTGTTTCAGAAGCAGTGTTGGACTAGATATGGTCCCTATGTATAGGAAACACCGTTCTTTTGTCCTGGGCACACTCAGATTTCCTGCTGTCTTAGAGACTCTAGAAAGAAAGAGTGTGCTTCTCACTCTAAAGCAGTGTGTGATCCATGGATGAGAACTATGCTGTGTGTTTCACTTCCGAAATGGACTTAAATCCCAGGCTCTGTGTCTTACTACAAGCAACACTTCATTTCAGGTAAGTGCAGTCACTTTTCAGTTCAAAGGAACTACATCATTCACAAAGCTCACACGTTTCTCATCTTAACTGACAAGCATTGGATGTTAGAGGACCACTGCTTTGTATCAGTTTCAGAAGCAGAGTTGGACTAGATATGGTCTGTATGTGTAGTATACACCATTCTTTTGTTCTCAGCACACTCACGTTTCCTGCTGTCTTAGAGACTCTAGAAAGCAAGAGCGTGCTTCTTGTTCTGAAGCAGAGTGTGATCAATGGATGATTACACTGCTGTGTGTTTTACTTCAGAAATGGAGTTAAATCTCAGGCTCTGACTCTTACTGCAAGCAAGACTTCGTTTCAGGTAAGGGCAGTCACTTTTCAGCTCAAAAGAACTACATCGTTCACGAAGCTCACACGTTTCTCATCTTAACTGACAAGCATTGGATGTTAGAGGGTCAGTGCTTTGTATCAGTTTCAGAGGCAGATTTGGACTACATATGGTCCATATGTGTAGGAAACACCGTTCTTTTGTTCTGGGCACACTCAGATTTCCTGCTGTCTTAGAGACTCTAGAAAGCAAGAGCGTGCTTCTTGTTCTGAAGCAGAGTGTGATCCATGGATGATTACACTGCTGTGTGTTTTCCTTCAGAAATGGAGTAAAATCTCAGGCTCTGACTCTTACTGCAAGCAAGACTTCGTTTCAGGTAAGGGCAGTCACTTTTCTGCTCAAACGAACTACATCGTTCACGAAGCTCACACGTTTCTCATCTTAAATGACAAGCATTGGATGTTAGAGGATCAGTGCTTTGTATCAGTTTCAGAAGCAGATTTGGACTACATATGGTCCATATGTGTAGGAAACACCGTTCTTTTGTTCTGGGCACACTCAGATTTCCTGCTGTCTTAGAGACTCTAGAAAGAAAGAGTGTGCTTCTCACTCTAAAGCAGTGTGTGATCCATGGATGAGAACTATGCTGTGTGTTTCACTTCCGAAATGGACTTAAATCCCAGGCTCTGTGTCTTACTACAAGCAACACTTCATTTCAGGTAAGTGCAGTCACTTTTCAGTTCAAAGGAACTACATCATTCACAAAGCTCACACGTTTCTCATCTTAACTGACAAGCATTGGATGTTAGAGGACCACTGCTTTGTATCAGTTTCAGAAGCAGAGTTGGACTAGATATGGTCTGTATGTGTAGGATACACCATTCTTTTGTTCTCAGCACACTCACGTTTCCTGCTGTCTTAGAGACTCTAGAAAGCAAGAGCGTGCTTCTTGTTCTGAAGCAGAGTGTGATCGATGGATGATTACACTGCTGTGTGTTTTACTTCAGAAATGGAGTTAAATCTCAGGCTCTGACTCTTACTGCAAGCAAGACTTCGTTTCAGGTAAGGGCAGTCACTTTTCTGCTCAAACGAACTACATCGTTCACGAAGCTCACACGTTTCTCATCTTAACTGACAAGCATTGGATGTTAGAGGGTCAGTGCTTTGTATCAGTTTCAGAAGCAGATTTGGACTACATATGGTCCATATGTGTAGGAAACACCGTTCTTTTGTTCTGGGCACACTCAGATTTCCTGCTGTCTTAGAGACTCTAGAAAGCAAGAGTGTGCTTCTCGCTCTAAAGCAGAGTGTGATCCATGGATGAGAACTATGCTGTTTGTTTCCCTTCAGAAATGGTGTTAAATCCCATGCTCTGAGTCTTACTACAAGAAAGACTTCGTTTCAGGTAAGGGCAGTCACTTTTCAGTTCAAAGGAACTACATCGTTCACAAAGCTCACACGTTTCTCATCTTAACTGACAAGCATTGGATGTTAGAGGACCAGTGCTTTGTATCAGTTTCAGAAGCAGATTTGGACTACATATGGTCCATATGTGTAGGAAACACCGTTCTTTTGTTCTGGGCACACTCAGATTTCCTGCTGTCTTAGAGACTCTAGAAAGAAAGAGTGTGCTTCTCACTCTAAAGCAGTGTGTGATCCATGGATGAGAACTATGCTGTGTGTTTCACTTCCGAAATGGACTTAAATCCCAGGCTCTGTGTCTTACTACAAGCAACACTTCATTTCAGGTAAGTGCAGTCACTTTTCAGTTCAAAGGAACTACATCATTCACAAAGCTCACACGTTTCTCATCTTAACTGACAAGCATTGGATGTTAGAGGACCACTGCTTTGTATCAGTTTCAGAAGCAGAGTTGGACTAGATATGGTCTGTATGTGTAGGATACACCATTCTTTTGTTCTCAGCACACTCACGTTTCCTGCTGTCTTAGAGACTCTAGAAAGCAAGAGCGTGCTTCTTGTTCTGAAGCAGAGTGTGATCAATGGATGATTACACTGCTGTGTGTTTTACTTCAGAAATGGAGTTAAATCTCAGGCTCTGACTCTTACTGCAAGCAAGACTTCGTTTCAGGTAAGGGCAGTCACTTTTCTGCTCAAACGAACTACATCGTTCACGAAGCTCACACGTTTCTCATCTTAACTGACAAGCATTGGATGTTAGAGGGTCAGTGCTTTGTATCAGTTTCAGAATCAGATTTGGACTACATATGGTCCATATGTGTAGGAAACACCGTTCTTTTGTTCTGGGCACACTCAGATTTCCTGCTGTCTTAGAGACTCTAGAAAGCAAGAGCGTGCTTCTTGTTCTGAAGCAGAGTGTGATCCATGGATGATTACACTGCTGTGTGTTTTCCTTCAGAAATGGAGTAAAATCTCAGGCTCTGACTCTTACTGCAAGCAAGACTTCGTTTCAGGTAAGGGCAGACTCTTTTCTGCTCAAACGAACTACATCGTTCACGAAGCTCACACGTTTCTCATCTTAAATGACAAGCATTGGATGTTAGAGGTTCAGTGCTTTGTATCAGTTTCAGAAGCAGATTTGGACTACATATGGTCCATATGTGTAGGAAACACCGTTCTTTTGTTCTGGGCACACTCAGATTTCCTGCTGTCTTAGAGACTCTAGAAAGAAAGAGTGTGCTTCTCACTCTAAAGCAGTGTGTGATCCATGGATGAGAACTATGCTGTGTGTTTCACTTCCGAAATGGACTTAAATCCCAGGCTCTGTGTCTTACTACAAGCAACACTTCATTTCAGGTAAGTGCAGTCACTTTTCAGTTCAAAGGAACTACATCATTCACAAAGCTCACACGTTTCTCATCTTAACTGACAAGCATTGGATGTTAGAGGACCACTGCTTTGTATCAGTTTCAGAAGCAGAGTTGGACTAGATATGGTCTGTATGTGTAGGATACACCATTCTTTTGTTCTCAGCACACTCACGTTTCCTGCTGTCTTAGAGACTCTAGAAAGCAAGAGCGTGCTTCTTGTTCTGAAGCAGAGTGTGATCAATGGATGATTACACTGCTGTGTGTTTTACTTCAGAAATGGAGTTAAATCTCAGGCTCTGACTCTTACTGCAAGCAAGACTTCGTTTCAGGTAAGGGCAGTCACTTTTCTGCTCAAACGAACTACATCGTTCACGAAGCTCACACGTTTCTCATCTTAACTGACAAGCATTGGATGTTAGAGGGTCAGTGCTTTGTATCAGTTTCAGAAGCAGATTTGGACTACATATGGTCCATATGTGTAGGAAACACCGTTCTTTTGTTCTGGGCACACTCAGATTTCCTGCTGTCTTAGAGACTCTAGAAAGCAAGAGTGTGCTTCTCACTCTAAAGCAGAGTGTGATCCATGGATGAGAACTATGCTGTGTGTTTCCCTTCAGAAATGGTGTTAAATCCCATGCTCTGAGTCTTACTACAAGAAAGACTTCGTTTCAGGTAAGGGCAGTCACTTTTCAGTTCAAAGGAACTACATCATTCACAAAGCTCACACATTTCTCTTCTTAACTGACAAGCATTGGATGTTAGAGGACCAGTGCTTTGTATCTGTTTCAGAAGCAGTGTTGGACTATATATGGTCCCTATGTATAGGAAACACCGTTCTTTTGTCCTGGGCACACTCAGATTTCCTGCTGTCTTAGAGACTCTAGAAAGCAAGAGTGTGCTTCTCACTCTAAAGCAGTGTGTGATCCATGGATGAGAACTATGCTGTGTGTTTCACTTCTGAAATGGACTTAAATCCCAGGCTCTGTGTCTTACTACAAGCAACACTTCATTTCAGGTAAGTGCAGTCACTTTTCAGTTCAAAGGAACTACATCAATCACAAAGCTCACACGTTTCTCATCTTAACTGACAAGCATTGGATGTTAGAGGACCACTGCTTTGTATCAGTTTCAGAAGCAGAGTTGGACTAGATATGGTCTGTATGTGTAGGATACACAATTCTTTTGTTCTCAGCACACTCACGTTTCCTGCTGTCTTAGAGACTCTAGAAAGCAAGAGTGTGCTTCTTGTTCTGAAGCAGAGTGTGATCAATGGATGATTACACTGCTGTGTGTTTTACTTCAGAAATGGAGTTAAATCTCAGGCTCTGACTCTTACTGCAAGCAAGACTTCGTTTCAGGTAAGGGCAGTCACTTTTCTGCTCAAACGAACTACATCGTTCACGAAGCTCACACGTTTCTCATCTTAACTGACAAGCATTGGATGTTAGAGGGTCAGTGCTTTGTATCAGTTTCAGAAGCAGATTTGGACTACATATGGTCCATATGTGTAGGAAACACCGTTCTTTTGTTCTGGGCACACTCAGATTTCCTGCTGTCTTAGAGACTCTAGAAAGCAAGAGTGTGCTTCTCGCTCTAAAGCAGAGTGTGATCCATGGATGAGAACTATGCTGTGTGTTTCCCTTCAGAAATGGTGTTAAATCCCATGCTCTGAGTCTTACTACAAGAAAGACTTCGTTTCAGGTAAGGGCAGTCACTTTTCAGTTCAAAGGAACTACATCATTCACAAAGCTCACACATTTCTCTTCTTATCTGACAAGCATTGGATGTTAGAGGACCAGTGCTTTGTATCTGTTTCAGAAGCAGTGTTGGACTAGATATGGTCCCTATGTATAGGAAACACCGTTCTTTTGTCCTGGGCACACTCAGATTTCCTGCTGTCTTAGAGACTCTAGAAAGAAAGAGTGTGCTTCTCACTCTAAAGCAGTGTGTGATCCATGGATGAGAACTATGCTGTGTGTTTCACTTCCGAAATGGACTTAAATCCCAGGCTCTGTGTCTTACTACAAGCAACACTTCATTTCAGGTAAGTGCAGTCACTTTTCAGTTCAAAGGAACTACATCATTCACAAAGCTCACACGTTTCTCATCTTAACTGACAAGCATTGGATGTTAGAGGACCACTGCTTTGTATCAGTTTCAGAAGCAGAGTTGGACTAGATATGGTCTGTATGTGTAGTATACACCATTCTTTTGTTCTCAGCACACTCACGTTTCCTGCTGTCTTAGAGACTCTAGAAAGCAAGAGCGTGCTTCTTGTTCTGAAGCAGAGTGTGATCAATGGATGATTACACTGCTGTGTGTTTTACTTCAGAAATGGAGTTAAATCTCAGGCTCTGACTCTTACTGCAAGCAAGACTTCGTTTCAGGTAAGGGCAGTCACTTTTCAGCTCAAAAGAACTACATCGTTCACGAAGCTCACACGTTTCTCATCTTAACTGACAAGCATTGGATGTTAGAGGGTCAGTGCTTTGTATCAGTTTCAGAGGCAGATTTGGACTACATATGGTCCATATGTGTAGGAAACACCGTTCTTTTGTTCTGGGCACACTCAGATTTCCTGCTGTCTTAGAGACTCTAGAAAGCAAGAGCGTGCTTCTTGTTCTGAAGCAGAGTGTGATCCATGGATGATTACACTGCTGTGTGTTTTCCTTCAGAAATGGAGTAAAATCTCAGGCTCTGACTCTTACTGCAAGCAAGACTTCGTTTCAGGTAAGGGCAGTCACTTTTCTGCTCAAACGAACTACATCGTTCACGAAGCTCACACGTTTCTCATCTTAAATGACAAGCATTGGATGTTAGAGGATCAGTGCTTTGTATCAGTTTCAGAAGCAGATTTGGACTACATATGGTCCATATGTGTAGGAAACACCGTTCTTTTGTTCTGGGCACACTCAGATTTCCTGCTGTCTTAGAGACTCTAGAAAGAAAGAGTGTGCTTCTCACTCTAAAGCAGTGTGTGATCCATGGATGAGAACTATGCTGTGTGTTTCACTTCCGAAATGGACTTAAATCCCAGGCTCTGTGTCTTACTACAAGCAACACTTCATTTCAGGTAAGTGCAGTCACTTTTCAGTTCAAAGGAACTACATCATTCACAAAGCTCACACGTTTCTCATCTTAACTGACAAGCATTGGATGTTAGAGGACCACTGCTTTGTATCAGTTTCAGAAGCAGAGTTGGACTAGATATGGTCTGTATGTGTAGGATACACCATTCTTTTGTTCTCAGCACACTCACGTTTCCTGCTGTCTTAGAGACTCTAGAAAGCAAGAGCGTGCTTCTTGTTCTGAAGCAGAGTGTGATCGATGGATGATTACACTGCTGTGTGTTTTACTTCAGAAATGGAGTTAAATCTCAGGCTCTGACTCTTACTGCAAGCAAGACTTCGTTTCAGGTAAGGGCAGTCACTTTTCTGCTCAAACGAACTACATCGTTCACGAAGCTCACACGTTTCTCATCTTAACTGACAAGCATTGGATGTTAGAGGGTCAGTGCTTTGTATCAGTTTCAGAAGCAGATTTGGACTACATATGGTCCATATGTGTAGGAAACACCGTTCTTTTGTTCTGGGCACACTCAGATTTCCTGCTGTCTTAGAGACTCTAGAAAGCAAGAGTGTGCTTCTCGCTCTAAAGCAGAGTGTGATCCATGGATGAGAACTATGCTGTTTGTTTCCCTTCAGAAATGGTGTTAAATCCCATGCTCTGAGTCTTACTACAAGAAAGACTTCGTTTCAGGTAAGGGCAGTCACTTTTCAGTTCAAAGGAACTACATCGTTCACAAAGCTCACACGTTTCTCATCTTAACTGACAAGCATTGGATGTTAGAGGACCAGTGCTTTGTATCAGTTTCAGAAGCAGATTTGGACTACATATGGTCCATATGTGTAGGAAACACCGTTCTTTTGTTCTGGGCACACTCAGATTTCCTGCTGTCTTAGAGACTCTAGAAAGAAAGAGTGTGCTTCTCACTCTAAAGCAGTGTGTGATCCATGGATGAGAACTATGCTGTGTGTTTCACTTCCGAAATGGACTTAAATCCCAGGCTCTGTGTCTTACTACAAGCAACACTTCATTTCAGGTAAGTGCAGTCACTTTTCAGTTCAAAGGAACTACATCATTCACAAAGCTCACACGTTTCTCATCTTAACTGACAAGCATTGGATGTTAGAGGACCACTGCTTTGTATCAGTTTCAGAAGCAGAGTTGGAATAGATATGGTCTGTATGTGTAGGATACACCATTCTTTTGTTCTCAGCACACTCACGTTTCCTGCTGTCTTAGAGACTCTAGAAAGCAAGAGCGTGCTTCTTCTTCTGAAGCAGAGTGTGATCAATGGATGATTACACTGCTGTGTGTTTTACTTCAGAAATGGAGTTAAATCTCAGGCTCTGACTCTTACTGCAAGCAAGACTTCGTTTCAGGTAAGGGCAGTCACTTTTCTGCTCAAACGAACTACATCGTTCACGAAGCTCACACGTTTCTCATCTTAACTGACAAGCATTGGATGTTAGAGGGTCAGTGCTTTGTATCAGTTTCAGAAGCAGATTTGGACTACATATGGTCCATATGTGTAGGAAATACCGTTCTTTTGTTCTGGGCACACTCAGATTTCCTGCTGTCTTAGAGACTCTAGAAAGCAAGAGCGTGCTTCTTGTTCTGAAGCAGAGTGTGATCCATGGATGAGAACTATGCTGTGTGTTTCCCTTCAGAAATGGTGTTAAATCCCATGCTCTGAGTCTTACTACAAGAAAGACTTCGTTTCAGGTAAGGGCAGTCACTTTTCAGTTCAAAGGAACTACATCATTCACAAAGCTCACACATTTCTCTTCTTAACTGACAAGCATTGGATGTTAGAGGACCAGTGCTTTGTATCTGTTTCAGAAGCAGTGTTGGACTAGATATGGTCCCTATGTATAGGAAATACCGTTCTTTTGTCCTGGGCACACTCAGATTTCCTGCTGTCTTAGAGACTCTAGAAAGAAAGAGTGTGCTTCTCACTCTAAAGCAGTGTGTGATCCATGGATGAGAACTATGCTGTGTGTTTCACTTCCAAAATGGACTTAAATCCCAGGCTCTGTGTCTTACTACAAGCAACACTTCATTTCAGGTAAGTGCAGTCACTTTTCAGTTCAAAGGAACTACATCATTCACAAAGCTCACACGTTTCTCATCTTAACTGACAAGCATTGGATGTTAGAGGACCACTGCTTTGTATCAGTTTCAGAAGCAGAGTTGGACTAGATATGGTCTGTATGTGTAGGATACACCATTCTTTTGTTCTCAGCACACTCACGTTTCCTGCTGTCCTAGAGACTCTAGAAAGCAAGAGCGTGCTTCTTGTTCTGAAGCAGAGTGTGATCAATGGATGATTACACTGCTGTGTGTTTTACTTCAGAAATGGAGTTAAATCTCAGGCTCTGACTCTTACTGCAAGCAAGACTTCGTTTCAGGTAAGGGCAGACTCTTTTCTGCTCAAACGAACTACATCGTTCACGAAGCTCACACGTTTCTCATCTTAACTGACAAGCATTGGATGTTAGAGGGTCAGTGCTTTGTATCAGTTTCAGAAGCAGATTTGGACTACATATGGTCCATATGTGTAGGAAACACCGTTCTTTTGTTCTGGGCACACTCAGATTTCCTGCTGTCTTAGAGACTCTAGAAAGCAAGAGCGTGCTTCTTGTTCTGAAGCAGAGTGTGATCCATGGATGATTACACTGCTGTGTGTTTTCCTTCAGAAATGGAGTTAAATCTCAGGCTCTGACTCTTACTGCAAGCAAGACTTCGTTTCAGGTAAGGGCAGACTCTTTTCTGCTCAAACGAACTACATCGTTCACAGAGCTCACAAGTTTCTCATCTTAACAGACAAGCATTGGATGTTAGAGGAACAGTGCTTTGTATCACTTTCAGAAGCAGAGTTGGACTATATAATGTCCCTACGTGTAGGAAACACAGTTCTTTTGTTCTCAGCACACTCACGTTTCCTGCTGTCTTAGAGACTCTAGAAAGCAAGAGCGTGCTTCTCGATTTACAGCAGAGTGTGATCAATGGATGATTACACTGCTGTGTGTTTTACTTCAGAAATGGAGTTAAATCCCTGGCTCTGAGTCTTCCTACAAGCAAGACTTCGTTTCAGGTAAGGGCAGTCACTTTTCTGCTCAAACGAATTACATCGTTCACGAAGCTCACACGTTTCTCATCTTAACTGACAAGCATTGGATGTTAGAGGGTCAGTGCTTTGTATCAGTTTCAGAAGCAGATTTGGACTACATATGGTCCATATGTGTAGGAAACACCGTTCTTTTGTTCTGGGCACACTCAGATTTCCTGCTGTCTTAGAGACTCTAGAAAGAAAGAGTGTGCTTCTCACTCTAAAGCAGTGTGTGATCCATGGATGAGAACTATGCTGTGTGTTTCACTTCCGAAATGGACTTAAATCCCAGGCTCTGTGTCTTACTACAAGCAACACTTCATTTCAGGTAAGTGCAGTCACTTTACAGTTCAAAGGAACTACATCATTCACAAAGCTCACACGTTTCTCATCTTAACTGACAAGCATTGGATGTTAGAGGACCACTGCTTTGTATCAGTTTCAGAAGCAGAGTTGGACTAGATATGGTCTGTATGTGTAGGATACACCATTCTTTTGTTCTCAGCACACTCACGTTTCCTGCTGTCTTAGAGACTCTAGAAAGCAAGAGCGTGCTTCTTCTTCTGAAGCAGAGTGTGATCAATGGATGATTACACTGCTGTGTGTTTTACTTCAGAAATGGAGTTAAATCTCAGGCTCTGACTCTTACTGCAAGCAAGACTTCGTTTCAGGTAAGGGCAGACTCTTTTCTGCTCAAACGAACTACATCGTTCACGAAGCTCACACGTTTCTCATCTTAACTGACAAGCATTGGATGTTAGAGGGTCAGTGCTTTGTATCAGTTTCAGAAGCAGATTTGGACTACATATGGTCCATATGTGTAGGAAACACCGTTCTTTTGTTCTGGGCACACTCAGATTTCCTGCTGTCTTAGAGACTCTAGAAAGCAAGAGTGTGCTTCTCGCTCTAAAGCAGAGTGTGATCCATGGATGAGAACTATGCTGTGTGTTTCCCTTCAGAAATGGTGTTAAATCCCATGCTCTGAGTCTTACTACAAGAAAGACTTCGTTTCAGGTAAGGGCAGTCACTTTTCAGTTCAAAGGAACTACATCATTCACAAAGCTCACACATTTCTCTTCTTAACTGACAAGCATTGGATGTTAGAGGACCAGTGCTTTGTATCTGTTTCAGAAGCAGTGTTGGATAGATATGGTCCCTATGTATAGGAAACACCGTTCTTTTGTCCTGGGCACACTCAGATTTCCTGCTGTCTTAGAGACTCTAGAAAGCAAGAGTGTGCTTCTCACTCTAAAGCAGTGTGTGATCCATGGATGAGAACTATGCTGTGTGTTTCACTTCTGAAATGGACTTAAATCCCAGGCTCTGTGTCTTACTACAAGCAACACTTCATTTCAGGTAAGTGCAGTCACTTTTCAGTTCAAAGGAACTACATCAATCACAAAGCTCACACGTTTCTCATCTTAACTGACAAGCATTGGATGTTAGAGGACCACTGCTTTGTATCAGTTTCAGAAGCAGAGTTGGACAAGATATGGTCTGTATGTGTAGGATACACCATTCTTTTGTTCTCAGCACACTCACGTTTCCTGCTGTCTTAGAGACTCTAGAAAGCAAGAGCGTGCTTCTTGTTCTGAAGCAGAGTGTGATCAATGGATGATTACACTGCTGTGTGTTTTACTTCAGAAATGGAGTTAAATCTCAGGCTCTGACTCTTACTGCAAGCAAGACTTCGTTTCAGGTAAGGGCAGTCACTTTTCTGCTCAAACGAACTACATCGTTCACGAAGCTCACACGTTTCTCATCTTAACTGACAAGCATTGGATGTTAGAGGGTCAGTGCTTTGTATCAGTTTCAGAAGCAGATTTGGACTACATATGGTCCATATGTGTAGGAAACACCGTTCTTTTGTTCTGGGCACACTCAGATTTCCTGCTGTCTTAGAGACTCTAGAAAGCAAGAGTGTGCTTCTCGCTCTAAAGCAGAGTGTGATCCATGGATGAGAACTATGCTGTGTGTTTCCCTTCAGAAATGGTGTTAAATCCCATGCTCTGAGTCTTACTACAAGAAAGACTTCGTTTCAGGTAAGGGCAGTCACTTTTCAGTTCAAAGGAACTACATCATTCACAAAGCTCACACATTTCTCTTCTTAACTGACAAGCATTGGATGTTAGAGGACCAGTGCTTTGTATCTGTTTCAGAAGCAGTGTTGGACTAGATATGGTCCCTATGTATAGGAAACACCGTTCTTTTGTCCTGGGCACACTCAGATTTCCTGCTGTCTTAGAGACTCTAGAAAGCAAGAGTGTGCTTCTCACTCTAAAGCAGTGTGTGATCCATGGATGAGAACTATGCTGTGTGTTTCACTTCTGAAATGGACTTAAATCCCAGGCTCTGTGTCTTACTACAAGCAAAACTTCATTTCAGGTAAGTGCAGTCACTTTTCAGTTCAAAGGAACTACATAAATCACAAAGCTCACACGTTTCTCATCTTAACTGACAAGCATTGGATGTTAGAGGACCACTGCTTTGTATCAGTTTCAGAAGCAGAGTTGGACTAGATATGGTCTGTATGTGTAGGATACACAATTCTTTTGTTCTCAGCACACTCACGTTTCCTGCTGTCTTAGAGACTCTAGAAAGCAAGAGCGTGCTTCTTGTTCTGAAGCAGAGTGTGATCAATGGATGATTACACTGCTGTGTGTTTTACTTCAGAAATGGAGTTAAATCTCAGGCTCTGACTCTTACTGCAAGCAAGACTTCGTTTCAGGTAAGGGCAGTCACTTTTCTGCTCAAACGAACTACATCGTTCACGAAGCTCACACGTTTCTCATCTTAACTGACAAGCATTGGATGTTAGAGGGTCAGTGCTTTGTATCAGTTTCAGAAGCAGATTTGGACTACATATGGTCCATATGTGTAGGAAACACGGTTCTTTTGTTCTGGGCACACTCAGATTTCCTGCTGTCTTAGAGACTCTAGAAAGCAAGAGTGTGCTTCTCGCTCTAAAGCAGAGTGTGATCCATGGATGAGAACTATGCTGTGTGTTTCCCTTCAGAAATGGTGTTAAATCCCATGCTCTGAGTCTTACTACAAGAAAGACTTCGTTTCAGGTAAGGGCAGACACTTTTCAGTTCAAAGGAACTACATCATTCACAAAGCTCACACATTTCTCTTCTTATCTGACAAGCATTGGATGTTAGAGGACCAGTGCTTTGTATCTGTTTCAGAAGCAGTGTTGGACTAGATATGGTCCCTATGTATAGGAAACACCGTTCTTTTGTCCTGGGCACACTCAGATTTCCTGCTGTCTTAGAGACTCTAGAAAGAAAGAGTGTGCTTCTCACTCTAAAGCAGTGTGTGATCCATGGATGAGAACTATGCTGTGTGTTTCACTTCCGAAATGGACTTAAATCCCAGGCTCTGTGTCTTACTACAAGCAACACTTCATTTCAGGTAAGTGCAGTCACTTTACAGTTCAAAGGAACTACATCATTCACAAAGCTCACACGTTTCTCATCTTAACTGACAAGCATTGGATGTTAGAGGACCACTGCTTTGTATCAGTTTCAGAAGCAGAGTTGGACTAGATATGGTCTGTATGTGTAGGATACACCATTCTTTTGTTCTCAGCACACTCACGTTTCCTGCTGTCTTAGAGACTCTAGAAAGCAAGAGCGTGCTTCTTGTTCTGAAGCAGAGTGTGATCAATGGATGATTACACTGCTGTGTGTTTTACTTCAGAAATGGAGTTAAATCTCAGGCTCTGACTCTTACTGCAAGCAAGACTTCGTTTCAGGTAAGGGCAGTCACTTTTCTGCTCAAAAGAACTACATCGTTCACGAAGCTCACACGTTTCTCATCTTAACTGACAAGCATTGGATGTTAGAGGGTCAGTGCTTTGTATCAGTTTCAGAGGCAGATTTGGACTACATATGGTCCATATGTATAGGAAACACCGTTCTTTTGTTCTGGGCACACTCAGATTTCCTGCTGTCTTAGAGAATCTAGAAAGCAAGAGCGTGCTTCTTGTTCTGAAGCAGAGTGTGATCCATGGATGATTACACTGCTGTGTGTTTTCCTTCAGAAATGGAGTTAAATCTCAGGCTCTGACTCTTACTGCAAGCAAGACTTCGTTTCAGGTAAGGGCAGTCACTTTTCTGCTCAAACGAACTACATCGTTCACGAAGCTCACACGTTTCTCATCTTAAATGACAAGCATTGGATGTTAGAGGGTCAGTGCTTTGTATCAGTTTCAGAAGCAGATTTGGACTACATATGGTCCATATGTGTAGGAAACACCGTTCTTTTGTTCTGGGCACACTCAGATTTCCTGCTGTCTTAGAGACTCTAGAAAGAAAGAGTGTGCTTCTCACTCTAAAGCAGTGTGTGATCCATGGATGAGAACTATGCTGTGTGTTTCACTTCCGAAATGGACTTAAATCCCAGGCTCTGTGTCTTACTACAAGCAACACTTCATTTCAGGTAAGTGCAGTCACTTTTCAGTTCAAAGGAACTACATCATTCACAAAGCTCACACGTTTCTCATCTTAACTGACAAGCATTGGAAGTTAGAGGACCACTGCTTTGTATCAGTTTCAGAAGCAGAGTTGGACTAGATATGGTCTGTATGTGTAGGATACACCATTCTTTTGTTCTCAGCACACTCACGTTTCCTGCTGTCTTAGAGACTCTAGAAAGCAAGAGTGTGCTTCTTGTTCTGAAGCAGAGTGTGATCAATGGATGATTACACTGCTGTGTGTTTTACTTCAGAAATGGAGTTAAATCTCAGGCTCTGACTCTTACTGCAAGCAAGACTTCGTTTCAGGTAAGGGCAGTCACTTTTCTGCTCAAACGAACTACATCGTTCACGAAGCTCACACGTTTCTCATCTTAACTGACAAGCATTGGATGTTAGAGGGTCAGTGCTTTGTATCAGTTTCAGAAGCAGATTTGGACTACATATGGTCCATATGTGTAGGAAACACCGTTCTTTTGTTCTGGGCACACTCAGATTTCCTGCTGTCTTAGAGACTCTAGAAAGCAAGAGTGTGCTTCTCGCTCTAAAGCAGAGTGTGATCCATGGATGAGAACTATGCTGTGTGTTTCCCTTCAGAAATGGTGTTAAATCCCATGCTCTGAGTCTTACTACAAGAAAGACTTCGTTTCAGGTAAGGGCAGTCACTTTTCAGTTCAAAGGAACTACATCATTCACAAAGCTCACACATTTCTCTTCTTAACTGACAAGCATTGGATGTTAGAGGACCAGTGCTTTGTATCTGTTTCAGAAGCAGTGTTGGACTAGATATGGTCCCTATGTATAGGAAACACCGTTCTTTTGTCCTGGGCACACTCAGATTTCCTGCTGTCTTAGAGACTCTAGAAAGCAAGAGTGTGCTTCTCACTCTAAAGCAGTGTGTGATCCATGGATGAGAACTATGCTGTGTGTTTCACTTCTGAAATGGACTTAAGTCCCAGGCTCTGTGTCTTACTACAAGCAACACTTCATCTCAGGTAAGTGCAGTCACTTTTCAGTTCAAAGGAACTACATCAATCACAAAGCTCACACGTTTCTCATCTTAACTGACAAGCATTGGATGTTAGAGGACCACTGCTTTGTATCAGTTTCAGAAGCAGAGTTGGACTAGATATGGTCTGTATGTGTAGGATACACAATTCTTTTGTTCTCAGCACACTCACGTTTCCTGCTGTCTTAGAGACTCTAGAAAGCAAGAGCGTGCTTCTTGTTCTGAAGCAGAGTGTGATCAATGGATGATTACACTGCTGTGTGTTTTACTTCAGAAATGGAGTTAAATCTCAGGCTCTGACTCTTACTGCAAGCAAGACTTCGTTTCAGGTAAGGGCAGTCACTTTTCTGCTCAAACGAACTACATCGTTCACGAAGCTCACACGTTTCTCATCTTAACTGACAAGCATTGGATGTTAGAGGGTCAGTGCTTTGTATCAGTTTCAGAAGCAGATTTGGACTACATATGGTCCATATGTGTAGGAAACACCGTTCTTTTGTTCTGGGCACACTCAGATTTCCTGCTGTCTTAGAGACTCTAGAAAGCAAGAGTGTGCTTCTCGCTCTAAAGCAGAGTGTGATCCATGGATGAGAACTATGCTGTGTGTTTCCCTTCAGAAATGGTGTTAAATCCCATGCTCTGAGTCTTACTACAAGAAAGACTTCGTTTCAGGTAAGGGCAGTCACTTTTCAGTTCAAAGGAACTACATCATTCACAAAGCTCACACATTTCTCTTCTTAACTGACAAGCATTGGATGTTAGAGGACCAGTGCTTTGTATCTGTTTCAGAAGCAGTGTTGGACTAGATATGGTCCCTATGTATAGGAAACACCGTTCTTTTGTCCTGGGCACACTCAGATTTCCTGCTGTCTTAGAGACTCTAGAAAGAAAGAGTGTGCTTCTCACTCTAAAGCAGTGTGTGATCCATGGATGAGAACTATGCTGTGTGTTTCACTTCCGAAATGGACTTAAATCCCAGGCTCTGTGTCTTACTACAAGCAACACTTCATTTCAGGTAAGTGCAGTCACTTTTCAGTTCAAAGGAACTACATCATTCACAAAGCTCACACGTTTCTCATCTTAACTGACAAGCATTGGATGTTAGAGGACCACTGCTTTGTATCAGTTTCAGAAGCAGAGTTGGACTAGATATGGTCTGTATGTGTAGGATACACCATTCTTTTGTTCTCAGCACACTCACGTTTCCTGCTGTCTTAGAGACTCTAGAAAGCAAGAGCGTGCTTCTTGTTCTGAAGCAGAGTGTGATCAATGGATGATTACACTGCTGTGTGTTTTACTTCAGAAATGGAGTTAAATCTCAGGCTCTGACTCTTACTGCAAGCAAGACTTCGTTTCAGGTAAGGGCAGTCACTTTTCTGCTCAAAAGAACTACATCGTTCACGAAGCTCACACGTTTCTCATCTTAACTGACAAGCATTGGATGTTAGAGGGTCAGTGCTTTGTATCAGTTTCAGAGGCAGATTTGGACTACATATGGTCCATATGTGTAGGAAACACCGTTCTTTTGTTCTGGGCACACTCAGATTTCCTGCTGTCTTAGAGACTCTAGAAAGCAAGAGCGTGCTTCTTGTTCTGAAGCAGAGTGTGATCCATGGATGATTACACTGCTGTGTGTTTTCCTTCAGAAATGGAGTTAAATCTCAGGCTCTGACTCTTACTGCAAGCAAGACTTCGTTTCAGGTAAGGGCAGACTCTTTTCTGCTCAAACGAACTACATCGTTCACTGAGCTCACAAGTTTCTCATCTTAACAGACAAGCATTGGATGTTAGAGGAACAGTGCTTTGTATCACTTTCAGAAGCAGAGTTGGACTATATAATGTCCCTACGTGTAGGAAACACAGTTCTTTTGTTCTCAGCACACTCACGTTTCCTGCTGTCTTAGAGACTCTAGAAAGCAAGAGCGTGCTTCTCGATTTACAGCAGAGTGTGATCAATGGATGATTACACTGCTGTGTGTTTTACTTCAGAAATGGAGTTAAATCCCTGGCTCTGAGTCTTCCTACAAGCAAGACTTCGTTTCAGGTAAGGGCAGTCACTTTTCTGCTCAAACGGATTACATCGTTCACGAAGCTCACACGTTTCTCATCTTAACTGACAAGCATTGGATGTTAGAGGACCAGTGCTTTGTATCAGTTTCAGAAGCAGATTTGGACTACATATGGTCCATACGTGTAGGAAACACCGTTCTTTTGTTCTGGGCACACTCAGATTTCCTGCTGTCTTAGAGACTCTAGAAAGAAACAGTGTGCTTCTCACTCTAAAGCAGTGTGTGATCCATGGATGAGAACTATGCTGTGTGTTTCACTTCCGAAATGGACTTAAATCCCAGGCTCTGTGTCTTACTACAAGCAAAACTTCATTTCAGGTAAGTGCAGTCACTTTTCAGTTCAAAGGAACTACATCATTCACAAAGCTCACACGTTTCTCATCTTAACTGACAAGCATTGGATGTTAGAGGACCACTGCTTTGTATCAGTTTCAGAAGCAGAGTTGTACTAGATATGGTCTGTATGTGTAGGATACACCATTCTTTTGTTCTCAGCACACTCACGTTTCCTGCTGTCTTAGAGACTCTAGAAAGCAAGAGCGTGCTTCTTGTTCTGAAGCAGATTGTGATCAATGGATGATTACACTGCTGTGTGTTTTACTTCAGAAATGGAGTTAAATCTCAGGCTCTGACTCTTACTGCAAGCAAGACTTCGTTTCAGGTAAGGGCAGTCACTTTTCTGCTCAAACGAACTACATCGTTCACGAAGCTCACACGTTTCTCATCTTAACTGACAAGCATTGGATGTTAGAGGGTCAGTGCTTTGTTTCAGTTTCAGAAGCAGATTTGGACTACATATGGTCCATATGTGTAGGAAACACCGTTCTTTTGTTCTGGGCACACTCAGATTTCCTGCTGTCTTAGAGAATCTAGAAAGCAAGAGTGTGCTTCTCGCTCTGAAGCAGAGTGTGATCCATGGATGAGAACTATGCTGTGTGTTTCCCTTCAGAAATGGTGTTAAATCCCATGCTCTGAGTCTTACTACAAGAAAGACTTCGTTTCAGGTAAGGGCAGTCACTTTTCAGTTCAAAGGAACTACATCATTCACAAAGCTCACACATTTCTCTTCTTAACTGACAAGCATTGGATGTTAGAGGACCAGTGCTTTGTATCTGTTTCAGAAGCAGTGTTGGACTAGATATGGTCCCTATGTATAGGAAACACCGTTCTTTTGTCCTGGGCACACTCAGATTTCCTGCTGTCTTAGAGACTCTAGAAAGAAAGAGTGTGCTTCTCACTCTAAAGCAGTGTGTGATCCATGGATGAGAACTATGCTGTGTGTTTCACTTCCGAAATGGACTTAAATCCCAGGCTCTGTGTCTTACTACAAGCAACACTTCATTTCAGGTAAGTGCAGTCACTTTTCAGTTCAAAGGAACTACATCATTCACAAAGCTCACACGTTTCTCATCTTAACTGACAAGCATTGGATGTTAGAGGACCACTGCTTTGTATCAGTTTCAGAAGCAGAGTTGGACTAGATATGGTCTGTATGTGTAGGATACACCATTCTTTTGTTCTCAGCACACTCACGTTTCCTGCTGTCTTAGAGACTCTAGAAAGCAAGAGCGTGCTTCTTGTTCTGAAGCAGAGTGTGATCAATGGATGATTACACTGCTGTGTGTTTTACTTCAGAAATGGAGTTAAATCTCAGGCTCTGACTCTTACTGCAAGCAAGACTTCGTTTCAGGTAAGGGCAGTCACTTTTCTGCTCAAACGAACTACATCGTTCACGAAGCTCACACGTTTCTCATCTTAACTGACAAGCATTGGATGTTAGAGGGTCAGTGCTTTGTATCAGTTTCAGAAGCAGATTTGGACTACATATGGTCCATATGTGTAGGAAACACGGTTCTTTTGTTCTGGGCACACTCAGATTTCCTGCTGTCTTAGAGACTCTAGAAAGCAAGAGTGTGCTTCTCGCTCTAAAGCAGAGTGTGATCCATGGATGAGAACTATGCTGTGTGTTTCCCTTCAGAAATGGTGTTAAATCCCATGCTCTGAGTCTTACTACAAGAAAGACTTCGTTTCAGGTAAGGGCAGACACTTTTCAGTTCAAAGGAACTACATCATTCACAAAGCTCACACATTTCTCTTCTTATCTGACAAGCATTGGATGTTAGAGGACCAGTGCTTTGTATCTGTTTCAGAAGCAGTGTTGGACTAGATATGGTCCCTATGTATAGGAAACACCGTTCTTTTGTCCTGGGCACACTCAGATTTCCTGCTGTCTTAGAGACTCTAGAAAGAAAGAGTGTGCTTCTCACTCTAAAGCAGTGTGTGATCCATGGATGAGAACTATGCTGTGTGTTTCACTTCCGAAATGGACTTAAATCCCAGGCTCTGTGTCTTACTACAAGCAACACTTCATTTCAGGTAAGTGCAGTCACTTTACAGTTCAAAGGAACTACATCATTCACAAAGCTCACACGTTTCTCATCTTAACTGACAAGCATTGGATGTTAGAGGACCACTGCTTTGTATCAGTTTCAGAAGCAGAGTTGGACTAGATATGGTCTGTATGTGTAGGATACACCATTCTTTTGTTCTCAGCACACTCACGTTTCCTGCTGTCTTAGAGACTCTAGAAAGCAAGAGCGTGCTTCTTGTTCTGAAGCAGAGTGTGATCAATGGATGATTACACTGCTGTGTGTTTTACTTCAGAAATGGAGTTAAATCTCAGGCTCTGACTCTTACTGCAAGCAAGACTTCGTTTCAGGTAAGGGCAGTCACTTTTCTGCTCAAAAGAACTACATCGTTCACGAAGCTCACACGTTTCTCATCTTAACTGACAAGCATTGGATGTTAGAGGGTCAGTGCTTTGTATCAGTTTCAGAGGCAGATTTGGACTACATATGGTCCATATGTATAGGAAACACCGTTCTTTTGTTCTGGGCACACTCAGATTTCCTGCTGTCTTAGAGAATCTAGAAAGCAAGAGCGTGCTTCTTGTTCTGAAGCAGAGTGTGATCCATGGATGATTACACTGCTGTGTGTTTTCCTTCAGAAATGGAGTTAAATCTCAGGCTCTGACTCTTACTGCAAGCAAGACTTCGTTTCAGGTAAGGGCAGTCACTTTTCTGCTCAAACGAACTACATCGTTCACGAAGCTCACACGTTTCTCATCTTAAATGACAAGCATTGGATGTTAGAGGGTCAGTGCTTTGTATCAGTTTCAGAAGCAGATTTGGACTACATATGGTCCATATGTGTAGGAAACACCGTTCTTTTGTTCTGGGCACACTCAGATTTCCTGCTGTCTTAGAGACTCTAGAAAGAAAGAGTGTGCTTCTCACTCTAAAGCAGTGTGTGATCCATGGATGAGAACTATGCTGTGTGTTTCACTTCCGAAATGGACTTAAATCCCAGGCTCTGTGTCTTACTACAAGCAACACTTCATTTCAGGTAAGTGCAGTCACTTTTCAGTTCAAAGGAACTACATCATTCACAAAGCTCACACGTTTCTCATCTTAACTGACAAGCATTGGAAGTTAGAGGACCACTGCTTTGTATCAGTTTCAGAAGCAGAGTTGGACTAGATATGGTCTGTATGTGTAGGATACACCATTCTTTTGTTCTCAGCACACTCACGTTTCCTGCTGTCTTAGAGACTCTAGAAAGCAAGAGTGTGCTTCTTGTTCTGAAGCAGAGTGTGATCAATGGATGATTACACTGCTGTGTGTTTTACTTCAGAAATGGAGTTAAATCTCAGGCTCTGACTCTTACTGCAAGCAAGACTTCGTTTCAGGTAAGGGCAGTCACTTTTCTGCTCAAACGAACTACATCGTTCACGAAGCTCACACGTTTCTCATCTTAACTGACAAGCATTGGATGTTAGAGGGTCAGTGCTTTGTATCAGTTTCAGAAGCAGATTTGGACTACATATGGTCCATATGTGTAGGAAACACCGTTCTTTTGTTCTGGGCACACTCAGATTTCCTGCTGTCTTAGAGACTCTAGAAAGCAAGAGTGTGCTTCTCGCTCTAAAGCAGAGTGTGATCCATGGATGAGAACTATGCTGTGTGTTTCCCTTCAGAAATGGTGTTAAATCCCATGCTCTGAGTCTTACTACAAGAAAGACTTCGTTTCAGGTAAGGGCAGTCACTTTTCAGTTCAAAGGAACTACATCATTCACAAAGCTCACACATTTCTCTTCTTAACTGACAAGCATTGGATGTTAGAGGACCAGTGCTTTGTATCTGTTTCAGAAGCAGTGTTGGACTAGATATGGTCCCTATGTATAGGAAACACCGTTCTTTTGTCCTGGGCACACTCAGATTTCCTGCTGTCTTAGAGACTCTAGAAAGCAAGAGTGTGCTTCTCACTCTAAAGCAGTGTGTGATCCATGGATGAGAACTATGCTGTGTGTTTCACTTCTGAAATGGACTTAAGTCCCAGGCTCTGTGTCTTACTACAAGCAACACTTCATTTCAGGTAAGTGCAGTCACTTTTCAGTTCAAAGGAACTACATCAATCACAAAGCTCACACGTTTCTCATCTTAACTGACAAGCATTGGATGTTAGAGGACCACTGCTTTGTATCAGTTTCAGAAGCAGAGTTGGACTAGATATGGTCTGTATGTGTAGGATACACAATTCTTTTGTTCTCAGCACACTCACGTTTCCTGCTGTCTTAGAGACTCTAGAAAGCAAGAGCGTGCTTCTTGTTCTGAAGCAGAGTGTGATCAATGGATGATTACACTGCTGTGTGTTTTACTTCAGAAATGGAGTTAAATCTCAGGCTCTGACTCTTACTGCAAGCAAGACTTCGTTTCAGGTAAGGGCAGTCACTTTTCTGCTCAAACGAACTACATCGTTCACGAAGCTCACACGTTTCTCATCTTAACTGACAAGCATTGGATGTTAGAGGGTCAGTGCTTTGTATCAGTTTCAGAAGCAGATTTGGACTACATATGGTCCATATGTGTAGGAAACACCGTTCTTTTGTTCTGGGCACACTCAGATTTCCTGCTGTCTTAGAGACTCTAGAAAGCAAGAGTGTGCTTCTCGCTCTAAAGCAGAGTGTGATCCATGGATGAGAACTATGCTGTGTGTTTCCCTTCAGAAATGGTGTTAAATCCCATGCTCTGAGTCTTACTACAAGAAAGACTTCGTTTCAGGTAAGGGCAGTCACTTTTCAGTTCAAAGGAACTACATCATTCACAAAGCTCACACATTTCTCTTCTTAACTGACAAGCATTGGATGTTAGAGGACCAGTGCTTTGTATCTGTTTCAGAAGCAGTGTTGGACTAGATATGGTCCCTATGTATAGGAAACACCGTTCTTTTGTCCTGGGCACACTCAGATTTCCTGCTGTCTTAGAGACTCTAGAAAGAAAGAGTGTGCTTCTCACTCTAAAGCAGTGTGTGATCCATGGATGAGAACTATGCTGTGTGTTTCACTTCCGAAATGGACTTAAATCCCAGGCTCTGTGTCTTACTACAAGCAACACTTCATTTCAGGTAAGTGCAGTCACTTTTCAGTTCAAAGGAACTACATCATTCACAAAGCTCACACGTTTCTCATCTTAACTGACAAGCATTGGATGTTAGAGGACCACTGCTTTGTATCAGTTTCAGAAGCAGAGTTGGACTAGATATGGTCTGTATGTGTAGGATACACCATTCTTTTGTTCTCAGCACACTCACGTTTCCTGCTGTCTTAGAGACTCTAGAAAGCAAGAGCGTGCTTCTTGTTCTGAAGCAGAGTGTGATCAATGGATGATTACACTGCTGTGTGTTTTACTTCAGAAATGGAGTTAAATCTCAGGCTCTGACTCTTACTGCAAGCAAGACTTCGTTTCAGGTAAGGGCAGTCACTTTTCTGCTCAAAAGAACTACATCGTTCACGAAGCTCACACGTTTCTCATCTTAACTGACAAGCATTGGATGTTAGAGGGTCAGTGCTTTGTATCAGTTTCAGAGGCAGATTTGGACTACATATGGTCCATATGTGTAGGAAACACCGTTCTTTTGTTCTGGGCACACTCAGATTTCCTGCTGTCTTAGAGACTCTAGAAAGCAAGAGCGTGCTTCTTGTTCTGAAGCAGAGTGTGATCCATGGATGATTACACTGCTGTGTGTTTTCCTTCAGAAATGGAGTTAAATCTCAGGCTCTGACTCTTACTGCAAGCAAGACTTCGTTTCAGGTAAGGGCAGACTCTTTTCTGCTCAAACGAACTACATCGTTCACTGAGCTCACAAGTTTCTCATCTTAACAGACAAGCATTGGATGTTAGAGGAACAGTGCTTTGTATCACTTTCAGAAGCAGAGTTGGACTATATAATGTCCCTACGTGTAGGAAACACAGTTCTTTTGTTCTCAGCACACTCACGTTTCCTGCTGTCTTAGAGACTCTAGAAAGCAAGAGCGTGCTTCTCGATTTACAGCAGAGTGTGATCAATGGATGATTACACTGCTGTGTGTTTTACTTCAGAAATGGAGTTAAATCCCTGGCTCTGAGTCTTCCTACAAGCAAGACTTCGTTTCAGGTAAGGGCAGTCACTTTTCTGCTCAAACGGATTACATCGTTCACGAAGCTCACACGTTTCTCATCTTAACTGACAAGCATTGGATGTTAGAGGACCAGTGCTTTGTATCAGTTTCAGAAGCAGATTTGGACTACATATGGTCCATACGTGTAGGAAACACCGTTCTTTTGTTCTGGGCACACTCAGATTTCCTGCTGTCTTAGAGACTCTAGAAAGAAACAGTGTGCTTCTCACTCTAAAGCAGTGTGTGATCCATGGATGAGAACTATGCTGTGTGTTTCACTTCCGAAATGGACTTAAATCCCAGGCTCTGTGTCTTACTACAAGCAAAACTTCATTTCAGGTAAGTGCAGTCACTTTTCAGTTCAAAGGAACTACATCATTCACAAAGCTCACACGTTTCTCATCTTAACTGACAAGCATTGGATGTTAGAGGACCACTGCTTTGTATCAGTTTCAGAAGCAGAGTTGTACTAGATATGGTCTGTATGTGTAGGATACACCATTCTTTTGTTCTCAGCACACTCACGTTTCCTGCTGTCTTAGAGACTCTAGAAAGCAAGAGCGTGCTTCTTGTTCTGAAGCAGATTGTGATCAATGGATGATTACACTGCTGTGTGTTTTACTTCAGAAATGGAGTTAAATCTCAGGCTCTGACTCTTACTGCAAGCAAGACTTCGTTTCAGGTAAGGGCAGTCACTTTTCTGCTCAAACGAACTACATCGTTCACGAAGCTCACACGTTTCTCATCTTAACTGACAAGCATTGGATGTTAGAGGGTCAGTGCTTTGTTTCAGTTTCAGAAGCAGATTTGGACTACATATGGTCCATATGTGTAGGAAACACCGTTCTTTTGTTCTGGGCACACTCAGATTTCCTGCTGTCTTAGAGAATCTAGAAAGCAAGAGTGTGCTTCTCGCTCTGAAGCAGAGTGTGATCCATGGATGAGAACTATGCTGTGTGTTTCCCTTCAGAAATGGTGTTAAATCCCATGCTCTGAGTCTTACTACAAGAAAGACTTCGTTTCAGGTAAGGGCAGTCACTTTTCAGTTCAAAGGAACTACATCATTCACAAAGCTCACACATTTCTCTTCTTAACTGACAAGCATTGGATGTTAGAGGACCAGTGCTTTGTATCTGTTTCAGAAGCAGTGTTGGACTAGATATGGTCCCTATGTATAGGAAACACCGTTCTTTTGTCCTGGGCACACTCAGATTTCCTGCTGTCTTAGAGACTCTAGAAAGAAAGAGTGTGCTTCTCACTCTAAAGCAGTGTGTGATCCATGGATGAGAACTATGCTGTGTGTTTCACTTCCGAAATGGACTTAAATCCCAGGCTCTGTGTCTTACTACAAGCAACACTTCATTTCAGGTAAGTGCAGTCACTTTTCAGTTCAAAGGAACTACATCATTCACAAAGCTCACACGTTTCTCATCTTAACTGACAAGCATTGGATGTTAGAGGACCACTGCTTTGTATCAGTTTCAGAAGCAGAGTTGGACTAGATATGGTCTGTATGTGTAGGATACACCATTCTTTTGTTCTCAGCACACTCACGTTTCCTGCTGTCTTAGAGACTCTAGAAAGCAAGAGCGTGCTTCTTGTTCTGAAGCAGAGTGTGATCAATGGATGATTACACTGCTGTGTGTTTTACTTCAGAAATGGAGTTAAATCTCAGGCTCTGACTCTTACTGCAAGCAAGACTTCGTTTCAGGTAAGGGCAGTCACTTTTCTGCTCAAACGAACTACATCGTTCACGAAGCTCACACGTTTCTCATCTTAACTGACAAGCATTGGATGTTAGAGGGTCAGTGCTTTGTATCAGTTTCAGAAGCAGATTTGGACTACATATGGTCCATATGTGTAGGAAACACCGTTCTTTTGTTCTGGGCACACTCAGATTTCCTGCTGTCTTAGAGACTCTAGAAAGCAAGAGTGTGCTTCTCGCTCTAAAGCAGAGTGTGATCCATGGATGAGAACTATGCTGTGTGTTTCCCTTCAGAAATGGTGTTAAATCCCATGCTCTGAGTCTTACTACAAGAAAGACTTCGTTTCAGGTAAGGGCAGTCACTTTTCAGTTCAAAGGAACTACATCATTCACAAAGCTCACACATTTCTCTTCTTAACTGACAAGCATTGGATGTTAGAGGACCAGTGCTTTGTATCTGTTTCAGAAGCAGTGTTGGACTAGATATGGTCCCTATGTATAGGAAACACCGTTCTTTTGTCCTGGGCACACTCAGATTTCCTGCTGTCTTAGAGACTCTAGAAAGAAAGAGTGTGCTTCTCACTCTAAAGCAGTGTGTGATCCATGGATGAGAACTATGCTGTGTGTTTCACTTCCGAAATGGACTTAAATCCCAGGCTCTGTGTCTTACTACAAGCAACACTTCATTTCAGGTAAGTGCAGTCACTTTTCAGTTCAAAGGAACTACATCATTCACAAAGCTCACACGTTTCTCATCTTAACTGACAAGCATTGGATGTTAGAGGACCACTGCTTTGTATCAGTTTCAGAAGCAGAGTTGGACTAGATATGGTCTGTATGTGTAGGATACACCATTCTTTTGTTCTCAGCACACTCACGTTTCCTGCTGTCTTAGAGACTCTAGAAAGCAAGAGCGTGCTTCTTGTTCTGAAGCAGAGTGTGATCAATGGATGATTACACTGCTGTGTGTTTTACTTCAGAAATGGAGTTAAATCTCAGGCTCTGACTCTTACTGCAAGCAAGACTTCGTTTCAGGTAAGGGCAGTCACTTTTCTGCTCAAACGAACTACATCGTTCACGAAGCTCACACGTTTCTCATCTTAACTGACAAGCATTGGAAGTTAGAGGGTCAGTGCTTTGTATCAGTTTCAGAGGCAGATTTGGACTACATATGGTCCATATGTGTAGGAAACACCGTTCTTTTGTTCTGGGCACACTCAGATTTCCTGCTGTCTTAGAGACTCTAGAAAGCAAGAGCGTGCTTCTTGTTCTGAAGCAGAGTGTGATCCATGGATGATTACACTGCTGTGTGTTTTCCTTCAGAAATGGAGTTAAATCTCAGGCTCTGACTCTTACTGCAAGCAAGACTTCGTTTCAGGTAAGGGCAGACTCTTTTCTGCTCAAACGAACTACATCGTTCACTGAGCTCACAAGTTTCTCATCTTAACAGACAAGCATTGGATGTTAGAGGAACAGTGCTTTGTATCACTTTCAGAAGCAGAGTTGGACTATATAATGTCCCTACGTGTAGGAAACACAGTTCTTTTGTTCTCAGCACACTGACGTTTCCTGCTGTCTTAGAGACTCTAGAAAGCAAAAGCGTGCTTCTCGATTTACAGCAGAGTGTGATCAATGGATGATTACACTGCTGTGTGTTTTACTTCAGAAATGGAGTTAAATCCCTGGCTCTGAGTCTTCCTACAAGCAAGACTTCGTTTCAGGTAAGGGCAGTCACTTTTCTGCTCAAACGAATTACATCGTTCACGAAGCTCACACGTTTCTCATCTTAACTGACAAGCATTGGATGTTAGAGGACCAGTGCTTTGTATCAGTTTCAGAAGCAGATTTGGACTACATATGGTCCATACGTGTAGGAAACACCGTTCTTTTGTTCTGGGCACACTCAGATTTCCTGCTGTCTTAGAGACTCTAGAAAGCAAGAGTGTGCTTCTCGCTCTAAAGCAGAGTGTGATCCATGGATGAGAACTATGCTGTTTGTTTCCCTTCAGAAATGGTGTTAAATCCCATGCTCTGAGTCTTACTACAAGAAAGACTTCGTTTCAGGTAAGGGCAGTCACTTTTCAGTTCAAAGGAACTACATCGTTCACGAAGCTCACACGTTTCTCATCTTAACTGACAAGCATTGGATGTTAGAGGGTCAGTGCTTTGTTTCAGTTTCAGAAGCAGATTTGGACTACATATGGTCCATATGTGTAGGAAACACCGTTCTTTTGTTCTGGGCACACTCAGATTTCCTGCTGTCTTAGAGAATCTAGAAAGCAAGAGTGTGCTTCTCACTCTGAAGCAGAGTGTGATCCATGGATGAGAACTATGCTGTGTGTTTCCCTTCAGAAATGGTGTTAAATCCCATGCTCTGAGTCTTACTACAAGAAAGACTTCGTTTCAGGTAAGGGCAGTCACTTTTCAGTTCAAAGGAACTACATCATTCACAAAGCTCACACATTTCTCTTCTTAACTGACAAGCATTGGATGTTAGAGGACCAGTGCTTTGTATCTGTTTCAGAAGCAGTGTTGGACTAGATATGGTCCCTATGTATAGGAAACACCGTTCTTTTGTCCTGGGCACACTCAGATTTCCTGCTGTCTTAGAGACTCTAGAAAGAAAGAGTGTGCTTCTCACTCTAAAGCAGTGTGTGATCCATGGATGAGAACTATGCTGTGTGTTTCACTTCCGAAATGGACTTAAATCCCAGGCTCTGTGTCTTACTACAAGCAACACTTCATTTCAGGTAAGTGCAGTCACTTTTCAGTTCAAAGGAACTACATCATTCACAAAGCTCACACGTTTCTCATCTTAACTGACAAGCATTGGATGTTAGAGGACCACTGCTTTGTATCAGTTTCAGAAGCAGAGTTGGACTAGATATGGTCTGTATGTGTAGGATACACCATTCTTTTGTTCTCAGCACACTCACGTTTCCTGCTGTCTTAGAGACTCTAGAAAGCAAGAGCGTGCTTCTTGTTCTGAAGCAGAGTGTGATCAATGGATGATTACACTGCTGTGTGTTTTACTTCAGAAATGGAGTTAAATCTCAGGCTCTGACTCTTACTGCAAGCAAGACTTCGTTTCAGGTAAGGGCAGTCACTTTTCTGCTCAAACGAACTACATCGTTCACGAAGCTCACACGTTTCTCATCTTAACTGACAAGCATTGGATGTTAGAGGGTCAGTGCCTTGTATCAGTTTCAGAAGCAGATTTGGACTACATATGGTCCATATGTGTAGGAAACACCGTTCTTTTGTTCTGGGCACACTCAGATTTCCTGCTGTCTTAGAGACTCTAGAAAGCAAGAGTGTGCTTCTCGCTCTAAAGCAGAGTGTGATCCATGGATGAGAACTATGCTGTGTGTTTCCCTTCAGAAATGGTGTTAAATCCCATGCTCTGAGTCTTACTACAAGAAAGACTTCGTTTCAGGTAAGGGCAGTCACTTTTCAGTTCAAAGGAACTACATCATTCACAAAGCTCACACATTTCTCTTCTTAACTGACAAGCATTGGATGTTAGAGGACCAGTGCTTTGTATCTGTTTCAGAAGCAGTGTTGGACTAGATATGGTCCCTATGTATAGGAAACACCGTTCTTTTGTCCTGGGCACACTCAGATTTCCTGCTGTCTTAGAGACTCTAGAAAGAAAGAGTGTGCTTCTCACTCTAAAGCAGTGTATGATCCATGGATGAGAACTATGCTGTGTGTTTCACTTCCGAAATGGACTTAAATCCCAGGCTCTGTGTCTTACTACAAGCAACACTTCATTTCAGGTAAGTGCAGTCACTTTTCAGTTCAAAGGAACTACATCATTCACAAAGCTCACACGTTTCTCATCTTAACTGACAAGCATTGGATGTTAGAGGACCACTGCTTTGTATCAGTTTCAGAAGCAGAGTTGGACTAGATATGGTCTGTATGTGTAGGATACACCATTCTTTTGTTCTCAGCACACTCACGTTTCCTGCTGTCTTAGAGACTCTAGAAAGCAAGAGCGTGCTTCTTGTTCTGAAGCAGAGTGTGATCAATGGATGATTACACTGCTGTGTGTTTTACTTCAGAAATGGAGTTAAATCTCAGGCTCTGACTCTTACTGCAAGCAAGACTTCGTTTCAGGTAAGGGCAGACTCTTTTCTGCTCAAACGAACTACATCGTTCACTGAGCTCACAAGTTTCTCATCTTAACAGACAAGCATTGGATGTTAGAGGAACAGTGCTTTGTATCACTTTCAGAAGCAGAGTTGGACTATATAATGTCCCTACGTGTAGGAAACACAGTTCTTTTGTTCTCAACACACTCACGTTTCCTGCTGTCTTAGAGACTCTAGAAAGCAAGAGCGTGCTTCTCGATTTACAGCAGAGTGTGATCAATGGATGATTACACTGCTGTGTGTTTTACTTCAGAAATGGAGTTAAATCCCTGGCTCTGAGTCTTCCTACAAGCAAGACTTCGTTTCAGGTAAGGGCAGTCACTTTTCTGCTCAAACGAACTACATCGTTCACGAAGCTCACACGTTTCTCATCTTAACTGACAAGCATTGGATGTTAGAGGGTCAGTGCTTTGTATCAGTTTCAGAAGCAGATTTGGACTACATATGGTCCATATGTGTAGGAAACACCGTTCTTTTGTTCTGGGCACACTCAGATTTCCTGCTGTCTTAGAGAATCTAGAAAGCAAGAGTGTGCTTCTCACTCTGAAGCAGAGTGTGATCCATGGATGAGAACTATGCTGTGTGTTTCCCTTCAGAAATGGTGTTAAATCCCATGCTCTGAGTCTTACTACAAGAAAGACTTCGTTTCAGGTAAGGGCAGTCACTTTTCAGTTCAAAGGAACTACATCATTCACAAAGCTCACACATTTCTCTTCTTAACTGACAAGCATTGGATGTTAGAGGACCAGTGCTTTGTATCTGTTTCAGAAGCAGTGTTGGACTAGATATGGTCCCTATGTATAGGAAACACCGTTCTTTTGTCCTGGGCACACTCAGATTTCCTGCTGTCTTAGAGACTCTAGAAAGAAAGAGTGTGCTTCTCACTCTAAAGCAGTGTGTGATCCATGGATGAGAACTATGCTGTGTGTTTCACTTCCGAAATGGACTTAAATCCCAGGCTCTGTGTCTTACTACAAGCAACACTTCATTTCAGGTAAGTGCAGTCACTTTTCAGTTCAAAGGAACTACATCAATCACAAAGCTCACACGTTTCTCATCTTAACTGACAAGCATTGGATATTAGAGGACCACTGCTTTGTATCAGTTTCAGAAGCAGAGTTGGACTAGATATGGTCTGTATGTGTAGGATACACAATTCTTTTGTTCTCAGCACACTAACGTTTCCTGCTGTCTTAGAGACTCTAGAAAGCAAGAGCGTGCTTCTTGTTCTGAAGCAGAGTGTGATCAATGGATGATTACACTGCTGTGTGTTTTACTTCAGAAATGGAGTTAAATCTCAGGCTCTGACTCTTACTGCAAGCAAGACTTCGTTTCAGGTAAGGGCAGTCACTTTTCTGCTCAAACGAACTACATCGTTCACGAAGCTCACACGTTTCTCATCTTAACTGACAAGCATTGGATGTTAGAGGGTCAGTGCTTTGTATCAGTTTCAGAAGCAGATTTGGACTACATATGGTCCATATGTGTAGGAAACACCGTTCTTTTGTTCTGGGCACACTCAGATTTCCTGCTGTCTTAGAGACTCTAGAAAGCAAGAGTGTGCTTCTCGCTCTAAAGCAGAGTGTGATCCATGGATGAGAACTATGCTGTGTGTTTCCCTTCAGAAATGGTGTTAAATCCCATGCTCTGAGTCTTACTACAAGAAAGACTTCGTTTCAGGTAAGGGCAGTCACTTTTCAGTTCAAAGGAACTACATCATTCACAAAGCTCACACATTTCTCTTCTTAACTGACAAGCATTGGATGTGAGAGGACCAGTGCTTTGTATCTGTTTCAGAAGCAGTGTTGGACTAGATATGGTCCCTATGTATAGGAAACACCGTTCTTTTGTCCTGGGCACACTCAGATTTCCTGCTGTCTTAGAGACTCTAGAAAGAAAGAGTGTGCTTCTCACTCTAAAGCAGTGTGTGATCCATGGATGAGAACTATGCTGTGTGTTTCACTTCCGAAATGGACTTAAATCCCAGGCTCTGTGTCTTACTACAAGCAACACTTCATTTCAGGTAAGTGCAGTCACTTTTCAGTTCAAAGGAACTACATCATTCACAAAGCTCACACATTTCTCATCTTAACTGACAAGCATTGGATGTTAGAGGACCACTGCTTTGTATCAGTTTCAGAAGCAGAGTTGGACTAGATATGGTCTGTATGTGTAGGATACACCATTCTTTTGTTCTCAGCACACTCACGTTTCCTGCTGTCTTAGAGACTCTAGAAAGCAAGAGCGTGCTTCTTGTTCTGAAGCACAGTGTGATCCATGGATGATTACACTGTTGTGTGTTTTACTTCAGAAATGGAGTTAAATCTCAGGCTCTGACTCTTACTGCAAGCAAGACTTCGTTTCAGGTAAGGGCAGTCACTTTTCTGCTCAAACGAACTACATCGTTCACGAAGCTCACACGTTTCTCATCTTAACTGACAAGCATTGGATGTTAGAGGGTCAGTGCTTTGTATCAGTTTCAGAAGCAGATTTGGACTACATATGGTCCATATGTGTAGGAAACACCGTTCTTTTGTTCTGGGCACACTCAGATTTCCTGCTGTCTTAGAGACTCTAGAAAGCAAGAGCGTGCTTCTTGTTCTGAAGCAGAGTGTGATCCATGGATGATTACACTGCTGTGTGTTTTCCTTCAGAAATGGAGTTAAATCTCAGGCTCTGACTCTTACTGCAAGCAAGACTTCATTTCAGGTAAGGGCAGACTCTTTTCTGCTCAAACGAACTACATCGTTCACTGAGCTCACAAGTTTCTCATCTTAACAGACAAGCATTGGATGTTAGAGGAACAGTGCTTTGTATCACTTTCAGAAGCAGAGTTGGACTATATAATGTCCCTACATGTAGGAAACACAGTTCTTTTGTTCTCAGCACACTCACGTTTCCTGCTGTCTTAGAGACTCTAGAAAGCAAGAGCGTGCTTCTCGATTTACAGCAGAGTGTGATGAATGGATGATTACACTGCTGTGTGTTTTACTTCAGAAATGGAGTTAAATCCCTGGCTCTGAGTCTTCCTACAAGCAAGACTTCGTTTCAGGTAAGGGCAGTCACTTTTCTGCTCAAACGAATTACATCGTTCACGAAGCTCACACGTTTCTCTTCTTAACTGACAAGCATTGGATGTTAGAGGACCAGTGCTTTGTATCTGTTTCAGAAGCAGTGTTGGACTAGATATGGTCCCTATGTATAGGAAACACCGTTCTTTTGTTCTGGGCACACTCAGATTTCCTGCTGTCTTAGAGACTCTAGAAAGAAAGAGTGTGCTTCTCACTCTAAAGCAGTGTGTGATCCATGGATGAGAACTATGCTGTGTGTTTCACTTCCGAAATGGACTTAAATCCCAGGCTCTGTGTCTTACTACAAGCAACACTTCATTTCAGGTAAGTGCAGTCACTTTTCAGTTCAAAGGAACTACATCATTCACAAAGCTCACACATTTCTCATCTTAACTGACAAGCATTGGATGTTAGAGGACCACTGCTTTGTATCAGTTTCAGAAGCAGAGTTGGACTAGATATGGTCTGTATGTGTAGGATACACCATTCTTTTGTTCTCAGCACACTCACGTTTCCTGCTGTCTTAGAGACTCTAGAAAGCAAGAGCGTGCTTCTTGTTCTGAAGCACAGTGTGATCCATGGATGATTACACTGTTGTGTGTTTTACTTCAGAAATGGAGTTAAATCTCAGGCTCTGACTCTTACTGCAAGCAAGACTTCGTTTCAGGTAAGGGCAGTCACTTTTCTGCTCAAACGAACTACATCGTTCACGAAGCTCACACGTTTCTCATCTTAACTGACAAGCATTGGATGTTAGAGGGTCAGTGCTTTGTATCAGTTTCAGAAGCAGATTTGGACTACATATGGTCCATATGTGTAGGAAACACCGTTCTTTTGTTCTGGGCACACTCAGATTTCCTGCTGTCTTAGAGACTCTAGAAAGCAAGAGCGTGCTTCTTGTTCTGAAGCAGAGTGTGATCCATGGATGATTACACTGCTGTGTGTTTTCCTTCAGAAATGGAGTTAAATCTCAGGCTCTGACTCTTACTGCAAGCAAGACTTCATTTCAGGTAAGGGCAGACTCTTTTCTGCTCAAACGAACTACATCGTTCACTGAGCTCACAAGTTTCTCATCTTAACAGACAAGCATTGGATGTTAGAGGAACAGTGCTTTGTATCACTTTCAGAAGCAGAGTTGGACTATATAATGTCCCTACATGTAGGAAACACAGTTCTTTTGTTCTCAGCACACTCACGTTTCCTGCTGTCTTAGAGACTCTAGAAAGCAAGAGCGTGCTTCTCGATTTACAGCAGAGTGTGATCAATGGATGATTACACTGCTGTGTGTTTTACTTCAGAAATGGAGTTAAATCCCTGGCTCTGAGTCTTCCTACAAGCAAGACTTCGTTTCAGGTAAGGGCAGTCACTTTTCTGCTCAAACGAATTACATCGTTCACGAAGCTCACACGTTTCTCTTCTTAACTGACAAGCATTGGATGTTAGAGGACCAGTGCTTTGTATCTGTTTCAGAAGCAGTGTTGGACTAGATATGGTCCCTATGTATAGGAAACACCGTTCTTTTGTCCTGGGCACACTCAGATTTCCTGCTGTCTTAGAGACTCTAGAAAGAAAGAGTGTGCTTCTCACTCTAAAGCAGTGTGTGATCCATGGATGAGAACTATGCTGTGTGTTTCACTTCCGAAATGGACTTAAATCCCAGGCTCTGTGTCTTACTACAAGCAACACTTCATTTCAGGTAAGTGCAGTCACTTTTCAGTTCAAAGGAACTACATCATTCACAAAGCTCACACGTTTCTCATCTTAACTGACAAGCATTGGATGTTAGAGGACCACTGCTTTGTATCAGTTTCAGAAGCAGAGTTGGACTAGATATGGTCTGTATGTGTAGGATACACCATTCTTTTGTTCACAGCACACTCACGTTTCCTGCTGTCTTAGAGACTCTAGAAAGCAAGAGCGTGCTTCTTGTTCTGAAGCAGAGTGTGATCCATGGATGATTACACTGCTGTGTGTTTTACTTCAGAAATGGAGTTAAATCTCAGGCTCTGACTCTTACTGCAAGCAAGACTTCGTTTCAGGTAAGGGCAGTCACTTTTCTGCTCAAACGAACTACATCGTTCACGAAGCTCACACGTTTCTCATCTTAACTGACAAGCATTGGATGTTAGAGGGTCAGTGCTTTGTATCAGTTTCAGAAGAAGAGTTGGACTAGATATGGTCCGTATGGATAGGAAACACCGTTCTTCTGTTCTCAGCACACTCAGGTTTCCTGCTGACTTAGACACTCTAGAAAGCAAGAGCGTGCTTCTCAATCTAAAGCAGAGTGTGATCCATGGATGAGAACTATGCTGTGTGGTTCCTTTCAGAAATGGAGTTAAATCCCATGCTCTGAATCTTACTACAAGTAAGACTTCGTTTCAGGTAAGGGCAGTCACTTTTCAATTCAAAGGAACTACATCATTCACAAAGCTCACACGTTTCTCATCTTAACAGACAAGCATTGGATTTTAGAGGACCAGTGCTTTGTATCAGTTTCAGAAGCAGAGTTGGACTATATAATGTCTGTATGTGTAGGAAACACCGTTCTTTTTTTCTCAGCACACTCACGTTTCCTGCTGTCTTAGAGACTCTAGAAAGCAAGAGCGTGCTTCTTATTCTAAAGCAGAGTGTGATCAATGGATGATTACACTGCTGTGTGCTTTACTTCATAAATGGAGATAAATCCCAGGCTCTGAGCCTTCCTACAAGCAAGACTTCAATTCAGGTAAGGGCAGACTCTTTTCTGCTCAAACGAACTACATCGTTCACGAAGCTCACACGTTTCTCATCTTAACTGACAAGCATTGGATGTTAGAGGACCAGTGCTTTGTATCAGTTTCAGAAGAAGAGTTATACTAGATATGTTCCATATGTGTAGGAAACACCGTTCTTTTGTTATCAGCACACTCAGATTTCCTGCTGTATTAGAGACTCTAGAAAGCAAGAGCGTGCTTCTCAATCTAAAGCAGAGTGTGATCCATGGATGAGAACTATGCTGTGTGTTTCCCTTCAGAAATGGAGTTAAATCCCATGCTCTGAATCTTACTACAAGTAAGACTTCGTTTCAGGTAAGGGCAATCACTTTTCAATTCAAAGGAACTACATCATTGACAAAGCTCACACGTTTCTCATCTTAACTGACAAGCATTGGATGTTAGAGGACCAGTGCTTTGTATCTATTTCAGAAGCAGTTTTGGACTACATATGGTCCATATGTGTACGAAACTCCGTTCTTTTGTTCTGAGCACACTCTCGTTTCCTGCAGTCTTAGAGACTTTAGAAAGCAAGAGCGTGCTTCTCGCTCTAAAGCAGAGTGTCATCCATGGTTGAAAACTATGCTGTATGTTTCTCTTCAGAAAAGGAGTTAAATCCCAGGCTCTATGTCTTCCTACAAGCAAGACTTCGTTTCAGGTAAGGGCAGTCACTTTTCAGCTCAAACGAACTACATTGTTCATGAAGCTCACACGTTTCTCATCTTAACAGACAAGCATTGGATTTTAGAGGACCAGTGCTTTGTATCAGTTTCAGAAGCAGAGTTGGACTATATAATGTCCGCATGTGTAGGAAACACCGTTCTTTTGTTCTCAGCACACTCACCTTTCCTGCTGTTTTAGAGACTCTAGAAAGCAAGAGCATGCTTCTTGTTCTAAAGCAGAGTGTGATCAATGGATGATTACACTGCTGTGTGTTTTACTTAAGAAATGGAGTTAAATCCCAGGCTCTGAGCATTCCTACACGCAAGACTTCAATTCAGGTAAGTGCAGTCACTTTTCTGCTCAAACGAACTACATCGTTCACGAAGCTCACACGTTTCTCATCTGAACTGACAAGCATTGGATGTTAGAGGGTCAGTGCTTTGTATCAGTTTCAGAAGCAGAGTTGGACTAGATATGGTACATATGTGTAGGAAACACCGTTCTTTTGTTCTCAGCAAACTTACGTTTCCTGTTGTCTTAGAGACTCTAGAAAGCAAGATCGTTCTTCTTATTCTAAAGCAGAGTGTGATCCATGGATGAGAACACTGCTGTGTATTTCACTTCAGGAATGGAGTTAAACCCCAGGCTCTGAGTCTTCCTACAAGCAAGACTTCGTTTCAGGTAAGGGCAGTCACTTTTCAGTTCAAAGGAACTACATCATTCACAAAGATCACACATTTCTCTTCTTAACTGACAAGCATTGGATGTTAGAGGACCAGTGCTTTGTATCTGTTTCAGAAGCAGTGTTGGACTAGATATGGTCCCTATGTATAGGAAACACCGTTCTTTTGTTCTGGGCACACTCAGATTTCCTGCTGTCTTAGAGACTCTAGAAAGAAAGAGTGTGCTTCTCACTCTAAAGCAGTGTGTGATCCATGGATGAGAACTATGCTGTGTGTTTCACTTCCGAAATGGACTTAAATCCCAGGCTCTGTGTCTTACTACAAGCAACACTTCATTTCAGGTAAGTGCAGTCACTTTTCAGTTCAAAGGAACTACATCATTCTCAAAGCTCACACGTTTCTCATCTTAACTGACAAGCATTGGATGTTAGAGGACCACTGCTTTGTATCAGTTTCAGAAGCAGAGTTGGACTAGATATGGTCTGTATGTGTAGGATACACCATTCTTTTGTTCTCAGCACACTCACGTTTCCTGCTGTCTTAGAGACTCTAGAAAGCAAGGGCGTGATTCTTATTCTAAAGCAGAGTGTGATCAATGGATGATTACACTGCTGTGTGTTTTACTTCAGAAATGGAGTTAAATCCCAGGCTCTGAGCCTTCCTACAAGCAAGACTTCAATTCAGGTAAGGGCAGACTCTTTTCTGCTCAAACGAACTGCATCGTTCACGAAGCTCACACATTTCCCATCTTAAATGACAAGCATTGGATTTTAGATTGTCAGTGCTTTGTATCAGTTTCAGAAGCAGATTTGGACTACATATGGTCCCTATGTGTAGGAAACACAGTTATTTTGTTCTGGGCACACTCAGATTTCCTGCTGTATTAGAGACTCTAGAAAGCAAGAGTGTGCTTCTCGCTCTAAAGCAGAGTGTGATCCATGGATGAGAACTATGCTCTGTGTTTCCCTTCAGAAATGGACTTAAATCCCAGGCTCTGTGTCTTACTACATGCAACACTTCGTTTCAGGTAAGGGCAGTCACTTTTCAGTTCAAAGGAACTACATCATTCACAAAACTCACACGTTTCTCATCTTCACTGACAAGCATTGGATGTTAGAGGACCAGTGCTTTGTATCAGTTTCAGAAGCAGAGTTGGACTAGATATGGTCTGTATGTGTAGGAAACACCGTTCTTTTGTTCTCAGCAAACTCACGTTTCCTGTTGCCTTAGAGACTCTAGAAAGCAAGATCATGCTTCTTATTCTAAAGCAGAGTGTGATCAATGGATGAGAACACTGCTGTTTGTTTCACTTCAGGAATGGAGTTAAATCCCAGGCTCTGAATCTTCCTTCAAGCAAGACTTCGTTTCAGGTAAGGGCAGTCAGTTTTCTGCTCAAATGAACTACATTGATCACAAAGCTCACATTTTTCTCATCTTAACTGACAAGCATTGGATGTTATTGGACCAGTGCTTTGTATCAGTTTCAGAAGAAGCGTTGGACTAGATAGGGTCTGTATGTGTAGGAAACACCGTTCTTTTTTTCTGAGCACACTCATGTTTCCTGCTCTCTTAGAGAATCTAGAAAGCAAGAGCGTGCTTCTCACTCTACAGCACAGTGTGATCCATGGATGAGAACTATGGTGTGTGTTTTTCAGAAATGGTGTTAAATCCCAGGCGCAGTGTATTACTACAAGCAAGACGTCGTTTCAGGTAAGGGCAGTCAGTTTTCAGCTCAAATGAACTACATCGTTCACTGAGCTCACAAGTTTCTCATCTTAACAGACAAGCATTGGATGTTAGAGGAACAGTGCTTTGTATCACTTTCAGAAGCAGAGTTGGACTATATAATGTCCCTATGTGTAGGAAACACAGTTCATTTGTTCTCAGCACACTCACGTTTCCTGCTGTCTTAGAGAATCTAGAAAGCAAGAGCGTGCTTCTCGCTCTACAGCACAGTGTGATCCATGGATGAGAACTATGCTGTGTGTTTACTTCAGAAATGGACTTAAATCCCTGGCTCTGAGTCTTCCTACAAGCAAGACTTCGTTTCAGGTAAGGGCAGTCACTTTTCTGCTCAAACGAACTACATACATCATTCACGAAGCTCACACGTTTCTCATCTTAACTGACAAGCAGTGGATGTTAGAGGGTCAGTGCTTTGTATCAGTTTCAGAAGCAGATTTGGACTACATATAGTCCATATGTGTAGGACACACTGTTCTTTTGTTCTGGGCACACTCAGATTTCCTGCTGTATTAGAGACTCTAGAAAGCAAGAGTGTGCTTCTCGCTCTAAAGCAGAGTGTGATCCATGGATGAGAATTATGCTGTGTGTTTCCCTTCAGTAATGGACTTAAATCCCAGGCTCTGTTTCTTACTACAAGCCATACTTCATTTCAGGTAACGGCAGTCACTTTTCAGTTCAAAGGAACTACATCGTTCACAAAGCTCACACGTTTCTCATCTTAACTGACAAGCATTGGATGTTAGAGGACCAGTGCTTTGTATCAGTTTCAGAATCAGAGTTGGACCAGATATGGTCCGTATGGATAGGAAACACCGTTCTTTTGTTCTCAGCACACTCAAGTTTCCTGTGTCTTAGAGACTTTAGAAACCAAGAGCGTGCTTCTCGCTCTAAAGCAGAGTGTGATCCATGGATGAGAACTATGCTGTGTGTTTCCCTTCAGAAAAGGCGTTAAATCCCAGGCTCTGTGTCTTCCTACAAGCAAGACTTCGTTTCAGGTAAGGGCAGTCACTTTTCAGCTCAAACGAACTACATCGTTCACGGAGCTCACACGTTTCTCATCTTAACAGACAAGCATTGGATGTTAGACGTCCAGTGCTTTGTATCAGTTTCAGAAGCAGAGTTGGACTATATAATGTCCATATGTGTAGAAAACACCGTTCTTTTGTTCTCAGCACACTCAGGTTTCCTGCTGTCTTAGAGATTCTAGAAAGCAAGAGCGTGCTTCTCACTCTACAGCACAGTGTGATCAATGGATGGTTACACTGCTGTGTGTTTTACTTCAGAAATGGAGTTAAATCCCAGGCTCTGAGCCTTCCTACAAGCAAGACTTCAATTCAGGTAAGGGCAGTCACTTTTCTGCTCAAACGAACTACATTGTTCACGAAGCTCACACGTTTCTCATATGAACTGACAAGCATTGGATGTTAGAGGGTCAGTGCTTTGTAGCTGTTTCAGAAGCAGTGTTGGACTAGATATGGTCCATATGTGTACGAAACACCGTTCTTTTGTTCTGAGCACACTCATGTTTCCTGCTGTCTTGGAGACTTTAGAAAGCAAGAGCGTGCTTCTCGCTCTAAAGCAGAGTGTCATCCATGGTTGAAAACTATGCTGTATGTTTCTCTTCAGAAAAGGAGTTAAATCCCAGGCTCTATGTCTTCCTACAAGCAAGTCTTCGTTTCAGGTAAGGGCAGTCACTTTTCAGCTCAAACGAACTACATTGTTCATGAAGCTCACACGTTTCTCATCTTAACAGACAAGCATTGGATGTTATTGGACCAGTGCTTTGTATCAGTTTCAGAAGAAGCGTTGGACTAGATAGGGTCCGTATGTGTAGGAAACACAATTCTTTTGTTCTGAGCACACTCATGTTTCCTGCTCTCTTAGAGAATCTAGAAAGCAAGAGAGTGCTTCTCGCTCTAGAGCACAGTGTGATCCATGGATGAGAACTATGCTGTGTGTTTACTTCAGAAATGTTGTTAAATCCCAGGCGCGGTGTATTACTACAAGCAAGACTTCGTTTCATGTAAGGGCAGTCACTTCAGCTCAAACGAACTACATCGTTCACGGAGCTCACACGTTTCTCATATTACCAGACAAGCATTGGATGTTAGACAACCAGTGCTTTGTATCAGTTTCAGAAGCAGAGTTGGACTATATAATGTCCGTATGTGTAGGAAACACCGTTCTCTTGTTCTCAGCACACTCACGTTTCCTGCTTTCTTAGAGAATCTAGAAAGCAAGAGCGTGCTTCTTGTTCTGAAGCAGAGTGTGATCAATGGATGATTACACTGCTGTGTGTTTTACTTCAGAAATGGAGTTAAATCCCAGGCTCTGAGTCTTCCTACAAGCAAGACTTCGTTTCAGGTAAGGGCAGTCACTTTTCTGCTCAAACGAACTACATCGTTCACGAAGCTCACACGTTTCTCATCTTAACTGACAAGCATTGGATGTTAGAGGGTCAGTGCTTTGTATCAGTTTCAGAAGCAGATTTGGACTACATATGATCCATATGTGTAGGAAACACCGTTCTTTTGTTCTGGGCACACTCAGATTTCCTGCTGTGTTAGAGACTCTAGAAAGCAAGAGTGTGCTTCTCGCTCTAAAGCAGAATGTGATCCATGGATGAGAACTATGCTGTGTGTTTCCCTTCAGAAATGGAGTTAAATCCCATGCTTCTTGTCTTACTACAAGCAAGACTTCGTTTCAGGTAAGGGCAGTCACTTTTCAGCTCAAACGAACTACATCGTTCACGGAGCTCACACGTTTCTCATCTTAACAGACAAGCATTGGATTTTAGAGGACCAGTGCTTTGTATCAGTTTCAGAAGCAGAGTTGGACTATATAATGTCTGTATGTGTAGGAAACACCGTTCTTTTTTTCTCAGCACACTCACGTTTCCTGCTGTCTTAGAGACTCTAGAAAGCAAGAGCGTGCTTCTTATTCTAAAGCAGAGTGTGATCAATGGATGATTACACTGCTGTGTGTTTTACTTCAGAAATGGAGTTAAATCCCAGGCTCTGAGCCTTCCTACAAGCAAGACTTCAATTCAGGTAAGGGCAGACTCTTTTCTGCTCAAACGAACTACATCGTTCACGAAGCTCACACGTTTCTCATCTTAACTGACAAGCATTGGATGTTAGAGGACCAGTGCTTTGTATCAGTTTCAGAAGAAGAGTTGGACTAGATATGGTCCATATGTGTAGGAAACACCGTTCTTTTGTTCTCAGCACACTCAGGTTTCCTTCTGACTTAGAGACTCTAGAAAGCAAGAGCGTGCTTCTCAATCTAAAGCAGAGTGTGATCCATGGATGAGAACTATGCGGTGTGTTTCCCTTCAGAAATGGAGTTAAATCCCATGCTCTGAATCTTACTACAAGTAAGACTTCGTTTCAGGTAAGGGCAGTCACTTTTCAATTCAAAGGAACTACATCATTCACAAAGCTCACACGTTTCTCATCTTAACCTACAAGCATTGGATGTTAGAGGACCAGTGCTTTGTATCTGTTTCAGAAGCAGTGTTGGACTACATATGGTCCATATGTGTACGAAACTCCGTTCTTTTGTTCTGAGCACACTCAAGTTTCCTGCTGTCTTAGAGACTTTAGAAAGCAAGAGCGTGCTTCTCGCTCTAAAGCAGAGTGTCATCCATGGTTGAAAACTATGCTGTATGTTTCTCTTCAGAAAAGGAGTTAAATCCCAGGCTCTATGTCTTCCTACAAGCAAGACTTCGTTTCAGGTAAGGGCAGTCACTTTTCAGCTCAAACGAACTACATTGTTCATGAAGCTCACACGTTTCTCATCTTAACAGACAAGCATTGGATTTTAGAGGACCAGTGCTTTGTATCAGTTTCAGAAGCAGAGTTGGACTATATAATGTCCGCATGTGTAGGAAACACCGTTCTTTTGTTCTCAGCACACTCACCTTTCCTGCTCTTTTAGAGACTCTAGAAAGCAAGAGCGTGCTTCTTGTTCTAAAGCAGAGTGTGATCAATGGATGATTACACTGCTGTGTGTTTTACTTAAGAAATGGAGTTAAATCCCAGGCTCTGAGCATTCCTACAAGCAAGACTTCAAATCAGGTAAGTGCAGTCACTTTTCTGCTCAAACGAACTACATCGTTCACGAAGCTCACACGTTTCTCATCTGAACTGACAAGCATTGGATGTTAGAGGGTCAGTGCTTTGTATCAGTTTCAGAAGCAGAGTTGGACTAGATATGGTACATATGTGTAGGAAACACCATTCTTTTGTTCTCAGCAAACTTACGTTTCCTGTTGTCTTAGAGACTCTAGAAAGCAAGATCGTTCTTCTTATTCTAAAGCAGAGTGTGATCCATGGATGAGAACACTGCTGTGTGTTTCACTTCAGGAATGGAGTTAAATCCCAGGCTCTGAGTCTTCCTACAAGCAAGACTTCGTTTCAGGTAAGGGCAGTCACTTTTCAGTTCAAAGGAACTACATCATTCACAAAGCTCACACAATTCTCTTCTTAACTGACAAGCATTGGACGTTAGAGGACCAGTGCTTTTTATCTGTTTCAGAAGCAGTGTTGGACTAGATATGGTCCCTATGTATAGGAAACACCGTTCTTTTGTTCTGGGCACACTCAGATTTCCTGCTGTCTGAGAGACTCTAGAAAGAAAGAGTGTGCTTCTCACTCTAAAGCAGTGTGTGATCCATGGATGAGAACTATGCTGTGTGTTTCACTTCCGAAATGGACTTAAATCCCAGGCTCTGTGTCTTACTACAAGCAACACTTCATTTCAGGTAAGTGCAGTCACTTTTCAGTTCAAAGGAACTACATCATTCACAAAGCTCACACGTTTCTCATCTTAACTGACAAGCATTGGATGTTAGAGAACCACTGCTTTGTATCAGTTTCAGAAGCAGAGTTGGACTAGATATGGTCTGTATGTGTAGGATACACCATTCTTTTGTTCTCAGCACACTCACGTTTCCTGCTGTCTTAGAGACTCTAGAAAGCAAGAGCGTGCTTCTTGTTCTGAAGCAGAGTGTGATCAATGGATGATTACACTGCTGTGTGTTTTACTTCAGAAATGGAGTTAAATCTCAGGCTCTGACTCTTATTGCAAGCAAGACTTTGTTTCAGGTAAGGGCAGTCACTTTTCTGCTCAAATGAACTACATCGTTCACGAAGCTCACACGTTTCTCATCTTAACTGACAAGCATTGGATGTTAGAGGGTCAGTGCTTTGTATCAGTTTCAGAAGCAGATTTGGACTAGATATGGTCCATATGTGTAGGAAACACTGTTCTTTTGTTCTCAGCACACTCAGGTTTCCTGCTGACTTAGAGACTCTAGAAAGCAAGAGCGTGCTTCTCGCTCTAAAGCAGAGTGTGATCCATGGATGAGAACTATGCTGTGTGTTTCCCTTCAGAAATGGAATTAAATCCCATGCTCTGAATCTTACTACAAGTAAGACTTCGTTTCAGGTAAGGGCAGTCACTTTTCAGTTCAAAGGAACTACATCATTCACAAAGCTCACACGTTTCTCATCTTAACTGACAAGCATTGGATGTTAGAGGAACAGTGCTTGGTATCAGTTTCAGAAGCAGAGTTGGACTAGATATGGACCGTATGTGTAGGAAACACCGTTCTTTTGTTCTCAGCACACTCACGTTTCCTGCTGTCTTAGAGACTCTCAAAGCAAGAGCGTGCTTCTTGTTCTAAAGCAGAGGGTGATCAATGGATGATTACACTGCGGTTTGTTTCACTTAAAAAATGTAGTTAAATCCCAGGCTCTGAGTCTTCCTACAAGCAAGACTTCCTTTCAGGTAAGGGCAGTTACTTTTCTGCTCAAACGAACTACATCGTTCACGAAGCACACACGTTTCTCATCTTAACTGACAAGCATTGGATGTTAGAGGGTCAGTGCTTTGTATCAGTTTCAGAATCATATTTGGACTACATATGGTCTGTATGTGTAGGAAACACCGTTCTTTTGTTCTGGGCACACTCAGATTACCTGCTATATTAGAGACTCTAAAAGCAAGAGCGTACTTCTCGCTCTAAAGCAGAGTGTGATCCAAGGATGAGAACAATGCTGTGTGTTTCCCTTCAGAAATGGACTTAAATCCCAGGCTCTGTGTCTTAATACAAGCAACACTTCTTTTCAGGTAAGGGCAGTCACTTTTCAGTTCAAAGGATCTACATCATTCTCAAAGGTCACAAGTTTCTCATCTTAACTGAAAAGCATTGGATGTTAGAGGACCAGTGCTTTGTATCAGTTTCAGAAGCAGTGTTGGACTATATAATGTCCGTATTTGTAGGAAACACCGTTCTTTTTCTCAGCACACTCACGTTTCCTGCTGTCTTAGAGACTCTAGAAAGCAAGGGCGTGCTTCTTATTCTAAAGCAGAGTGTGATCAATGGATGATTACACTGCTGTGTGTTTTACTTCAGAAATGGAGTTAAATCCCAGGCTCTGAGCCTTCCTACAAGCAAGACTTCAATTCAGGTAAGGGCAGAATCTTTTCTGCTCAAACGAACTACATCGTTCACGAAGCTCACACATTTCCCATCTTAACTGACAAGCATTGGATTTTAGATTGTCAGTGCTTTGTATCAGTTTCAGAAGCAGATTTGGACTACATATGGTCCCTATGTGTAGGAAACACAGTTATTTTGTTCTGGGCACACTCAGATTTCCTGCTGTATTAGAGACTCTAGAAAGCAAGAGTGTGCTTCTCGCTCTAAAGCAGAGTGTGATCCATGGATGAGAACTATGCTCTGTGTTTCCCTTCAGAAATGGACTTAAATCCCAGGCTCTGTGTCTTACTACATGCAACACTTCGTTTCAGGTAAGGGCAGTCACTTTTCAGTTCAAAGGAACTACATCATTCACAAAACTCACACGTTTCTCATCTTCACTGACAAGCATTGGATGTTAGAGGACCAATGCTTTGTATCAGTTTCAGAAGCAGAGTTGGACTAGATATGGTCCGTATGTGTAGGAAACACCGTTCTTTTGTTCTCAGCAAACTCACGTTTCCTGTTGCCTTAGAGACTCTAGAAAGCAAGATCATGCTTCTTATTCTAAAGCAGAGTGTGATCAATGGATGAGAACACTGCTGTGTGTTTCACTTCAGGAATGGAGTTAAATCCCAGGCTCTGCATCTTCCTTCAAGCAAGACTTCGTTTCAGGTAAGGGCAGTCAGTTTTCTGCTCAAATGAACTACATTGATCACAAAGCTCACATTTTTCTCATCTTAACTGACAAGCATTGGATGTTATTGGACCAGTGCTTTGTATCAGTTTCAGAAGAAGCGTTGGACTAGATAGTGTCTGTATGTGTAGGAAATACCGTTCTTTTTTTCTGAGCACACTCATGTTTCCTGCTCTCTTAGAGAATCTAGAAAGCAAGAGCGTGCTTCTCACTCTACAGCACAGTGTGATCCATGGATGAGAACTATGCTGAGTGTTTACTTCAGAAATGGTGTTAAATCCCAGGCGCAGTGTATTACTACAAGCAAGACATCGTTTCAGGTAAGGGCAGTCACTTTTCAGCTCAAACGAACTACATCGTTCACTGAGCTCACAAGTTTCTCATCTTAACAGACAAGCATTGGATGTTAGAGGAACAGTGCTTTGTATCACTTTCAGAAGCAGAGTTGGACTATATAATGTCCCTATGTGTAGGAAACACAGTTCATTTGTTCTCAGCACACTCACGTTTCCTGCTGTCTTAGAGAATCTAGAAAGCAAGAGCGTGCTTCTCGCTCTACAGCACAGTGTGATCCATGGATGAGAACTATGCTGTGTGTTTACTTCAGAAATGGACTTAAATCCCTGGCTCTGAGTCTTCCTACAAGCAAGACTTCGTTTGAGGTAAGGGCAGTCACTTTTCTGCTCAAACGAACTACATCATTCACGAAGCTCACACGTTTCTCATCTTAACTGACAAGCAGTGGATGTTAGAGGGTCAGTGCTTTGTATCAGTTTCAGAAGCAGATTTGGATTACATATGGTCCATATGTGTAGGACACACTGTTCTTTTGTTCTGGGCACACTCAGATTTCCTGCTGTATTAGAGACTCTAGAAAGCAAGAGTGTGCTTCTCGCTCTAAAGCAGAGTATGATCCATGGATGAGAATTATGCTGTGTGTTTCCCTTCAGTAATGGACTTAAATCCCAGGCTCTGTTTCTTACTACAAGCAAGACTTCGTTTCATGTAAGGGCAGTCACTTCAGCTCAAACGAACTACATCGTTCACGGAGCTCACACGTTTCTCATCTTACCAGACAAGCATTGGATGTTAGACAACCAGTGCTTTGTATCAGTTTCAGAAGCAGAGTTGGACTATATAATGTCCGTATGTGTAGGAAACACCGTTCTTTTGTTCACAGCACACTCACGTTTCCTGCTTTCTTAGAGAATCTAGAAAGCAAGAGCGTGCTTCTTGTTCTGAAGCAGAGTGTGATCAATGGATGATTACACTGCTGTGTGTTTTACTTCAGAAATGGAGTTAAATCCCAGGCTCTGAGCCTTCCTACAAGCAAGACTTCAATTCAGGTAAGTGCAGTCACTTTTCTGCTCAAACGAACTACATCGCTCACGAAGCTCACACGTTTCTCATCTTAAATGACAAGCATTGGATGTTAGAGGACCAGTGCTTTGCCTCAGTTTCAGAAGCAGATTTGGACTACATATGGTCCATATGTGTAGGAAACACCTTTCTTTTGTACTGGGCACTCTCAGATTTCCTGCTGTATTAGAGAATCTAGAAAGCAAGAGTGTGCTTCTCGCTCTAAAGCAGAGTGTGATCCATGGATGAGAACTATGCTGTGTGTTTCCCTTCAGAAATGGAGTTAAATCCCAGGCTCTGAGTCTTACTACAAGCAAGACTTCGTTTCAGGTAAGGGCAGTCACTTTTCAGTTCAAAGGAACTACATCATTCACAAAACTCACACGTTTCTCATCTTAACTGACAGGCATTGGATGTTAGAGGACCAGTGCTTTGTATCAGTTTCAGAAGCAGAGTTGGACTAGATATGGTCCGTATGTTTAGGAAACACCGTTCTTTTGTTCTCAGCAAACTCACGTTTCCTGTTGTCTTAGAGACTCTAGAAAGCAAGAGCGTGCTTCTTATTCTAAAGCAGAGTGTGATCAATGGATGATTACACTGCTGTCTGTTTTACTTCAGAAATGGAGTTAAATCCCAGGCTCTGAGCCTTCCTACACGTATGATTTCAATTCAGGTAAGGGCAGTCACATTTCTGCTCAAACGAACTACATCGTTCACGAAGCTCACACGTTTCTCATCTTAACTGACAAGCATTGGATGTTAGAGGACCAGTGCTTTGTATCAGTTTCAGAAGCAGAGTTGGACTAGATATGGTCCGTATGGATAGGAAACACCGTTCTTTTGTTCTCAGCACACTCAAGTTTCCTGCTGTCTTAGAGACTTTAGAAAGCAAGAGCGTGCTTCTCGCTCTAAAGCAGAGTGTGATCCATGGATGAGAACTATGCTGTGTGTTTCCCTTCAGAAAAGGCGTTAAATCCCAGGCTCTGTGTCTTCCTACAAGCAAGACTTCGTTTCAGGTAAGGGCAGTCACTTTTCAGCTCAAACGAACTACATCGTTCACGGAGCTCACACGTTTCTCATCTTAACTGACAAGCATTGGATGTTAGACGTCCAGTGCTTTGTATCAGTTTCAGAAGCAGAGTTGGACTATATAATGTCCATATGTGTAGAAAACACCGTTCTTTTGTTCTCAGCACACTCAGGTTTCCTGCTGTCTTAGAGATTCTAGAAAGCAAGAGCGTGCTTCTCGCTCTACAGCAGAGTGTGATCAATGGATGATTACACTGCTGTGTGTTTTACTTCAGAAATGGAGTTAAATCCCAGGCTCTGAGCCTTCCTACAAGCAAGACTTCAATTCATGTAAGGGCAGTCACTTTTCTGCTCAAACGAACTACATTGTTCACGAAGCTCACACGTTTCTCATCTTAACTGACAAGCATTGGATGTTAGAGGGTCAGTGCTTTGTATCAGTTTCAGAAGAAGAATTGGACTAGATATGGTCCGTATGGATAGGAAACACCGTTCTTTTGTTCTCAGCACACTCAGGTTTCCTGCTGACTTAGAGACTCTAGAAAGCAAGAGCGTGCTTCTCAATCTAAAGCAGAGTGTGATCAATGGATGAGAACTATGCTGTGTGTTTCCCTTCAGAAATGGTGTTAAATCCCAGGCTCTATGTCTTCCTACAAGCAAGACTTCGTTTCAGGTAAGGGCAGTCATTTTTCAGCTCAAACGAACTACATTGTTCATGAAGCTCACACGTTTCTCATCTTAACTGACAAGCATTGGATGTTAGAGGACCAGTGCTTTGTATCAGTTTCAGAAGCAGAGTTGGACTAGATATGGTCCGTATGTTTAGGAAACACCGTTCTTTTGTTCTCAGCAAACTCACGTTTCCTGTTGTCTTAGAGACTCTAGAAAGCAAGAGCGTGCTTCTTATTCTAAAGCAGAGTGTGATCAATGGATGATTACACTGCTGTCTGTTTTACTTCAGAAATGGAGTTAAATCCCAGGCTCTGAGCCTTCCTACACGTATGATTTCAATTCAGGTAAGGGCAGTCACATTTCTGCTCAAACGAACTACATCGTTCACGAAGCTCACACGTTTCTCATCTTAACTGACAAGCATTGGATGTTAGAGGACCAGTGCTTTGTATCAGTTTCAGAAGCAGAGTTGGACTAGATATGGTCCGTATGGATAGGAAACACCGTTCTTTTGTTCTCAGCACACTCAAGTTTCCTGCTGTCTTAGAGACTTTAGAAAGCAAGAGCGTGCTTCTCGCTCTAAAGCAGAGTGTGATCCATGGATGAGAACTATGCTGTGTGTTTCCCTTCAGAAAAGGCGTTAAATCCCAGGCTCTGTGTCTTCCTACAAGCAAGACTTCGTTTCAGGTAAGGGCAGTCACTTTTCAGCTCAAACGAACTACATCGTTCACGGAGCTCACACGTTTCTCATCTTAACTGACAAGCATTGGATGTTAGACGTCCAGTGCTTTGTATCAGTTTCAGAAGCAGAGTTGGACTATATAATGTCCATATGTGTAGAAAACACCGTTCTTTTGTTCTCAGCACACTCAGGTTTCCTGCTGTCTTAGAGATTCTAGAAAGCAAGAGCGTGCTTCTCGCTCTACAGCAGAGTGTGATCAATGGATGATTACACTGCTGTGTGTTTTACTTCAGAAATGGAGTTAAATCCCAGGCTCTGAGCCTTCCTACAAGCAAGACTTCAATTCAGGTAAGGGCAGTCACTTTTCTGCTCAAACGAACTACATCGTTCACGAAGCTCACACGTTTCTCATCTTAACTGACAAGCATTGGATGTTAGAAGGTCAGTGCTTTGTATCAGTTTCAGAAGCAGATTTGGACTACATATGGTCCATAAGTGTAGGAAACACCGTTCTTTTGTTCTGGGCACACTGAGATTTCCTGCTGTATTAGAGACTCTAGAAAGCAAGAGTGTGCTTCTCGCTCTAAAGCAGTGTGTGATCCATGGATGAGAACTATGCTGTGTGTTTCCCTTCAGAAATGGAGTTAAATCCCACGCTTTGAGTCTTACTACAAGCAAGAGTTCGTTTCAGGTAAGGGCAGTCACTTTTCAGTTCAAAGGAACTACATCATTCACAAAACTCACACGTTTCTCATCTTAACTGACAAGCATTGGATGTTAGAGGACCAGTGCTTTGTATCAGTTTCAGAAGCAGAGTTGGACTAGATATGGTCCGTATGTTTAGGAAACACCGTTCTTTTGTTCTCAGCAAACTCACGTTTCCTGTTGTCTTAGAGACTCTAGAAAGCAAGAGCGTGCGTCTTATTCTAAAGCAGAGTGTGATCAATGGATGATTACACTGCTGTCTGTTTTACTTCAGAAATGGAGTTAAATCCCAGGCTCTGAGCCTTCCTACAAGCATGATTTCAATTCAGGTAAGGGCAGTCACATTTCTGCTCAAACGAACTACATCGTTCACGAAGCTCACACGTTTCTCATCTTAACTGACAAGCATTGGATGTTAGAGGGTCAGTGCTTTGTATCAGTTTCAGAAGCAGATTTGGACTACATATGGTCCATATGTGTAGGAAACTCCGTTCTTTTTGTCTGGGCACACTCAGATTTCCTGCTGTTTTAGAGACTCTAGAAAGCAAGAGTGTGCTTCTCGCTCTAAAGCAGAGTGTGGTCCATGGATGAGAACTATGCTGTGTGTTTCCCTTCAGAAATGTAGTTAAATCCCATGCTCTGAGTCTTACTTCAAGCAAGAGTTCGTTTCAGGTAAGGGCAGTCACTTTTCATTTCAAAGGAACTACATCATTCACAAAGCTCACACGTTTCTCATCTTAACTGACAAGCATTGTATGTTAGAGGACCAGTGCTTTGTATCAGTTTCAGAAGCAGAGTTGGACTAGATATGGTCCGTAAGTGTAGGAAACACCGTTCTTTTGTTCTCAGCAAACTCACGTTTCCTGTTGTTTTAGAGACTCTAGAAAGCAAGATCGTGCTTCTTATTCTAAAGCAGAGTGTGATCAATGGATGAGAACACTGCTGTGTGTTTCACTTCAGGAATGGAGTTAAATCCCAGGCTCTGAGTCTTCCTACAAGCAAGACTTCGTTTCAGGTAAGGGCAGTCAGTTTTCTGCTCAAATGAACTACATCGATCACAAAGCTCACACTTTTCTCATCTTAACTGAAAAGCTTTGGATGTTATTGGACCAGTGCTTTGTATCAGTTTCAGACGAAGCATTGGACTAGATAGGGTCCGTATGTGTAGGAAACACCGTTCTTTTGTTCTCAGCACACTCATGTTTCCTGCTCTCTTAGAGAATCTAGAAAGCAAGATCGTGCTTCTCGCTCTACAGCACAGTGTGATCCATGGATGAGAACTATGCTGTGTGTTTACTTCAGAAATGGAGTTAAATCCCAGGCGCAGTGTATTACTACAAGCAAGACGTCGTTTCAGGTAAGGGCAGTCACTTTTCAGCTCAAACGAACTACATCGTTTACTGAGCTCACAAGTTTCTCATCTTAACAGACAAGCATTGGATGTTAGAGGAACAGTGCTTTGTATCACTTTCAGAAGCAGAGTTGGACTATATAATGTCCCTATGTGTAGGAAACACAGTTCTTTTGTTCTCAGCACACTCACGTTTCCTGCTGTCTTAGAGACTCTAGAAAGCAAGAGCGTGCTTCTCGCACTACAGCAGAGTGTGATCAATGGATGAATACACTGCTGTGTGTTTTACTTCAGAAATGGAGTTAAATCCCTGGCTCTGAGTCTTCCTACAAGCAAGACTTCGTTTCAGGTAAGGGCAGTCACTTTTCTGCTCAAACGAACTACATCATTCACGAAGCTCACACGTTTCTCATCTTAACTGACAAGCAGTGGATGTTAGAGGGTCAGTGCTTTTTATCAGTTTCAGAAGCAGATTTGGACTACATATGGTCCATATGTGTAGGACACACTGTTCTTTTGTTCTGGGCACACTCAGATTTCCTGCTGTATTAGAGACTCTAGAAAGCAAGAGTGTGCTTCTCGCTCTAAAGCAGAGTGTGATCCATGGATGAGAATTATGCTGTGTGTTTCCCTTCAGTAATGGACTTAAATCCCAGGCTCTGTTTCTTACTACAAGCAAGACTTTGTTTCAGGTAAGGGCAGTCACTTTTCAGTTCAAAGGAACTACATCGTTCACAAAGCTCACACGTTTCTCATCTTAACTGACAAGCATTGGATGTTAGAGGACCAGTGCTTTGTATCAGTTTCAGAAGCAGAGTTGGACTAGATATGGTCCGTATGGATAGGAAACACCGTTCTTTTGTTCTCAGCACACTCAAGTTTCCTGCTGTCTTAGAGACTTTAGAAAGCAAGAGCGTGCTTCTCGCTCTAAAGCAGAGTGTGATCCATGGATGAGAACTATGCTGTGTGTTTCCCTTCAGAAAAGGCGTTAAATCCAGGCTCTGTGTCTTCCTACAAGCAAGACTTCGTTTCAGGTAAGGGCAGTCACTTTTCAGCTCAAACGAACTACATCGTTCACGGAGCTCACACGTTTCTCATCGTAACTGACAAGCATTGGATGTTAGACGTCCAGTGCTTTGTATCAGTTTCAGAAGCAGAGTTGGACTATATAATGTCCATATGTGTAGAAAACACCGTTCTTTTGTTCTCAGCACACTCAGGTTTCCTGCTGTCTTAGAGATTCTAGAAAGCAAGAGCGTGCTTCTCGCTCTACAGCAGAGTGTGATCAATGGATGATTACACTGCTGTGTGTTTTACTTCAGAAATGGAGTTAAATCCCAGGCTCTGAGCCTTCCTACAAGCAAGACTTCAATTCAGGTAAGGGCAGTCACTTTTCTGCTCAAACGAACTACATCGTTCACGAAGCTCACACATTTCTCATCTTAACTGACAAGCATTGGATGTTAGAAGGTCAGTGCTCTGTATCAGTTTCAGAAGCAGATTTGGACTACATATGGTCCATAAGTGTAGGAAACACCGTTCTTTTGTTCTGGGCACACTGAGATTTCCTGCTGTATTAGAGACTCTAGAAAGCAAGAGTGTGCTTCTCGCTCTAAAGCAGAGTGTGATCCATGGATGAGAACTATGCTGTGTGTTTCCCTTCAGAAATGGAGTTAAATCCCACGCTTTGAGTCTTACTACAAGCAAGACGTCGTTTCAGGTAAGGGAAGTCACTTTTCTGCTCAAACGAACTACATTGTTCACGAATCTCACACGTTTCTCATCTTAACTGACAAGCATTGGATGTTAGAGGGTCAGTGCTTTGTATCAGTTTCAGAAGAAGAGTTGGACTAGATATGGTCCGTATGGATAGGAAACACCGTTCTTTTGTTCTCAGCACACTCAGGTTTCCTGCTGACTTAGAGACTCTAGAAAGCAAGAGCATGCTTCTCAATCTAAAGCAGAGTGTGATCCATGGATGAGAACTATGCTGTGTGTTTCCCTTCAGAAATGGTGTTAAATCCCATGCTCTGAATCTTACTACAAGTAAGACTTCGTTTCAGGTAAGGTCAGTCACTTTTCAATTCAAAGGAACTACATCATTCACAAAGCTCACACGTTTCTCATCTTAACTGACAAGCATTGGTTGTTAGAGGACCAGTGCTTTGTATCTGTTTCAGAAGCAGTGTTGGACTAGATATGGGCCATATGTGTACGAAACTCCGTTCTTTTGTTCTGAGCACACTCATGTTTCCTGCTCTCTTGGAGCCTTAAGAAAGCAAGAGCGTGCTTCTCGCTCTAAAGCAGAGTGTCATCCATGGTTGAAAACTATGCTGTATGTTTCTCTTCAGAAAAGGAGTTAAATCCCAGGCTCTATGTCTTCCTACAAGCAAGACTTCGTTTCAGGTAAGGGCAGTCATTTTTCAGCTCAAACGAACTACATTGTTCATGAAGCTCACACGTTTCTCATCTTAACAGACAAGCATTGGATGTTAGAGGACCAGTGCTTTGTATCAGTTTCAGAAGCAGAGTTGGACTAGATATGGTCCGTATGTGTAGGAAACACCGTTCTTTTGTTCTCAGCACACTCAAGTTTCCTGCTGTCTTAGAGACTTTAGAAAGCAAGAGCGTGCTTCTCGCTCTAAAGCAGAGTGTGATCCATGGATGAGAACTATGCTGTGTGTTTCCCTTCAGAAAAGGCGTTAAATCCCAGGTTCTGTGTCTTCCTACAAGCAAGACTTCGTTTCAGGTAAGGGCAGTCACTTTTCAGCTCAAACGAACTACATCGTTCACGGAGCTCACACGTTTCTCATCTTAACTGACAAGCATTGGATGTTAGACGTCCAGTGCTTTGTATCAGTTTCAGAAGCAGAGTTGGACTATATAATGTCCATATGTGTAGAAAACACCGTTCTTTTGTTATCAGCACACTCAGGTTTCCTGCTGTCTTAGAGATTCTAGAAAGCAAGAGCGTGCTTCTCGCTCTACAGCAGAGTGTGATCAATGGATGATTACACTGCTGTGTATTTTACTTCAGAAATGGAGTTAAATCCCAGACTCTGAGCCTTCCTACAAGCAAGACTTCAATTCAGGTAAGGGCAGTCACTTTTCTGCTCAAACGAACTACATTGTTCACGAAGCTCACACGTTTCTCATCTTAACTGACAAGCATTGGATGTTAGAGGGTCAGTGCTTTGTATCAGTTTCAGAAGAAGAGTTGGACTAGATATGGTCCGTATGGATAGGAAACACCGTTCTTTTGTTCTCAGCACACTCAGGTTTCCTGCTGACTTAGAGACTCTAGAAAGCAAGAGCGTGCTTCTCAATCTAAAGCAGAGTGTGATCCATGGATGAGAACTATGCTGTGTGTTTCCCTTCAGAAATGGTGTTAAATCCCATGCTCTGAATCTTACTACAAGTAAGACTTCGTTTCAGGTAAGGGCAGTCACTTTTCAATTCAAAGGAACTACATCATTCACAAAGCTCACACGTTTCTCATCTTAACTGACAAGCATTGGTTGTTAGAGGACCAGTGCTTTGTATCTGTTTCAGAAGCAGTGTTGGACTAGATATGGGCCATATGTGTACGAAACTCCGTTCTTTTGTTCTGAGCACACTCATGTTTCCTGCTGTCTTGGAGACTTAAGAAAGCAAGAGCGTGCTTCTCGCTCTAAAGCAGAGTGTCATCCATGGTTGAAAACTATGCTGTATGTTTCTCTTCAGAAAAGGAGTTAAATCCCAGGCTCTATGTCTTCCTACAAGCAAGACTTCGTTTCAGGTAAGGGCAGTCATTTTTCAGCTCAAACGAACTACATTGTTCATGAAGCTCACACGTTTCTCATCTTAACAGACAAGCATTGGATGTTATTGGACCAGTGCTTTGTATCAGTTTCAGAAGAAGCGTTGGACTAGATAGGGTCCGTATGTGTAGGAAACACCATTCTTTTGTTCTGAGCACACTCATGTTTCCTGCTCTCTTAGAGAATCTAGAAAGCAAGAGCGTGCTTCTCGCTCTACAGCACAGTGTGATCCATGGATGAGAACTATGCTGTGTGTTTACTTCAGAAATGGAGTTAAATCCCAGGCTCTGAGTCTGACTACAAGCAAGACTTCGTTTTAGGTAAGGGCAGTCACTTTTCAGTTCAAAGGAACTACATCATTCACAAAACTCACACGTTTCTCATCTTAACTGACAGGCATTGGATGTTAGAGGACCAGTGCTTTGTATCAGTTTCAGAAGCAGAGTTGGACTAGATATGGTCCGTATGTTTAGGAAACACCGTTCTTTTGTTCTCAGCAAACTCACGTTTCCTGTTGTCTTAGAGACTCTAGAAAGCAAGATTGTGCTTCTTATTCTAAAGCAGAGTGTGATCAATGGATGATTACCCTGCTGTCTGTTTTACTTCAGAAATGGAGTTAAATCCCAGGCTCTGAGCCTTCCTACAAGCATGATTTCAATTCAGGTAAGGGCAGTCACATTTCTGCTCAAACGAACTACATCGTTCACGAAGCTCACACGTTTCTCATCTTAACTGACAAGCATTGGATGTTAGAGGGTCAGTGCTTTGTATCAGTTTCAGAAGCAGATTTGGACTACATATGGTCCATATGTGTAGGAAACTCCGTTCTTTTTGTCTGGGCACACTCAGATTTCCTGCTGTTTTAGAGACTCTAGAAAGCAAGAGTGTGCTTCTCGCTCTAAAGCAGAGTGTGGTCCATGGATGAGAACTATGCTGTGTGTTTCCCTTCAGAAATGTAGTTAAATCCCATGCTCTGAGTCTTACTTCAAGCAAGAGTTCGTTTCAGGTAAGGGCAGTCACTTTTCATTTCAAAGGAACTACATCATTCACAAAGCTCACACGTTTCTCATCTTAACTGACAAGCATTGGATGTTAGAGGACCAGTGCTTTGTATCAGTTTCAGAAGCAGAGTTGTACTAGATATGGTCCGTATGTGTAGGAAACACCGTTCTTTTGTTCTCAGCAAACTCACGTTTCCTGTTGTCTTAGAGACTCTAGAAAGCAAGATCGTTCTTCTTATTCTAAAGCAGAGTGTGATCAATGGATGAGAACACTGCTGTGTGTTTCACTTCAGGAATGGAGTTAAATCCCAGGCTCTGAGTCTTCCTACAAGCAAGACTTCGTTTCAGGTAAGGGCAGTCAGTTTTCTGCTCAAATGAACTACATCGATCACAAAGCTCACACTTTTCTCATCTTAACTGACAAGCATTGGATGTTATTGGACCAGTGCTTTGTATCAGTTTCAGAAGAAGCGTTGGACTAGATAGGGTCCGTATGTGTAGGAAACACCGTTCTTTTGTTCTGAGCCACTCATGTTTCCTGCTCTCTTAGAGAATCTACAAAGCAAGATCGTGCTTCTCGCTCTACAGCACAGTGTGATCCATGGATGAGAACTATGCTGTGTGTTTACTTCAGAAATGGAGTTATATCCCAGGCGCGGTGTATTATTACAAGCAAGACGTCCTTTCAGGTAAGGGCAGTCACTTTTCAGCTCAAACGAACTACATCGTTCACTGAGCTCACAAGTTTCTCATCTTAACAGACAAGCATTGGATGTTAGAGGAACAGTGCTTTGTATCACTTTCAGAAGCAGAGTTGGACTATAAAATGTCCCTAAGTGTAGGAAACACAGTTCTTTTGTTCTCAGCACACTCACGTTTCCTGCTGTCTTAGAGACTCTAGAAAGCAAGAGCGTGCTTCTTGCTCTACAGCAGAGTGTGATCAATGGATGATTACACTGCTGTGTGTTTTACTTCAGAAATGGGGTTAAATCCCTGGCTCTGAGTCTTCCTACAAGCAAGAATTCTTTTCAGGTAAGGGCACTCACTTTTATGCTCAAACGAACTACCTTGTTCACGAAGCTCACACGTTTCTCATCTTAACAGACAAGCATTGGATGTTAGAGGGTCAGTGCTTTGTATCAGTTTCAGAAGCAGATTTGGACTACATATGGTCCATATGTGTAGGAAACACTGTTCTTTTGTTCTGGGCACACTCAGATTTCCTGCTGTATTAGAGACTCTAGAAAGCAAGAGTGTGTTCTCGCTCTAAAGCAGAGTGTGATCCATGGATGAGAATTATGCTGTGTGTTTCCCTTCAGTAATGGACTTAAATCCCAGGCTCTGTGTCTTACTACAAGCAAGACTTCGTTTCAGGTAAGGGCAGTCACTTTTCAGTTCAAAGGAACTATATCGTTCACAAAGCTCACACGTTTCTCATCTTAACTGACAAGCATTGGATGTTAGACGTCCAGTGCTTTGTATCAGTTTCAGAAGCAGAGTTGGACTAGATATGGTCCGTATGTGTAGGAAACACCGTTCTTTTGTTCTCAGCACACTCAAGTTCCTGCTGTCTTTGAGACTTTAGAAAGCAAGAGCGTGCTACTCGCTCTAAAGCAGAGTGTGATCCATGGAAGAGAACTATGCTGTGTGTTTCCCTTCAGAAAAGGCGTTAAATCCAGGCTCTGTGTCTTCCTACAAGCAAGACTTCGTTTCAGGTAAGGGCAGTCACTTCAGCTCAAACGAACTACATCGTTCACGGAGCTCACATGTTTCTCATCTTACCAGACAAGCAATGGATGTTAGACAACCAGTGCTTTGTATCAGTTTCAGAAGCAGATTTGGACTATATAATGTCCGTATGTGTAGGAAACACCATTCTTTTGTTCTCAGCACACTCACGTTTCCTGCTTTCTTAGAGATTCTAGAAAGCAAGAGCGTGCTTCTTATTCTAAAGCAGAGTGTGTTCAATGGATGATTACACTAGTTTGTGTTTTACTTCAGAAATGGAGTTAAATCCCAGGCTCTGAGCCTTCCTACAAGCAAGACTTCAATTCAGGTAATGGCAGTCACTTTTCTGCTCAAACGAACTACATCGTTCACGAAGCTCACACATTTCTCATCTTAACTGACAAGCATTGGATGTTAGAAGGTCAGTGCTTTGTATCAGTTTCAGAAGCAGATTTGGACTACACATGGTCCATAAGTGTAGGAAACACCGTTCTTTTGTTCTGGGCACACTGAGATTTCCTGCTGTATTAGAGACTCTAGAAAGCAAGAGTGTGCTTCTCGCTCTAAAGCAGAGTGTGATCCATGGATGAGAACTATGCTGTGTGTTTCCCTTCAGAAGTGGAGTTAAATCCCACGCTTTGAGTCTTACTACAAGCAAGACTTCGTTTCAGGTAAGGGCAGTCACTTTTCAGTTCAAAGGAACTACATCATTCACAAAACTCACACGTTTCTCATCTTAACTGACAAGCATTGGATGTTAGAGGACCAGTGCTTTGTATCAGTTTCAGAAGCAGAGTTGGACTAGATATGGTCCATATGTTTAGGAAACACCGTTCTTTTGTTCTCAGCAAACTCACGTTTCCTGTTGTCTTAGAGACTCTAGAAAGCAAGAGCGTGCTTCTTATTCTAAAGCAGAGTGTGATCAATGGATGATTACACTGCTGTCTGTTTTACTTCAGAAATGGAGTTAAATCCCAGGCTCTGAGCCTTCCTACAAGCATGATTTCAATTCAGGTAAGGGCAGTCACATTTCTGCTCAAACGAACTACATCGTTCACGAATCTCACACGTTTCTCATCTTAACTGACAAGCATTGGATGTTAGAGGGTCAGTGCTTTGTATCAGTTTCAGAAGCAGATTTGGACTACGTATGGTCCATATGTGTAGGAAACACCGTTCTTTTTGTCTGGGCACACTCAGATTTCCTGCTGTATTAGAGACTCTAGAAAGCAAGAGTGTGCTTCTCGCTCTAAAGCAGAGTGTGGTCCATGGATGAGAACTATGCTGTGTGTTTCCCTTCAGAAATGTCGTTAAATCCCATGCTCTGAGTCTTACTTCAAGCAAGAGTTCGTTTCAGGTAAGGGCAGTCACTTTTCATTTCAAAGGAACTACATCATTCACAAAGCTCACACGTTTCTCATCTTAACTGACAAGCATTGTATGTTAGAGGACCAGTGCTTTGTATCAGTTTCAGAAGCAGAGTTGGACTAGATATGGTCCGTATGTGTAGGAAACACCGTTCTTTTGTTCTCAGCAAACTCACGTTTCCTGTTGTCTTAGAGACTCTAGAAAGCAAGATCGTGCTTCTTATTCTAAAGCAGAGTGTGATCAATGGATGAGAACACTGCTGTGTGTTTCACTTCAGGAATGGAGTTAAATCCCAGCCTCTGAGTCTTCCTACAAGCAAGACTTCGTTTCAGGTAAGGGCAGTCACTTTTCATCTCAAAGGAACTACATCTTTCACGGAGCTCACACGTTTCTCATCTTAAATGACAAGCATTGGATGTTATTGGACCAGTGCTTTGTATCAGTTTCAGAAGAAGCGTTGGACTAGATAGGGTCTGTATGTGTAGGAAACACCGTTCTTTGTTCTGAGCACACTCATGTTTCCTGCTCTCTTAGAGAATCTACAAAGCAAGATCGTGCTTCTCGCTCTACAGCACAGTGTGATCCATGGATGAGAACTATGCTGTGTGTTTACTTCAGAAATGGAGTTATATCCCAGGCGCGGTGTATTATTACAAGCAAGACGTCGTTTCAGGTAAGGGCAGTCACTTTTCAGCTCAAACGAACTACATCGTTCACTGAGCTCACAAGTTTCTCATCTTAACAGACAAGCATTGGATGTTAGAGGAACAGTGCTTTGTATCACTTTCAGAAGCAGAGTTGGACTATAAAATGTCCCTATGTGTAGGAAACACAGTTCTTTTTTTCTCAGCACACTCACGTTTCCTGCTGTCTTAGAGACTCTAGAAAGCAAGAGCGTGCTTCTCGCTCTACAGCAGAGTGTGATCAATGGATGAATACACTGCTGTGTGTTTTACTTCAGAAATGGAGTTAAATCCCTGGCTCTGAGTCTTCCTACAAGCAAGACTTCGTTTCAGGTAAGGGCAGTCACTTTTCTGCTCAAACGAACTACATCATTCACGAAGCTCACACGTTTCTCATCTTAACTGACAAGCAGTGGATGTTAGAGGGTCAGTGCTTTTTATCAGTTTCAGAAGCAGATTTGGACTACATATGGTCCATATGTGTAGGACACACTGTTCTTTTGTTCTGGGCACACTCAGATTTCCTGCTGTATTAGAGACTCTAGAAAGCAAGAGTGTGCTTCTCGCTCTAAAGCAGAGTGTGATCCATGGATGAGAACTATGCTGTGTGTTTCCCTTCAGAAAAGGCGTTAAATCCCAGGCTCTGTGTCTTCCTACAAGCAAGACTTCGTTTCAGGTAAGGGCAGTCACTTTTCAGCTCAAACGAACTACATCGTTCACGGAGCTCACACGTTTCTCATCTTAACTGACAAGCATTGGATGTTAGACGTCCAGTGGTTTGTATCAGTTTCAGAAGCAGAGTTGGACTATATAATGTCGATATGTGTAGAAAACACCGTTCTTTTGTTCTCAGCACACTCAGGTTTCCTGCTGTCTTAGAGATTCTAGAAAGCAAGAGCGTGCTTCTCGCTCTACAGCAGAGTGTGATCAATGGATGATTACACTGCTGTGTGTTTTACTTCAGAAATGGAGTTAAATCCCAGGCTCTGAGCCTTCCTACAAGCAAGACTTCAATTCAGGTAAGGGCAGTCACTTTTCTGCACAAACGAACTACATTGTTCACGAAGCTCACACGTTTCTCATCTTAACTGACAAGCATTGGATGTAGAGGGTCAGTGCTTTGTATCAGTTTCAGAAGAAGAGTTGGACTAGATATGGTCCATATGGATAGGAAACACCGTTCTTTTGTTCTCAGCACACTCAGGTTTCCTGCTGACTTAGAGACTCTAGAAAGCAAGAGCGTGCTTTTCAATCTAAAGCAGAGTGTGATCCATGGATGAGAACTATGCTGTGTGTTTCCCTTCAGAAATGGTGTTAAATCCCATGCTCTGAATCTTACTACAAGTAAGACTTCGTTTCAGGTAAGGGCAGTCACTTTTCAATTCAAAGGAACTACATCATTCACAAAGCTCACACGTTTCTCATCTTAACTGACAAGCATTGGTTGTTAGAGGACCAGTGCTTTGTATCTGTTTCAGAAGCAGTGTTGGACTAGATATGGTCCATATGTGTACGAAACTCCGTTCTTTTGTTCTGAGCACACTCATGTTTCCTGCTGTCTTGGAGACTTAAGAAAGCAACAGCGTGCTTCTCGCTCTAAAGCAGAGTGTCATCCATGGTTGAAAACTATGCTGTATGTTTCTCTTCAGAAAAGGAGTTAAATCCCAGGCTCTATGTCTTCCTACAAGCAAGACTTCGTTTCAGGTAAGGGCAGTCATTTTTCAGCTCAAACGAACTACATTGTTCATGAAGCTCACACGTTTCTCATCTTAACAGACAAGCATTGGATGTTATTGGACCAGTGCTTTGTATCAGTCTCAGAAGAAGCGTTGGACTAGATAGGGTCCGTATGTGTAGGAAACACCATTCTTTTGTTCTGAGCATACTCATGTTTCCTGCTCTCTTAGAGAATCTAGAAAGCAAGAGCGTGCTTCTCGCTCTACAGCACAGTGTGATCCATGGATGAGAACTATGCTGTGTGTTTACTTCAGAAATGGAGTTAAATCCCAGGCTCTGAGTCTTACTACAAGCAAGACTTCATTTCAGGTAAGGGCAGTCACTTTTCATTTCAAAGGAACTACATCATTCACAAAACTCACACGTTTCTCATCTTAACTGACAGGCATTGGATGTTAGAGGACCAGTGCTTTGTATCAGTTTCAGAAGCAGAGTTCGACTAGATATGGTCCGTATGTTTAGGAAACACCCTTCTTTTGTTCTCAGCAAACTCACGTTTCCTGTTGTCTTAGAGACTCTAGAAAGCAAGAGCGTGCTTCTTATTCTAAAGCAGAGTGTGATCAATGGATGATTACACTGATGTCATTTTTACTTCAGAAATGGAGTTAAATCCCAGGCTCTGAGCCTTCCTACAAGCATGATTTCAATTCAGGTAAGGGCAGTCACATTTCTGCTCAAACGAACTACATCGTTCACGAAGCTCACACGTTTCTCATCTTAACTGACAAGCATTGGATGTTAGAGGGTCAGTGCTTTGTATCAGTTTCAGAAGCAGATTTGGACTACATATGGTCCATATGTGTAGGAAACTCCGTTCTTTTTGTCTGGGCACACTCAGATTTCCTGCTGTTTTAGAGACTCTAGAAAGCAAGAGTGTGCTTCTCGCTCTAAAGCAGAGTGTGGTCCATGGATGAGAACTATGCTGTGTGTTTCCCTTCAGAAATGTAGTTAAATCCCATGCTCTGAGTCTTACTTCAAGCAAGAGTTCGTTTCAGGTAAGGGCAGTCACTTTTCATTTCAAAGGAACTACATCATTCACAAAGCTCACACGTTTCTCATCTTAACTGACAAGCATTGTATGTTAGAGGACCAGTGCTTTGTATCAGTTTCAGAAGCAGAGTTGGACTAGATATGGTCCATATGTTTAGGAAACACCGTTCTTTTGTTCTCAGCAAACTCACGTTTCCTGTTGTCTTAGCGACTCTAGAAAGCAAGAGCGTGCTTCTTATTCTAAAGCAGAGTGTGATCAATGGATGATTACACTGCTGTCTGTTTTACTTCAGAAATGGAGTTAAATCCCAGGCTCTGAGCCTTCCCACAAGCATGATTTCAATTCAGGTAAGGGCAGTCACATTTCTGCTCAAACGAACTACATCGTTCACGAAGCTCACACGTTTCTCATCTTAACTGACAAGCATTGGATGTTAGAGGGTCAGTGCTTTGTATCAGTTTCAGAAGCAGATTTGGACTACATATGGTCCATATGTGTAGGAAACACCGTTCTTTTTGTCTGGGCACACTCAGATTTCCTGCTGTATTAGAGACTCTAGAAAGCAAGAGTGTGCTTCTCGCTCTAAAGCAGAGTGTGGTCCATGGATGAGAACTATGCTGTGTGTTTCCCTTCAGAAATGTAGTTAAATCCCATGCTCTGAGTCTTACTTCAAGCAAGAGTTCGTTTCAGGTAAGGGCAGTCACTTTTCATTTCAAAGGAACTACATCATTCACAAAGCTCACACGTTTCTCATCTTAACTGACAAGCATTGTATGTTAGAGGACCAGTGCTTTGTATCAGTTTCAGAAGCAGAGTTGGACTAGATATGGTCCGTATGTGTAGGAAACACCGTTCTTTTGTTCTCAGCAAACTCACGTTTCCTGTTGTCTTAGAGACTCTAGAAAGCAAGATCGTTCTTCTTATTCTAAAGCAGAGTGTGATCAATGGATGAGAACACTGCTGTGTGTTTCACTTCAGGAATGGAGTTAAATCCCAGGCTCTGAGTCTTCCTACAAGCAAGACTTCGTTTCAGGTAAGGGCAGTCAGTTTTCTGCTCAAATGAACTACATCGATCACAAAGCTCACACTTTTCTCATCTTAACTGACAAGCATTGGATGTTATTGGACCAGTGCTTTGTATCAGTTTCAGAAGAAGCGTTGGACTAGATAGGGTCCGTATGTGTAGGAAACACCGTTCTTTTGTTCTGAGCACACTCATGTTTCCTGCTCTCTTAGAGAATCTAGAAAGCAAGATCGTGCTTCTCGCTCTACAGCACAGTGTGATCCATGGATGAGAACTATGCTGTGTGTTTACTTCAGAAATGGAGTTATATCCCAGGCACGGTGTATTATTACAAGCAAGACGTCCTTTCAGGTAAGGGCAGTCAATTTTCAGCTCAAACGAACTACATCGTTCACTGAGCTCACAAGTTTCTCATCTTAACAGACAAGCATTGGATGTTAGAGGAACAGTGCTTTGTATCACTTTCAGAAGCAGAGTTGGACTATAAAATGTCCCTATGTGTAGGAAACACAGTTCTTTTGTTCTCAGCACACTCACGTTTCCTGCTGTCTTAGAGACTCTAGAAAGCAAGAGCGTGCTTCTCGCTCTACAGCAGAGTGTGATCAATGGATGATTACACTGCTGTGTGTTTTACTTCAGAAATGGGGTTAAATCCCTGGCTCTGAGTCTTCCTACAAGCAAGAATTCTTTTCAGGTAAGGGCACTCACTTTTATGCTCAAACGAACTACCTTGTTCACGAAGCTCACACGTTTCTCATCTTAACAGACAAGCATTGGATGTTAGAGGGTCAGTGCTTTGTATCAGTTTCAGAAGCAGATTTGGACTACATATGGTCCATATGTGTAGGAAACACTGTTCTTTTGTTCTGGGCAAACTCAGATTTCCTGCTGTATTAGAGACTCTAGAAAGCAAGAGTGTGCTTCTCGCTCTAAAGCAGAGTGTGATCCATGGATGAGAAGTATGCTGTGTGTTTCCCTTCAGTAATGGACTTAAATCCCAGGCTCTGTGTCTTACTACAAGCAAGACTTCGTTTCAGGTAAGGGCAGTCACTTTTCAGTTCAAAGGAACTACATCGTTCACAAAGCTCACACGTTTCTCATCTTAACTGACAAGCATTGGATGTTAGAGGACCAGTGCTTTGTATCAGTTTCAGAAGCAGAGTTGGACTAGATATGGTCCGTATGTGTAGGAAACACCGTTCTTTTGTTCTCAGCAAACTCACGTTTCCTGTTGTCTTAGAGACTCTAGAAAGCAAGATCGTTCTTCTTATTCTAAAGCAGAGTGTGATCAATGGATGAGAACACTGCTGTGTGTTTCACTTCAGGAATGGAGTTAAATCCCAGGCTCTGAGTCTTCCTACAAGCAAGACTTCGTTTCAGGTAAGGGCAGTCAGTTTTCTGCTCAAATGAACTACATCGATCACAAAGCTCACACTTTTCTCATCTTAACTGACAAGCATTGGATGTTATTGGACCAGTGCTTTGTATCAGTTTCAGAAGAAGCGTTGGACTAGATAGGGTCCGTATGTGTAGGAAACACCGTTCTTTTGTTCTGAGCCACTCATGTTTCCTGCTCTCTTAGAGAATCTACAAAGCAAGATCGTGCTTCTCGCTCTACAGCACAGTGTGATCCATGGATGAGAACTATGCTGTGTGTTTACTTCAGAAATGGAGTTATATCCCAGGCGCGGTGTATTATTACAAGCAAGACGTCCTTTCAGGTAAGGGCAGTCACTTTTCAGCTCAAACGAACTACATCGTTCACTGAGCTCACAAGTTTCTCATCTTAACAGACAAGCATTGGATGTTAGAGGAACAGTGCTTTGTATCACTTTCAGAAGCAGAGTTGGACTATAAAATGTCCCTATGTGTAGGAAACACAGTTCTTTTGTTCTCAGCACACTCACGTTTCCTGCTGTCTTAGAGACTCTAGAAAGCAAGAGCGTGCTTCTTGCTCTACAGCAGAGTGTGATCAATGGATGATTACACTGCTGTGTGTTTTACTTCAGAAATGGGGTTAAATCCCTGGCTCTGAGTCTTCCTACAAGCAAGAATTCTTTTCAGGTAAGGGCACTCACTTTTATGCTCAAACGAACTACCTTGTTCACGAAGCTCACACGTTTCTCATCTTAACAGACAAGCATTGGATGTTAGAGGGTCAGTGCTTTGTATCAGTTTCAGAAGCAGATTTGGACTACATATGGTCCATATGTGTAGGAAACACTGTTCTTTTGTTCTGGGCACACTCAGATTTCCTGCTGTATTAGAGACTCTAGAAAGCAAGAGTGTGCTTCTCGCTCTAAAGCAGAGTGTGATCCATGGATGAGAATTATGCTGTGTGTTTCCCTTCAGTAATGGACTTAAATCCCAGGCTCTGTGTCTTACTACAAGCAAGACTTCGTTTCAGGTAAGGGCAGTCACTTTTCAGTTCAAAGGAACTATATCGTTCACAAAGCTCACACGTTTCTCATCTTAACTGACAAGCATTGGATGTTAGAGGACCAGTGCTTTGTATCAGTTTCAGAAGCAGAGTTGGACTAGATATGGTCCGTATGTGTAGGAAACACCGTTCTTTTGTTCTCAGCACACTCAAGTTCCTGCTGTCTTTGAGACTTTAGAAAGCAAGAGCGTGCTACTCGCTCTAAAGCAGAGTGTGATCCATGGAAGAGAACTATGCTGTGTGTTTCCCTTCAGAAAAGGCGTTAAATCCAGGCTCTGTGTCTTCCTACAAGCAAGACTTCGTTTCAGGTAAGGGCAGTCACTTCAGCTCAAACGAACTACATCGTTCACGGAGCTCACATGTTTCTCATCTTACCAGACAAGCATTGGATGTTAGACAACCAGTGCTTTGTATCAGTTTCAGAAGCAGATTTGGACTATATAATGTCCGTATGTGTAGGAAACACCGTTCTTTTGTTCTCAGCACACTCACGTTTCCTGCTTTCTTAGAGATTCTAGAAGCAAGAGCGTGCTTCTTATTCTAAAGCAGAGTGTGTTCAATGGATGATTACACTGGTTTGTGTTTTACTTCAGAAATGGAGTTAAATCCCAGGCTCTGAGCCTTCCTACAAGCAAGACTTCAATTCAGGTAAGGGCAGTCACTTGTCTGCTCAAACGAACTACATCGTTCACGAAGCTCACACATTTCTCATCTTAACTGACAAGCATTGGATGTTAGAAGGTCAGTGCTTTGTATCAGTTTCAGAAGCAGATTTGGACTACACATGGTCCATAAGTGTAGGAAACACCGTTCTTTTGTTCTGGGCACACTGAGATTTCCTGCTGTATTAGAGACTCTAGAAAGCAAGAGTGTGCTTCTCGCTCTAAAGCAGAGTGTGATCCATGGATTAGAACTATGCTGTGTGTTTCCCTTCAGAAGTGGAGTTAAATCCCACGCTTTGAGTCTTACTACAAGCAAGACTTCGTTTCAGGTAAGGGCAGTCACTTTTCAGTTCAAAGGAACTACATCATTCACAAAACTCACACGTTTCTCATCTTAACTGACAAGCATTGGTTGTTAGAGGACCAGTGCTTTGTATCTGTTTCAGAAGCAGTGTTGGACTAGATATGGTCCATATGTGTACGAAACTCCGTTCTTTTGTTCTGAGCACACTCATGTTTCCTGCTGTCTTGGAGACTTAAGAAAGCAAGAGCGTGCTTCTCGCTCTAAAGCAGAGTGTCATCCATGGTTGAAAACTATGCTGTATGTTTCTCTTCAGAAAAGGAGTTAAATCCCAGGCTCTATGTCTTCCTACAAGCAAGACTTCGTTTCAGGTAAGGGCAGTCATTTTTCAGCTCAAACGAACTACATTGTTCATGAAGCTCACACGTTTCTCATCTTAACAGACAAGCATTGGATGTTATTGGACCAGTGCTTTGTATCAGTCTCAGAAGAAGCGTTGGACTAGATAGGGTCCGTATGTGTAGGAAACACCATTCTTTTGTTCTGAGCACACTCATGTTTCCTGCTCTCTTAGAGAATCTAGAAAGCAAGAGCGTGCTTCTCGCTCTACAGCACAGTGTGATCCATGGATGAGAACTATGCTGTGTGTTTACTTCAGAAATGGAGTTAAATCCCAGGCTCTGAGTCTTACTACAAGCAAGACTTCATTTCAGGTAAGGGCAGTCACTTTTCATTTCAAAGGAACTACATCATTCACAAAACTCACACGTTTCTCATCTTAACTGACAGGCATTGGATGTTAGAGGACCAGTGCTTTGTATCAGTTTCAGAAGCAGAGTTCGACTAGATATGGTCCGTATGTTTAGGAAACACCCTTCTTTTGTTCTCAGCAAACTCACGTTTCCTGTTGTCTTAGAGACTCTAGAAAGCAAGAGCGTGCTTCTTATTCTAAAGCAGAGTGTGATCAATGGATGATTACACTGATGTCATTTTTACTTCAGAAATGGAGTTAAATCCCAGGCTCTGAGCCTTCCTACAAGCATGATTTCAATTCAGGTAAGGGCAGTCACATTTCTGCTCAAACGAACTACATCGTTCACGAAGCTCACACGTTTCTCATCTTAACTGACAAGCATTGGATGTTAGAGGGTCAGTGCTTTGTATCAGTTTCAGAAGCAGATTTGGACTACATATGGTCCATATGTGTAGGAAACTCCGTTCTTTTTGTCTGGGCACACTCAGATTTCCTGCTGTTTTAGAGACTCTAGAAAGCAAGAGTGTGCTTCTCGCTCTAAAGCAGAGTGTGATCCATGGATGAGAACTATGCTGTGTGTTTCCCTTCAGAAATGTAGTTAAATCCCATGCTCTGAGTCTTACTTCAAGCAAGAGTTCGTTTCAGGTAAGGGCAGTCACTTTTCATTTCAAAGGAACTACATCATTCACAAAGCTCACACGTTTCTCATCTTAACTGACAAGCATTGTATGTTAGAGGACCAGTGCTTTGTATCAGTTTCAGAAGCAGAGTTGGACTAGATATGGTCCATATGTTTAGGAAACACCGTTCTTTTGTTCTCAGCAAACTCACGTTTCCTGTTGTCTTAGCGACTCTAGAAAGCAAGAGCGTGCTTCTTATTCTAAAGCAGAGTGTGATCAATGGATGATTACACTGCTGTCTGTTTTACTTCAGAAATGGAGTTAAATCCCAGGCTCTGAGCCTTCCCACAAGCATGATTTCAATTCAGGTAAGGGCAGTCACATTTCTGCTCAAACGAACTACATCGTTCACGAAGCTCACACGTTTCTCATCTTAACTGACAAGCATTGGATGTTAGAGGGTCAGTGCTTTGTATCAGTTTCAGAAGCAGATTTGGACTACATATGGTCCATATGTGTAGGAAACACCGTTCTTTTTGTCTGGGCACACTCAGATTTCCTGCTGTATTAGAGACTCTAGAAAGCAAGAGTGTGCTTCTCGCTCTAAAGCAGAGTGTGGTCCATGGATGAGAACTATGCTGTGTGTTTCCCTTCAGAAATGTAGTTAAATCCCATGCTCTGAGTCTTACTTCAAGCAAGAGTTCGTTTCAGGTAAGGGCAGTCACTTTTCATTTCAAAGGAACTACATCATTCACAAAGCTCACACGTTTCTCATCTTAACTGACAAGCATTGTATGTTAGAGGACCAGTGCTTTGTATCAGTTTCAGAAGCAGAGTTGGACTAGATATGGTCCGTATGTGTAGGAAACACCGTTCTTTTGTTCTCAGCAAACTCACGTTTCCTGTTGTCTTAGAGACTCTAGAAAGCAAGATCGTTCTTCTTATTCTAAAGCAGAGTGTGATCAATGGATGAGAACACTGCTGTGTGTTTCACTTCAGGAATGGAGTTAAATCCCAGGCTCTGAGTCTTCCTACAAGCAAGACTTCGTTTCAGGTAAGGGCAGTCAGTTTTCTGCTCAAATGAACTACATCGATCACAAAGCTCACACTTTTCTCATCTTAACTGACAAGCATTGGATGTTATTGGACCAGTGCTTTATATCAGTTTCAGAAGAAGCGTTGGACTAGATAGGGTCCGTATGTGTAGGAAACACCGTTCTTTTGTTCTGAGCACACTCATGTTTCCTGCTCTCTTAGAGAATCTAGAAAGCAAGATCGTGCTTCTCGCTCTACAGCACAGTGTGATCCATGGATGAGAACTATGCTGTGTGTTTACTTCAGAAATGGAGTTATATCCCAGGCACGGTGTATTATTACAAGCAAGACGTCCTTTCAGGTAAGGGCAGTCAATTTTCAGCTCAAACGAACTACATCGTTCACTGAGCTCACAAGTTTCTCATCTTAACAGACAAGCATTGGATGTTAGAGGAACAGTGCTTTGTATCACTTTCAGAAGCAGAGTTGGACTATAAAATGTCCCTATGTGTAGGAAACACAGTTCTTTTGTTCTCAGCACACTCACGTTTCCTGCTGTCTTAGAGACTCTAGAAAGCAAGAGCGTGCTTCTCGCTCTACAGCAGAGTGTGATCAATGGATGATTACACTGCTGTGTGTTTTACTTCAGAAATGGGGTTAAATCCCTGGCTCTGAGTCTTCCTACAAGCAAGAATTCTTTTCAGGTAAGGGCACTCACTTTTATGCTCAAACGAACTACCTTGTTCACGAAGCTCACACGTTTCTCATCTTAACAGACAAGCATTGGATGTTAGAGGGTCAGTGCTTTGTATCAGTTTCAGAAGCAGATTTGGACTACATATGGTCCATATGTGTAGGAAACACTGTTCTTTTGTTCTGGGCAAACTCAGATTTCCTGCTGTATTAGAGACTCTAGAAAGCAAGAGTGTGCTTCTCGCTCTAAAGCAGAGTGTGATCCATGGATGAGAAGTATGCTGTGTGTTTCCCTTCAGTAATGGACTTAAATCCCAGGCTCTGTGTCTTACTACAAGCAAGACTTCGTTTCAGGTAAGGGCAGTCACTTTTCAGTTCAAAGGAACTACATCGTTCACAAAGCTCACACGTTTCTCATCTTAACTGACAAGCATTGGATGTTAGAGGACCAGTGCTTTGTATCAGTTTCAGAAGCAGAGTTGGACTAGATATGGTCCGTATGTGTAGGAAACACCGTTCTTTTGTTCTCAGCAAACTCACGTTTCCTGTTGTCTTAGAGACTCTAGAAAGCAAGATCGTTCTTCTTATTCTAAAGCAGAGTGTGATCAATGGATGAGAACACTGCTGTGTGTTTCACTTCAGGAATGGAGTTAAATCCCAGGCTCTGAGTCTTCCTACAAGCAAGACTTCGTTTCAGGTAAGGGCAGTCAGTTTTCTGCTCAAATGAACTACATCGATCACAAAGCTCACACTTTTCTCATCTTAACTGACAAGCATTGGATGTTATTGGACCAGTGCTTTGTATCAGTTTCAGAAGAAGCGTTGGACTAGATAGGGTCCGTATGTGTAGGAAACACCGTTCTTTTGTTCTGAGCCACTCATGTTTCCTGCTCTCTTAGAGAATCTACAAAGCAAGATCGTGCTTCTCGCTCTACAGCACAGTGTGATCCATGGATGAGAACTATGCTGTGTGTTTACTTCAGAAATGGAGTTATATCCCAGGCGCGGTGTATTATTACAAGCAAGACGTCCTTTCAGGTAAGGGCAGTCACTTTTCAGCTCAAACGAACTACATCGTTCACTGAGCTCACAAGTTTCTCATCTTAACAGACAAGCATTGGATGTTAGAGGAACAGTGCTTTGTATCACTTTCAGAAGCAGAGTTGGACTATAAAATGTCCCTATGTGTAGGAAACACAGTTCTTTTGTTCTCAGCACACTCACGTTTCCTGCTGTCTTAGAGACTCTAGAAAGCAAGAGCGTGCTTCTTGCTCTACAGCAGAGTGTGATCAATGGATGATTACACTGCTGTGTGTTTTACTTCAGAAATGGGGTTAAATCCCTGGCTCTGAGTCTTCCTACAAGCAAGAATTCTTTTCAGGTAAGGGCACTCACTTTTATGCTCAAACGAACTACCTTGTTCACGAAGCTCACACGTTTCTCATCTTAACAGACAAGCATTGGATGTTAGAGGGTCAGTGCTTTGTATCAGTTTCAGAAGCAGATTTGGACTACATATGGTCCATATGTGTAGGAAACACTGTTCTTTTGTTCTGGGCACACTCAGATTTCCTGCTGTATTAGAGACTCTAGAAAGCAAGAGTGTGCTTCTCGCTCTAAAGCAGAGTGTGATCCATGGATGAGAATTATGCTGTGTGTTTCCCTTCAGTAATGGACTTAAATCCCAGGCTCTGTGTCTTACTACAAGCAAGACTTCGTTTCAGGTAAGGGCAGTCACTTTTCAGTTCAAAGGAACTATATCGTTCACAAAGCTCACACGTTTCTCATCTTAACTGACAAGCATTGGATGTTAGAGGACCAGTGCTTTGTATCAGTTTCAGAAGCAGAGTTGGACTAGATATGGTCCGTATGTGTAGGAAACACCGTTCTTTTGTTCTCAGCACACTCAAGTTCCTGCTGTCTTTGAGACTTTAGAAAGCAAGAGCGTGCTACTCGCTCTAAAGCAGAGTGTGATCCATGGAAGAGAACTATGCTGTGTGTTTCCCTTCAGAAAAGGCGTTAAATCCAGGCTCTGTGTCTTCCTACAAGCAAGACTTCGTTTCAGGTAAGGGCAGTCACTTCAGCTCAAACGAACTACATCGTTCACGGAGCTCACATGTTTCTCATCTTACCAGACAAGCATTGGATGTTAGACAACCAGTGCTTTGTATCAGTTTCAGAAGCAGATTTGGACTATATAATGTCCGTATGTGTAGGAAACACCGTTCTTTTGTTCTCAGCACACTCACGTTTCCTGCTTTCTTAGAGATTCTAGAAGCAAGAGCGTGCTTCTTATTCTAAAGCAGAGTGTGTTCAATGGATGATTACACTGGTTTGTGTTTTACTTCAGAAATGGAGTTAAATCCCAGGCTCTGAGCCTTCCTACAAGCAAGACTTCAATTCAGGTAAGGGCAGTCACTTTTCTGCTCAAACGAACTACCTTGTTCACGAAGCTCACACGTTTCTCATCTTAACAGACAAGCATTGGATGTTAGAGGGTCAGTGCTTTGTATCAGTTTCAGAAGCAGATTTGGACTACATATGGTCCATATGTGTAGGAAACACTGTTCTTTTGTTCTGGGCAAACTCAGATTTCCTGCTGTATTAGAGACTCTAGAAAGCAAGAGTGTGCTTCTCGCTCTAAAGCAGAGTGTGATCCATGGATGAGAAGTATGCTGTGTGTTTCCCTTCAGTAATGGACTTAAATCCCAGGCTCTGTGTCTTACTACAAGCAAGACTTCGTTTCAGGTAAGGGCAGTCACTTTTCAGTTCAAAGGAACTACATCGTTCACAAAGCTCACACGTTTCTCATCTTAACTGACAAGCATTGGATGTTAGAGGACCAGTGCTTTGTATCAGTTTCAGAAGCAGAGTTGTACTAGATATGGTCCGTATGTGTAGGAAACACCGTTCTTTTGTTCTCAGCAAACTCACGTTTCCTGTTGTCTTAGAGACTCTAGAAAGCAAGATCGTTCTTCTTATTCTAAAGCAGAGTGTGATCAATGGATGAGAACACTGCTGTGTGTTTCACTTCAGGAATGGAGTTAAATCCCAGGCTCTGAGTCTTCCTACAAGCAAGACTTCGTTTCAGGTAAGGGCAGTCAGTTTTCTGCTCAAATGAACTACATCGATCACAAAGCTCACACTTTTCTCATCTTAAGTGACAAGCATTGGATGTTATTGGACCAGTGCTTTGTATCAGTTTCAGAAGAAGCGTTGGACTAGATAGGGTCCGTATGTGTAGGAAACACCGTTCTTTTGTTCTGAGCACACTCATGTTTCCTGCTCTCTTAGAGAATCTAGAAAGCAAGATCGTGCTTCTCGCTCTACAGCACAGTGTGATCCATGGATGAGAACTATGCTGTGTGTTTACTTCAGAAATGGAGTTATATCCCAGGCACGGTGTATTTTTACAAGCAAGACGTCCTTTCAGGTAAGGGCAGTCAATTTTCAGCTCAAACGAACTACATCGTTCACTGAGCTCACAAGTTTCTCATCTTAACAGACAAGCATTGGATGTTAGAGGAACAGTGCTTTGTATCACTTTCAGAAGCAGAGTTGGACTATAAAATGTCCCTATGTGTAGGAAACACAGTTCTTTTGTTCTCAGCACACTCACGTTTCCTGCTGTCTTAGAGACTCTAGAAAGCAAGAGCGTGCTTCTCGCTCTACAGCAGAGTGTGATCAATGGATGATTACACTGCTGTGTGTTTTACTTCAGAAATGGGGTTAAATCCCTGGCTCTGAGTCTTCCTACAAGCAAGAATTCTTTTCAGGTAAGGGCACTCACTTTTATGCTCAAACGAACTACCTTGTTCACGAAGCTCACACGTTTCTCATCTTAACAGACAAGCATTGGATGTTAGAGGGTCAGTGCTTTGTATCAGTTTCAGAAGCAGATTTGGACTACATATGGTCCATATGTGTAGGAAACACTGTTCTTTTGTTCTGGGCAAACTCAGATTTCCTGCTGTATTAGAGACTCTAGAAAGCAAGAGTGTGCTTCTCGCTCTAAAGCAGAGTGTGATCCATGGATGAGAAGTATGCTGTGTGTTTCCCTTCAGTAATGGACTTAAATCCCAGGCTCTGTGTCTTACTACAAGCAAGACTTCGTTTCAGGTAAGGGCAGTCACTTTTCAGTTCAAAGGAACTACATCGTTCACAAAGCTCACACGTTTCTCATCTTAACTGACAAGCATTGGATGTTAGAGGACCAGTGCTTTGTATCAGTTTCAGAAGCAGAGTTGTACTAGATATGGTCCGTATGTGTAGGAAACACCGTTCTTTTGTTCTCAGCAAACTCACGTTTCCTGTTGTCTTAGAGACTCTAGAAAGCAAGATCGTTCTTCTTATTCTAAAGCAGAGTGTGATCAATGGATGAGAACACTGCTGTGTGTTTCACTTCAGGAATGGAGTTAAATCCCAGGCTCTGAGTCTTCCTACAAGCAAGACTTCGTTTCAGGTAAGGGCAGTCAGTTTTCTGCTCAAATGAACTACATCGATCACAAAGCTCACACTTTTCTCATCTTAACTGACAAGCATTGGATGTTATTGGACCAGTGCTTTGTATCAGTTTCAGAAGAAGCGTTGGACTAGATAGGGTCCGTATGTGTAGGAAACACCGTTCTTTTGTTCTGAGCCACTCATGTTTCCTGCTCTCTTAGAGAATCTACAAAGCAAGATCGTGCTTCTCGCTCTACAGCACAGTGTGATCCATGGATGAGAACTATGCTGTGTGTTTACTTCAGAAATGGAGTTATATCCCAGGCGCGGTGTATTATTACAAGCAAGACGTCCTTTCAGGTAAGGGCAGTCACTTTTCAGCTCAAACGAATTACATCGTTCACTGAGCTCACAAGTTTCTCATCTTAACAGACAAGCATTGGATGTTAGAGGAACAGTGCTTTGTATCACTTTCAGAAGCAGAGTTGGACTATAAAATGTCCCTATGTGTAGGAAACACAGTTCTTTTGTTCTCAGCACACTCACGTTTCCTGCTGTCTTAGAGACTCTAGAAAGCAAGAGCGTGCTTCTTGCTCTACAGCAGAGTGTGATCAATGGATGATTACACTGCTGTGTGTTTTACTTCAGAAATGGGGTTAAATCCCTGGCTCTGAGTCTTCCTACAAGCAAGAATTCTTTTCAGGTAAGGGCACTCACTTTTATGCTCAAACGAACTACCTTGTTCACGAAGCTCACACGTTTCTCATCTTAACAGACAAGCATTGGATGTTAGAGGGTCAGTGCTTTGTATCAGTTTCAGAAGCAGATTTGGACTACATATGGTCCATATGTGTAGGAAACACTGTTCTTTTGTTCTGGGCACACTCAGATTTCCTGCTGTATTAGAGACTCTAGAAAGCAAGAGTGTGCTTCTCGCTCTAAAGCAGAGTGTGATCCATGGATGAGAATTATGCTGTGTGTTTCCCTTCAGTAATGGACTTAAATCCCAGGCTCTGTGTCTTACTACAAGCAAGACTTCGTTTCAGGTAAGGGCAGTCACTTTTCAGTTCAAAGGAACTATATCGTTCACAAAGCTCACACGTTTCTCATCTTAACTGACAAGCATTGGATGTTAGAGGACCAGTGCTTTGTATCAGTTTCAGAAGCAGAGTTGGACTAGATATGGTCCGTATGTGTAGGAAACACCGTTCTTTTGTTCTCAGCACACTCAAGTTCCTGCTGTCTTTGAGTCTTTAGAAAGCAAGAGCGTGCTACTCGCTCTAAAGCAGAGTGTGATCCATGGAAGAGAACTATGCTGTGTGTTTCCCTTCAGAAAAGGCGTTAAATCCAGGCTCTGTGTCTTCCTACAAGCAAGACTTCGTTTCAGGTAAGGGCAGTCACTTCAGCTCAAACGAACTACATCGTTCACGGAGCTCACATGTTTCTCATCTTACCAGACAAGCATTGGATGTTAGACAACCAGTGCTTTGTATCAGTTTCAGAAGCAGATTTGGACTATATAATGTCCGTATGTGTAGGAAACACCGTTCTTTTGTTCTCAGCACACTCACGTTTCCTGCTTTCTTAGAGATTCTAGAAGCAAGAGCGTGCTTCTTATTCTAAAGCAGAGTGTGTTCAATGGATGATTACACTGGTTTGTGTTTTACTTCAGAAATGGAGTTAAATCCCAGGCTCTGAGCCTTCCTACAAGCAAGACTTCAATTCAGGTAAGGGCAGTCACTTTTCTGCTCAAACGAACTACATCGTTCACGAAGCTCACACATTTCTCATCTTAACTGACAAGCATTGGATGTTAGAAGGTCAGTGCTTTGTATCAGTTTCAGAAGCAGATTTGGACTACACATGGTCCATAAGTGTAGGAAACACCGTTCTTTTGTTCTGGGCACACTGAGATTTCCTGCTGTATTAGAGACTCTAGAAAGCAAGAGTGTGCTTCTCGCTCTAAAGCAGAGTGTGATCCATGGATGAGAACTATGCTGTGTGTTTCCCTTCAGAAGTGGAGTTAAATCCCACGCTTTGAGTCTTACTACAAGCAAGACTTCGTTTCAGGTAAGGGCAGTCACTTTTCAGTTCAAAGGAACTACATCATTCACAAAACTCACACGTTTCTCATCTTAACTGACAAGCATTGGATGTTAGAGGACCAGTGCTTTGTATCAGTTTCAGAAGCAGAGTTGGACTAGATATGGTCCATATGTTTAGGAAACACCGTTCTTTTGTTCTCAGCAAACTCACGTTTCCTGTTGTCTTAGAGACTCTAGAAAGCAAGAGCGTGCTTCTTATTCTAAAGCAGAGTGTGATCAATGGATGATTACACTGCTGTCTGTTTTACTTCAGAAATGGAGTTAAATCCCAGGCTCTGAGCCTTCCTACAAGCATGATTTCAATTCAGGTAAGGGCAGTCACATTTCTGCTCAAACGAACTACATCGTTCACGAATCTCACACGTTTCTCATCTTAACTGACAAGCATTGGATGTTAGAGGGTCAGTGCTTTGTATCAGTTTCAGAAGCAGATTTGGACTATGTATGGTCCATATGTGTAGGAAACTCCGTTCTTTTTGTCTGGGCACACTCAGATTTCCTGCTGTATTAGAGACTCTAGAAAGCAAGAGTGTGCTTCTCGCTCTAAAGCAGAGTGTGGTCCATGGATGAGAACTATGCTGTGTGTTTCCCTTCAGAAATGTCGTTAAATCCCATGCTCTGAGTCTTACTTCAAGCAAGAGTTCGTTTCAGGTAAGGGCAGTCACTTTTCATTTCAAAGGAACTACATCATTTACAAAGCTCACACGTTTCTCATCTTAACTGACAAGCATTGTATGTTAGAGGACCAGTGCTTTGTATCAGTTTCAGAAGCAGAGTTGGACTAGATATGGTCCGTATGTGTAGGAAACACCGTTCTTTTGTTCTCAGCAAACTCACGTTTCCTGTTGTCTTAGAGACTCTAGAAAGCAAGATCGTGCTTCTTATTCTAAAGCAGAGTGTGATCAATGGATGAGAACACTGCTGTGTGTTTCACTTCAGGAATGGAGTTAAATCCTAGGCTCTGAGTCTTCCTACAAGCAAGACTTCGTTTCAGGTAAGGGCAGTCAGTTTTCTGCTCAAATGAACTACATCGATCACAAAGCTCACACTTTTCTCATCTTAACTGACAAGCATTGGATGTTATTGGACCAGTGCTTTGTATCAGTTTCAGAAGAAGCGTTGGACTAGATAGGGTCTGTATGTGTAGGAAACACCGTTCTTTTGTTCTGAGCACACTCATGTTTCCTGCTCTCTTAGAGAATCTACAAAGCAAGATCGTGCTTCTCGCTCTACAGCACAGTGTGATCCATGGATGAGAACTATGCTGTGTGTTTTACTTCAGAAATGGAGTTAAATCCCTGGCTCTGAGTCTTCCTACAAGCAAGACTTCGTTTCAGGTAAGGGCAGTCACTTTTCTGCTCAAACGAACTACATCATTCACGAAGCTCACACGTTTCTCATCTTAACTGACAAGCAGTGGATGTTATAGGGGCAGTGCTTTTTATCAGTTTCAGAAGCAGATTTGGACTACATATGGTCCATATGTGTAGGACACACTGTTCTTTTGTTCTGGGCACACTCAGATTTCCTGCTGTATTAGAGACTCTAGAAAGCAAGAGTGTGCTTCTCGCTCTAAAGCAGAGTGTGATCCATGGATGAGAATTATGCTGTGTGTTTCTCTTCAGTAATGGACTTAAATCCCAGGCTCTGTTTCTTACTACAAGCAAGACTTCGTTTCAGGTAAGGGCAGTCACTTTTCAGTTCAAAGGAACTACATCGTTCACAAAGCTCACACGTTTCTCATATTAACTGACAAGCATTGGATGTTAGAGGACCAGTGCTTTGTATCAGTTTCAGAAGCAGAGTTGGACTAGATATGGTCCGTATGGATAGGAAACACCGTTCTTTTGTTCTCAGCACACTCAAGTTTCCTGCTGTCTTAGAGACTTTAGAAAGCAAGAGCGTGCTTCTCGCTCTAAAGCAGAGTGTGATCCATGGATGAGAACTATGCTGTGTGTTTCCCTTCAGAAAAGGCGTTAAATCCCAGGCTCTGTGTCTTCCTACAAGCAAGACTTCGTTTCAGGTAAGGGCAGTCACTTTTCAGCTCAAACGAACTACATCGTTCACGGAGCTCACACGTTTCTCATCTTAACTGACAAGCATTGGATGTTAGACTTCCAGTGCTTTGTATCAGTTTCAGAAGCAGAGTTGGACTATATAATGTCGATATGTGTAGAAAACACCGTTCTTTTGTTCTCAGCACACTCAGGTTTCCTGCTGTCTTAGAGATTCTAGAAAGCAAGAGCGTGCTTCTCGCTCTACAGCAGAGTGTGATCAATGGATGATTACACTGCTGTGTGTTTTACTTCAGAAATGGAGTTAAATCCCAGGCTCTGAGCCTTCCTACAAGCAAGACTTCAATTCAGGTAAGGGCAGTCACTTTTCTGCTCAAACGAACTACATTGTTCACGAAGCTCACACGTTTCTCATCTTAACTGACAAGCATTGGATGTTAGAGGGTCAGTGCTTTGTATCAGTTTCAGAAGAAGAGTTGGACTAGATATGGTCCATATGGATAGGAAACACCGTTCTTTTGTTCTCAGCACACTCAGGTTTCCTGCTGACTTAGAGACTCTAGAAAGCAAGAGCGTGCTTTTCAATCTAAAGCAGAGTGTGATCCATGGATGAGAACTATGCTGTGTGTTTCCCTTAAGAAATGGTGTTAAATCCCATGCTCTGAATCTTACTACAAGTAAGACTTCGTTTCAGGTAAGGGCAGTCACTTTTCAATTCAAAGGAACTACATCATTCACAAAGCTCACACGTTTCTCATCTTAACTGACAAGCATTGGTTGTTAGAGGACCAGTGCTTTGTATCTGTTTCAGAAGCAGTGTTGGACTAGATATGGTCCATATGTGTACGAAACTCCGTTCTTTTGTTCTGAGCACACTCATGTTTCCTGCTGTCTTGGAGACTTAAGAAAGCAAGAGCGTGCTTCTCGCTCTAAAGCAGAGTGTCATCCATGGTTGAAAACTATGCTGTATGTTTCTCTTCAGAAAAGGAGTTAAATCCCAGGCTCTATGTCTTCCTACAAGCAAGACTTCGTTTCAGGTAAGGGCAGTCATTTTTCAGCTCAAACGAACTACATTGTTCATGAAGCTCACACGTTTCTCATCTTAACAGACAAGCATTGGATGTTATTGGACCAGTGCTTTGTATCAGTCTCAGAAGAAGCGTTGGACTAGATAGGGTCCGTATGTGTAGGAAACACCATTCTTTTGTTCTGAGCACACTCATGTTTCCTGCTCTCTTAGAGAATCTAGAAAGCAAGAGCGTGCTTCTCGCTCTACAGCACAGTGTGATCCATGGATGAGAACTATGCTGTGTGTTTACTTCAGAAATGGAGTTAAATCCCAGGCTCTGAGTCTTACTACAAGCAAGACTTCATTTCAGGTAAGGGCAGTCACTTTTCATTTCAAAGGAACTACATCATTCACAAAACTCACACGTTTCTCATCTTAACTGACAGGCATTGGATGTTAGAGGACCAGTGCTTTGTATCAGTTTCAGAAGCAGAGTTCGACTAGATATGGTCCGTATGTTTAGGAAACACCCTTCTTTTGTTCTCAGCAAACTCACGTTTCCTGTTGTCTTAGAGACTCTAGAAAGCAAGAGCGTGCTTCTTATTCTAAAGCAGAGTGTGATCAATGGATGATTACACTGCTGTCTGTTTTATTTCAGAAATGGAGTTAAATCCCAGGCTCTGAGCCTTCCTACAAGCATGATTTCAATTCAGGTAAGGGCAGTCACATTTCTGCTCAAACGAACTACATCGTTCACGAAGCTCATACGTTTCTCATCTTAACTGACAAGCATTGGATGTTAGAGGGTCAGTGCTTTGTATCAGTTTCAGAAGCAGATTTGGACTACATATGGTCCATATGTGTAGGAAACTCCGTTCTTTTTGTCTGGGCACACTCAGATTTCCTGCTGTTTTAGAGACTCTAGAAAGCAAGAGTGTGCTTCTCGCTCTAAAGCAGAGTGTGGTCCATGGATGAGAACTATGCTGTGTGTTTCCCTTCAGAAATGTAGTTAAATCCCATGCTCTGAGTCTTACTTCAAGCAAGAGTTCGTTTCAGGTAAGGGCAGTCACTTTTCATTTCAAAGGAACTACATCATTCACAAAGCTCACACGTTTCTCATCTTAACTGACAAGCATTGTATGTTAGAGGACCAGTGCTTTGTATCAGTTTCAGAAGCAGAGTTGGACTAGATATGGTCCGTATGTGTAGGAAACACCGTTCTTTTGTTCTCAGCAAACTCACGTTTCCTGTTGTCTTAGAGACTCTAGAAAGCAAGATCGTTCTTCTTATTCTAAAGCAGAGTGTGATCAATGGATGAGAACACTGCTGTGTGTTTCACTTCAGGAATGGAGTTAAATCCCAGGCTCTGAGTCTTCCTACAAGCAAGACTTCGTTTCAGGTAAGGGCAGTCAGTTTTCTGCTCAAATGAACTACATCGATCACAAAGCTCACACTTTTCTCATCTTAACTGACAAGCATTGGATGTTATTGGACCAGTGCTTTGTATCAGTTTCAGAAGAAGCGTTGGACTAGATAGGGTCCGTATGTGTAGGAAACACCGTTCTTTTGTTCTGAGCACACTCATGTTTCCTGCTCTCTTAGAGAATCTAGAAAGCAAGATCGTGCTTCTCGCTCTACAGCACAGTGTGATCCATGGATGAGAACTATGCTGTGTGTTTACTTCAGAAATGGAGTTATATCCCAGGCACGGTGTATTATTACAAGCAAGACGTCCTTTAAGGTAAGGGCAGTCAATTTTCAGCTCAAACGAACTACATCGTTCACTGAGCTAACAAGTTTCTCATCTTAACAGACAAGCATTGGATGTTAGAGGAACAGTGCTTTGTATCACTTTCAGAAGCAGAGTTGGACTATAAAATGTCCCTATGTGTAGGAAACACAGTTCTTTTGTTCTCAGCACACTCACGTTTCCTGCTGTCTTAGAGACTCTAGAAAGCAAGAGCGTGCTTCTCGCTCTACAGCAGAGTGTGATCAATGGATGATTACACTGCTGTGTGTTTTACTTCAGAAATGGGGTTAAATCCCTGGCTCTGAGTCTTCCTACAAGCAAGAATTCTTTTCAGGTAAGGGCACTCACTTTTATGCTCAAACGAACTACCTTGTTCACGAAGCTCACACGTTTCTCATCTTAACAGACAAGCATTGGATGTTAGAGGGTCAGTGCTTTGTATCAGTTTCAGAAGCAGATTTGGACTACATATGGTCCATATGTGTAGGAAACACTGTTCTTTTGTTCTGGGCAAACTCAGATTTCCTGCTGTATTAGAGACTCTAGAAAGCAAGAGTGTGCTTCTCGCTCTAAAGCAGAGTGTGATCCATGGATGAGAAGTATGCTGTGTGTTTCCCTTCAGTAATGGACTTAAATCCCAGGCTCTGTGTCTTACTACAAGCAAGACTTCGTTTCAGGTAAGGGCAGTCACTTTTCAGTTCAAAGGAACTACATCGTTCACAAAGCTCACACGTTTCTCATCTTAACTGACAAGCATTGGATGTTAGAGGACCAGTGCTTTGTATCAGTTTCTGAAGCAGAGTTGGACTAGATATGGTCCATATGTGTAGGAAACACCGTTCTTTTGTTCTCAGCACACTCAAGTTTCCTGCTGTCTTAGAGACTTTAGAAAGCAAGAGCGTGCTACTCGCTCTAAAGCAGAGTGTGATCCATGGATGAGAACTATGCTGTGTGTTTCCCTTCAGAAAAGGCGTTAAATCCAGGCTCTGTGTCTTCCTAAAAGCAAGACTTCGTTTCAGGTAAGGGCAGTCACTTCAGCTCAAACGAACTACATCGTTCACGGAGCTCACACATTTCTCATCTTAACTGACAAGCATTGGATGTTAGAAGGTCAGTGCTTTGTATCAGTTTCAGAAGCAGATTTGGACTACATATGGTCCATAAGTGTAGGAAACACCGTTCTTTTGTTCTGGGCACACTGAGATTTCCTGCTGTATTAGAGACTCTAGAAAGCAAGAGTGTGCTTCTCGCTCTAAAGCAGAGTGTGATCCATGGATGAGAACTATGCTGTGGGTTTCCCTTCAGAAATGGAGTTAAATCCCAGGCTTTGAGTCTTACTAAATGCAAGACTTCGTTTCAGGTAAGGGCAGTCACTTTTCAGTTCAAAGGAACTACATCATTCACAAAACTCACACGTTTCTCATCTTAACTGACAAGCATTGGATGTTAGAGGACCAGTGCTTTGTATCAGTTTCAGAAGCAGAGTTGGACTAGATATGGTCCATATGTTTAGGAAACACCGTTCTTTTGTTCTCAGCAAACTCACGTTTCCTGTTGTCTTAGAGATTCTAGAAAGCAAGAGCGTGCTTCTTATTCTAAAGCAAAGTGTGATCAATGGATGATTACACTGCTGTCTGTTTTACTTCAGAAATGGAGTTAAATCCCAGGCTCTGAGCCTTCCTACAAGCATGATTTCAATTCAGGTAAGGGCAGTCACATTTCTGCTCAAACGAACTACATCGTTCACGAAGCTCACACGTTTCTCATCTTAACTGACAAGCTTTGGATGTTAGAAGGTCAGTGCTTTGTATCAGTTTCAGAAGCAGATTTGGACTACATATGGTCCATAAGTGTAGGAAACACCGTTCTTTTGTTCTGGGCACACTGAGATTTCCTGCTGTATTAGAGACTCTAGAAAGCAAGAGTGTGCTTCTCGCTCTAAAGCAGAGTGTGGTCCATGGATGAGAACTATGCTGTGTGTTTCCCTTCAGAAATGTAGTTAAATCCCATGCTCTGAGTCTTACTTCAAGCAAGAGTTCGTTTCAGGTAAGGGCAGTCACTTTTCATTTCAAAGGAACTACATCATTCACAAAGCTCACACGTTTCTCATCTTAACTGACAAGCATTGTATGTTAGAGGACCAGTGCTTTGTATCAGTTTTAGAAGCAGAGTTGGACTAGATATGGTCCGTATGTGTAGGAAACACCGTTCTTTTGTTCTCAGCAAACTCACGTTTCCTGTTGTCTTAGAGACTCTAGAAAGCAAGATCGTGCTTCTTATTCTAAAGCAGAGTGTGATCAATGGATGAGAACACTGCTGTGTGTTTCACTTCAGGAATGGAGTTAAATCCCAGGCTCTGAGTCTTCCTACAAGCAAGACTTCGTTTCAGGTAAGGGCAGTCACTTTTCATCTCAAAGGAACTACATCTTTCACGGAGCTCACACGTTTCTCATCTTAACTGACAAGCATTGGATGGTAGAGGACCAGTGCTTTGTATCTGTTTCAGAAGGAGTGTTGGACTAGATATGGTCCATATGTGTACGAAACTCCGTTCTTTTGTTCTGAGCACACTCATGTTTCCTGCTGTCTTGGAGACTTTAGAAAGCAAGAGCGTGCTTCTCGCTCAAAAGCAGAGTGTCTTCCATGGTTGAAAACTATGCTGTATGTTTCTCTTCAGAAAAGGAGTTAAATCCCAGGCTCTATGTCTTCCTACAAGCAAGACTTCGTTTCAGGTAAGGGCAGTCACTTTTCAGCTCAAACGAACTACATTGTTCATGAAGCTCACACGTTTCTCATCTTAACAGACAAGCATTGGATGTTATTGGACCAGTGCTTTGTATCAGTTTCAGAAGAAGCGTTGGACTAGATAGGGTCCGTATGTGTAGGAAACACCATTCTTTTGTTCTGAGCACACTCATGTTTCCTGCTCTCTTAGAGAATCTAGAAAGCAAGAGCGTGCTTCTCGCTCTACAGCACAGTGTGATCCATGGATGAGAACTATGCTGTGTGTTTACTTCAGAAATGGAGTTAAATCCCAGGCGCGGTGTATTACTACAAGCAAGACTTCGTTTCATGTAAGGGCAGTCACTTCAGCTCAAACGAACTACATCGTTCACGGAGCTCACACGTTTCTCATCTTACCAGACAAGCATTGGATGTTAGACAACCAGTGCTTTGTATCAGTTTCAGAAGCAGAGTTGGACTATATAATGTCCCTATGTGTAGGAAACACCGTTCTTTTGTTCTCAGCACACTCACGTTTCCTGCTTTCTTAGAGAATCTAGAAAGCAAGAGCGTGCTTCTTGTTCTGTAGCAGAGTGTGATCAATGGATGATTACACTGCTGTGTGTTTTACTTCAGAAATGGAGTTAAATCCCAGGCTCTGAGTCTTACTACAAGCAAGACTTCGTTTCAGGTAAGGGCAGTCACTTTTCTCCTCAAACGAACTACATCGTTCACGAAGCTCACACGTTTCTCATCTTAAATGACAAGCATTGGATGTTAGAGGGTCAGTGCTTTGTATCAGTTTCAGAAGCAGATTTGGACTAAATATGGTCCATATGTGTAGGAAACACTGTTCTTTTGTTCTGGGCACACTCAGATTTCCTGCTGTGTTAGAGACTCTAGAAAGCAAGAGTGTGCTTCTCGCTCTAAAGCAGAATGTGATCCATGGATGAGAACTATGCTGTGTGTTTCCCTTCAGAAATGGAGTTAAATCCCATGCTTCTTGTCTTACTACAAGCAAGACTTCGTTTCAGGTAAGGGCAGTCACTTTTCAGCTCAAACGAACTACATCGTTCACGAAGCTCACACGTTTCTCATCTTAAGAGACAAGCATTGGATTTTAGAGGACCAGTGCTTTGTATCAGTTTCAGAAGCAGAGTTGGACTATATAATGTCTGTATGTGTAGGAAACACCGTTCTTTTTTTCTCAGCACACTCACGTTTCCTGCTGTCTTAGAGACTCTAGAAAGCAAGAGCGTGCTTCTTATTCTAAAGCAGAGTGTGATCAATGGATGATTACACTGGTTTGTGTTTTACTTCAGAAATGGAGTTAAATCCCTGGCTCTGAGTCTTCCTACAAGCAAGACTTCGTTTCAGGTAAGGGCACTCACTTTTATGCTCAAACGAACTACCTTGTTCACGAAGCTCACACGTTTCTCATCTTAACAGACAAGCATTGGATGTTAGAGGGTCAGTGCTTTGTATCAGTTTCAGAAGCAGATTTGGACTACATATGGTCCATATGTGTAGGAAACACTGTTCTTTTGTTCTGGGCACACTCAGATTTTCTGCTGTATTAGAGACTCTAGAAAGCAAGAGTGTTCTTCTCACTCTAAAGCAGAGTGTGATCCATGGATGAGAACTATGCTGTGTGTTTCCCTTCAGAAATGGAGTTAAACCCCATGCTCAGAGTCTTACTACAAGCAAGACTTCGTTTCAGGTAAGGGGAGTCAGTTTTCTGCTCAAATGAACTACATCGATCACAAAGCTCACACTTTTCTCATCTTAACTGACAAGCATTGGATGTTATTGGACCAGTGCTTTGTATCAGTTTCAGAAGAAGCGTTGGACTAGATAGGGTCCGTATGTGTAGGAAACACCGTTCTTTTGTTCTGAGCACACTCATGTTTCCTGCTCTCTTAGAGAATCTAGAAAGCAAGATCGTGCTTCTCGCTCTACAGCACAGTGTGATCCATGGATGAGAACTATGCTGTGTGTTTACTTCAGAAATGGAGTTATATCCCAGGCGCGGTGTATTATTACAGGCAAGACGTCGTTTCAGGTAAGGGCAGTCACATTTCTGCTCAAACGAAATACATCGTTCACGGAGCTCACACGTTTCTCATCTTACCAGACAAGCATTGGATGTTAGACAACCAGTGCTTTGTATCAGTTTCAGAAGCAGATTTGGACTATATAATGTCCGTATGTGTAGGAAACACCGTTCTTTTGTTCTCAGCACACTCACGTTTCCTGCTTTCTTAGAGACTCTAGAAAGCAAGAGCGTGCTTCTTATTCTAAAGCAGAGTGTGTTCAATGGATGATTACACTGCTTTGTGTTTTACTTCAGAAATGGAGTTAAATCCCAGGCTCTGAGCCTTCCTACAAGCAAGACTTCAATTCAGGTAAGGGCAGTCACTTTTCTGCTCAAACGAACTACATCGTTCACGAAGCTCACACATTTCTCATCTTAACTGACAAGCATTGGATGTTAGAAGGTCAGTGCTTTGTATCAGTTTCAGAAGGAGATTTGGACTACATATGGTCCATAAGTGTAGGAAACACCGTTCTTTTCTGGGCACACTGAGATTTCCTGCTGTATTAGAGACTCTAGAAAGCAAGAGTGTGCTTCTCGCTCTAAAGCAGAGTGTGATCCATGGTTGAGAACTATGCTGTGTGTTTCCCTTCAGAAATGGAGTTAAATCCCATGCTTTGAGTCTTACTACAAGCAAGAGTTCGTTTCAGGTAAGGGCAGTCACTTTTCAGTTCAAAGGGACTACATCATTCACAAAACTCACACGTTTCTCATCTTAACTGACAAGCATTGGATGTTAGAGGACCAGTGCTTTGTATCAGTTTCAGAAGCAGAGTTGGACTAGATATGGTCCATATGTTTAGGAAACACCGTTCTTTTGTTCTCAGCAAACTCACGTTTCCTGTTGTCTTAGCGACTCTAGAAAGCAAGAGCGTGCTTCTTATTCTAAAGCAGAGTGTGATCAATGGATGATTACACTGCTGTCTGTTTTACTTCAGAAATGGAGTTAAATCCCAGGCTCTGAGCCTTCCCACAAGCATGATTTCAATTCAGGTAAGGGCAGTCACATTTCTGCTCAAACGAACTACATCGTTCACGAAGCTCACACGTTTCTCATCTTAACTGACAAGCATTGGATGTTAGAGGGTCAGTGCTTTGTATCAGTTTCAGAAGCAGATTTGGACTACATATGGTCCATATGTGTAGGAAACACCGTTCTTTTTGTCTGGGCACACTCAGATTTCCTGCTGTATTAGAGACTCTAGAAAGCAAGAGTGTGCTTCTCGCTCTAAAGCAGAGTGTGGTCCATGGATGAGAACTATGCTGTGTGTTTCCCTTCAGAAATGTAGTTAAATCCCATGCTCTGAGTCTTACTTCAAGCAAGAGTTCGTTTCAGGTAAGGGCAGTCACTTTTCATTTCAAAGGAACTACATCATTCACAAAGCTCACACGTTTCTCATCTTAACTGACAAGCATTGTATGTTAGAGGACCAGTGCTTTGTATCAGTTTCAGAAGCAGAGTTGGACTAGATATGGTCCGTATGTGTAGGAAACACCGTTCTTTTGTTCTCAGCAAACTCACGTTTCCTGTTGTCTTAGAGACTCTAGAAAGCAAGATCGTTCTTCTTATTCTAAAGCAGAGTGTGATCAATGGATGAGAACACTGCTGTGTGTTTCACTTCAGGAATGGAGTTAAATCCCAGGCTCTGAGTCTTCCTACAAGCAAGACTTCGTTTCAGGTAAGGGCAGTCAGTTTTCTGCTCAAATGAACTACATCGATCACAAAGCTCACACTTTTCTCATCTTAACTGACAAGCATTGGATGTTATTGGCTCAGTGCTTTGTATCAGTTTCAGACGAAGCATTGGACTAGATAGGGTCCGTATGTGTAGGAAACACCGTTCTTTTGTTCTGAGCACACTCATGTTTCCTGCTCTCTTAGAGAATCTAGAAAGCAAGGGCGTGCTTCTCGCTCTACAGCACAGTGTGATCCATGGATGAGAACTATGCTGTGTGTTTACTTCAGAAATGGAGTTAAATCCCAGGCGCGGTGTATTACTACAAGCAAGACGTCGTTTCAGGTAAGGGCAGTCACTTTTCAGCTCAAACGAACTACATCGTTTACTGAGCTCACAAGTTTCTCATCTTAACAGACAAGCATTGGATGTTAGAGGAACAGTGCTTTGTATCACTTTCAGAAGCAGAGTTGGACTATATAAGGTCCCTATGTGTAGGAAACACAGTTCTTTTGTTCTCAGCACACTCACGTTTCCTGCTGTCTTAGAGACTCTAGAAAGCAAGAGCGTGCTTCTTGCTCTACAGCAGAGTGTGATCAATGGATGATTACACCGCTGTGTGTTTTACTTCAGAAATGGAGTTAAATCCCTGGCTCTGAGTCTTCCTACAAGCAAGACTTCGTTTCAGGTAAGGGCAGTCACTTCAGCTCAAACGAACTACATCGTTCACGGAGCTCACACGTTTCTCATCTTACCAGACAAGCATTGGATGTTAGAGGACCAGTGCTTTGTATCAGTTTCAGAAGCAGAGTTGGACTAGATATGGTCCGTATGTGTAGGAAACACCGTTCTTTTGTTCTCAGCACACTCAAGTTTCTTGCTGTCTTAGAGACTTTAGAAAGCAAGAGCGTGCTACTCGCTCTAAAGCAGAGTGTGATCCATGGATGAGAACTATGCTGTGTGTTTCCCTTCAGAAAAGGCGTTGAATCCAGGCTCTGTGTCTTCCTACAAGCAAGACTTCGTTTCAGGTAAGGGCAGTCACTTCAGCTCAAACAAACTACATCGTTCACGAAGCTCACACGTTTCTCATCTTAACAGACAAGCATTGGATGTTAGAGGGTCAGTGCTTTGTATCAGTTTCAGAAGGAGATTTGGACTACATATGGTCCATATGTGTAGGAAACACTGTTCTTTTGTTCTGGGCACACTCTGATTTCCTGCTGTATTAGAGACTCTAGAAAGCAAGAGTGTGCTTCTCGCTCTAAAGCAGAGTGTGATCCATGGATGAGAATTATGCTGTGTGTTTCCCTTCAGTAATGGACTTAAATCCCAGGCTCTGTGTCTTACTACAACCAAGACTTCGTTTCAGGTAAGGGCAGTCACTTCAGCTCAAACGAACTACATCGTTCACGAAGCTCACACGTTTCTCATCTTACCAGACAAGCATTGGATGTTAGAGGACCAGTGCTTTGTATCAGTTTCAGAAGCAGAGTTGGACTAGATATGGTCCATATGTTTAGGAAACACCGTTCTTTTGTTCTCAGCAAACTCATGTTTCCTGTTGTCTTAGAGACTCTAGAAAGCAAGAGCGTGCTTCTTATTCTAAAGCAGAGTGTGATCAATGGATGATTACACTGCTGTCTGTTTTACTTCAGAAATGGAGTTAAATCCCAGGCTCTGAGCCTTCCTACAAGCATGATTTCAATTCAGGTAAGGGCAGTCACATTTCTGCTCAAACGAACTACATCGTTCACGAAGCTCACACGTTTCTCATCTTAACTGACAAGCATTGGATGTTAGAGGGTCAGTGCTTTGTATCAGTTTCAGAAGCAGATTTGGACTACATATGGTCCATATGTGTAGGAAACACCGTTCTTTTTGTCTGGGCACACTCAGATTTCCTGCTGTATTAGAGACTCTAGAAAGCAAGAGTGTGCTTCTCGCTCTAAAGCAGAGTGTGGTCCATGGATGAGATCTATGCTGTGTGTTTCCCTTCAGAAATGTAGTTAAATCCCATGCTCTGAGTCTTACTTCAAGCAAGAGTTCGTTTCAGGTAAGGGCAGTCACTTTTCATTTCAAAGGAACTACATCATTCACAAAGCTCACACGTTTCTCATCTTAACTGACAAGCATTGTATGTTAGAGGACCAGTGCTTTGTATCAGTTTCAGAAGAGGAGTTGGACTAGATATGGTCCGTATGTGTAGGAAACACCGTTCTTTTGTTCTCAGCAAACTCACGTTTCCTGTTGTCTTAGAGACTCTAGAAAGCAAGATCGTTCTTCTTATTCTAAAGCAGAGTGTGATCAATGGATGAGAACACTGCTGTGTGTTTCACTTCAGGAATGGAGTTAAATCCCAGGCTCTGAGTCTTCCTACAAGCAAGACTTCGTTTCAGGTAAGGGCAGTCAGTTTTCTGCTCAAATGAACTACATCGATCACAAAGCTCACACATTTCTCATCTTAACTGACAAGCATTGGATGTTATTGGACCAGTGCTTTGTATCAGTTTCAGAAGCAGAGTTGGACTAGATATGGTCCGTATGTGTAGGAAACACCGTTCTTTTGTTCTCAGCACACTCAAGTTTCCTGCTGTCTTAGAGACTTTAGAAAGCAAGAGCGTGCTACTCGCTCTAAAGCAGAGTGTGATCCATGGATGAGAACTATGCTGTGTGTTTCCCTTCAGAAAAGGCGTTAAATCCAGGTTCTGTGTCTTCCTACAAGCAAGACTTCGTTTCAGGTAAGGGCAGTCACTTCAGCTCAAACGAACTACATCGTTCACGGAGCTCACACGTTTCTCATCTTACCAGACAAGCATTGGATGTTAGACAACCAGTGCTTTGTATCAGTTTCAGAAGCAGAGTTGGACTATATAATGTCCGTATGTGTAGGAAACACCGTTCTTTTGTTCTCAGCACACTCACGTTTCCTGCTTTCTTAGAGACTCTAGAAAGCAAGAGCGTGCTTCTTATTCTAAAGCAGAGTGTGATCAATGGATGATTACACTGCTGTCTGTTTTACTTCAGAAATGGAGTTAAATCCCAGGCTCTGAGCCTTCCTACAAGCATGATTTCAATTCAGGTAAGGGCAGTCACATTTCTGCTCAAACGAACTACATCGTTCACGAAGCTCACACGTTTCTCATCTTAACTGACAAGCATTGGATGTTAGAGGGTCAGTGCTTTGTATCAGTTTCAGAAGCAGATTTGGACTACATATGGTCCATATGTGTAGGAAACACCGTTCTTTTTGTCTGGGCACACTCAGATTTCCTGCTGTATTAGAGACTCTAGAAAGCAAGAGTGTGCTTCTCGCTCTAAAGCAGAGTGTGATCCATGGATGAGAATTATGCTGTGTGTTTCCCTTCAGTAATGGACTTAAATCCCAGGCTCTGTGTCTTACTACAAGAAAGACTTCGTTTCAGGTAAGGGCAGTCACTTCAGCTCAAACGAACTACATCGTTCACGGAGCTCACACGTTTCTCATCTTACCAGACAAGCATTGGATTTTAGAGGACCAGTGCTTTGTATCAGTTTCCGAAGCAGAGTTGGACTAGATATGGTCCGTATGTGTAGGAAACACCGTTCTTTTGTTCTCAGCACACTCAAGTTTCTTGCTGTCTTAGAGACTTTAGAAAGCAAGAGCGTGCTACTCGCTCTAAAGCAGAGTGTGATCCATGGATGAGAACTATGCTGTGTGTTTCCCTTCAGAAAAGGCGTTAAATCCAGGCTCTGTGTCTTCCTACAAGCAAGACTTCGTTTCAGGTAAGGGCAGTCACTTCAGCTCAAACAAACTACATCGTTCACGAAGCTCACACGTTTCTCATCTTAACAGACAAGCATTGGATGTTAGAGGGTCAGTGCTTTGTATCAGTTTCAGAAGCAGATTTGGACTACATATGGACCATATGTGTAGGAAACACTGTTCTTTTGTTCTGGGCACACTCTGATTTCCTGCTGTATTAGAGACTCTAGAAAGCAAGAGTGTGCTTCTCGCTCTAAAGCAGAGTGTGATCCATGGATGAGAATTATGCTGTGTGTTTCCCTTCAGTAATGGACTTAAATCCCAGGCTCTGTGTCTTACTACAACCAAGACTTCGTTTCAGGTAAGGGCAGTCACTTCAGCTCAAACGAACTACATCGTTCACGAAGCTCACACGTTTCTCATCTTACCAGACAAGCATTGGATGTTAGAGGACCAGTGCTTTGTATCAGTTTCAGAAGCAGAGTTGGACTAGATATGGTCCATATGTTTAGGAAACACCGTTCTTTTGTTCTCAGCAAACTCATGTTTCCTGTTGTCTTAGAGACTCTAGAAAGCAAGAGCGTGCTTCTTATTCTAAAGCAGAGTGTGATCAATGGATGATTACACTGCTGTCTGTTTTACTTCAGAAATGGAGTTAAATCCCAGGCTCTGAGCCTTCCTACAAGCATGATTTCAATTCAGGTAAGGGCAGTCACATTTCTGCTCAAACGAACTACATCGTTCACGAAGCTCACACGTTTCTCATCTTAACTGACAAGCATTGGATGTTAGAGGGTCAGTGCTTTGTATCAGTTTCAGAAGCAGATTTGGACTACATATGGTCCATATGTGTAGGAAACACCGTTCTTTTTGTCTGGGCACACTCAGATTTCCTGCTGTATTAGAGACTCTAGAAAGCAAGAGTGTGCTTCTCGCTCTAAAGCAGAGTGTGGTCCATGGATGAGAACTATGCTGTGTGTTTCCCTTCAGAAATGTAGTTAAATCCCATGCTCTGAGTCTTACTTCAAGCAAGAGTTCGTTTCAGGTAAGGGCAGTCACTTTTCATTTCAAAGGAACTACATCATTCACAAAGCTCACACGTTTCTCATCTTAACTGACAAGCATTGTATGTTAGAGGACCAGTGCTTTGTATCAGTTTTAGAAGCAGAGTTGGACTAGATATGGTCCGTATGTGTAGGAAACACCGTTCTTTTGTTCTCAGCAAACTCACGTTTCCTGTTGTCTTAGAGACTCTAGAAAGCAAGATCGTGCTTCTTATTCTAAAGCAGAGTGTGATCAATGGATGAGAACACTGCTGTGTGTTTCACTTCAGGAATGGAGTTAAATCCCAGGCTCTGAGTCTTCCTACAAGCAAGACTTCGTTTCAGGTAAGGGCAGTCACTTTTCATCTCAAAGGAACTACATCTTTCACGGAGCTCACACGTTTCTCATCTTAACTGACAAGCATTGGATGGTAGAGGACCAGTGCTTTGTATCTGTTTCAGAAGGAGTGTTGGACTAGATATGGTCCATATGTGTACGAAACTCCGTTCTTTTGTTCTGAGCACACTCATGTTTCCTGCTGTCTTGGAGACTTTAAAAAGCAAGAGCGTGCTTCTCGCTCTAAAGCAGAGTGTCTTCCATGGTTGAAAACTATGCTGTATGTTTCTCTTCAGAAAAGGAGTTAAATCCCAGGCTCTATGTCTTCCTACAAGCAAGACTTCGTTTCATGTAAGGGCAGTCACTCCAGCTCAAACGAACTACATCGTTCACGGAGCTCACACGTTTCTCATCTTACCAGACAAGCATTGGATGTTAGACAACCAGTGCTTTGTATCAGTTTCAGAAGCAGAGTTGGACTATATAATGTCCGTATGTGTAGGAAACACCGTTCTTTTGTTCTCAGCACACTCACGTTTCCTGCTTTCTTAGAGACTCTAGAAAGCAAGAGCGTGCTTCTTATTCTAAAGCAGAGTGTGATCAATGGATGATTACACTGCTGTCTGTTTTACTTCAGAAATGGAGTTAAATCCCAGGCTCTGAGCCTTCCTACAAGCATGATTTCAATTCAGGTAAGGGCAGTCACATTTCTGCTCAAACGAACTACATCGTTCACGAAGCTCACACGTTTCTCATCTTAACTGACAAGCATTGGATGTTAGAGGGTCAGTGCTTTGTATCAGTTTCAGAAGCAGATTTGGACTACATATGGTCCATATGTGTAGGAAACACCGTTCTTTTTGTCTGGGCACACTCAGATTTCCTGCTGTATTAGAGATTCTAGAAAGCAAGAGTGTGCTTCTCGCTCTAAAGCAGAGTGTGATCCATGGATGAGAATTATGCTGTGTGTTTCCCTTCAGTAATGGACTTAAATCCCAGGCTCTGTGTCTTAGTACAAGCAAGACTTCGTTTCAGGTAAGGGCAGTCACTTCAGCTCAAACGAACTACATCGTTCACGGAGCTCACACATTTCTCATCTTACCAGACAAGCATTGGATGTTAGAGGACCAGTGCTTTGTATCAGTTTCAGAAGCAGAGTTGGACTAGATATGGTCCGTATGTGTAGGAAACACCGTTCTTTTGTTCTCAGCACACTCAAGTTTCTTGCTGTCTTAGAGACTTTAGAAAGCAAGAGCGTGCTACTCGCTCTAAAGCAGAGTGTGATCCATGGATGAGAACTATGCTGTGTGTTTCCCTTCAGAAAAGGCGTTAAATCCAGGCTCTGTGTCTTCCTACAAGCAAGACTTCGTTTCAGGTAAGGGCAGTCACTTCAGCTCAAACAAACTACATCGTTCACGTAGCTCACACGTTTCTCATCTTAACAGACAAGCATTGGATGTTAGAGGGTCAGTGCTTTGTATCAGTTTCAGAAGCAGATTTGGACTACATATGGTCCATATGTGTAGGAAACACTGTTCTTTTGTTCTGGGCACACTCTGATTTCCTGCTGTATTAGAGACTCTAGAAAGCAAGAGTGTGCTTCTCGCTCTAAAGCAGAGTGTGATCCATGGATGAGAATTATGCTGTGTGTTTCCCTTCAGTAATGGACTTAAATCCCAGGCTCTGTGTCTTACTACAACCAAGACTTCGTTTCAGGTAAGGGCAGTCACTTCAGCTCAAACGAACTACATCGTTCACGAAGCTCACACGTTTCTCATCTTACCAGACAAGCATTGGATGTTAGAGGACCAGTGCTTTGTATCAGTTTCAGAAGCAGAGTTGGACTAGATATGGTCCATATGTTTAGGAAACACCGTTCTTTTGTTCTCAGCAAACTCATGTTTCCTGTTGTCTTAGAGACTCTAGAAAGCAAGAGCGTGCTTCTTATTCTAAAGCAGAGTGTGATCAATGGATGATTACACTGCTGTCTGTTTTACTTCAGAAATGGAGTTAAATCCCAGGCTCTGAGCCTTCCTACAAGCATGATTTCAATTCAGGTAAGGGCAGTCACATTTCTGCTCAAACGAACTACATCGTTCACGAAGCTCACACGTTTCTCATCTTAACTGACAAGCATTGGATGTTAGAGGGTCAGTGCTTTGTATCAATTTCAGAAGCAGATTTGGACTACATATGGTCCATATGTGTAGGAAACACCGTTCTTTTTGTCTGGGCACACTCAGATTTCCTGCTGTATTAGAGACTCTAGAAAGCAAGAGTGTGCTTCTCGCTCTAAAGCAGAGTGTGGTCCATGGATGAGAACTATGCTGTGTGTTTCCCTTCAGAAATGTAGTTAAATCCCATGCTCTGAGTCTTACTTCAAGCAAGAGTTCGTTTCAGGTAAGGGCAGTCACTTTTCATTTCAAAGGAACTACATCATTCACAAAGCTCACACGTTTCTCATCTTAACTGACAAGCATTGTATGTTAGAGGACCAGTGCTTTGTATCAGTTTCAGAAGCAGAGTTGGACTAGATATGGTCCGTATGTGTAGGAAACACCGTTCTTTTGTTCTCAGCAAACTCACGTTTCCTGTTGTCTTAGAGACTCTAGAAAGCAAGATCGTGCTTCTTATTCTAAAGCAGAGTGTGATCAATGGATGAGAACACTGCTGTGTGTGTCACTTCAGGAATGGAGTTAAATCCCAGGCTCTGAGTCTTCCTACAACAAGACTTCGTTTCAGGTAAGGGCAGTCACTTTTCATCTCAAAGGAACTACATCTTTCACGGAGCTCACACGTTTCTCATCTTAACTGACAAGCATTGGATGGTAGAGGACCAGTGCTTTGTATCTGTTTCAGAAGGAGTGTTGGACTAGATATGGTCCATATGTGTACGAAACTCCGTTCTTTTGTTCTGAGCACACTCATGTTTCCTGCTGTCTTGGAGACTTTAGAAAGCAAGAGCGTGCTTCTCTCTCTAAAGCAGAGTGTCTTCCATGGTTGAAAACTATGCTGTATGTTTCTCTTCAGAAAAGGAGTTAAATCCCAGGCTCTATGTCTTCCTACAAGCAAGACTTCGTTTCAGGTAAGGGCAGTCACTTTTCAGCTCAAACGAACTACATTGTTCATGAAGCTCACACGTTTCTCATCTTAACAGACAAGCATTGGATGTTATTGGACCAGTGCTTTGTATCAGTTTCAGAAGAAGCGTTGGACTAGATAGGGTCCGTATGTGTAGGAAACACCATTCTTTTGTTCTGAGCACACTCATGTTTCCTGCTCTCTTAGAGAATCTAGAAAGCAAGAGCGTGCTTCTCGCTCTACAGCACAGTGTGATCCATGGATGAGAACTATGCTGTGTGTTTACTTCAGAAATGGAGTTAAATCCCAGGCGCGGTGTATTACTACAAGCAAGACTTCGTTTCATGTAAGGGCAGTCACTTCATCTCAAACGAACTACATCGTTCACGGAGCTCACACGTTTCTCATCTTACCAGACAAGCATTGGATGTTAGACAACCAGTGCTTTGTATCAGTTTCAGAAGCAGAGTTGGACTATATAATGTCCGTATGTGTAGGAAACACCGTTCTTTTGTTCTCAGCACACTCACGTTTCCTGCTTTCTTAGAGAATCTAGAAAGCAAGAGCGTGCTTCTTGTTCTGTAGCAGAGTGTGATCAATGGATGATTACACTGCTGTGTGTTTTACTTCAGAAATGGAGTTAAATCCCAGGCTCTGAGTCTTACTACAAGCAAGACTTCGTTTCAGGTAAGGGCAGTCACTTTTCTCCTCAAACGAACTACATCGTTCACGAAGCTCACACGTTTCTCATCTTAACAGACAAGCATTGGATGTTAGAGGGTCAGTGCTTTGTATCAGTTTCAGAAGCAGATTTGGACTACATATGGTCCATATGTGTAGGAAACACTGTTCTTTTGTTCTGGGCACACTCAGATTTCCTGCTGTATTAGAGACTCTAGAAAGCAAGAGTGTGCTTCTCACTCTAAAGCAGAGTGTGATCCATGGATGAGAACTATGCTGTGTGTTTCCCTTCAGAAATGGAGTTAAACCCCATGCTCAGAGTCTTACTACAAGCAAGACTTCGTTTCAGGTAAGGGCAGTCAGTTTTCTGCTCAAATGAACTACATCGATCACAAAGCTCACACTTTTCTCATCTTAACTGACAAGCATTGGATGTTATTGGACCAGTGCTTTGTATCAGTTTCAGAAGAAGCGTTGGACTAGATAGGGTCCGTATGTGTAGGAAACACCGTTCTTTTGTTCTGAGCACACTCATGTTTCCTGCTCTCTTAGAGAATCTAGAAAGCAAGATCGTGCTTCTCGCTCTATATCACAGTGTGATCCATGGATGAGAACTATGCTGTGTGTTTACTTCAGAAATGGAGTTATATCCCAGGCGCGGTGTATTATTACAAGCAAGACGTCGTTTCAGGTAAGGGCAGTCACATTTCTGCTCAAACGAACTACATCGTTCACGGAGCTCACACGTTTCTCATCTTACCAGACAAGCATTGGATGTTAGACAACCAGTGCTTTGTATCAGTTTCAGAAGCAGATTTGGACTATATAATGTCCGTATGTGTAGGAAACACCGTTCTTTTGTTCTCAGCACACTCACGTTTCCTGCTTTCTTAGAGACTCTAGAAAGCAAGAGCGTGCTTCTTATTCTAAAGCAGAGTGTGTTCAATGGATGATTACACTGCTTTGTGTTTTACTTCAGAAATGGAGTTAAATCCCAGGCTCTGAGCCTTCCTACAAGCAAGACTTCAATTCAGGTAAGGGCAGTCACTTTTCTGCTCAAACGAACTACATCGTTCACGAAGCTCACACATTTCTCATCTTAACTGACAAGCATTGGATGTTAGAAGGTCAGTGCTTTGTATCAGTTTCAGAAGCAGATTTGGACTACATATGGTCCATAAGTGTAGGAAACACCGTTCTTTTCTGGGCACACTGAGATTTCCTGCTGTATTAGAGACTCTAGAAAGCAAGAGTGAGCTTCTCGCTCTAAAGCAGAGTGTGATCCATGGTTGAGAACTATGCTGTGTGTTTCCAGTCAGAAATGGAGTTAAATCCCAGGCTTTGAGTCTTACTACAAGCAAGACTTCGTTTCAGGTAAGGGCAGTCACTTTTCAGTTCAAAGGGACTACATCATTCACAAAACTCACACGTTTCTCATCTTAACTGACAAGCATTGGATGTTAGAGGACCAGTGCTTTGTATCAGTTTCAGAAGCAGAGTTGGACTAGATATGGTCCATATGTTTAGGAAACACCGTTCTTTTGTTCTCAGCAAACTCACGTTTCCTGTTGTCTTAGCGACTCTAGAAAGCAAGAGCGTGCTTCTTATTCTAAAGCAGAGTGTGATCAATGGATGATTACACTGCTGTCTGTTTTACTTCAGAAATGGAGTTAAATCCCAGGCTCTGAGCCTTCCCACAAGCATGATTTCAATTCAGGTAAGGGCAGTCACATTTCTGCTCAAACGAACTACATCGTTCACAAAGCTCACACGTTTCTCATCTTAACTGACAAGCATTGGATGTTAGAGGGTCAGTGCTTTGTATCAGTTTCAGAAGCAGATTTGGACTACATATGGTCCATATGTGTAGGAAACACCGTTCTTTTTGTCTGGGCACACTCAGATTTCCTGCTGTATTAGAGACTCTAGAAAGCAAGAGTGTGCTTCTCGCTCTAAAGCAGAGTGTGGTCCATGGATGAGAACTATGCTGTGTGTTTCCCTTCAGAAATGTCGTTAAATCCCATGCTCTGAGTCTTACTTCAAGCAAGAGTTCGTTTCAGGTAAGGGCAGTCACTTTTCATTTCAAAGGAACTACATCATTCACAAAGCTCACACGTTTCTCATCTTAACTGACAAGCATTGTATGTTAGAGGACCAGTGCTTTGTATCAGTTTCAGAAGCAGAGTTGGACTAGATATGGTCCGTATGTGTAGGAAACACCGTTCTTTTGTTCTCAGCAAACTCACGTTTCCTGTTGTCTTAGAGACTCTAGAAAGCAAGATCGTTCTTCTTATTCTAAAGCAGAGTGTGATCAATGGATGAGAACACTGCTGTGTGTTTCACTTCAGGAATGGAGTTAAATCCCAGGCTCTGAGTCTTCCTACAAGCAAGACTTCGTTTCAGGTAAGGGCAGTCAGTTTTCTGCTCAAATGAACTACATCGATCACAAAGCTCACACTTTTCTCATCTTAACTGACAAGCATTGGATGTTATTGGACCAGTGCTTTGTATCAGTTTCAGACGAAGCATTGGACTAGATAGGGTCCGTATGTGTAGGAAACACCGTTCTTTTGTTCTGAGCACACTCATGTTTCCTGCTCTCTTAGAGAATCTAGAAAGCAAGGGCGTGCTTCTCGCTCTACAGCACAGTGTGATCCATGGATGAGAACTATGCTGTGTGTTTACTTCAGAAATGGAGTTAAATCCCAGGCGCGGTGTATTACTACAAGCAAGACGTCGTTTCAGGTAAGGGCAGTCACTTTTCAGCTCAAACGAACTACATCGTTTACTGAGCTCACAAGTTTCTCATCTTAACAGACAAGCATTGGATGTTAGAGGAACAGTGCTTTGTATCACTTTCAGAAGCAGAGTTGGACTATATAAGGTCCCTATGTGTAGGAAACACAGTTCTTTTGTTCTCAGCACACTCACGTTTCCTGCTGTCTTAGAGACTCTAGAAAGCAAGAGCGTGCTTCTCGCTCTACAGCAGAGTGTGATCAATGGATGATTACACCGCTGTGTGTTTTACTTCAGAAATGGAGTTAAATCCCTGGCTCTGAGTCTTCCTACAAGCAAGACTTCGTTTCAGGTAAGTGCAGTCACTTTTCTGCTCAAACGAACTACATCGTTCACGAAGCTCACACGTTTCTCATCTTAACAGACAAGCATTGGATGTTAGAGGGTCAGTGCTTTGTATCAGTTTCAGAAGCAGATTTGGACTACATATGGTCCATATGTGCAGGAAACACTGTTCTTTTGTTCTGGGCACACTCAGATTTCCTGCTGTATTAGAGACTCTAGAAAGCAAGAGTGTGCTTCTCGCTCTAAAGCAGAGTGTGATCCATGGATGAGAATTATGCTGTGTGTTTCCCTTCAGTAATGGACTTAAATCCCAGGCTCTGTGTCTTACTACAAGCAAGACTTCGTTTCAGGTAAGGGCAGTCACTTCAGCTCAAACGAACTACATCGTTCACGAAGCTCACACGTTTCTCATCTTACCAGACAAGCATTGGATGTTAGAGGACCAGTGCTTTGTATCAGTTTCAGAAGCAGAGTTGGACTAGATATGGTCCATATGTTTAGGAAACACCGTTCTTTTGTTCTCAGCAAACTCATGTTTCCTGTTGTCTTAGAGACTCTAGAAAGCAAGAGCGTGCTTCTTATTCTAAAGCAGAGTGTGATCAATGGATGATTACACTGCTGTCTGTTTTACTTCAGAAATGGAGTTAAATCCCAGGCTCTGAGCCTTCCTACAAGCATGATTTCAATTCAGGTAAGGGCAGTCACATTTCTGCTCAAACGAACTACATCGTTCACGAAGCTCACACGTTTCTCATCTTAACTGACAAGCATTGGATGTTAGAGGGTCAGTGCTTTGTATCAGTTTCAGAAGCAGATTTGGACTACATATGGTCCATATGTGTAGGAAACACCGTTCTTTTTGTCTGGGCACACTCAGATTTCCTGCTGTATTAGAGACTCTAGAAAGCAAGAGTGTGCTTCTCGCTCTAAAGCAGAGTGTGGTCCATGGATGAGAACTATGCTGTGTGTTTCCCTTCAGAAATGTAGTTAAATCCCATGCTCTGAGTCTTACTTCAAGCAAGAGTTCGTTTCAGGTAAGGGCAGTCACTTTTCATTTCAAAGGAACTACATCATTCACAAAGCTCACACGTTTCTCATCTTAACTGACAAGCATTGTATGTTAGAGGACCAGTGCTTTGTATCAGTTTCAGAAGAGGAGTTGGACTAGATATGGTCCGTATGTGTAGGAAACACCGTTCTTTTGTTCTCAGCAAACTCACGTTTCCTGTTGTCTTAGAGACTCTAGAAAGCAAGATCGTTCTTCTTATTCTAAAGCAGAGTGTGATCAATGGATGAGAACACTGCTGTGTGTTTCACTTCAGGAATGGAGTTAAATCCCAGGCTCTGAGTCTTCCTACAAGCAAGACTTCGTTTCAGGTAAGGGCAGTCAGTTTTCTGCTCAAATGAACTACATCGATCACAAAGCTCACACTTTTCTCATCTTAACTGACAAGCATTGGATGTTATTGGACCAGTGCTTTGTATCAGTTTCAGACGAAGCATTGGACTAGATAGGGTCCGTATGTGTAGGAAACACCGTTCTTTTGTTCTGAGCACACTCATGTTTCCTGCTCTCTTAGAGAATCTAGAAAGCAAGGGCGTGCTTCTCGCTCTACAGCACAGTGTGATCCATGGATGAGAACTATGCTGTGTGTTTACTTCAGAAATGGAGTTAAATCCCAGGCGCGGTGTATTACTACAAGCAAGACGTCGTTTCAGGTAAGGGCAGTCACTTTTCAGCTCAAACGAACTACATCGTTTACTGAGCTCACAAGTTTCTCATCTTAACAGACAAGCATTGGATGTTAGAGGAACAGTGCTTTGTATCACTTTCAGAAGCAGAGTTGGACTATATAAGGTCCCTATGTGTAGGAAACACAGTTCTTTTGTTCTCAGCACACTCACGTTTCCTGCTGTCTTAGAGACTCTAGAAAGCAAGAGCGTGCTTCTCGCTCTACAGCAGAGTGTGATCAATGGATGATTACACCGCTGTGTGTTTTACTTCAGAAATGGAGTTAAATCCCTGGCTCTGAGTCTTCCTACAAGCAAGACTTCGTTTCAGGTAAGTGCAGTCACTTTTCTGCTCAAACGAACTACATCGTTCACGAAGCTCACACGTTTCTCATCTTAACAGACAAGCATTGGATGTTAGAGGGTCAGTGCTTTGTATCAGTTTCAGAAGCAGATTTGGACTACATATGGTCCATATGTGTAGGAAACACTGTTCTTTTGTTCTGGGCACACTCTGATTTCCTGCTGTATTAGAGTCTCTAGAAAGCAAGAGTGTGCTTCTCGCTCTAAAGCAGAGTGTGATCCATGGATGAGAATTATGCTGTGTGTTTCCCTTCAGTAATGGACTTAAATCCCAGGCTCTGTGTCTTACTACAACCAAGACTTCGTTTCAGGTAAGGGCAGTCACTTCAGCTCAAACGAACTACATCGTTCACGAAGCTCACACGTTTCTCATCTTACCAGACAAGCATTGGATGCTAGAGGACCAGTGCTTTGTATCAGTTTCAGAAGCAGAGTTGGACTAGATATGGTCCATATGTTTAGGAAACACCGTTCTTTTGTTCTCAGCAAACTCTTGTTTCCTGTTGTCTTAGAGACTCTAGAAAGCAAGAGCGTGCTTCTTATTCTAAAGCAGAGTGTGATCAATGGATGATTACACTGCTGTCTGTTTTACTTCAGAAATGGAGTTAAATCCCAGGCTCTGAGCCTTCCTACAAGCATGATTTCAATTCAGGTAAGGGCAGTCACATTTCTGCTCAAACGAACTACATCGTTCACGAAGCTCACACGTTTCTCATCTTAACTGACAAGCATTGGATGTTAGAGGGTCAGTGCTTTGTATCAGTTTCAGAAGCAGATTTGGACTACATATGGTCCATATGTGTAGGAAACACCGTTCTTTTTGTCTGGGCACACTCAGATTTCCTGCTGTATTAGAGACTCTAGAAAGCAAGAGTGTGCTTCTCGCTATAAAGCAGAGTGTGGTCCATGGATGAGAACTATGCTGTGTGTTTCCCTTCAGAAATGTAGTTAAATCCCATGCTCTGAGTCTTACTTCAAGCAAGAGTTCGTTTCAGGTAAGGGCAGTCACTTTTCATTTCAAAGGAACTACATCATTCACAAAGCTCACACGTTTCTCATCTTAACTGACAAGCATTGTATGTTAGAGGACCAGTGCTTTGTATCAGTTTTAGAAGCAGAGTTGGACTAGATATGGTCCGTATGTGTAGGAAACACCGTTCTTTTGTTCTCAGCAAACTCACGTTTCCTGTTGTCTTAGAGACTCTAGAAAGCAAGAGCGTGCTTCTTATTCTAAAGCAGAGTGTGTTCAATGGATGATTACACTGCTTTGTGTTTTACTTCAGAAATGGAGTTAAATCCCAGGCTCTGAGCCTTCCTACAAGCAAGACTTCAATTCAGGTAAGGGCAGTCACTTTTCTGCTCAAACGAACTACATCGTTCACGAAGCTCACACATTTCTCATCTTAACTGACAAGCATTGGATGTTAGAAGGTCAGTGCTTTGTATCAGTTTCAGAAGCAGATTTGGACTACATATGGTCCATAAGTGTAGGAAACACCGTTCTTTTCTGGGCACACTGAGATTTCCTGCTGTATTAGAGACTCTAGAAAGCAAGAGTGTGCTTCTCGCTCTAAAGCAGAGTGTGATCCATGGTTGAGAACTATGCTGTGTGTTTCCAGTCAGAAATGGAGTTAAATCCCAGGCTTTGAGTCTTACTACAAGCAAGACTTCGTTTCAGGTAAGGGCAGTCACTTTTCAGTTCAAAGGGACTACATCATTCACAAAACTCACACGTTTCTCATCTTAACTGACAAGCATTGGATGTTAGAGGACCAGTGCTTTGTATCAGTTTCAGAAGCAGAGTTGGACTAGATATGGTCCATATGTTTAGGAAACACCGTTCTTTTGTTCTCAGCAAACTCACGTTTCCTGTTGTCTTAGCGACTCTAGAAAGCAAGAGCGTGCTTCTTATTCTAAAGCAGAGTGTGATCAATGGATGATTACACTGCTGTCTGTTTTACTTCAGAAATGGAGTTAAATCCCAGGCTCTGAGCCTTCCCACAAGCATGATTTCAATTCAGGTAAGGGCAGTCACATTTCTGCTCAAACGAACTACATCGTTCACGAAGCTCACACGTTTCTCATCTTAACTGACAAGCATTGGATGTTAGAGGGTCAGTGCTTTGTATCAGTTTCAGAAGCAGATTTGGACTACATATGGTCCATATGTGTAGGAAACACCGTTCTTTTTGTCTGGGCACACTCAGATTTCCTGCTGTATTAGAGACTCTAGAAAGCAAGAGTGTGCTTCTCGCTCTAAAGCAGAGTGTGGTCCATGGATGAGAACTATGCTGTGTGTTTCCCTTCAGAAATGTCGTTAAATCCCATGCTCTGAGTCTTACTTCAAGCAAGAGTTCGTTTCAGGTAAGGGCAGTCACTTTTCATTTCAAAGGAACTACATCATTCACAAAGCTCACACGTTTCTCATCTTAACTGACAAGCATTGTATGTTAGAGGACCAGTGCTTTGTATCAGTTTCAGAAGCAGAGTTGGACTAGATATGGTCCGTATGTGTAGGAAACACCGTTCTTTTGTTCTCAGCAAACTCACGTTTCCTGTTGTCTTAGAGACTCTAGAAAGCAAGATCGTTCTTCTTATTCTAAAGCAGAGTGTGATCAATGGATGAGAACACTGCTGTGTGTTTCACTTCAGGAATGGAGTTAAATCCCAGGCTCTGAGTCTTCCTACAAGCAAGACTTCGTTTCAGGTAAGGGCAGTCAGTTTTCTGCTCAAATGAACTACATCGATCACAAAGCTCACACTTTTCTCATCTTAACTGACAAGCATTGGATGTTATTGGACCAGTGCTTTGTATCAGTTTCAGACGAAGCATTGGACTAGATAGGGTCCGTATGTGTAGGAAACACCGTTCTTTTGTTCTGAGCACACTCATGTTTCCTGCTCTCTTAGAGAATCTAGAAAGCAAGGGCGTGCTTCTCGCTCTACAGCACAGTGTGATCCATGGATGAGAACTATGCTGTGTGTTTACTTCAGAAATGGAGTTAAATCCCAGGCGCGGTGTATTACTACAAGCAAGACGTCGTTTCAGGTAAGGGCAGTCACTTTTCAGCTCAAACGAACTACATCGTTTACTGAGCTCACAAGTTTCTCATCTTAACAGACAAGCATTGGATGTTAGAGGAACAGTGCTTTGCATCACTTTCAGAAGCAGAGTTGGACTATATAAGGTCCCTATGTGTAGGAAACACAGTTCTTTTGTTCTCAGCACACTCACGTTTCCTGCTGTCTTAGAGACTCTAGAAAGCAAGAGCGTGCTTCTCGCTCTACAGCAGAGTGTGATCAATGGATGATTACACCGCTGTGTGTTTTACTTCAGAAATGGAGTTAAATCCCTGGCTCTGAGTCTTCCTACAAGCAAGACTTCGTTTCAGGTAAGTGCAGTCACTTTTCTGCTCAAACGAACTACATCGTTCACGAAGCTCACACGTTTCTCATCTTAACAGACAAGCATTGGATGTTAGAGGGTCAGTGCTTTGTATCAGTTTCAGAAGCAGATTTGGACTACATATGGTCCATATGTGCAGGAAACACTGTTCTTTTGTTCTGGGCACACTCAGATTTCCTGCTGTATTAGAGACTCTAGAAAGCAAGAGTGTGCTTCTCGCTCTAAAGCAGAGTGTGATCCATGGATGAGAATTATGCTGTGTGTTTCCCTTCAGTAATGGACTTAAATCCCAGGCTCTGTGTCTTACTACAAGCAAGACTTCGTTTCAGGTAAGGGCAGTCACTTCAGCTCAAACGAACTACATCGTTCACGGAGCTCACACGTTTCTCATCTTACCAGACAAGCATTGGATGTTAGAGGACCATTGCTTTGTATCAGTTTCAGAAGCAGAGTTGGACTAGATATGGTCCGTATGTGTAGGAAACACCGTTCTTTTGTTCTCAGCACACTCAAGTTTCTTGCTGTCTTAGAGACTTTAGAAAGCAAGAGCGTGCTACTCGCTCTAAAGCAGAGTGTGATCCATGGATGAGAACTATGCTGTGTGTTTCCCTTCAGAAAAGGCGTTAAATCCAGGCTCTGTGTCTTCCTACAAGCAAGACTTCGTTTCAGGTAAGGGCAGTCACTTCAGCTCAAACGAACTACATCGTTCACGAAGCTCACACGTTTCTCATCTTAACAGACAAGCATTGGATGTTAGAGGGTCAGTGCTTTGTATCAGTTTCAGAAGCAGATTTGGACTACATATGGTCCATATGTGTAGGAAACACTGTTCTTTTGTTCTGGGCACACTCTGATTTCCTGCTGTATTAGAGACTCTAGAAAGCAAGAGTGTGCTTCTCGCTCTAAAGCAGAGTGTGATCCATGGATGAGAATTATGCTGTGTGTTTCCCTTCAGTAATGGACTTAAATCCCAGGCTCTGTGTCTTACTACAACCAAGACTTCGTTTCAGGTAAGGGCAGTCACTTCAGCTCAAACGAACTACATCGTTCACGAAGCTCACACGTTTCTCATCTTACCAGACAAGCATTGGATGTTAGAGGACCAGTGCTTTGTATCAGTTTCAGAAGCAGAGTTGGACTAGATATGGTCCATATGTTTAGGAAACACCGTTCTTTTGTTCTCAGCAAACTCATGTTTCCTGTTGTCTTAGAGACTCTAGAAAGCAAGAGCGTGCTTCTTATTCTAAAGCAGAGTGTGATCAATGGATGATTACACTGCTGTCTGTTTTACTTCAGAAATGGAGTTAAATCCCAGGCTCTGAGCCTTCCTACAAGCATGATTTCAATTCAGGTAAGGGCAGTCACATTTCTGCTCAAACGAACTACATCGTTCACGAAGCTCACACGTTTCTCATCTTAACTGACAAGCATTGGATGTTAGAGGGTCAGTGCTTTGTATCAGTTTCAGAAGCAGATTTGGACTACATATGGTCCATATGTGTAGGAAACACCATTCTTTTTGTCTGGGCACACTCAGATTTCCTGCTGTATTAGAGACTCTAGAAAGCAAGAGTGTGCTTCTCGCTCTAAAGCAGAGTGTGGTCCATGGATGAGAACTATGCTGTGTGTTTCCCTTCAGAAATGTAGTTAAATCCCATGCTCTGAGTCTTACTTCAAGCAAGAGTTCGTTTCAGGTAAGGGCAGTCACTTTTCATTTCAAAGGAACTACATCATTCACAAAGCTCACACGTTTCTCATCTTAACTGACAAGCATTGTATGTTAGAGGACCAGTGCTTTGTATCAGTTTCAGAAGAGGAGTTGGACTAGATATGGTCTGTATGTGTAGGAAACACCGTTCTTTTGTTCTCAGCAAACTCACGTTTCCTGTTGTCTTAGAGACTCTAGAAAGCAAGAGCGTGCTTCTTATTCTAAAGCAGAGTGTGATCAATGGATGAGAACACTGCTGTGTGTTTCACTTCAGGAATGGAGTTAAATCCCAGGCTCTGAGTCTTCCTACAAGCAAGACTTCGTTTCAGGTAAGGGCAGTCAGTTTTCTGCTCAAATGAACTACATCGATCACAAAGCTCACACATTTCTCATCTTAACTGACAAGCATTGGATGTTATTGGACCAGTGCTTTGTATCAGTTTCAGAAGCAGAGTTGGACTAGATATGGTCCGTATGTGTAGGAAACACCGTTCTTTTGCTCTCAGCACACTCAAGTTTCCTGCTGTCTTAGAGACTTTAGAAAGCAAGAGCGTGCTACTCGCTCTAAAGCAGAGTGTGATCCATGGATGAGAACTATGCTGTGTGTTTCCCTTCAGAAAAGGCGTTAAATCCAGGTTCTGTGTCTTCCTACAAGCAAGACTTCGTTTCAGGTAAGGGCAGTCACTTCAGCTCAAACGAACTACATCGTTCACGGAGCTCACACGTTTCTCATCTTACCAGACAAGCATTGGATGTTAGACAACCAGTGCTTTGTATCAGTTTCAGAAGCAGAGTTGGACTATATAATGTCCGTATGTGTAGGAAACACCGTTCTTTTGTTCTCAGCACACTCACGTTTCCTGCTTTCTTAGAGACTCTAGAAAGCAAGAGCGTGCTTCTTATTCTAAAGCAGAGTGTGATCAATGGATGATTACACTGCTGTCTGTTTTACTTCAGAAATGGAGTTAAATCCCAGGCTCTGAGCCTTCCTACAAGCATGATTTCAATTCAGGTAAGGGCAGTCACATTTCTGCTCAAACGAACTACATCGTTCACGAAGCTCACACGTTTCTCATCTTAACTGACAAGCATTGGATGTTAGAGGGTCAGTGCTTTGTATCAGTTTCAGAAGCAGATTTGGACTACATATGGTCCATATGTGTAGGAAACACCGTTCTTTTTGTCTGGGCACACTCAGATTTCCTGCTGTATTAGAGACTCTAGAAAGCAAGAGTGTGCTTCTCGCTCTAAAGCAGAGTGTGGTCCATGGATGAGAACTATGCTGTGTGTTTCCCTTCAGTAATGGACTTAAATCCCAGGCTCTGTGTCTTACTACAAGCAAGACTTCGTTTCAGGTAAGGGCAGTCACTTCAGCTCAAACGAACTACATCGTTCACGGAGCTCACACGTTTCTCATCTTACCAGACAAGCATTGGATGTTAGAGGACCAGTGCTTTGTATCAGTTTCAGAAGCAGAGTTGGACTAGATATGGTCCGTATGTGTAGGAAACACCGTTCTTTTGTTCTCAGCACACTCAAGTTTCTTGCTGTCTTAGAGACTTTAGAAAGCAAGAGCGTGCTACTCGCTCTAAAGCAGAGTGTGATCCATGGATGAGAACTATGCTGTGTGTTTCCCTTCAGAAAAGGCGTTAAATCCAGGCTCTGTGTCTTCCTACAAGCAAGACTTCGTTTCAGGTAAGGGCAGTCACTTGAGCTCAAACGAACTACATCGTTCATGAAGCTCACACGTTTCTCATCTTAACAGACAAGCATTGGATGTTAGAGGGTCAGTGCTTTGTATCAGTTTCAGAAGCAGATTTGGACTACATATGGTCCATATGTGTAGGAAACACTGTTCTTTTGTTCTGGGCACACTCTGATTTCCTGCTGTATTAGAGACTCTAGAAAGCAAGAGTGTGCTTCTCGCTCTAAAGCAGAGTGTGATCCATGGATGAGAATTATGCTGTGTGTTTCCCTTCAGTAATGGACTTAAATCCCAGGCTCTGTGTCTTACTACAACCAAGACTTCGTTTCAGGTAAGGGCAGTCACTTCAGCTCAAACGAACTACATCGTTCACGAAGCTCACACGTTTCTCATCTTACCAGACAAGCATTGGATGTTAGAGGACCAGTGCTTTGTATCAGTTTCAGAAGCAGAGTTGGACTAGATATGGTCCATATGTTTAGGAAACACCGTTCTTTTGTTCTCAGCAAACTCATGTTTCCTGTTGTCTTAGAGACTCTAGAAAGCAAGAGCGTGCTTCTTATTCTAAAGCAGAGTGTGATCAATGGATGATTACACTGCTGTCTGTTTTACTTCAGAAATGGAGTTAAATCCCAGGCTCTGAGCCTTCCTACAAGCATGATTTCAATTCAGGTAAGGGCAGTCACATTTCTGCTCAAACGAACTACATCGTTCACGAAGCTCACACGTTTCTCATCTTAACTGACAAGCATTGGATGTTAGAGGGTCAGTGCTTTGTATCAGTTTCAGAAGCAGATTTGGACTACATATGGTCCATATGTGTAGGAAACACCGTTCTTTTTGTCTGGGCACACTCAGATTTCCTGCTGTATTAGAGACTCTAGAAAGCAAGAGTGTGCTTCTCGCTCTAAAGCAGAGTGTGGTCCATGGATGAGAACTATGCTGTGTGTTTCCCTTCAGAAATGTAGTTAAATCCCATGCTCTGAGTCTTACTTCAAGCAAGAGTTCGTTTCAGGTAAGGGCAGTCACTTTTCATTTCAAAGGAACTACATCATTCACAAAGCTCACACGTTTCTCATCTTAACTGACAAGCATTGTATGTTAGAGGACCAGTGCTTTGTATCAGTTTTAGAAGCAGAGTTGGACTAGATATGGTCCGTATGTGTAGGAAACACCGTTCTTTTGTTCTCAGCAAACTCACGTTTCCTGTTGTCTTAGAGACTCTAGAAAGCAAGATCGTGCTTCTTATTCTAAAGCAGAGTGTGATCAATGGATGAGAACACTGCTGTGTGTTTCACTTCAGGAATGGAGTTAAATCCCAGGCTCTGAGTCTTCCTACAAGCAAGACTTCGTTTCAGGTAAGGGCAGTCACTTTTCATCTCAAAGGAACTACATCTTTCACGGAGCTCACACGTTTCTCATCTTAACTGACAAGCATTGGATGGTAGAGGACCAGTGCTTTGTATCTGTTTCAGAAGGAGTGTTGGACTAGATATGGTCCATATGTGTACGAAACTCCGTTCTTTTGTTCTGAGCACACTCATGTTTCCTGCTGTCTTGGAGACTTTAGAAAGCAAGAGCGTGCTTCTCGCTCTAAAGCAGAGTGTCTTCCATGGTTGAAAACTATGCTGTATGTTTCTCTTCAGAAAAGGAGTTAAATCCCAGGCTCTATGTCTTCCTACAAGCAAGACTTCGTTTCAGGTAAGGGCAGTCACTTTTCAGCTCAAACGAACTACATTGTTCATGAAGCTCACACGTTTCTCATCTTAACAGACAAGCATTGGATGTTATTGGACCAGTGCTTTGTATCAGTTTCAGAAGAAGCGTTGGACTAGATAGGGTCCGTATGTGTAGGAAACACCATTCTTTTGTTCTGAGCACACTCATGTTTCCTGCTCTCTTAGAGAATCTAGAAAGCAAGAGCGTGCTTCTCGCTCTACAGCACAGTGTGATCCATGGATGAGAACTATGCTGTGTGTTTACTTCAGAAATGGAGTTAAATCCCAGGCGCGGTGTATTACTACAAGCAAGACTTCGTTTCATGTAAGGGCAGTCACTTCAGCTCAAACGAACTACATCTTTCACGGAGCTCACACGTTTCTCATCTTACCAGACAAGCATTGGATGTTAGACAACCAGTGCTTTGTATCAGTTTCAGAAGCAGAGTTGGACTATATAATGTCCGTATGTGTAGGAAACACCGTTCTTTTGTTCTCAGCACACTCACGTTTCCTGCTTTCTTAGAGAATCTAGAAAGCAAGAGCGTGCTTCTTGTTCTGTAGCAGAGTGTGATCAATGGATGATTACACTGCTGTGTGTTTTACTTCAGAAATGGAGTTAAATCCCAGGCTCTGAGTCTTACTACAAGCAAGACTTCGTTTCAGGTAAGGGCAGTCACTTTTCTCCTCAAACGAACTACATCGTTCACGAAGCTCACACGTTTCTCATCTTAAATGACAAGCATTGGATGTTAGAGGGTCAGTGCTTTGTATCAGTTTCAGAAGCAGATTTCGACTAAATATGGTCCATATGTGTAGGAAATACCGTTCTTTTGTTCTGGGCACACTCAGATTTCCTGCTGTGTTAGAGACTCTAGAAAGCAAGAGTGTGCTTCTCGCTCTAAAGCAGAATGTGATCCATGGATGAGAACTATGCTGTGTGTTTCCCTTCAGAAATGGAGTTAAATCCCATGCTTCTTGTCTTACTACAAGCAAGACTTCGTTTCAGGTAAGGGCAGTCACTTTTCAGCTCAAACGAACTACATCGTTCACGAAGCTCACACGTTTCTCATCTTAAGAGACAAGCATTGGATTTTAGAGGACCAGTGCTTTGTATCAGTTTCAGAAGCAGAGTTGGACTATATAATGTCTGTATGTGTAGGAAACACCGTTCTTTTTTTCTCAGCACACTCACGTTTCCTGCTGTCTTAGAGCCTCTAGAAAGCAAGAGCGTGCTTCTTATTCTAAAGCAGAGTGTGATCAATGGATGATTACACTGCTGTGTGTTTTACTTCAGAAATGGAGTTAAATCCCTGGCTCTGAGTCTTCCTACAAGCAAGACTTCATTTCAGGTAAGGGCACTCACTTTTATGCTCAAACGAACTACCTTGTTCACGAAGCTCACACGTTTCTCATCTTAACAGACAAGCATTGGATGTTAGAGGGTCAGTGCTTTGTATCAGTTTCAGAAGCAGATTTGGACTACATATGGTCCATATGTGTAGGAAACACTGTTCTTTTGTTCTGGGCACACTCAGATTTCCTGCTGTATTAGAGACCCTAGAAAGCAAGAGTGTGCTTCTCACTCTAAAGCAGAGTGTGATCCATGGATGAGAACTATGCTGTGTGTTTCCCTTCAGAAATGGAGTTAAACCCCATGCTCAGAGTCTTACTACAAGCAAGACTTCGTTTCAGGTAAGGGCAGTCAGTTTTCTGCTCAAATGAACTACATCGATCACAAAGCTCACACTTTTCTCATCTTAACTGACAAGCATTGGATGTTATTGGACCAGTGCTTTGTATCAGTTTCAGAAGAAGCGTTGGACTAGATAGGGTCCGTATGTGTAGGAAACACCGTTCTTTTGTTCTGAGCACACTCATGTTTCCTGCTCTCTTAGAGAATCTAGAAAGCAAGATCGTGCTTCTCGCTCTACAGCACAGTGTGATCCATGGATGAGAACTATGCTGTGTGTTTACTTCAGAAATGGAGTTATATCCCAGGCGCGGTGTATTATTACAAGCAAGACGTCGTTTCAGGTAAGGGCAGTCACATTTCTGCTCAAACGAACTACATCGTTCACGGAGCTCACACGTTTCTCATCTTACCAGACAAGCATTGGATGTTAGACAACCAGTGCTTTGTATCAGTTTCAGAAGCAGATTTGGACTATATAATGTCCGTATGTGTAGGAAACACCGTTCTTTTGTTCTCAGCACACTCACGTTTCCTGCTTTCTTAGAGACTCTAGAAAGCAAGAGCGTGCTTCTTATTCTAAAGCAGAGTGTGTTCAATGGATGATTACACTGCTTTGTGTTTTACTTCAGAAATGGAGTTAAATCCCAGGCTCTGAGCCTTCCTACAAGCAAGACTTCAATTCAGGTAAGGGCAGTCACTTTTCTGCTCAAACGAACTACATCGTTCACGAAGCTCACACATTTCTCATCTTAACTGACAAGCATTGGATGTTAGAAGGTCAGTGCTTTGTATCAGTTTCAGAAGCAGATTTGGACTACATATGGTCCATAAGTGTAGGAAACACCGTTCTTTTCTGGGCACACTGAGATTTCCTGCTGTATTAGAGACTCTAGAAAGCAAGAGTGTGCTTCTCGCTCTAAAGCAGAGTGTGATCCATGGTTGAGAACTATGCTGTGTGTTTCCCTTCAGAAATGGAGTTGATTCCCAGGCTTTGAGTCTTACTACAAGCAAGACTTCGTTTCAGGTAAGGGCAGTCACTTTTCAGTTCAAAGGGACTACATCATTCACAAAACTCACACGTTTCTCATCTTAACTGACAAGCATTGGATGTTAGAGGACCAGTGCTTTGTATCAGTTTCAGAAGCAGAGTTGGACTAGATATGGTCCATATGTTTAGGAAACACCGTTCTTTTGTTCTCAGCAAACTCACGTTTCCTGTTGTCTTAGCGACTCTAGAAAGCAAGAGCGTGCTTCTTATTCTAAAGCAGAGTGTGATCAATGGATGATTACACTGCTGTCTGTTTTACTTCAGAAATGGAGTTAAATCCCAGGCTCTGAGCCTTCCCACAAGCATGATTTCAATTCAGGTAAGGGCAGTCACATTTCTGCTCAAACGAACTACATCGTTCACGAAGCTCACACGTTTCTCATCTTAACTGACAAGCATTGGATATTAGAGGGTCAGTGCTTTGTATCAGTTTCAGAAGCAGATTTGGACTACATATGGTCCATATGTGTAGGAAACACCGTTCTTTTTGTCTGGGCACACTCAGATTTCCTGCTGTATTAGAGACTCTAGAAAGCAAGAGTGTGCTTCTCGCTCTAAAGCAGAGTGTGGTCCATGGATGAGAACTATGCTGTGTGTTTCCCTTCAGAAATGTCGTTAAATCCCATGCTCTGAGTCTTACTTCAAGCAAGAGTTCGTTTCAGGTAAGGGCAGTCACTTTTCATTTCAAAGGAACTACATCATTCACAAAGCTCACACGTTTCTCATCTTAACTGACAAGCATTGTATGTTAGAGGACCAGTGCTTTGTATCAGTTTCAGAAGCAGAGTTGGACTAGATATGGTCCGTATGTGTAGGAAACACCGTTCTTTTGTTCTCAGCAAACTCACGTTTCCTGTTGTCTTAGAGACTCTAGAAAGCAAGAGCGTGCTTCTTATTCTAAAGCAGAGTGTGTTCAATGGATGATTACACTGCTTTGTGTTTTACTTCAGAAATGGAGTTAAATCCCAGGCTCTGAGCCTTCCTACAAGCAAGACTTCAATTCAGGTAAGGGCAGTCACTTTTCTGCTCAAACGAACTACATCGTTCACGAAGCTCACACATTTCTCATCTTAACTGACAAGCATTGGATGTTAGAAGGTCAGTGCTTTGTATCAGTTTCAGAAGCAGATTTGGACTACATATGGTCCATAAGTGTAGGAAACACCGTTCTTTTCTGGGCACACTGAGATTTCCTGCTGTATTAGAGACTCTAGAAAGCAAGAGTGTGCTTCTCGCTCTAAAGCAGAGTGTGATCCATGGTTGAGAACTATGCTGTGTGTTTCCAGTCAGAAATGGAGTTAAATCCCAGGCTTTGAGTCTTACTACAAGCAAGACTTCGTTTCAGGTAAGGGCAGTCACTTTTCAGTTCAAAGGGACTACATCATTCACAAAACTCACACGTTTCTCATCTTAACTGACAAGCATTGGATGTTAGAGGACCAGTGCTTTGTATCAGTTTCAGAAGCAGAGTTGGACTAGATATGGTCCATATGTTTAGGAAACACCGTTCTTTTGTTCTCAGCAAACTCACGTTTCCTGTTGTCTTAGCGACTCTAGAAAGCAAGAGCGTGCTTCTTATTCTAAAGCAGAGTGTGATCAATGGATGATTACACTGCTGTCTGTTTTACTTCAGAAATGGAGTTAAATCCCAGGCTCTGAGCCTTCCCACAAGCATGATTTCAATTCAGGTAAGGGCAGTCACATTTCTGCTCAAACGAACTACATCGTTCACGAAGCTCACACGTTTCTCATCTTAACTGACAAGCATTGGATGTTAGAGGGTCAGTGCTTTGTATCAGTTTCAGAAGCAGATTTGGACTACATATGGTCCATATGTGTAGGAAACACCGTTCTTTTTGTCTGGGCACACTCAGATTTCCTGCTGTATTAGAGACTCTAGAAAGCAAGAGTGTGCTTCTCGCTCTAAAGCAGAGTGTGGTCCATGGATGAGAACTATGCTGTGTGTTTCCCTTCAGAAATGTCGTTAAATCCCATGCTCTGAGTCTTACTTCAAGCAAGAGTTCGTTTCAGGTAAGGGCAGTCACTTTTCATTTCAAAGGAACTACATCATTCACAAAGCTCACACGTTTCTCATCTTAACTGACAAGCATTGTATGTTAGAGGACCAGTGCTTTGTATCAGTTTCAGAAGCAGAGTTGGACTAGATATGGTCCGTATGTGTAGGAAACACCGTTCTTTTGTTCTCAGCAAACTCACGTTTCCTGTTGTCTTAGAGACTCTAGAAAGCAAGATCGTTCTTCTTATTCTAAAGCAGAGTGTGATCAATGGATGAGAACACTGCTGTGTGTTTCACTTCAGGAATGGAGTTAAATCCCAGGCTCTGAGTCTTCCTACAAGCAAGACTTCGTTTCAGGTAAGGGCAGTCAGTTTTCTGCTCAAATGAACTACATCGATCACAAAGCTCACACTTTTCTCATCTTAACTGACAAGCATTGGATGTTATTGGACCAGTGCTTTGTATCAGTTTCAGACGAAGCATTGGACTAGATAGGGTCCGTATGTGTAGGAAACACCGTTCTTTTGTTCTGAGCACACTCATGTTTCCTGCTCTCTTAGAGAATCTAGAAAGCAAGGGCGTGCTTCTCGCTCTACAGCACAGTGTGATCCATGGATGAGAACTATGCTGTGTGTTTACTTCAGAAATGGAGTTAAATCCCAGGCGCGGTGTATTACTACAAGCAAGACGTCGTTTCAGGTAAGGGCAGTCACTTTTCAGCTCAAACGAACTACATCGTTTACTGAGCTCACAAGTTTCTCATCTTAACAGACAAGCATTGGATGTTAGAGGAACAGTGCTTTGCATCACTTTCAGAAGCAGAGTTGGACTATATAAGGTCCCTATGTGTAGGAAACACAGTTCTTTTGTTCTCAGCACACTCACGTTTCCTGCTGTCTTAGAGACTCTAGAAAGCAAGAGCGTGCTTCTCGCTCTACAGCAGAGTGTGATCAATGGATGATTACACCGCTGTGTGTTTTACTTCAGAAATGGAGTTAAATCCCTGGCTCTGAGTCTTCCTACAAGCAAGACTTCGTTTCAGGTAAGTGCAGTCACTTTTCTGCTCAAACGAACTACATCGTTCACGAAGCTCACACGTTTCTCATCTTAACAGACAAGCATTGGATGTTAGAGGGTCAGTGCTTTGTATCAGTTTCAGAAGCAGATTTGGACTACATATGGTCCATATGTGCAGGAAACACTGTTCTTTTGTTCTGGGCACACTCAGATTTCCTGCTGTATTAGAGACTCTAGAAAGCAAGAGTGTGCTTCTCGCTCTAAAGCAGAGTGTGATCCATGGATGAGAATTATGCTGTGTGTTTCCCTTCAGTAATGGACTTAAATCCCAGGCTCTGTGTCTTACTACAAGCAAGACTTCGTTTCAGGTAAGGGCAGTCACTTCAGCTCAAACGAACTACATCGTTCACGGAGCTCACACGTTTCTCATCTTACCAGACAAGCATTGGATGTTAGAGGACCATTGCTTTGTATCAGTTTCAGAAGCAGAGTTGGACTAGATATGGTCCGTATGTGTAGGAAACACCGTTCTTTTGTTCTCAGCACACTCAAGTTTCTTGCTGTCTTAGAGACTTTAGAAAGCAAGAGCGTGCTACTCGCTCTAAAGCAGAGTGTGATCCATGGATGAGAACTATGCTGTGTGTTTCCCTTCAGAAAAGGCGTTAAATCCAGGCTCTGTGTCTTCCTACAAGCAAGACTTCGTTTCAGGTAAGGGCAGTCACTTCAGCTCAAACGAACTACATCGTTCACGAAGCTCACACGTTTCTCATCTTAACAGACAAGCATTGGATGTTAGAGGGTCAGTGCTTTGTATCAGTTTCAGAAGCAGATTTGGACTACATATGGTCCATATGTGTAGGAAACACTGTTCTTTTGTTCTGGGCACACTCTGATTTCCTGCTGTATTAGAGACTCTAGAAAGCAAGAGTGTGCTTCTCGCTCTAAAGCAGAGTGTGATCCATGGATGAGAATTATGCTGTGTGTTTCCCTTCAGTAATGGACTTAAATCCCAGGCTCTGTGTCTTACTACAACCAAGACTTCGTTTCAGGTAAGGGCAGTCACTTCAGCTCAAACGAACTACATCGTTCACGAAGCTCACACGTTTCTCATCTTACCAGACAAGCATTGGATGTTAGAGGACCAGTGCTTTGTATCAGTTTCAGAAGCAGAGTTGGACTAGATATGGTCCATATGTTTAGGAAACACCGTTCTTTTGTTCTCAGCAAACTCATGTTTCCTGTTGTCTTAGAGACTCTAGAAAGCAAGAGCGTGCTTCTTATTCTAAAGCAGAGTGTGATCAATGGATGATTACACTGCTGTCTGTTTTACTTCAGAAATGGAGTTAAATCCCAGGCTCTGAGCCTTCCTACAAGCATGATTTCAATTCAGGTAAGGGCAGTCACATTTCTGCTCAAACGAACTACATCGTTCACGAAGCTCACACGTTTCTCATCTTAACTGACAAGCATTGGATGTTAGAGGGTCAGTGCTTTGTATCAGTTTCAGAAGCAGATTTGGACTACATATGGTCCATATGTGTAGGAAACACCATTCTTTTTGTCTGGGCACACTCAGATTTCCTGCTGTATTAGAGACTCTAGAAAGCAAGAGTGTGCTTCTCGCTCTAAAGCAGAGTGTGGTCCATGGATGAGAACTATGCTGTGTGTTTCCCTTCAGAAATGTAGTTAAATCCCATGCTCTGAGTCTTACTTCAAGCAAGAGTTCGTTTCAGGTAAGGGCAGTCACTTTTCATTTCAAAGGAACTACATCATTCACAAAGCTCACACGTTTCTCATCTTAACTGACAAGCATTGTATGTTAGAGGACCAGTGCTTTGTATCAGTTTCAGAAGAGGAGTTGGACTAGATATGGTCTGTATGTGTAGGAAACACCGTTCTTTTGTTCTCAGCAAACTCACGTTTCCTGTTGTCTTAGAGACTCTAGAAAGCAAGAGCGTGCTTCTTATTCTAAAGCAGAGTGTGATCAATGGATGAGAACACTGCTGTGTGTTTCACTTCAGGAATGGAGTTAAATCCCAGGCTCTGAGTCTTCCTACAAGCAAGACTTCGTTTCAGGTAAGGGCAGTCAGTTTTCTGCTCAAATGAACTACATCGATCACAAAGCTCACACATTTCTCATCTTAACTGACAAGCATTGGATGTTATTGGACCAGTGCTTTGTATCAGTTTCAGAAGCAGAGTTGGACTAGATATGGTCCGTATGTGTAGGAAACACCGTTCTTTTGTTCTCAGCACACTCAAGTTTCCTGCTGTCTTAGAGACTTTAGAAAGCAAGAGCGTGCTACTCGCTCTAAAGCAGAGTGTGATCCATGGATGAGAACTATGCTGTGTGTTTCCCTTCAGAAAAGGCGTTAAATCCAGGTTCTGTGTCTTCCTACAAGCAAGACTTCGTTTCAGGTAAGGGCAGTCACTTCAGCTCAAACGAACTACATCGTTCACGGAGCTCACACGTTTCTCATCTTACCAGACAAGCATTGGATGTTAGACAACCAGTGCTTTGTATCAGTTTCAGAAGCAGAGTTGGACTATATAATGTCCGTATGTGTAGGAAACACCGTTCTTTTGTTCTCAGCACACTCACGTTTCCTGCTTTCTTAGAGACTCTAGAAAGCAAGAGCGTGCTTCTTATTCTAAAGCAGAGTGTGATCAATGGATGATTACACTGCTGTCTGTTTTACTTCAGAAATGGAGTTAAATCCCAGGCTCTGAGCCTTCCTACAAGCATGATTTCAATTCAGGTAAGGGCAGTCACATTTCTGCTCAAACGAACTACATCGTTCACGAAGCTCACACGTTTCTCATCTTAACTGACAAGCATTGGATGTTAGAGGGTCAGTGCTTTGTATCAGTTTCAGAAGCAGATTTGGACTACATATGGTCCATATGTGTAGGAAACACCGTTCTTTTTGTCTGGGCACACTCAGATTTCCTGCTGTATTAGAGACTCTAGAAAGCAAGAGTGTGCTTCTCGCTCTAAAGCAGAGTGTGGTCCATGGATGAGAACTATGCAGTGTGTTTCCCTTCAGTAATGGACTTAAATCCCAGGCTCTGTGTCTTACTACAAGCAAGACTTCGTTTCAGGTAAGGGCAGTCACTTCAGCTCAAACGAACTACATCGTTCACGGAGCTCACACGTTTCTCATCTTACCAGACAAGCATTGGATGTTAGAGGACCAGTGCTTTGTATCAGTTTCAGAAGCAGAGTTGGACTAGATATGGTCCGTATGTGTAGGAAACACCGTTCTTTTGTTCTCAGCACACTCAAGTTTCTTGCTGTCTTAGAGACTTTAGAAAGCAAGAGCGTGCTACTCGCTCTAAAGCAGAGTGTGATCCATGGATGAGAACTATGCTGTGTGTTTCCCTTCAGAAAAGGCGTTAAATCCAGGCTCTGTGTCTTCCTACAAGCAAGACTTCGTTTCAGGTAAGGGCAGTCACTTGAGCTCAAACGAACTACATCGTTCATGAAGCTCACACGTTTCTCATCTTAACAGACAAGCATTGGATGTTAGAGGGTCAGTGCTTTGTATCAGTTTCAGAAGCAGATTTGGACTACATATGGTCCATATGTGTAGGAAACACTGTTCTTTTGTTCTGGGCACACTCTGATTTCCTGCTGTATTAGAGACTCTAGAAAGCAAGAGTGTGCTTCTCGCTCTAAAGCAGAGTGTGATCCATGGATGAGAATTATGCTGTGTGTTTCCCTTCAGTAATGGACTTAAATCCCAGGCTCTGTGTCTTACTACAACCAAGACTTCGTTTCAGGTAAGGGCAGTCACTTCAGCTCAAACGAACTACATCGTTCACGAAGCTCACACGTTTCTCATCTTACCAGACAAGCATTGGATGTTAGAGGACCAGTGCTTTGTATCAGTTTCAGAAGCAGAGTTGGACTAGATATGGTCCATATGTTTAGGAAACACCGTTCTTTTGTTCTCAGCAAACTCATGTTTCCTGTTGTCTTAGAGACTCTAGAAAGCAAGAGCGTGCTTCTTATTCTAAAGCAGAGTGTGATCAATGGATGATTACACTGCTGTCTGTTTTACTTCAGAAATGGAGTTAAATCCCAGGCTCTGAGCCTTCCTACAAGCATGATTTCAATTCAGGTAAGGGCAGTCACATTTCTGCTCAAACGAACTACATCGTTCACGAAGCTCACACGTTTCTCATCTTAACTGACAAGCATTGGATGTTAGAGGGTCAGTGCTTTGTATCAGTTTCAGAAGCAGATTTGGACTACATATGGTCCATATGTGTAGGAAACACCGTTCTTTTTGTCTGGGCACACTCAGATTTCCTGCTGTATTAGAGACTCTAGAAAGCAAGAGTGTGCTTCTCGCTCTAAAGCAGAGTGTGGTCCATGGATGAGAACTATGCTGTGTGTTTCCCTTCAGAAATGTAGTTAAATCCCATGCTCTGAGTCTTACTTCAAGCAAGAGTTCGTTTCAGGTAAGGGCAGTCACTTTTCATTTCAAAGGAACTACATCATTCACAAAGCTCACACGTTTCTCATCTTAACTGACAAGCATTGTATGTTAGAGGACCAGTGCTTTGTATCAGTTTTAGAAGCAGAGTTGGACTAGATATGGTCCGTATGTGTAGGAAACACCGTTCTTTTGTTCTCAGCAAACTCACGTTTCCTGTTGTCTTAGAGACTCTAGAAAGCAAGATCGTGCTTCTTATTCTAAAGCAGAGTGTGATCAATGGATGAGAACACTGCTGTGTGTTTCACTTCAGGAATGGAGTTAAATCCCAGGCTCTGAGTCTTCCTACAAGCAAGACTTCGTTTCAGGTAAGGGCAGTCACTTTTCATCTCAAAGGAACTACATCTTTCACGGAGCTCACACGTTTCTCATCTTAACTGACAAGCATTGGATGGTAGAGGACCAGTGCTTTGTATCTGTTTCAGAAGGAGTGTTGGACTAGATATGGTCCATATGTGTACGAAACTCCGTTCTTTTGTTCTGAGCACACTCATGTTTCCTGCTGTCTTGGAGACTTTAGAAAGCAAGAGCGTGCTTCTCGCTCTAAAGCAGAGTGTCTTCCATGGTTGAAAACTATGCTGTATGTTTCTCTTCAGAAAAGGAGTTAAATCCCAGGCTCTATGTCTTCCTACAAGCAAGACTTCGTTTCAGGTAAGGGCAGTCACTTTTCAGCTCAAACGAACTACATTGTTCATGAAGCTCACACGTTTCTCATCTTAACAGACAAGCATTGGATGTTATTGGACCAGTGCTTTGTATCAGTTTCAGAAGAAGCGTTGGACTAGATAGGGTCCGTATGTGTAGGAAACACCATTCTTTTGTTCTGAGCACACTCATGTTTCCTGCTCTCTTAGAGAATCTAGAAAGCAAGAGCGTGCTTCTCGCTCTACAGCACAGTGTGATCCATGGATGAGAACTATGCTGTGTGTTTACTTCAGAAATGGAGTTAAATCCCAGGCGCGGTGTATTACTACAAGCAAGACTTCGTTTCATGTAAGGGCAGTCACTTCAGCTCAAACGAACTACATCTTTCACGGAGCTCACACGTTTCTCATCTTACCAGACAAGCATTGGATGTTAGACAACCAGTGCTTTGTATCAGTTTCAGAAGCAGAGTTGGACTATATAATGTCCGTATGTGTAGGAAACACCGTTCTTTTGTTCTCAGCACACTCACGTTTCCTGCTTTCTTAGAGAATCTAGAAAGCAAGAGCGTGCTTCTTGTTCTGTAGCAGAGTGTGATCAATGGATGATTACACTGCTGTGTGTTTTACTTCAGAAATGGAGTTAAATCCCAGGCTCTGAGTCTTACTACAAGCAAGACTTCGTTTCAGGTAAGGGCAGTCACTTTTCTCCTCAAACGAACTACATCGTTCACGAAGCTCACACGTTTCTCATCTTAAATGACAAGCATTGGATGTTAGAGGGTCAGTGCTTTGTATCAGTTTCAGAAGCAGATTTCGACTAAATATGGTCCATATGTGTAGGAAATACCGTTCTTTTGTTCTGGGCACACTCAGATTTCCTGCTGTGTTAGAGACTCTAGAAAGCAAGAGTGTGCTTCTCGCTCTAAAGCAGAATGTGATCCATGGATGAGAACTATGCTGTGTGTTTCCCTTCAGAAATGGAGTTAAATCCCATGCTTCTTGTCTTACTACAAGCAAGACTTCGTTTCAGGTAAGGGCAGTCACTTTTCAGCTCAAACGAACTACATCGTTCACGAAGCTCACACGTTTCTCATCTTAAGAGACAAGCATTGGATTTTAGAGGACCAGTGCTTTGTATCAGTTTCAGAAGCAGAGTTGGACTATATAATGTCTGTATGTGTAGGAAACACCGTTCTTTTTTTCTCAGCACACTCACGTTTCCTGCTGTCTTAGAGCCTCTAGAAAGCAAGAGCGTGCTTCTTATTCTAAAGCAGAGTGTGATCAATGGATGATTACACTGCTGTGTGTTTTACTTCAGAAATGGAGTTAAATCCCTGGCTCTGAGTCTTCCTACAAGCAAGACTTCATTTCAGGTAAGGGCACTCACTTTTATGCTCAAACGAACTACCTTGTTCACGAAGCTCACACGTTTCTCATCTTAACAGACAAGCATTGGATGTTAGAGGGTCAGTGCTTTGTATCAGTTTCAGAAGCAGATTTGGACTACATATGGTCCATATGTGTAGGAAACACTGTTCTTTTGTTCTGGGCACACTCAGATTTCCTGCTGTATTAGAGACCCTAGAAAGCAAGAGTGTGCTTCTCACTCTAAAGCAGAGTGTGATCCATGGATGAGAACTATGCTGTGTGTTTCCCTTCAGAAATGGAGTTAAACCCCATGCTCAGAGTCTTACTACAAGCAAGACTTCGTTTCAGGTAAGGGCAGTCAGTTTTCTGCTCAAATGAACTACATCGATCACAAAGCTCACACTTTTCTCATCTTAACTGACAAGCATTGGATGTTATTGGACCAGTGCTTTGTATCAGTTTCAGAAGAAGCGTTGGACTAGATAGGGTCCGTATGTGTAGGAAACACCGTTCTTTTGTTCTGAGCACACTCATGTTTCCTGCTCTCTTAGAGAATCTAGAAAGCAAGATCGTGCTTCTCGCTCTACAGCACAGTGTGATCCATGGATGAGAACTATGCTGTGTGTTTACTTCAGAAATGGAGTTATATCCCAGGCGCGGTGTATTATTACAAGCAAGACGTCGTTTCAGGTAAGGGCAGTCACATTTCTGCTCAAACGAACTACATCGTTCACGGAGCTCACACGTTTCTCATCTTACCAGACAAGCATTGGATGTTAGACAACCAGTGCTTTGTATCAGTTTCAGAAGCAGATTTGGACTATATAATGTCCGTATGTGTAGGAAACACCGTTCTTTTGTTCTCAGCACACTCACGTTTCCTGCTTTCTTAGAGACTCTAGAAAGCAAGAGCGTGCTTCTTATTCTAAAGCAGAGTGTGTTCAATGGATGATTACACTGCTTTGTGTTTTACTTCAGAAATGGAGTTAAATCCCAGGCTCTGAGCCTTCCTACAAGCAAGACTTCAATTCAGGTAAGGGCAGTCACTTTTCTGCTCAAACGAACTACATCGTTCACGAAGCTCACACATTTCTCATCTTAACTGACAAGCATTGGATGTTAGAAGGTCAGTGCTTTGTATCAGTTTCAGAAGCAGATTTGGACTACATATGGTCCATAAGTGTAGGAAACACCGTTCTTTTCTGGGCACACTGAGATTTCCTGCTGTATTAGAGACTCTAGAAAGCAAGAGTGTGCTTCTCGCTCTAAAGCAGAGTGTGATCCATGGTTGAGAACTATGCTGTGTGTTTCCCTTCAGAAATGGAGTTGATTCCCAGGCTTTGAGTCTTACTACAAGCAAGACTTCGTTTCAGGTAAGGGCAGTCACTTTTCAGTTCAAAGGGACTACATCATTCACAAAACTCACACGTTTCTCATCTTAACTGACAAGCATTGGATGTTAGAGGACCAGTGCTTTGTATCAGTTTCAGAAGCAGAGTTGGACTAGATATGGTCCATATGTTTAGGAAACACCGTTCTTTTGTTCTCAGCAAACTCACGTTTCCTGTTGTCTTAGCGACTCTAGAAAGCAAGAGCGTGCTTCTTATTCTAAAGCAGAGTGTGATCAATGGATGATTACACTGCTGTCTGTTTTACTTCAGAAATGGAGTTAAATCCCAGGCTCTGAGCCTTCCCACAAGCATGATTTCAATTCAGGTAAGGGCAGTCACATTTCTGCTCAAACGAACTACATCGTTCACGAAGCTCACACGTTTCTCATCTTAACTGACAAGCATTGGATATTAGAGGGTCAGTGCTTTGTATCAGTTTCAGAAGCAGATTTGGACTACATATGGTCCATATGTGTAGGAAACACCGTTCTTTTTGTCTGGGCACACTCAGATTTCCTGCTGTATTAGAGACTCTAGAAAGCAAGAGTGTGCTTCTCGCTCTAAAGCAGAGTGTGGTCCATGGATGAGAACTATGCTGTGTGTTTCCCTTCAGAAATGTCGTTAAATCCCATGCTCTGAGTCTTACTTCAAGCAAGAGTTCGTTTCAGGTAAGGGCAGTCACTTTTCATTTCAAAGGAACTACATCATTCACAAAGCTCACACGTTTCTCATCTTAACTGACAAGCATTGTATGTTAGAGGACCAGTGCTTTGTATCAGTTTCAGAAGCAGAGTTGGACTAGATATGGTCCGTATGTGTAGGAAACACCGTTCTTTTGTTCTCAGCAAACTCACGTTTCCTGTTGTCTTAGAGACTCTAGAAAGCAAGATCGTTCTTCTTATTCTAAAGCAGAGTGTGATCAATGGATGAGAACACTGCTGTGTGTTTCACTTCAGGAATGGAGTTAAATCCCAGGCTCTGAGTCTTCCTACAAGCAAGACTTCGTTTCAGGTAAGGGCAGTCAGTTTTCTGCTCAAATGAACTACATCGATCACAAAGCTCACACTTTTCTCATCTTAACTGACAAGCATTGGATGTTATTGGACCAGTGCTTTGTATCAGTTTCACACGAAGCATTGGACTAGATATGGTCCGTATGTGTAGGAAACACCGTTCTTTTGTTCTGAGCACACTCATGTTTCCTGCTCTCTTAGAGAATCTAGAAAGCAAGGGCGTGCTTCTCGCTCTACAGCACAGTGTGATCCATGGATGAGAACTATGCTGTGTGTTTACTTCAGAAATGGAGTTAAATCCCAGGCGCGGTGTATTACTACAAGCAAGACGTCGTTTCAGGTAAGGGCAGTCACTTTTCAGCTCAAACGAACTACATCGTTTACTGAGCTCACAAGTTTCTCATCTTAACAGACAAGCATTGGATGTTAGAGGAACAGTGCTTTGTATCACTTTCAGAAGCAGAGTTGGACTATATAAGGTCCCTATGTGTAGGAAACACAGTTCTTTTGTTCTCAGCACACTCACGTTTCCTGCTGTCTTAGAGACTCTAGAAAGCAAGAGCGTGCTTCTCGCTCTACAGCAGAGTGTGATCAATGGATGATTACACCGCTGTGTGTTTTACTTCAGAAATGGAGTTAAATCCCTGGCTCTGAGTCTTCCTACAAGCAAGACTTCGTTTCAGGTAAGTGCAGTCACTTTTCTGCTCAAACGAACTACATCGTTCACGAAGCTCACACGTTTCTCATCTTAACAGACAAGCATTGGATGTTAGAGGGTCAGTGCTTTGTATCAGTTTCAGAAGCAGATTTGGACTACATATGGTCCATATGTGTAGGAAACACTGTTCTTTTGTTCTGGGCACACTCAGATTTCCTGCTGTATTAGAGACTCTTGAAAGCAAGAGTGTGCTTCTCGCTCTAAAGCAGAGTGTGATCCATGGATGAGAATTATGCTGTGTGTTTCCCTTCAGTAATGGACTTAAATCCCAGGCTCTGTGTCTTACTACAAGCAAGACTTCGTTTCAGGTAAGGGCAGTCACTTCAGCTCAAACGAACTACATCGTTCACGGAGCTCACACGTTTCTCATCTTACCAGACAAGCATTGGATGTTAGAGGACCAGTGCTTTGTATCAGTTTCAGAAGCAGAGTTGGACTAGATATGGTCCGTATGTGTAGGAAACACCGTTCTTTTGTTCTCAGCACACTCAAGTTTCTTGCTGTCTTAGAGACTTTAGAAAGCAAGAGCGTGCTACTCGCTCTAAAGCAGAGTGTGATCCATGGATGAGAACTATGCTGTGTGTTTCCCTTCAGAAAAGGCGTTAAATCCAGGCTCTGTGTCTTCCTACAAGCAAGACTTCGTTTCAGGTAAGGGCAGTCACTTAAGCTCAAACGAACTACATCGTTCACGAAGCTCACACGTTTCTCATCTTAACAGACAAGCATTGGATGTTAGAGGGTCAGTGCTTTGTATCAGTTTCAGAAGCAGATTTGGACTACATATGGTCCATATGTGTAGGAAACACTGTTCTTTTGTTCTGGGCACACTCTGATTTCCTGCTGTATTAGAGACTCTAGAAAGCAAGAGTGTGCTTCTCGCTCTAAAGCAGAGTGTGATCCACGGATGAGAATTATGCTGTGTGTTTCCCTTCAGTAATGGACTTAAATCCCAGGCTCTGTGTCTTACTACAACCAAGACTTCGTTTCAGGTAAGGGCAGTCACTTCAGCTCAAACGAACTACATCGTTCACGAAGCTCACACGTTTCTCATCTTACCAGACAAGCATTGGATGTTAGAGGACCAGTGCTTTGTATCAGTTTCAGAAGCAGAGTTGGACTAGATATGGTCCATATGTTTAGGAAACACCGTTCTTTTGTTCTCAGCAAACTCATGTTTCCTGTTGTCTTAGAGACTCTAGAAAGCAAGAGCGTGCTTCTTATTCTAAAGCAGAGTGTGATCAATGGATGATTACACTGCTGTCTGTTTTACTTCAGAAATGGAGTTAAATCCCAGGCTCTGAGCCTTCCTACAAGCATGATTTCAATTCAGGTAAGGGCAGTCACATTTCTGCTCAAACGAACTACATCGTTCACGAAGCTCACACGTTTCTCATCTTAACTGACAAGCATTGGATGTTAGAGGGTCAGTGCTTTGTATCAGTTTCAGAAGCAGATTTGGACTACATATGGTCCATATGTGTAGGAAACACCGTTCTTTTTGTCTGGGCACACTCAGATTTCCTGCTGTATTAGAGACTCTAGAAAGCAAGAGTGTGCTTCTCGCTCTAAAGCAGAGTGTGGTCCATGGATGAGAACTATGCTGTGTGTTTCCCTTCAGAAATGTAGTTAAATCCCATGCTCTGAGTCTTACTTCAAGCAAGAGTTCGTTTCAGGTAAGGGCAGTCACTTTTCATTTCAAAGGAACTACATCATTCACAAAGCTCACACGTTTCTCATCTTAACTGACAAGCATTGTATGTTAGAGGACCAGTGCTTTGTATCAGGTTCAGAAGAGGAGTTGGACTAGATATGGTCCGTATGTGTAGGAAACACCGTTCTTTTGTTCTCAGCAAACTCACGTTTCCTGTTGTCTTAGAGACTCTAGAAAGCAAGAGCGTGCTTCTTATTCTAAAGCAGAGTGTGATCAATGGATGAGAACACTGCTGTGTGTTTCACTTCAGGAATGGAGTTAAATCCCAGGCTCTGAGTCTTCCTACAAGCAAGACTTCGTTTCAGGTAAGGGCAGTCAGTTTTCTGCTCAAATGAACTACATCGATCACAAAGCTCACACATTTCTCATCTTAACTGACAAGCATTGGATGTTATTGGACCAGTGCTTTGTATCAGTTTCAGAAGCAGAGTTGGACTAGATATGGTCCGTATGTGTAGGAAACACCGTTCTTTTGTTCTCAGCACACTCAAGTTTCCTGCTGTCTTAGAGACTTTAGAAAGCAAGAGCGTGCTTCTCGCTCTAAAGCAGAGTGTGATCCATGGATGAGAACTATGCTGTGTGTTTCCCTTCAGAAAAGGCGTTAAATCCAGGTTCTGTGTCTTCCTACAAGCAAGACTTCGTTTCAGGTAAGGGCAGTCACTTCAGCTCAAACGAACTACATCGTTCACGGAGCTCACACATTTCTCATCTTACCAGACAAGCATTGGATGTTAGACAACCAGTGCTTTGTATCAGTTTCAGAAGCAGATTTGGACTATATAATGTCCGTATGTGTAGGAAACACCGTTCTTTTGTTCTCAGCACACTCACGTTTCCTGCTTTCTTAGAGACTCTAGAAAGCAAGAGCGTGCTTCTTATTCTAAAGCAGAGTGTGTTCAATGGATGATTACACTGCTTTGTGTTTTACTTCAGAAATGGAGTTAAATCCCAGGCTCTGAGCCTTCCTACAAGCAAGACTTCAATTCAGGTAAGGGCAGTCACTTTTCTGCTCAAACGAACTACATCGTTCACGAAGCTCACACATTTCTCATCTTAACTGACAAGCATTGGATGTTAGAAGGTCAGTGCTTTGTATCAGTTTCAGAAGCAGATTTGGACTACATATGGTCCATAAGTGTAGGAAACACCGTTCTTTTCTGGGCACACTGAGATTTCCTGCTGTATTAGAGACTCTAGAAAGCAAGAGTGTGCTTCTCGCTCTAAAGCAGAGTGTGATCCATGGTTGAGAACTATGCTGTGTGTTTCCAGTCAGAAATGGAGTTAAATCCCAGGCTTTGAGTCTTACTACAAGCAGGACTTCGTTTCAGGTAAGGGCAGTCACTTTTCAGTTCAAAGGGACTACATCATTCACAAAACTCACACGTTTCTCATCTTAACTGACAAGCATTGGATGTTAGAGGACCAGTGCTTTGTATCAGTTTCAGAAGCAGAGTTGGACTAGATATGGTCCATATGTTTAGGAAACACCGTTCTTTTGTTCTCAGCAAACTCACGTTTCCTGTTGTCTTAGCGACTCTAGAAAGCAAGAGCGTGCTTCTTATTCTAAAGCAGAGTGTGATCAATGGATGATTACACTGCTGTCTGTTTTACTTCAGAAATGGAGTTAAATCCCAGGCTCTGAGCCTTCCCACAAGCATGATTTCAATTCAGGTAAGGGCAGTCACATTTCTGCTCAAACGAACTACATCGTTCACGAAGCTCACACGTTTCTCATCTTAACTGACAAGCATTGGATGTTAGAGGGTCAGTGCTTTGTATCAGTTTCAGAAGCAGATTTGGACTACATATGGTCCATATGTGTAGGAAACACCGTTCTTTTTGTCTGGGCACACTCAGATTTCCTGCTGTATTAGAGACTCTAGAAAGCAAGAGTGTGCTTCTCGCTCTAAAGCAGAGTGTGGTCCATGGATGAGAACTATGCTGTGTGTTTCCCTTCAGAAATGTCGTTAAATCCCATGCTCTGAGTCTTACTTCAAGCAAGAGTTCGTTTCAGGTAAGGGCAGTCACTTTTCATTTCAAAGGAACTACATCATTCACAAAGCTCACACGTTTCTCATCTTAACTGACAAGCATTGTATGTTAGAGGACCAGTGCTTTGTATCAGTTTCAGAAGCAGAGTTGGACTAGATATGGTCCGTATGTGTAGGAAACACCGTTCTTTTGTTCTCAGCAAACTCACGTTTCCTGTTGTCTTAGAGACTCTAGAAAGCAAGATCGTTCTTCTTATTCTAAAGCAGAGTGTGATCAATGGATGAGAACACTGCTGTGTGTTTCACTTCAGGAATGGAGTTAAATCCCAGGCTCTGAGTCTTCCTACAAGCAAGACTTCGTTTCAGGTAAGGGCAGTCAGTTTTCTGCTCAAATGAACTACATCGATCACAAAGCTCACACTTTTCTCATCTTAACTGACAAGCATTGGATGTTATTGGACCAGTGCTTTGTATCAGTTTCAGACGAAGCATTGGACTAGATAGGGTCCGTATGTGTAGGAAACACCGTTCTTTTGTTCTGAGCACACTCATGTTTCCTGCTCTCTTAGAGAATCTAGAAAGCAAGATCGTTCTTCTTATTCTAAAGCAGAGTGTGATCAATGGATGAGAACACTGCTGTGTGTTTCACTTCAGGAATGGAGTTAAATCCCAGGCTCTGAGTCTTCCTACAAGCAAGACTTCGTTTCAGGTAAGGGCAGTCAGTTTTCTGCTCAAATGAACTACATCGATCACAAAGCTCACACTTTTCTCATCTTAACTGACAAGCATTGGATGTTATTGGACCAGTGCTTTGTATCAGTTTCAGACGAAGCATTGGACTAGATAGGGTCCGTATGTGTAGGAAACACCGTTCTTTTGTTCTGAGCACACTCATGTTTCCTGCTCTCTTAGAGAATCTAGAAAGCAAGGGCGTGCTTCTCGCTCTACAGCACAGTGTGATCCATGGATGAGAACTATGCTGTGTGTTTACTTCAGAAATGGAGTTAAATCCCAGGCGCGGTGTATTACTACAACAAGACGTCGTTTCAGGTAAGGGCAGTCACTTTTCAGCTCAAACGAACTACATCGTTTACTGAGCTCACAAGTTTCTCATCTTAACAGACAAGCATTGGATGTTAGAGGAACAGTGCTTTGTATCACTTTCAGAAGCAGAGTTGGACTATATAAGGTCCCTATGTGTAGGAAACACAGTTCTTTTGTTCTCAGCACACTCACGTTTCCTGCTTTCTTAGAGACTCTAGAAAGCAAGAGCGTGCTTCTCGCTCTACAGCAGAGTGTGATCAATGGATGATTACACTGCTGTGTGTTTTACTTCAGAAATGGAGTTAAATCCCTGGCTCTGAGTCTTCCTACAAGCAAGACTTCGTTTCAGGTAAGGGCAGTCACTTCAGCTCAAACGAACTACATCGTTCACGGAGCTCACACGTTTCTCATCTTACCAGACAAGCATTGGATGTTAGACAACCAGTGCTTTGTATCAGTTTCAGAAGCAGAGTTGGACTATAAAATGTCCGTATGTGTAGGAAACACCGTTCTTTTGTTCTCAGCACACTCACGTTTCCTGCTTTCTTAGAGACTCTAGAAAGCAAGAGCGTGCTTCTTATTCTAAAGCAGAGTGTGATCAATGGATGATTACACTGCTGTCTGTTTTACTTCAGAAATGGAGTTAAATCCCAGGCTCTGAGCCTTCCTACAAGCATGATTTCAATTCAGGTAAGGGCAGTCACATTTCTGCTCAAACGAACTACATCGTTCACGAAGCTCACACGTTTCTCATCTTAACTGACAAGCATTGGATGTTAGAGGGTCAGTGCTTTGTATCAGTTTCAGAAGCAGATTTGGACTACATATGGTCCATAAGTGTAGGAAACACCGTTCTTTTCTGGGCACACTGAGATTTCCTGCTGTATTAGAGACTCTAGAAAGCAAGAGTGTGCTTCTCGCTCTAAAGCAGAGTGTGATCCATGGTTGAGAACTATGCTGTGTGTTTCCAGTCAGAAATGGAGTTAAATCCCAGGCTTTGAGTCTTACTACAAGCAAGACTTTGTTTCAGGTAAGGGCAGTCACTTTTCAGTTCAAAGGGACTACATCATTCACAAAACTCACACGTTTCTCATCTTACCAGACAAGCATTGGATGTTAGAGGACCAGTGCTTTGTATCAGTTTCAGAAGCAGAGTTGGACTAGATATGGTCCATATGTTTAGGAAACACCGTTCTTTTGTTCTCAGCAAACTCACGTTTCCTGTTGTCTTAGCGACTCTAGAAAGCAAGAGCGTGCTACTCGCTCTAAAGCAGAGTGTGATCCATGGATGAGAACTATGCTGTGTGTTTCCCTTCAGAAAAGGCGTTAAATCCAGGCTCTGTGTCTTCCTACAAGCAAGACTTCGTTTCAGGTAAGGGCAGTCACTTCAGCTCAAACGAACTACATCGTTCACGAAGCTCACACGTTTCTCATCTTAACAGACAAGCATTGGATGTTAGAGGGTCAGTGCTTTGTATCAGTTTCAGAAGCAGATTTGGACTACATATGGTCCATATGTGTAGGAAACACCGTTCTTTTTGTCTGGGCACACTCTGATTTCCTGCTGTATTAGAGACTCTAGAAAGCAAGAGTGTGCTTCTCGCTCTAAAGCAGAGTGTGGTCCATGGATGAGAACTATGCTGTGTGTTTCCCTTCAGAAATGTCGTTAAATCCCATGCTCTGAGTCTTACTTCAAGCAAGAGTTCGTTTCAGGTAAGGGCAGTCACTTCAGCTCAAACGAACTACATCGTTCACGAAGCTCACACGTTTCTCATCTTACCAGACAAGCATTGGATGTTAGAGGACCAGTGCTTTGTATCAGTTTCAGAAGCAGAGTTGGACTAGATATGGTCCATATGTTTAGGAAACACCGTTCTTTTGTTCTCAGCAAACTCATGTTTCCTGTTGTCTTAGAGACTCTAGAAAGCAAGAGCGTGCTTCTTATTCTAAAGCAGAGTGTGATCAATGGATGATTACACTGCTGTCTGTTTTACTTCAGAAATGGAGTTAAATCCCAGGCTCTGAGCCTTCCTACAAGCATGATTTCAATTCAGGTAAGGGCAGTCAGTTTTCTGCTCAAATGAACTACATCGTTCACGAAGCTCACACGTTTCTCATCTTAACTGACAAGCATTGGATGTTAGAGGGTCAGTGCTTTGTATCAGTTTCAGAAGCAGATTTGGACTACATATGGTCCATATGTGTAGGAAACACCGTTCTTTTTGTCTGGGCACACTCAGATTTCCTGCTGTATTAGAGACTCTAGAAAGCAAGAGTGTGCTTCTCGCTGTAAAGCAGAGTGTGATCAATGGATGAGAACACTGCTGTGTGTTTCACTTCAGGAATGGAGTTAAATCCCAGGCTCTGAGTCTTCCTACAAGCAAGACTTCGTTTCAGGTAAGGGCAGTCAGTTTTCTGCTCAAATGAACTACATCGATCACAAAGCTCACACTTTTCTCATCTTAACTGAGAAGCATTGGATGTTATTGGACCAGTGCTTTGTATCAGTTTCAGACGAAGCATTGGACTAGATAGGGTCTGTATGTGTAGGAAACACCGTTCTTTTGTTCTGAGCACACTCATGTTTCCTGCTCTCTTAGAGAATCTAGAAAGCAAGGGCGTGCTTCTCGCTCTACAGCACAGTGTGATCCATGGATAAGAACTATGCTGTGTGTTTACTTCAGAAATGGAGTTAAATCCCAGGCGCGGTGTATTACTACAAGCAAGACGTCGTTTCAGGTAAGGGCAGTCACTTTTCAGCTCAAACGAACTACATCGTTTACTGAGCTCACAAGTTTCTCATCTTAACAGACAAGCATTGGATGTTAGAGGAACAGTGCTTTGTATCACTTTCAGAAGCAGAGTTGGACTATATAAGGTCCCTATGTGTAGGAAACACAGTTCTTTTGTTCTCAGCACACTCACGTTTCCTGCTGTCTTAGAGACTCTAGAAAGCAAGAGCGTGCTTCTCGCTCTACAGCAGAGTGTGATCAATGGATGATTACACCGCTGTGTGTTTTACTTCAGAAATGGAGTTAAATCCCTGGCTCTGAGTCTTCCTACAAGCAAGACTTCGTTTCAGGTAAGTGCAGTCACTTTTCTGCTCAAACGAACTACATCGTTCACGAAGCTCACACGTTTCTCATCTTAACAGACAAGCATTGGATGTTAGAGGGTCAGTGCTTTGTATCAGTTTCAGAAGCAGATTTGGACTACATATGGTCCATATGTGTAGGAAACACTGTTCTTTTGTTCTGGGCACACTCAGATTTCCTGCTGTATTAGAGACTCTAGAAAGCAAGAGTGTGCTTCTCGCTCTAAAGCAGAGTGTGATCCATGGATGAGAATTATGCTGTGTGTTTCCCTTCAGTAATGGACTTAAATCCCAGGCTCTGTGTCTTACTACAAGCAAGACTTCGTTTCAGGTAAGGGCAGTCACTTCAGCTCAAACGAACTACATCGTTCACGGAGCTCACACGTTTCTCCTCTTAACTGACAAGCATTGGATGTTAGAGGACCAGTGCTTTGTATCAGTTTCAGAAGCAGAGTTGGACTAGATATGGTCCGTATGTGTAGGAAACACCGTTCTTTTGTTCTCAGCACACTCAAGTTTCTTGCTGTCTTAGAGACTTTAGAAAGCAAGAGCGTGCTACTCGCTCTAAAGCAGAGTGTGATCCATGGATGAGAACTATGCTGTGTGTTTCCCTTCAGAAAAGGCGTTAAATCCAGGCTCTGTGTCTTCCTACAAGCAAGACTTCGTTTCAGGTAAGGGCAGTCACTTCAGCTCAAACGAACTACATCGTTCACGAAGCTCACACGTTTCTCATCTTAACAGACAAGCATTGGATGTTAGAGGGTCAGTGCTTTGTATCAGTTTCAGAAGCAGATTTGGACTACATATGGTCCATATGTGTAGGAAACACTGTTCTTTTGTTCTGGGCACACTCTGATTTCCTGCTGTATTAGAGACTCTAGAAAGCAAGAGTGTGCTTCTCGCTCTAAAGCAGAGTGTGATCCATGGATGAGAATTATGCTGTGTATTTCCCTTCAGTAATGGACTTAAATCCCAGGCTCTGTGTCTTACTACAACCAAGACTTCGTTTCAGGTAAGGGCAGTCACTTCAGCTCAAACGAACTACATCGTTCACGAAGCTCACACGTTTCTCATCTTACCAGACAACCATTGGATGTTAGAGGACCAGTGCTTTGTATCAGTTTCAGAAGCAGAGTTGGACTAGATATGGTCCATATGTTTAGGAAACACCGTTCTTTTGTTCTCAGCAAACTCATGTTTCCTGTTGTCTTAGAGACTCTAGAAAGCAAGAGCGTGCTTCTTATTCTAAAGCAGAGTGTGATCAATGGATGATTACACTGCTGTCTGTTTTACTTCAGAAATGGAGTTAAATCCCAGGCTCTGAGCCTTCCTACAAGCATGATTTCAATTCAGGTAAGGGCAGTCACATTTCTGCTCAAACGAACTACATCGTTCACGAAGCTCACACGTTTCTCATCTTAACTGACAAGCATTGGATGTTAGAGGGTCAGTGCTTTGTATCAGTTTCAGAAGCAGATTTGGACTACATATGGTCCATATGTGTAGGAAACACCGTTCTTTTTGTCTGGGCACACTCAGATTTCCTGCTGTATTAGAGACTCTAGAAAGCAAGAGTGTGCTTCTCGCTGTAAAGCAGAGTGTGGTCCATGGATGAGAACTATGCTGTGTGTTTCCCTTCAGAAATGTAGTTAAATCCCATGCTCTGAGTCTTACTTCAAGCAAGAGTTCGTTTCAGGTAAGGGCAGTCACTTTTCATTTCAAAGGAACTACATCATTCACAAAGCTCACACGTTTCTCATCTGAACTGACAAGCATTGTATGTTAGAGGACCAGTGCTTTGTATCAGTTTCAGAAGAGGAGTTGGACTAGATATGGTCCGTATGTGTAGGAAACACCGTTCTTTTGTTCTCAGCAAACTCACGTTTCCTGTTGTCTTAGAGACTCTAGAAAGCAAGAGCGTGCTTCTTATTCTAAAGCAGAGTGTGATCAATGGATGAGAACACTGCTGTGTGTTTCACTTCAGGAATGGAGTTAAATCCCAGGCTCTGAGTCTTCCTACAAGCAAGACTTCGTTTCAGGTAAGGGCAGTCAGTTTTCTGCTCAAATGAACTACATCGATCACAAAGCTCACACATTTCTCATCTTAACTGACAAGCATTGGATGTTATTGGACCAGTGCTTTGTATCAGTTTCAGAAGCAGAGTTGGACTAGATATGGTCCGTATGTGTAGGAAACACCGTTCTTTTGTTCTCAGCACACTCAAGTTTCCTGCTGTCTTAGAGACTTTAGAAAGCAAGAGCGTGCTACTCGCTCTAAAGCAGAGTGTGATCCATGGATGAGAACTATGCTGTGTGTTTCCCTTCAGAAAAGGCGTTAAATCCAGGTTCTGTGTCTTCCTACAAGCAAGACTTCGTTTCAGGTAAGGGCAGTCACTTCAGCTCAAACGAACTACATCGTTCACGGAGCTCACACGTTTCTCATCTTACCAGACAAGCATTGGATGTTAGACAACCAGTGCTTTGTATCAGTTTCAGAAGCAGAGTTGGACTATATAATGTCCGTATGTGTAGGAAACACCGTTCTTTTGTTCTCAGCACACTCACGTTTCCTGCTTTCTTAGAGACTCTAGAAAGCAAGAGCGTGCTTCTTATTCTAAAGCAGAGTGTGATCAATGGATGATTACACTGCTGTCTGTTTTACTTCAGAAATGGAGTTAAATCCCAGGCTCTGAGCCTTCCTACAAGCATGATTTCAATTCAGGTAAGGGCAGTCACATTTCTGCTCAAACGAACTACATCGTTCACGAAGCTCACACGTTTCTCATCTTAACTGACAAGCATTGGATGTTAGAGGGTCAGTGCTTTGTATCAGTTTCAGAAGCAGATTTGGACTACATATGGTCCATATGTGTAGGAAACACCGTTCTTTTTGTCTGGGCACACTCAGATTTCCTGCTGTATTAGAGACTCTAGAAAGCAAGAGTGTGCTTCTCGCTCTAAAGCAGAGTGTGATCCATGGATGAGAATTATGCTGTGTGTTTCCCTTCAGTAATGGACTTAAATCCCAGGCTCTGTGTCTTACTACAAGCAAGACTTCGTTTCAGGTAAGGGCAGTCACTTCAGCTCAAACGAACTACATCGTTCACGGAGCTCACACGTTTCTCATCTTACCAGACAAGCATTGGATGTTAGAGGACCAGTGCTTTGTATCAGTTTCAGAAGCAGAGTTGGACTAGATATGGTCCGTATGTGTAGGAAACACCGTTCTTTTGTTCTCAGCACACTCAAGTTTCTTGCTGTCTTAGAGACTTTAGAAAGCAAGAGCGTGCTACTCGCTCTAAAGCAGAGTGTGATCCATGGATGAGAACTATGCTGTGTGTTTCCCTTCAGAAAAGGCGTTAAATCCAGGCTCTGTGTCTTCCTACAAGCAAGACTTCGTTTCAGGTAAGGGCAGTCACTTCAGCTCAAACGAACTACATCGTTCACGGAGCTCACACGTTTCTCATCTTACCAGACAAGCATTGGATGTTAGAGGACCAGTGCTTTGTATCAGTTTCAGAAGCAGAGTTGGACTAGATATGGTCCGTATGTGTAGGAAACACCGTTCTTTTGTTCTCAGCACACTCAAGTTTCTTGCTGTCTTAGAGACTTTAGAAAGCAAGAGCGTGCTACTCGCTCTAAAGCAGAGTGTGATCCATGGATGAGAACTATGCTGTGTGTTTCCCTTCAGAAAAGGCGTTAAATCCAGGCTCTGTGTCTTCCTACAAGCAAGACTTCGTTTCAGGTAAGGGCAGTCACTTCAGCTCAAACGAACTACATCGTTCACGAAGCTCACACGTTTCTCATCTTAACAGACAAGCATTGGATGTTAGAGGGTCAGTGCTTTGTATCAGTTTCAGAAGCAGATTTGGACTACATATGGTCCATATGTGTAGGAAACACTGTTCTTTTGTTCTGGGCACACTCTGATTTCCTGCTGTATTAGAGACTCTAGAAAGCAAGAGTGTGCTTCTCGCTCTAAAGCAGAGTGTGATCCATGGATGAGAATTATGCTGTGTGTTTCCCTTCAGTAATGGACTTAAATCCCAGGCTCTGTGTCTTACTACAACCAAGACTTCGTTTCAGGTAAGGGCAGTCACTTCAGCTCAAACGAACTACATCGTTCACGAAGCTCACACGTTTCTCATCTTACCAGACAAGCATTGGATGTTAGAGGACCAGTGCTTTGTATCAGTTTCAGAAGCAGAGTTGGACTAGATATGGTCCATATGTTTAGGAAACACCGTTCTTTTGTTCTCAGCAAACTCATGTTTCCTGTTGTCTTAGAGACTCTAGAAAGCAAGAGCGTGCTTCTTATTCTAAAGCAGAGTGTGATCAATGGATGATTACACTGCTGTCTGTTTTACTTCAGAAATGGAGTTAAATCCCAGGCTCTGAGCCTTCCTACAAGCATGATTTCAATTCAGGTAAGGGCAGTCACATTTCTGCTCAAACGAACTACATCGTTCACGAAGCTCACACGTTTCTCATCTTAACTGACAAGCATTGGATGTTAGAGGGTCAGTGCTTTGTATCAGTTTCAGAAGCAGAATTGGACTACATATGGTCCATATGTGTAGGAAACACCGTTCTTTTTGTCTGGGCACACTCAGATTTCCTGCTGTATTAGAGACTCTAGAAAGCAAGAGTGTGCTTCTCGCTCTAAAGCAGAGTGTGGTCCATGGATGAGAACTATGCTGTGTGTTTCCCTTCAGAAATGTAGTTAAATCCCATGCTCTGAGTCTTACTTCAAGCAAGAGTTCGTTTCAGGTAAGGGCAGTCACTTTTCATTTCAAAGGAACTACATCATTCACAAAGCTCACACGTTTCTCATCTTAACTGACAAGCATTGTATGTTAGAGGACCAGTGCTTTGTATTAGTTTCAGAAGAGGAGTTGGACTAGATATGGTCCGTATGTGTAGGAAACACCGTTCTTTTGTTCTCAGCAAACTCACGTTTCCTGTTGTCTTAGAGACTCTAGAAAGCAAGAGCGTGCTTCTTATTCTAAAGCAGAGTGTGATCAATGGATGAGAACACTGCTGTGTGTTTCACTTCAGGAATGGATTTAAATCCCAGGCTCTGAGTCTTCCTACAAGCAAGACTTCGTTTCAGGTAAGGGCAGTCAGTTTTCTGCTCAAATGAACTACATCGATCACAAAGCTCACACATTTCTCATCTTAACTGACAAGCATTGGATGTTATTGGACCAGTGCTTTGTATCAGTTTCAGAAGCAGAGTTGGACTAGATATGGTCCGTATGTGTAGGAAACACCGTTCTTTTGTTCTCAGCACACTCAAGTTTCCTGCTGTCTTAGAGACTTTAGAAAGCAAGAGCGTGCTACTCGCTCTAAAGCAGAGTGTGATCCATGGATGAGAACTATGCTGTGTGTTTCCCTTCAGAAAAGGCGTTAAATCCAGGTTCTGTGTCTTCCTACAAGCAAGACTTCGTTTCAGGTAAGGGCAGTCACTTCAGCTCAAACGAACTACATCGTTCACGGAGCTCACACGTTTCTCATCTTACCAGACAAGCATTGGATGTTAGACAACCAGTGCTTTGTATCAGTTTCAGAAGCAGAGTTGGACTATATAATGTCCGTATGTGTAGGAAACACCGTTCTTTTGTTCTCAGCACACTCACGTTTCCTGCTTTCTTAGAGACTCTAGAAAGCAAGAGCGTGCTTCTTATTCTAAAGCAGAGTGTGATCAATGGATGATTACACTGCTGTCGGTTTTACTTCAGAAATGGAGTTAAATCCCAGGCTCTGAGCCTTCCTACAAGCATGATTTCAATTCAGGTAAGGGCAGTCACATTTCTGCTCAAACGAACTACATCGTTCACAAAGCTCACACGTTTCTCATCTTAACTGACAAGCATTGGATGTTAGAGGGTCAGTGCTTTGTATCAGTTTCAGAAGCAGATTTGGACTACATATGGTCCATATGTGTAGGAAACACCGTTCTTTTTGTCTGGGCACACTCAGATTTCCTGCTGTATTAGAGACTCTAGAAAGCAAGAGTGTGCTTCTCGCTGTAAAGCAGAGTGTGGTCCATGGATGAGAACTATGCTGTGTGTTTCCCTTCAGAAATGTAGTTAAATCCCATGCTCTGAGTCTTACTTCAAGCAAGAGTTCGTTTCAGGTAAGGGCAGTCACTTTTCATTTCAAAGGAACTACATCATTCACAAAGCTCACACGTTTCTCATCTTAACTGACAAGCATTGTCTGTTAGAGGACCAGTGCTTTGTATCAGTTTCAGAAGAGGAGTTGGACTAGATATGGTCCGTATGTGTAGGAAACACCGTTCTTTTGTTCTCAGCAAACTCACGTTTCCTGTTTTCTTAGAGACTCTAGAAAGCAAGAGCGTGCTTCTTATTCTAAAGCAGAGTGTGATCAATGTATGAGAACACTGCTGTGTGTTTCACTTCAGGAATGGAGTTAAATCCCAGGCTCTGAGTCTTCCTACAAGCAAGACTTCGTTTCAGGTAAGGGCAGTCAGTTTTCTGCTCAAATGAACTACATTGATCACAAAGCTCACACGTTTCTCATCTTAACTGACAAGCATTGGATGTTATTGGACCAGTGCTTTGTATCAGTTTCAGAAGCAGAGTTGGACTAGATATGGTCCGTATGTGTAGGAAACACCGTTCTTTTGTTCTCAGCACACTCAAGTTTCCTGCTGTCTTAGAGACTTTAGAAAGCAAGAGCGTGCTACTCGCTCTAAAGCAGAGTGTGATCCATGGATGAGAACTATGCTGTGTGTTTCCCTTCAGAAAAGGCGTTAAATCCAGGTTCTGTGTCTTCCTACAAGCAAGACTTCGTTTCAGGTAAGGGCAGTCACTTCAGCTCAAACGAACTACATCGTTCACGGAGCTCACACGTTTCTCATCTTACCAGACAAGCATTGGATGTTAGACAACCAGTGCTTTGTATCAGTTTCAGAAGCAGAGTTGGACCATATAATGTCCGTATGTGTAGGAAACACCGTTCTTTTGTTCTCAGCACACTCACGTTTCCTGCTTTCTTAGAGACTCTAGAAAGCAAGAGCGTGCTTCTTATTCTAAAGCAGAGAGTGATCAATGGATGATTACACTGCTTTGTGTTTTACCTCAGAAATGGAGTTAAATCCCAGGCTCTGAGCCTTCCTACAAGCAAGACTTCAATTCAGGTAAGGGCAGTCACTTTTCTGCTCAAACGAACTACATCGTTCACGAAGCTCACACGTTTCTCATCTTAACTGACAAGCATTGGATGTTAGAAGGTCAGTGCTTTGTATCAGTTTCAGAAGCAGATTTGGACTACATATGGTCCATAAGTGTAGGAAACACCGTTCTTTTGTTCTGGGCACACTGACATTTCCTGCTGTATTAGAGACTCTAGAAAGCAAGAGTGTGCTTCTCGCTCTAAAGCAGAGTGTGATCCATGGATGAGAACTATGCTGTGTGTTTCCCTTCAGAAATGGAGTTAAATCCCAGGCTTTGAGTCTTACTACAAGCAAGACTTCGTTTCAGGTAAGGTCAGTCACTTTTCAGTTCAAAGGAACTACATCATTCACAAAACTCACACGTTTCTCATCTTAACTGACATGCATTGGATGTTAGAGGACCAGTGCTTTGTATCAGTTTCAGAAGCAGAGTTGGACTAGATATGGTCCGTATGTGTAGGAAACACCGTTCTTTTGTTCTCAGCACACTCAAGTTTCCTGCTGTCTTAGAGACTTTAGAAAGCAAGAGCGTGCTACTCGCTCTAAAGCAGAGTGTGATCCATGGATGAGAACTATGCTGTGTGTTTCCCTTCAGAAAAGGCGTTAAATCCAGGCTCTGTGTCTTCCTACAAGCAAGACTTCGTTTCAGGTAAGGGCAGTCACTTCAGCTCAAACGAACTACATCGTTCACGGAGCTCACACGTTTCTCATCTTACCAGACAAGCATTGGATGTTAGACAACCAGTGCTTTGTATCAGTTTCAGAAGCAGATTTGGACTATATAATGTCCGTATGTGTAGGAAACACCGTTCTTTTGTTCTCAGCACACTCACGTTTCCTGCTTTCTTAGAGACTGTAGAAAGCAAGAGCGTGCTTCTTATTCTAAAGCAGAGTGTGTTCAATGGATGATTACACTGCTTTGTGTTTTACTTCAGAAATGGAGTTAAATCCCAGGCTCTGAGCCTTCCTACAAGCAAGACTTCAATTCGGTAAGGGCAGTCACTTTTCTGCTCAAACGAACTACATCGTTCACGAAGCTCACACGTTTCTCATCTTAACTGACAAGCATTGGATGTTAGAGGGTCAGTGCTTTGTATCAGTTTCAGAAGCAGATTTGGACTACATATGGTCCATATGTGTAGGAAACACCGTTCTTTTTGTCTGGGCACACTCAGATTTCTTGCTGTATTAGAGACTCTAGAAAGCAAGAGTGTGCTTCTCGCTCTAAAGCAGAGTGTGGTCCATGGATGAGAACTATGCTGTGTGTTTCCCTTCAGAAATGTAGTTAAATCCCATGCTCTGAGTCTTACTTCAAGCAAGAGTTCATTTCAGGTAAGGGCAGTCACTTTTCATTTCAAAGGAACTACATCATTCACAAAGCTCACACGTTTCTCATCTTAACTGACAAGCATTGTATGTTAGAGGACCAGTGCTTTGTATCAGTTTCAGAAGCAGAGTTGGACTAGATATGGTCCGTATGTGTAGGAACACCGTTCTTTTGTTCTCAGCAAACTCACGTTTCCTGTTGTCTTAGAGACTCTAGAAAGCAAGATCGTGCTTCTTATTCTAAAGCAGAGTGTGATCAATGGATGAGAACACTGCTGTGTGTTTCACTTCAGGAATGGAGTTAAATCCCAGGCTCTGAGTCTTCCTACAAGCAAGACTTCGTTTCAGGTAAGGGCAGTCAGTTTTCTGTACAAATGAACTACATCGATCACAAAGCTCACACGTTTCTCATCTTAACTGACAAGCATTGTATGTTAGAGGACCAGTGCTTTGTATCAGTTTCAGAAGCAGAGTTGGACTAGATATGGTCCGTATGTGTAGGAAACACCGTTCTTTTGTTCTCAGCACACTCAAGTTTCCTGCTGTCTTAGAGACTTTAGAAAGCAAGAGCGTGCTACTCGCTCTAAAGCAGAGTGTGATCCATGGATGAGAACTATGCTGTGTGTTTCCCTTCAGAAAAGGCGTTAAATCAAGGCTCTGTGTCTTCCTACAAGCAAGACTTCGTTTCAGGTAAGGGCAGTCACTTCAGCTCAAACGAACTACATCGTTCACGGAGCTCACATGTTTCTCATCTTACCAGACAAGCATTGGATGTTAGACAACCAGTGCTTTGTATCAGTTTCAGAAGCAGATTTGGACTATATAATGTCCGTATGTGTAGGAAACACCGTTCTTTTGTTCTCAGCACACTCACGTTTCCTGCTTTCTTAGAGACTCTAGAAAGCAAGAGCGTGCTTCTTATTCTAAAGCAGAGTGTGTTCAATGGATGATTACACTGCTTTGTGTTTTACTTCAGAAATGGAGTTAAATCCCAGGCTCTGAGCCTTCCTACAAGCAAGACTTCAATTCAGGTAAGGGCAGTCACTTTTCTGCTCTAACGTACTACATCTTTCACGAAGCTCACACATTTCTCATCTTAACTGACAAGCATTGGATGTTAGAAGGTCAGTGCTTTGTATCAGTTTCAGAAGCAGATTTGGACTACATATGGTCCATAAGTGTAGGAAACACCGTTCTTTTGTTCTGGGCACACTGAGATTTCCTGCTGTATTAGAGACTCTAGAAAGCAAGAGTGTGCTTCTCGCTCTAAAGCAGAGTGTGATCCATGGATGAGAACTATGCTGTGTGTTTCCCTTCAGAAATGGAGTTAAATCCCAGGCTTTGAGTCTTACTACAAGCAAGACTTCGTTTCAGGTAAGGGCAGTCACTTTTCAGTTCAAAGGAACTACATCATTCACAAAACTCACACGTTTCTCATCTTAACTGACAAGCATTGGATGTTAGAGGACCAGTGCTTTGTATCAGTTTCAGAAGCAGAGTTGGACTAGATATGGTCAATATGTTTAGGAAACACCGTTCTTTTGTTCTCAGCAAACTCACGTTTCCTGTTGTCTTAGAGACTCTAGAAAGCAAGAGCGTGCTTCTTATTCTAAAGCAGAGTGTGATCAATGGATGATTACTCTGCTGTCTGTTTTACTTCAGAAATGGAGTTAAATCCCAGGCTCTGACCCTTCCTACAAGCATGATTTCAATTCAGGTAAGGGCAGTCACATTTCTGCTCAAACGAACTACATCGTTCACGAAGCTCACACGTTTCTCATCTTAACTGACAAGCATTGGATGTTAGAGGGTCAGTGCTTTGTATCAGTTTCAGAAGCAGATTTGGACTACATATGGTCCATATGTGTAGGAAACACCGTTCTTTTTGTCTGGGCACACTCAGATTTCCTGCTGTATTAGAGACTCTAGAAAGCAAGAGTGTGCTACTCGCTCTAAAGCAGAGTGTGATCCATGGATGAGAACTATGCTGTGTGTTTCCCTTCAGAAATGGAGTTAAATCCCAGGCTTTGAGTCTTACTACAAGCAAGACTTCGTTTCAGGTAAGGGCAGTCACTTTTCAGTTCAAAGGAACTACATCATTCACAAAAATCACACGTTTCTCATCTTAACTGACAAGCATTGGATGTTAGAGGACCAGTGCTTTGTATCAGTTTCAAAAGCAGAGTTGGACTAGATATGGTCAATATGTTTAGGAAACACCGTTCTTTTGTTCTCAGCAAACTCACGTTTCCTGTTGTCTTAGAGACTCTAGAAAGCAAGAGCGTGCTTCTTATTCTAAAGCAGAGTGTGATCAATGGATGATTACACTGCTGTCTGTTTTACTTCAGAAATGGAGTTAAATCCCAGGCTCTGAGCCTTCCCACAAGCATGATTTCAATTCAGGTAAGGGCAGTCACATTTCTGCTCAAACGAACTACATCGTTCACGAAGCTCACACGTTTCTCATCTTAACTGACAAGCATTGGATGTTAGAGGGTCAGTGCTTTGTATCAGTTTCAGAAGCAGATTTGGACTACATATGGTCCATATGTGTAGGAAACACCGTTCTTTTTGTCTGGGCACACTCAGATTTCCTGCTGTATTAGAGACTCTAGAAAGCAAGAGTGTGCTTCTCGCTCTAAAGCAGAGTGTGGTCCATGGATGAGAACTATGCTGTGTGTTTCCCTTCAGAAATGTAGTTAAATCCCATGCTCTGAGTCTTACTTCAAGCAAGAGTTCGTTTTAGGTAAGGGCAGTCACTTTTCATTTCAAAGGAACTACATCATTCACAAAGCTCACACGTTTCTCATCTTAACTGACAAGCATTGGATGTTAGAGGACCAGTGTTTTGTATCAGTTTCAGAAGCAGAGTTGGACTAGATATGGTCCGTATGTGTAGGAAACACCGTTCTTTTGTTCTCAGCAAACTCACGTTTCCTGTTGTCTTAGAGACTCTAGAAAGCAAGATCGTGCTTCTTATTCTAAAGCAGAGTGTGATCAATGGATGAGAACACTGCTGTGTGTTTCACTTCAGGAATGGAGTTAAATCCCAGGCTCTGAGTCTTCCTACAAGCAAGACTTCGTTTCAGGTAAGGGCAGTCTGTTTTCTGCTCAAATGAACTACATCGATCACAAAGCTCACACTTTTCTCATCTTAACTGACAAGCATTGGATGTTATTGGACCAGTGCTTTGTATCAGTTTCAGACGAAGCATTGGACTAGATAGGGTCCGTATGTGTAGGAAACACCGTTCTTTTGTTCTGAGCACACTCATGTTTCCTGCTCTCTTAGAGAATCTAGAAAGCAAGGGCGTGCTTCTCGCTCTACAGCACAGTGTGATCCATGGATGAGAACTATGCTGTGTGTTTTCTTCAGAAATGGAGTTAAATCCCAGGCGCGGTGTATTACTACAAGCAAGACGTCGTTTCAGGTAAGGGCAGTCACTTTTCTGCTCAAACGAACTACATCGTTTACTGAGCTCACAAGTTTCTCATCTTAACAGACAATCATTGGATGTTAGAGGAACAGTGCTTGGTATCACTTTCAGAAGCAGAGTTGGACTATATAATGTCCCTATGTGTAGGAAACACAGTTCTTTTGTTCTCAGCACACTCACGTTTCCTGCTGTCTTAGAGACTCTAGAAAGCAAGAGCGTGCTTCTCGCTCTACAGCAGAGTTTGATCAATGGATGATTACACTGCTGTGTGTTTTACTTCAGAAATGGAGTTAAATCCCTGCCTCTGAGTCTTCCTACAAGCAAGACTTCGTTTCAGGAAAGTGCAGTCAGTTTTCTGCTCAAACGAACTACATCGTTCACGAAGCTCACACGTTTCTCATCTTAACAGACAAGCATTGGATGTTAGAGGGTCAGTGCTTTGTATCAGTTTCAGAAGCAGAATTGGACTACATATGGTCCATATGTGTAGGAAACACCATTCTTTTGTTCTGGGCACACTCAGATTTCCTGCTGTATTAGAGACTCTAGAAAGCAAGAGTGTGCTTCTCGCTCTAAAGCAGAGTGTGATCCATGGATGAGAACTATGCTGTGTGTTTCCCTTCAGAAATGGAGTTAAATCCCAGGCTTTGAGTCTTACTACAAGCAAGACTTCGTATCAGGTAAGGGCAGTCACTTTTCAGTTCAAAGGAACTACATCATTCACAAAACTCACACGTTTCTCATCTTAACTGACAAGCATTGGATGTTAGAGGACCAGTGCTTTGTATCAGTTTCAGAAGCAGAGTTGGACTAGATATGGTCCATATGTTTAGGAAACACCGTTCTTTTGTTCTCAGCAAACTCACGTTTCCTGTTGTCTTAGAGACTCTAGAAAGCAAGAGCGTGCTTCTTATTCTAAAGCAGAGTGTGATCAATGGATGATTACACTGCTGTCTGTTTTACTTCAGAAATGGAGTTAAATCCCAGGCTCTGAGCCTTCCTACAAGCATGATTTCAATTCAGGTATGGGCAGTCACATTTCTGCTCAAACGAACTACATCGTTCACAAAGCTCACACGTTTCTCATCTTAACTGACAAGCATTGGATGTTAGAGGACCTGTGGTTTGTTTCAGTTTCAGAAGCAGGGTTGAACTAGATATGGTCCGTATATTTAGGAAACACCGTTCTTTTGTTCTGAGCACACTCAGGTTTCCTGCTGTATTAGAGAATCTAGAAAGCAAGAGCGTGCTTCTCGCTCTACAGCAGAGTGTGATCAATGGATGATTACACTGCTGTCTGTTTTACTTCAGAAATGGTGTTAAATCCCAGGCTCTGAGCCTTCCTACAAGCATGATTTCAATTCAGGTAAGGGCAGTCACATTTCTGCTCAAACGAACTACATCGATCACAAAGCTCACACTTTTCTCATATTAACTGACAAGCATTGGATGTTATTGGACCAGTGCTTTGAATCAGTTTCAGACGAAGCATTGGACTAGATAGGGTCCGTATGTGTAGGAAACACTGTTCTTTTGTTCTGGGCACACTCAGATTTCCTGCTGTATTAGAGACTCTAGAAAGCAAGAGCGTGCTACTCGCTCTAAAGCAGAGTGTGATCCATGGATTAGAACTATGCTGTGTGTTTACTTCAGAAATGGAGTTAAATCCCAGGCGCGGTGTATTACTACAAGCAAGATGTCGTTTCAGGTAAGGGCAGTCACTTTTCAGCTCAAACGAACTACATCGTTTACTGAGCTCACAAGTTCCTCATCTTAACAGACAAGCATTGGATGTTAGAGGCACAGTGCTTTGTATCACTTTCAGAAGCAGAGTTGGACTATATAATGTCCCTATGTGTAGGAAACACAGTTCTTTTGTTCTCAGCACACTCACGTTTCCTGCTGTCTTAGAGACTCTAGAAAGCAAGAGCGTGCTTCTCGCTCTACAGCAGAGTGTGATCAATGGATGATTACACTGCTGTGTGTTTTACTTCAGAAATGGAGTTAAATCCCTGGCTCTGAGTCTTCCTACAAGCAAGACTTCGTTTCAGGTAAGTGCAGTCACTTTTCTGCTCAAACGAACTACATCGTTCACGAAGCTCACACGTTTCTCATCTTAACAGACAAGCATTGGATGTTAGAGGGTCAGTGCTTTGTAACAGTTTCAGAAGCAGATTTGGACTACATATGGTCCATATGTGTAGGAAACACTGTTCTTTTGTTCTGGGCACACTCAGATTTCCTGCTGTATTAGAGACTCTAGAAAGCAAGAGTGTGCTTCTCGCTCTAAAGCAGAGTGTGATCCATGGATGAGAATTATGCTGTGTGTTTCCCTTCAGTAATGGACTTAAATCCCAGGCTCTGTGTCTTACTACAAGCAAGACTTCGTTTCAGGTAAGGGCAGTCACTTTTCAGTTCAAAGGAACTACATCGTTCACAAAGCTCACACGTTTCTCATCTTAACTGACAAGCATTGGATGTTAGAGGACCAGTGCTTTGTATCAGTTTCAGAAGCAGAGTTGGACTATATAATGTCCGTATGTGTAGGAAACTCCGTTCTTTTGTTCTCAGCACACTCATGTTTCCTGCTTTCTTAGAGAATCTAGAAAGCAAGAGCGTGCTTCTTATTCTAAAGCAGAGTGTGATCAATGGATGATTACACTGCTTTGTGTTTTACTTCAGAAATGGAGTTAAATCCCAGGCTCTGAGCCTTCCTACAAGCAAGTCTTCAATTAAGGTAAGGGCAGTCACTTTTCTGCTCAAAAGAACTACATCGTTCACGAAGCTCACACGTTTCTCATCTTAAAAGACAAGCATTGGATGTTAGAGGGTCAGTGCTTTGTATCAGTTTCAGAAGCAGATTTGGACTACATATGGTCCATATGTGTAGGAAACACCGTTCTATTGTTCTGGGCACACTCAGATTTCCTGCTGTGTTAGAGACTCTAGAAAGCAAGAGTGTGCTTCTCGCTCTAAAGCAGAATGTGATCCATGGATGAGAACTATGCTGTGTGTTTCCCTTCAGAAATGGAGTTAAATCCCATGCTTCTTGTCTTACTACAAGCAAGACTTCGTTTCAGGTAAGGGCAGGCACTTTTCAGCTCAAACGAACTACATCGTTCACGAAGCTCACACGTTTCTCATCTTAACTGACAAGCATTGGATGTTAGAGGACCAGTGCTTTGTATCTGTTTCAGAAGCAGTGTTGGACTACATATGGTCCATATGTGTACGAAACTCCGTTCTTTTGTTCTGAGCACACTCACGTTTCCTGCTGTCTTAGAGACTTTAGAAAGCAAGAGCGTGCTTCTCGCTCTACAGCAGAGTGTCATCCATGGATGAGAACTATGCTGTGTGTTTCCCTTCAGAAACGGAGTTAAATCCCAGGCGCGGTGTATTATTACAAGCAAGACGTCGTTTCAGGTAAGGGCAGTCACTTTTCTTTTCAAAGGAACTACATCATTCACAAAGCTCACACGTTTCTCATCTTAACTGACAAGCATTGGATGTTAGAGGACCAGTGCTTTGTATCTGTTTCAGAAGCAGTGTTGGACTAGATATGGTCCATATGTGTAGGAAACTACGTTCTTTTGTTCTGAGCACACTCACGTTTCCTGCTGTCTTAGAGACTTAGAAAGCAAGAGCGTGCTTCTCGCTCTAAAGCAGAGTGTCATCCTTGGTTGAAAACTATGCTGTGTGTATCCCTTCAGAAAAGGAGTTAAATCCCAGGCTCTATGTCTTCCTACAGGCAAGACTTCGTTTCAGGTAAGGGCAGTCACTTTTCAGCTCAAACGAACTACATCGTTCATGAAGCTCACACGTTTCTCATCTTACCAGACAAGCATTGGATGTTAGACAACCAGTGCTTTGTATCAGTTTCAGAAGCAGAGTTGGACTATATAATGTCCGTATGTGTAGGAAACACCGTTCTTTTGTTCTCACCACACTCACGTTTCCTGCTTTCTTAGAGACTCTAGAAAGCAAGAGCGTGCTTCTTATTCTAAAGCAGAGTGTGATCAATGGATGATTACACTGCTTTGTGTTTTACTTCAGAAATGGAGTTAAATCCCAGGCTCTGAGCCTTCCTACAAGCAAGACTTCAATTCAGGTAAGGGCAGTCACTTTTCTGCTCAAACGAACTACATCGTTCACGAAGCTCACACGTTTCTCATCTTAACTGACAAGCATTGGATGTTAGAAGGTCAGTGCTTTGTATCAGTTTCAGAAGCAGATTTGGACTACATATGGTCCATAAGTGTAGGAAACACCGTTCTTTTGTTCTGGGCACACTGAGATTTCCTGCTGTATTAGAGACTCTAGAAAGCAAGAGTGTGCATCTCGCTCTAAAGCAGAGTGTGATCCATGGATGAGAACTATGCTTTTTGTTTCCCTTCAGAAATGGAGTTAAATCCCATGCTCTGAGTCTTACTTCAAGCAAGAGTTCGTTTCAGGTAAGGGCAGTCACTTTTCATTTCAAAGGAACTACATCATTCACAAAGCTCACACGTTTCTCATCTTAACTGACAAGCATTGTATGTTATAGGACCAGTGCTTTGTATCAGTTTCAGAAGCAGAGTTGGACTAGATATGGTCCGTATGTTTAGGAAACACCGTTCTTTTGTTCTCAGCAAACTCACGTTTCCTGTTGTCTTAGAGACTCTAGAAAGCAAGAGCGTGCTTCTTATTTTAAAGCAGAGTGTGATCAATGGATGATTACACTGCTGTCTGTTTTACTTCAGAAATGGAGTTAAATCCCAGGCTCTGAGCCTCCCTACACGCATGATTTCAATTCAGGTAAGGGCAGTCACATTTCTGCTCAAACGAACTACATCGTTCACGAAGCTCACACGTTTCTCATCTTAACTGACAAGCATTGGATGTTAGAGGGTCAGTGCTTTGTATCAGTTTCAGAAGCAGATTTGGACTAGATATGGTCCGTATGTGTAGGAAACACCGTTCTTTTGTTCTCAGCAAACTCACGTTTCCTGTTGTCTTAGAGACTCTAGAAAGCAAGATCGTTCTTCTTATTCTAAAGCAGAGTGTGATCAATGGATGAGAACACTGCTGTGTGTTTCACTTCAGGAATGGAGTTAAATCCCAGGCTCTGAGTCTTCCTACAAGCAAGACTTCGTTTCAGGTAAGGGCAGTCAGTTTTCTGCTCAAATGAACTACATCGATCACAAAGCTCACACTTTTCTCATCTTAACTGACAAGCATTGGATGTTATTGGACCAGTGCTTTGTATCAGTTTCAGAAGAAGCGTTGGACTAGATAGGGTCTGTATGTGTAGGAAACACCGTTCTTTTGTTCTGAGCACACTCACTTTTCCTGCTCTCTTAGAGAATCTAGAAAGCAAGATCGTGCTTCTCGCTCTACAGCACAGTGTGATCCATGGATGAGAACTATGCTGTGTGTTTACTTCAGAAATGGAGTTATATCCCAGGCACGGTGTATTATTACAAGCAAGATGTCGTTTCAGGTAAGGGCAGTCACTTTTCAGCTCAAACGAACTACATCGTTCACTGAGCTCACAAGTTTCTCATCTTAACAGACAAGCATTGGATGTTAGAGGAACAGTGCTTTGTATCACTTTCAGAAGCAGAGTTGGACTATAAAATGTCCCTATGTGTAGGAAACACAGTTCTTTGTTCTCAGCAAACTCACGTTTCCTGTTGTCTTAGAGACTCTAGAAAGCAAGATCGTTCTTCTTATTCTAAAGCAGAGTGTGATCAATGGATGATTACACCGCTTTGTGTTTTACTTCAGAAATGGAGTTAAATCCCAGGCTCTGAGCCTTCCTACAAGCAAGACTTCAATTCAGGTAAGGGCAGTCACTTTTCTGCTCAAACGAACTACATCGTTCACGAAGCTCACACGTTTCTCATCTTAAATGACAAGCATTGGATGTTAGAAGGTCAGTGCTTTGTATCAGTTTCAGAAGCAGATTTGGACTACATATGGTCCATAAGTGTAGGAAACACCGTTCTTTTGTTCTGGGCACACTGAGATTTCCTGCTGTATTAGAGACTCTAGAAAGCAAGAGTGTGCATCTCGCTCTAAAGCAGAGTGTGATCCATGGATGAGAACTATGCTTTTTGTTTCCCTTCAGAAATGGAGTTAAATGCCAGGCTTTGAGTCTTACTACAAGCAAGACTTCGTTTCAGGTAAGGGCAGTCACTTTTCAGTTCAAAGGAACTACATCATTCACAAAACTCACACGTTTCTCATCTTAACAGACAAGCATTGGATGTTAGAGGACCAGTGCTTTGTATCAGGTTCAGAAGCAGAGTTGGACAAGATATGGTCCATATGTTTAGGAAACACCGTTCTTTTGTTCTCAGCAAACTCACGTTTCCTGTTGTCTTAGAGACTCTAGAAAGCAAGAGCGTGCTTCTTATTCTAAAGCAGAGTGTGATCAATGGATGATTACACTGCTGTCTGTTTTACTTCAGAAATGGAGTTAAATCCCAGGCTCTGAGCCTTCCTACAAGCATGATTTCAATTCAGGTAAGGGCAGTCACATTTCTGCTCAAACGAACTACATCGTTCACGAAGCTCACACGTTTCTCATCTTAACTGACAAGCATTGGATGTTAGAGGGTCAGTGCTTTGTATCAGTTTCAGAAGCAGATTTGGACTACATATGGTCCATATGTGTAGGAAACACGGTTCTTTTTGTCTGGGCACACTCAGATTTCATGCTGTATTAGAGACTCTAGAAAGCAAGAGTGTGCTTCTCGCTCTAAAGCAGAGTGTGGTCCATGGATGAGAACTATGCTGTGTGTTTCCCTTCAGAAATGTAGTTAAATCCCATGCTCTGAGTCTTACTTCAAGCAAGAGTTCGTTTCAGGTAAGGGCAGTCACTTTTCATTTCAAAGGAACTACATCATTCACAAAGCTCACACGTTTCTCATCTTAACTGACAAGCATTGTATGTTATAGGACCAGTGCTTTGTATCAGTTTCAGAAGCAGAGTTGGACTAGATATGGTCCGTATGTTTAGGAAACACCGTTCTTTTGTTCTCAGCAAACTCACGTTTCCTGTTGTCTTAGAGACTCTAGAAAGCAAGAGCGTGCTTCTTATTTTAAAGCAGAGTGTGATCAATGGATGATTACACTGCTGTCTGTTTTACTTCAGAAATGGAGTTAAATCCCAGGCTCTGAGCCTCCCTACACGCATGATTTCAATTCAGGTAAGGGCAGTCACATTTCTGCTCAAACGAACTACATCGTTCACGAAGCTCACACGTTTCTCATCTTAACTGACAAGCATTGGATGTTAGAGAGTCAGTGCTTTGTATCAGTTTCAGAAGCAGATTTGGACTACATATGGTCCATATGTGTAGGAAACTCCGTTCTTTTTGTCTGGGCACACTCAGATTTCCTGCTGTATTAGAGACTCTAGAAAGCAAGAGTGTGCTTCTCGCTCTAAAGCAGAGTGTGGTCCATGGATGAGAACTATGCTGTGTGTTTCCCTTCAGAAATGTAGTTAAATCCCATGCTCTGAGTCTTACTTCAAGCAAGAGTTCGTTTCATGTAAGGGCAGTCACTTTTCATTTCAAAGGAACTACATCATTCACAAAGCTCACACGTTTCTCATCTTAACTGACAAGCATTGTATGTTAGAGGACCAGTGCTTTGTATCAGTTTCAGAAGCAGAGTTGGACTAGATATGGTCCGTATGTGTAGGAAACACCGTTCTTTTGTTCTCAGCAAACTCACGTTTCCTGTTGTCTTAGAGACTCTAGAAAGCAAGATCGTTCTTCTTATTCTAAAGCAGAGTGTGATCAATGGATGAGAACACTGCTGTGTGTTTCACTTCAGGAATGGAGTTAAATCCCAGGCTCTGAGTCTTCCTACAAGCAAGACTTCGTTTCAGGTAAGGGCAGTCAGTTTTCTGCTCAAATGAACTACATCGATCACAAAGCTCACACTTTTCTCATCTTAACTGACAAGCATTGGATGTTATTGGACCAGTGCTTTGTATCAGTTTCAGAAGAAGCGTTGGACTAGATAGGGTCCGTATGTGTAGGAAACACCGTTCTTTTGTTCTGAGCACACTCACTTTTCCTGCTCTCTTAGAGAATCTAGAAAGCAAGATCGTGCTTCTCGCTCTACAGCACAGTGTGATCCATGGATGAGAACTATGCTGTGTGTTTACTTCAGAAATGGAGTTTTATCCCAGGCGCGGTGTATTATTACAAGCAAGATGTCGTTTCAGGTAAGGGCAGTCACTTTTCAGCTCAAACGAACTACATCGTTCACTGAGCTCACAAGTTTCTCATCTTAACAGACAAGCATTGGATGTTAGAGGAACAGTGCTTTGTTTCACTTTCAGAAGCAGAGTTGGACTATAAAATGTCCCTATGTGTAGGAAACACAGTTCTTTTGTTCTCAGCACACTCACGTTTCCTGCTGTCTTAGAGACTCTAGAAAGCAAGAGCGTGCTTCTCGCTCTACAGCAGAGTGTGATCAATGGATGATTACACTGCTGTGTGTTTTACTTCAGAAATGGAGTTAAATCCCTGGCTCTGAGTCTTCCTACAAGCAAGAATTCTTTTCAGGTAAGGGCACTCACTTTCATGCTCAAACGAACTACCTTGTTCACGAAGCTCACACGTTTCTCATCTTAACAGACAAGTATTGGATGTTAGAGGGTCAGTGCTTTGTATCAGTTTCAGAAGCAGATTTGGACTACATATGGTCCATATGTGTAGGAAACACCGTTCTATTGTTCTGGGCACACTCAGATTTCCTGCTGTGTTAGAGACTCTAGAAAGCAAGAGTGTGCTTCTCGCTCTAAAGCAGAATGTGATCCATGGATGAGAACTATGCTGTGTGTTTCCCTTCAGAAATGGAGTTAAATCCCATGCTTCTTGTCTTACTACAAGCAAGACTTCTTTTCAGGTAAGGGCAGGCACTTTTCAGCTCAAACGAACTACATCGTTCACGAAGCTCACACGTTTCTCATCTTAACTGACAAGCATTGGATGTTAGAGGACCAGTGCTTTGTATCTGTTTCAGAAGCAGTGTTGGACTACATATGGTCCATATGTGTACGAAACTCCGTTCTTTTGTTCTGAGCACACTCACGTTTCCTGCTGTCTTAGAGACTTTAGAAAGCAAGAGCGTGCTTCTCGCTCTACAGCAGAGTGTCATCCATGGATGAGAACTATGCTGTGTGTTTCCCTTCAGAAACGGAGTTAAATCCCAGGCGCGGTGTATTATTACAAGCAAGACGTCGTTTCAGGTAAGGGCAGTCACTTTTCAGCTCAAACGAACTACATCGTTCACTGAGCTCACAAGTTTCTCATCTTAACAGACAAGCATTGGATGTTAGAGGAACAGTGCTTTGTATCACTTTCAGAAGCAGAGTTGGACTATATAATGTCCGTATGTGTAGGAAACACCGTTCTTTTGTTCTCAGCACACTCACGTTTCCTGCTGTCTTAGAGACTCTAGAAAGCAAGAGCGTGCTTCTCGCTCTACAGCAGAGTGTGATCAATGGATGATTACACTGCTGTGTGTTTTACTTCAGAAATGGAGTTAAATCCCTGGCTCTGAGTCTTCCTACAAGCAAGACTTCGTTTCAGGTAAGGGCACTCACTTTTATGCTCAAACGAACTACCTTGTTGACGAAGCTCACACGTTTCTCATCTTAACAGACAAGCATTGGATGTTAGAGGGTCAGTGCTTTGTATCAGTTTCAGAAGCAGATTTGGACTACATATGGTCCATATGTGTAGGAAACACTGTTCTTTTGTTCTGGGCACACTCAGATTTCCTGCTGTATTAGAGACTCTAGAAAGCAAGAGTGTGCTTCTCGCTCTAAAGCAGAGTGTGATCCATGGATGAGAACTATGCTGTGTGTTTCCCTTCAGAAATGGAGTTAAATCCCATGCTCAGAGTCTTACTACAAGCAAGACTTCGTTTCAGGTAAGGGCAGTCACTTTTCTTTTCAAAGGAACTACATCATTCACAAAGCTCACACGTTTCTCATCTTAACTGACAAGCATTGGATGTTAGAGGACCAGTGCTTTGTATCTGTTTCAGAAGCAGTGTTGGACTAGATATGGTCCATATGTGTAGGAAACTCCGTTCTTTTGTTCTGAGCACACTCACGTTTCCTGCTGTCTTAGAGACTTAGAAAGCAAGAGCGTGCTTCTCGCTCTAAAGCAGAGTGTCATCCTTGGTTGAAAACTATGCTGTGTGTATCCCTTCAGAAAAGAAGTTAAATCCCAGGCTCTATGTCTTCCTACAGGCAAGACTTCGTTTCAGGTAAGGGCAGTCACTTCAGCTCAAACGAACTACATCGTTCACGGAGCTCACACGTTTCTCATCTTACCAGACAATCATTGGATGTTAGAGGACCAGTGCTTTGTATCAGTTTCAGAAGCAGAGTTGGACTATATAATGTCCGTATGTGTAGGAAACACCGTTCTTTTGTTCTCAGCACACTCACGTTTCCTGCTTTCTTAGAGACTCTAGAAAGCAAGAGCGTGCTTCTTATTCTAAAGCAGAGTGTGATCAATGGATGATTACACTTCTTTGTGTTTTACTTCAGAAATGGAGTTAAATCCCAGGCTCTGAGCCTTCCTACAAGCAAGACTTCAATTCAGGTAAGGGCAGTCACTTTTCTGCTCAAACGAACTACATCGTTCACGAAGCTCACACGTTTCTCATCTTACCTGACAAGCATTGGATGTTAGAAGGTCAGTGCTTTGTATCAGTTTCAGAAGCAGATTTGGACTACATATGGTCCATAAGTGTAGGAAACACCGTTCTTTTGTTCTGGGCACACTGAGATTTCCTGCTGTATTAGAGACTCTAGAAAGCAAGAGTGTGCATCTCGCTCTAAAGCAGAGTGTGATCCATGGATGAGAACTATGCTGTGTGTTTCCCTTCAGAAATGGAGTTAAATCCCAGGCTTTGAGTCTTACTACAAGCAAGACTTCATTTCAGGTAAGGGCAGTCACTTTTCAGTTCAAAGGAACTACATCATTCACAAAACTCACACGTTCCTCATCTTAACTGACAAGCATTGGATGTTAGAGGACCTGTGCTTTGTATCAGGTTCAGAAGCAGAGTTGGACTAGATATGGTCCATATGTTTAGGAAACACCGTTCTTTTGTTCTCAGCAAACTCACGTTTCCTGTTGTCTTAGAGACTCTAGAAAGCAAGAGCGTGCTTCTTATTCTAAAGCAGAGTGTGATCAATGGATGATTACACTGCTGTCTGTTTTACTTCAGAAATGGAGTTAAATCCCAGGCTCTGAGCCTTCCTACAAGCATGATTTCAATTCAGGTAAGCGCAGTCACATTTCTGCTCAAACGAACTACATCGTTCACGAAGCTCACACGTTTCTCATCTTAACTGACAAGCATTGGATGTTAGAGGGTCAGTGCTTTGTATCAGTTTCAGAAGCAGATTTGGACTACATATGGTCCATATGTGTAGGAAACACCGTTCTTTTTGTCTGGGCACACTCAGATTTCCTGCTGTATTAGAGACTCTAGAAAGCAAGAGTGTGCTTCTCGCTCTAAAGCAGAGTGTGGTCCATGGATGAGAACTATGCTGTGTGTTTCCCTTCAGAAATGTAGTTAAATCCCATGCTCTGAGTCTTACTTCAAGCAAGAGTTCGTTTCAGGTAAGGGCAGTCACTTTTCATTTCAAAGGAACTACATCATTCACAAAGCTCACACGTTTCTCATCTTAACTGACAAGCATTGTATGTTAGAGGACCAGTGCTTTGTATCAGTTTCAGAAGCAAAGTTGGACTAGATATGGTCCGTATGTGTAGGAAACACCGTTTTTTGTTCTCAGCAAACTCACGTTTCCTGTTGTCTTAGAGACTCTAGAAAGCAAGATCGTTCTTCTTATTCTAAAGCAGAGTGTGATCAATGGATGAGAACACTGCTGTGTGTTTCACTTCAGGAATGGAGTTAAATCCCAGGCTCTGAGTCTTCCTACAAGCAAGACTTCGTTTCAGGTAAGGGCAGTCAGTTTTCTGCTGAAATGAACTACATCGATCACAAAGCTCACACTTTTCTCATCTTAACTGACAAGCATTGGATGTTATTGGACCAGTGCTTTGTATCAGTTTCAGAAGAAGCGTTGGACTAGATAGGGTCTGTATGTGTAGGAAACACCGTTCTTTTGTTCTGAGCACACTCATTTTTCCTGCTCTCTTAGAGAATCTAGAAAGCAAGATCGTGCTTCTCGCTCTACAGCACAGTGTGATCCATGGATGAGAACTATGCTGTGTGTTTACTTCAGAAATGGAGTTATATCCCAGGCGCGGTGTATTATTACAAGCAAGATGTCGTTTCAGGTAAGAGCAGTCACTTTTCAGCTCAAACGAACTACATCGTTCACTGAGCTCACAAGTTTCTCATCTTAACAGACAAGCATTGGATGTTAGAGGAACAGTGCTTTGTATCACTTTCAGAAGCAGAGTTGGACTATAAAATGTCCCTATGTGTAGGAAACACAGTTCTTTTGTTCTCAGCACACTCACGTTTCCTGCTGTCTTAGAGACTCTAGAAAGCAAGAGCGTGCTTCTCGCTCTACAGCAGAGTGTGATCAATGGATGATTACACTGCTGTGTGTTTTACTTCAGAAATGGAGTTAAATCCCTGGCTCTGAGTCTTCCTACAAGCAAGAATTCTTTTCAGGTAAGGGCACTCACTTTTATGCTCAAACGAACTACCTTGTTCACGAAGCTCACACGTTTCTCATCTTAACAGACAAGCATTGGATGTTAGAGGGTCAGTGCTTTGTATCAGTTTCAGAAGCAGATTTGGACTACATATGGTGCATATGTGTAGGAAACACTGTTCTTTTGTTCTGGGCACACTCAGATTTCCTGCTGTATTAGAGACTCTAGAAAGCAAGAGTGTGCTTCTCGCTCTAAAGCAGAGTGTGATCCATGGATGAGAATTATGCTGTGTGTTTCCCTTCAGTAATGGACTTAAATCCCAGGCTCTGTGTCTTACTACAAGCAAGACTTCGTTTCAGGTAAGGGCAGTCACTTTTCAGTTCAAAGGAACTACATCGTTCACAAAGCTCACACGTTTCTCATCTTAACTGACAAGCATTGGATGTTAGAGGACCAGTGCTTTGTATCAGTTTCAGAAGCAGAGTTGGACTAGATATGGTCCGTATGTGTAGGAAACACCGTTCTTTTGTTCTCAGCACACACAAGTTTCCTGCTGTCTTAGAGACTTTAGAAAGCAAGAGCGTGCTACTCGCTCTAAAGCAGAGTGTGATCCATGGATGAGAACTATGCTGTGTGTTTCCCTTCAGAAAAGGCGTTAAATCCAGGCTCTGTGTCTTCCTACAAGCAAGACTTCGTTTCAGGTAAGGGCAGTCACTTCAGCTCAAACGAACTACATCGTTCACGGAGCTCACACGTTTCTCATCTTACCAGACAAGCATTGGATGTTAGACAACCAGTGCTTTGTATCAGTTTCAGAAGCAGAGTTGGACTAGATATGGTCCATATGTTTAGGAAACACCGTTCTTTTGTTCTCAGCAAACTCACGTTTCCTGCTTTCTTAGAGACTCTAGAAAGCAAGAGCGTGCTTCTTATTCTAAAGCAGAGTGTGATCAATGGATGATTACACTGCTGTCTGTTTTACTTCAGAAATGGAGTTAAATCCCAGGCTCTGAGCCTTCCTACAAGCATGATTTCAATTCAGGTAAGGGCAATCACATTTCTGCTCAAACGAACTACATCGTTCACGAAGCTCACACGTTTCTCATCTTAACTGACAAGCATTGGATGTTAGAGGGTCAGTGCTTTGTATCAGTTTCAGAAGCAGATTTGGACTACATATGGTCCATATGTGTAGGAAACACCGTTCTTTTTGTCTGGGCACACTCAGATTTCCTGCTGTATTAGAGACTCTAGAAAGCAAGAGTGTGCTTCTCGCTCTAAAGCAGAGTGTGATCCATGGATGAGAACTATGCTGTGTGTTTCCCTTCAGAAAAGGCGTTAAATCCAGGCTCTGTGTCTTCCTACAAGCAAGACTTCGTTTCAGGTAAGGGCAGTCACTTCAGCTCAAACAAACTACATCGTTCACGGAGCTCACACGTTTCTCATCTTACCAGACAAGCATTGGATGTTAGACAACCAGTGCATTGTATCAGTTTCAGAAGCAGATTTGGACTACATATGGTCCATATGTGTAGAAAACACTGTTCTTTTGTTCTGGGCACACTCAGATTTCCTGCTGTATTAGAGACTCTAGAAAGCAAGAGTGTGCATCTCGCTCTAAAGCAGAGTGTGATCCATGGATGAGAACTATGCTGTGTGTTTCCCTTCAGAAATGGACTTAAATCCCAGGCTCTGTGTCTTACTACAAGCAAGACTTCGTTTCAGGTAAGGGCAGTCACTTTTCAGTTCAAAGGAACTACATCATTCACAAAACTCCCACGTTTCTCATCGTAACTGACAAGCATTGGATGTTAGAGGACCAGTGCTTTGTATCAGTTTCAGAAGCAGAGTTGGACTAGATATGGTCCATATGTTTAGGAAACTCCGTTCTTTTGTTCTCAGCAAACTCACGTTTCCTGTTGTCTTAGAGACTCTAGAAAGCAAGATCGTGCTTCTTATTCTAAAGCAGAGTGTGATCAATGGATGATTACACTGCTGTCTGTTTTACTTCAGAATGGAGTTAAATCCCAGGCTCTGAGCCTTCCTACAAGCATGATTTCAATTCAGGTAAGGGCAGTCACTTCAGCTCAAACGAACTACATCGTTCACGGAGCTCACACGTTTCTCATCTTACCAGATAAGCATTGGATGTTAGACAACAAGTGCTTTGTATCAGTTTCAGAAGCAGAGTTGGACTATATAATGTCCGTATGTGTAGGAAACACCGTTCTTTTGTTCTCAGCACACTCACGTTTCCTGCTTTCTTAGAGACTCTAGAAAGCAAGAGCATGCTTCTTATTCTAAAGCAGAGTGTGATCAATGGATGATTACACTGCTTTGTGTTTTACTTCAGAAATGGAGTTAAATCCCAGGCTCTGAGCCTTCCTACAAGCAAGACTTCAATTCAGGTAAGGGCAGTCACTTTAATGCTCAAACGAACTACATCGTTCACGAAGCTCACACGTTTCTCATCTTAACTGACAAGCATTGGATGTTAGAAGGTCAGTGCTTTGTATCAGTTTCAGAAGCAGATTTGGACTACATATGGTCCATAAGTGTAGGAAACACCGTTCTTTTGTTCTGGGCACACTGAGATTTCCTGCTGTATTAGAGAATCTAGAAAGCAAGAGTGTGCTTCTCGCTCTAAAGCAGAGTGTGATCCATGGATGAGAACTATGCTGTGTGTTTCCCTTCAGAAATGGAGTTAAATCCCAGGCTTTGAGTCTTACTACAAGCAAGACTTCGTTTCAGGTAAGGGCAGTCACTTTTCAGTTCAAAGGAACTACATCATTCATAAAACTCACACGTTTCTCATCTTAACTGACAAGCATTGGATGTTAGAGGACCAGTGCATTGTATCAGTTTCAGAAGCAGAGTTGGACTAGATATGGTCCATATGTTTAGGAAACACCGTTCTTTTGTTCTCAGCAAACTCACGTTTCCTGCTTTCTTAGAGACTCTAGAAAGCAAGAGCGTGCTTCTTATTCTAAAGCAGAGTGTGATCAATGGATGATTACACTGCTGTCTGTTTTACTTCAGAAATGGAGTTAAATCCCAGGCTCTGAGCCTTCCTACAAGCATGATTTCAATTCAGGTAAGGGCAATCACATTTCTGCTCAAACGAACTACATCCTTCACGAAGCTCACACGTTTCTCATCTTAACTGACAAGCATTGGATGTTAGAGGGTCAGTGCTTTGTATCAGTTTCAGAAGCAGATTTGGACTACATATGGTCCATATGTGTAGGAAACACCGTTCTTTTTGTCTGGGCACACTCAGATTTCCTGCTGTATTAGAGACTCTAGAAAGCAAGAGTGTGCTTCTCGCTCTAAAGCAGAGTGTGGTCCATGGATGAGAACTATGCTGTGTGTTTTCCTTCAGAAATGTAGTTAAATCCCATGCTCTGAGTCTTACTTCAAGCAAGAGTTCGTTTCAGGTAAGGGCAGTCACTTTTCATTTCAAAGGAACTACATCATTCACAAAGCTCACACGTTTCTCATCTTAACTGACAAGCATTGGATGTTAGAGGACCAGTGCTTTGTATCAGTTTCAGAAGCAGAGTTGGACTAGATATGGTCCGTATGTGTAGGAAACACCGTTCTTTTGTTCTCAGCACACTCAAGTTTCCTGCTGTCTTAGAGACTTTAGAAAGCAAGAGCGTGCTACTCGCTCTAAAGCAGAGTGTGATCCATGGATGAGAACTATGCTGTGTGTTTCCCTTCAGAAAAGGCGTTAAATCCAGGCTCTGTGTCTTCCTACAAGCAAGACTTCGTTTCAGGTAAGGGCAGTCACTTCAGCTCAAACGAACTACATCGTTCACGGAGCTCACACGTTTCTCATCTTACCAGACAAGCATTGGATGTTAGACAACCAGTGCTTTGTATCAGTTTCAGAAGCAGATTTGGACTACATATGGTCCATATGTGTAGGAAACACTGTTCTTTTGTTCTGGGCACACTCAGATTTCCTGCTGTATTAGAGACTCTAGAAAGCAAGAGTGTGCATCTCGCTCTAAAGCAGAGTGTGATCCATGGATGAGAACTATGCTGTGTGTTTCCCTTCAGAAATGGACTTAAATTCCAGGCTCTGTGTCTTACTACAAGCAAGACTTCGTTTCAGGTAAGGGCAGTCACTTTTCAGTTCAAAGGAACTACATCATTCACAAAACTCACACGTTTCTCATCTTAACTGACAAGCATTGGATGTTAGAGGACCAGTGCTTTGTATCAGTTTCAGAAGCAGAGTTGGACTAGATATGGTCCATATGTTTAGGAAACACCGTTCTTTTGTTCTCAGCAATCTCACGTTTCCTGTTGTCTTAGAGACTCTAGAAAGCAAGATCGTGCTTCTTATTCTAAAGCAGAGTGTGATCAATGGATGATTACACTGCTGTCTGTTTTACTTCAGAATGGAGTTAAATCCCAGGCTCTGAGCCTTCCTACAAGCATGATTTCAATTCAGGTAAGGGCAGTCACTTCAGCTCAAACGAACTACATCGTTCACGGAGCTCACACGTTTCTCATCTTACCAGACAAGCATTGGATGTTAGACAACAAGTGCTTTGTATCAGTTTCAGAAGCAGAGTTGGACTATATAAGGTCCGTATGTGTAGGAAACACCGTTCTTTTGTTCTCAGCACACTCACGTTTCCTGCTTTCTTAGAGACTCTAGAAAGCAAGAGCATGCTTCTTATTCTAAAGCAGAGTGTGATCAATGGATGATTACACTGCTTTGTGTTTTACTTCAGAAATGGAGTTAAATCCCAGGCTCTGAGCCTTCCTACAAGCAAGACTTCAATTCAGGTAAGGGCAGTCACTTTAATGCTCAAACGAACTACATCGTTCACGAAGCTCACACGTTTCTCATCTTAACTGACAAGCATTGGATATTAGAAGGTCAGTGCTTTGTATCAGTTTCAGAAGCAGATTTGGACTACATATGGTCCATAAGTGTAGGAAACACCGTTCTTTTGTTCTGGGCATACTGAGATTTCCTGCTGTATTAGAGAATCTAGAAAGCAAGAGTGTGCTTCTCGCTCTAAAGCAGAGTGTGATCCATGGATGAGAACTATGCTGTGTGTTTCCCTTCAGAAATGGAGTTAAATCCCAGGCTTTGAGTCTTACTACAAGCAAGACTTCGTTTCAGGTAAGGGCAGTCACTTTTCAGTTCAAAGGAACTACATCATTCACAAAACTCACACGTTTCTCATCTTAACTGACAAGCATTGGATGTTAGAGGACCAGTGCTTTGTATCAGTTTCAGAAGCAGAGTTGGACTAGATATGGTCCATATGTTTAGGAAACACCGTTCTTTTGTTCTCAGCAAACTCCCGTTTCCTGTTGTCTTAGAGACTCTAGAAAGCAAGAGCGTGCTTCTTATTCTAAAGCAGAGTGTGATCAATGGATGATTACACTGCTGTCTGTTTTACTTCAGAAATGGAGTTAAATCCCAGGCTCTGAGCCTTCCTACAAGCATGATTTCAATTCAGGTAAGGGCAGTCACTTTTCTGCTCAAAAGAACTACATCGTTCACGAAGCTCACACGTTTCTCATCTTAACTGACAAGCATTGGATGTTAGAGGGTCAGTGCTTTGTATCAGTTTCAGAAGCAGATTTGGACTACATATGGTCCATATGTGTAGGAAACACCGTTCTTTTTGTCTGGGCACACTCAGATTTCCTGCTGTATTAGAGACTCTAGAAAGCAAGAGTGTGCTTCTCACTCTAAAGCAGAGTGTGGTCCATGGATGAGAACTATGCTGTGTGTTTCCCTTCAGAAATGTAGTTAAATCCCATGCTCTGAGTCGTACTTCAAGCAAGAGTTCGTTTCAGGTAAGGGCAGTCACTTTTCATTTCAAAGGAACTACATCATTCACAAAGCTCACACGTTTCTCATCTTAACTGACAAGCATTGTATGTTAGAGGACCAGTGCTTTGTATCAGTTTCAGAAGCAGAGTTGGACTAGATATGGTCTGTATGTGTAGGAAACACCGTTCTTTTGTTCTCAGCAAACTCACGTTTCCTGTTGTCTTAGAGACTCTAGAAAGCAAGAGCGTGCTTCTTATTCTAAAGCAGAGTGTGATCAATGGATGAGAACACTGCTGTGTGTTTCACTTCAGGAATGGAGTTAAATCCCAGGCTCTGAGTCTTCCTACAAGCAAGACTTCATTTCAGGTAAGGGCAGTCACTTTTCTGCTCAAAAGAACTACATCGTTCACGAAGCTCACACGTTTCTCATCTTAACTGACAAGCATTGGATGTTATTGGACCAGTGCTTTGTATCAGTTTCAGACGAAGCATTGGACTAGATAGGGTCCGTATGTGTAGGAAACACCGTTCTTTTGTTCTGAGCACACTCATGTTTCCTGCTCTCTTAGAGAATCTAGAAAGCAAGAGCGTGCTTCTCGCTCTACAGCACAGTGTGATCCATGGATGAGAACTATGCTGTGTGTTTACTTCAGAAATGGAGTTAAATCCCAGGCGCGGTGTATTACTACAAGCAAGACGTCGTTTCAGGTAAGGGCAGTCACTTTTCAGCTCAAACGAACTACATCGTTTACTGAGCTCACAAGTTTCTCATCTTAACAGACAAGCATTGGATGTTAGAGGAACAGTGCTTTGTATCACTTTCAGAAGCAGAGTTGGACTATATAATGTCCCTATGTGTAGGAAACACAGTTCTTTTGTTCTCAGCACACTCACGTTTCCTGCTCTCTTAGAGACTCTAGAAAGCAAGAGCGTGCTTCTCGCTCTACAGCAGAGTGTGATCAATGGATGATTACACTGCTGTGTGTTTTACTTCAGAAATGGAGTTAAATCCCTGGCTCTGAGTCTTCCTATAAGCAAGACTTCGTTTCAGGTAAGTGCAGTCACTTTTCTGCTCAAACAAACTACATCGTTCACGAAGCTCACACGTTTCTCATCTTAACAGACAAGCATTGGATGTTAGAGGGTCAGTGCTTTGTTTCAGTTTCAGAAGCAGATTTGGACTACATATGGTCCATATGTGTAGGAAACACTGTTCTTTTGTTCTGGGCAAACTCAGATTTCCTGCTGTATTAGAGACTCTAGAAAGCAAGAGTGTGCTTCTCGCTCTAAAGCAGAGTGTGATCCATGGATGAGAATTATGCTGTGTGTTTCCCTTCAGTAATGGACTTAAATCCCAGGCTCTGTGTCTTACTACAAGCAAGACTTCGTTTCAGGTAAGGGCAGTCACTTTTCAGTTCAAAGGAACTACATCGTTCACAAAGCTCACACGTTTCTCATCTTAACTGACAAGCATTTGATGTTAGAGGACCAGTGCTTTGTATCAGTTTCAGAAGCAGAGTTGGACCATATAATGTCCGTGTGTAGGAAACACCGTTCTTTGTTCTCAGCAAACTCACGTTTCCTGCTATCTTAGAGACTCTAGAAAGCAAGAGCATGCTTCTTATTCTAAAGCAGAGTGTGATCAATGGATGATTACACTGCTTTGTGTTTTACTTCAGAAATGGAGTTAAATCCCAGGCTCTGAGCCTTCCTACAAGCAAGACATCCATTAAGGTAAGGGCAGTCAGTTTCTGCTCAAATGAACTACATCGATCACAAAGCTCACACGTTTCTCATCTTAACTGACAAGCATTGGATGATAGAGGACCAGTGCTTTGTATCAGTTTCAGAAGCAGAGTTGGACTACATATGGTCCATATGTGTAGGAAACACCGTTCTTTTTGTCTGGGCACACTCAGATTTCCTGCTGTATTAGAGACTCTAGAAAGCAAGAGTGTGCTTCTCACTCTAAAGCAGAGTGTGGTCCATGGATGAGAACTATGCTGTGTGTTTCCCTTCAGAAATGTAGTTAAATCCCATGCTCTGAGTCGTACTTCAAGCAAGACTTCGTTTCAGGTAAGGGCAGTCACTTTTCAGCTCAAACGAACTACAGCGTTCACGAAGCTCACACGTTTCTCATCTTAACAGACAACCATTGGATGTTAGAGTACCAGTGCTTTGTATCAGTTTCAGAAGCAGAGTTGGACTATATAATGTCCGTATGTGTAGGAAACACCGTTCTTTTGTTCTCATCAAAATCATGTTTCCTGGTCTCTTAGAGACTCTAGAAAGCAAGAGCGTGCTTCTCGCTCTAAAGCAGAGTGTGATCCATGGATGAGAACTATGCTGTGTGTTTCCCTTCAGAAATGGAGTTAAATCCCAGGCTCTGAGTCTCCATACAAGCAAGACTTCGATTCAGGTAAGGGCAGTCACTTTTCGGCTCAAACGAACTACATCGTTCACGAAGCTCACACGTTTCTCATCTTAACTGACAAACATTGGATATTAGAGGACCAGTGCTTTGTATCAGTTTCAGAAGAAGAGTTGGACTAGATATGGTCTGTATGTGTAGGAAACACCGTTCTTTTGTTCTCAGCATACTCATGTTTCCTGCTGTCTTAGAGACTCTAGAAAGCAAGAGTGTGCTTCTCGCTCTAAAGCAGAGTGTGATCCATGGATGAATACTATGCTGTGTGTTTCCCTTCAGACATGGAGTTAAATCCCATGCTCTGAGTCTTACTACAAGCAAGACTTCGTTTCAAGTAAGGGCAGTCACTTTTCAGTTCAAAGGAACTACATCATTCACAAAGCTCACACGTTTCTCATCTTAACTGACAAGCATTGTATGTTAGAGGACCAGTGCTTTGTATCAGTTTCAGAAGCAGAGTTGGACTAGATATGGTCCGTATGTGTAGGAAACACCGTTCTTTTGTTCTCAGCAAACTCACGTTTCCTGTTGTCTTAGAGACTCTAGAAAGCAAGAGCGTGCTTCTTATTCTAAAGCAGAGTGTGATCAATGGATGAGAACACTGCTGTGTGTTTCACTTGAGGAATGGAGTTAAATCCCAGGCTCTAAGTCTTCCTACAAGCAAGACTTCGTTTCAGGTAAGGGCAGTCAGTTTCTGCTCAAATGAACTACATCGATCACAAAGCTCACACGTTTCTCATCTTAACTGACAAGCATTGGATGATAGAGGACCAGTGCTTTGTATCAGTTTCAGAAGCAGAGTTGGACTAGATATGGTCCGTATGTGTAGGAAACACCGTTCTTTTGTTCTCAGCACACTCAAGTTTCCTGCTGTCTTAGAGACTTTAGTAAGCAAGAGTGTGCTACTCGCTCTAAACCAGAGTGTGATCCATGGATGAGAACTATGCTGTGTGTGTCCCTTCAGAAAAGGCGTTAAATCCCAGGCTCTGTGTCTTCCTACAAGCAAGACTTCGTTTCAGGTAAGGGCAGTCACTTTTCAGCTCAAACGAACTACAGCGTTCACGAAGCTTACACGTTTCTCATCTTAACAGACAACCATTGGATGTTAGAGTACCAGTGCTTTGTATCAGTTTCAGAAGCAGAGTTGGACTATATAATGTCCGTATGTGTAGGAAACACCGTTCTTTTGTTCTCATCAAAATCATGTTTCCTGGTCTCTTAGAGACTCTAGAAAGCAAGAGCGTGCTTCTCGCTCTACAGCAGAGTGTGATCCATGGATGATTACACTGCTGTGTGTTTTACTTCAGAAATGGAGTTAAATCCCTGGCTCTGAGTCTTCCTACAAGCAAGACTTCGTTTCAGGTAAGTGCAGTCACTTTTCTGCTCAAACAAACTACATCGTTCACGAAGCTCACACGTTTCTCATCTTAACAGACAAGCATTGGATGTTAGAGGGTCAGTGCTTTGTTTCAGTTTCAGAAGCAGATTTGGACTACATATGGTCCATATGTGTAGGAAACACTGTTCTTTTGTTCTGGGCAAACTCAGATTTCCTGCTGTATTAGAGACTCTAGAAAGCAAGAGTGTGCTTCTCGCTCTAAAGCAGAGTGTGATCCATGGATGAGAATTATGCTGTGTGTTTCCCTTCAGTAATGGACTTAAATCCCAGGCTCTGTGTCTTACTACAAGCAAGACTTCGTTTCAGGTAAGGGCAGTCACTTTTCAGTTCAAAGGAACTACATCGTTCACAAAGCTCACATGTTTCTCATCTTAACTGACAAGCATTGGATGTTAGAGCACCAGTGCTTTGTATCAGTTTCAGAAGCAGAGTTGGACCATATAATGTCCGTGTGTAGGAAACACCGTTCTTTGTTCTCAGCAAACTCACGTTTCCTGCTTTCTTAGAGACTCTAGAAAGCAAGAGCATGCTTCTTATTCTAAAGCAGAGTGTGATCAATGGATGATTACACTGCTTTGTGTTTTACTTCAGAAATGGAGTTAAATCCCAGGCTCTGAGCCTTCCTACAAGCAAGACATCCATTAAGGTAAGGGCAGTCACTTTTCTGCTCAAAAGAACTACATCGTTCACGAAGCTCACACGTTTCTCATCTTAACTGACAAGCATTGGATGTTAGAGGGTCAGTGCTTTGTATCAGTTTTAGAAGCAGATTTGGACTACATATGGTCCATAAGTGTAGGAAACACCGTTCTTTTTGTCTGGACACACTCAGATTTCCTGCTTTATTAGAGAATCTAGAAATCAAGTGTGTGCTTCTCGCTCTAAAGCAGAGTGTGGTCCATGGATGAGAACTATGCTGTGTGTTTCCCTTCAGAAATGTAGTGAAATCCGATGCTCTGAGTCTTACTTCAACCAAGAGTTCGTTTCAGGTAAGGGCAGTCACTTTTCATTTCAAAGGAACTACATCATTCACAAAGCTCACACGTTTCTCATCTTAACTGACAAGCATTGTATGTTAGAGGACCAGTGCTTTGTATCAGTTTCAGAAGCAGAGTTGGACTAGATATGGTCCGTATATGTAGGAAACACCGTTCTTTTGTTCTCAGCAAACTCACGTTTCCTGTTGTCTTAGAGACTCTAGAAAGCAAGAGCGTGCTTCTTATTCTAAAGCAGAGTGTGATCAATGGATGAGAACACTGCTGTGTGTTTCACTTGAGGAATGGAGTTAAATCCCAGGCTCTAAGTCTTCCTACAAGCAAGACTTCGTTTCAGGTAAGGGCAGTCAGTTTCTGCTCAAATGAACTACATCGATCACAAAGCTCACACGTTTCTCATCTTAAATGACAAGCATTGGATGATAGAGGACCAGTGCTTTGTATCAGTTTCAGAAGCAGAGTTGGACTAGATATGGTCCGTATGTGTAGGAAACACCGTTCATTTGTTCTCATCAAAATCATGTTTCCTGGTCTCTTAGAGACTCTAGAAAGCAAGAGCGTGCTTCTCGCTCTACAGCAGAGTGTGATCAATGGATGATTACACTGCTGTGTGTTTTACTTCAGAAATGGAGTTAAATCCCTGGCTCTGAGTCTTCCTACAAGCAAGACTTCGTTTCAGGTAAGTGCAGTCACTTTTCTGCTCAAACAAACTACATCGTTCACGAAGCTCACACGTTTCTCATCTTAACAGACAAGCATTGGATGTTAGAGGGTCAGTGCTTTGTTTCAGTTTCAGAAGCAGATTTGGACTACATATGGTCCATATGTGTAGGAAACACTGTTCTTTTGTTCTGGGCAAACTCAGATTTCCTGCTGTATTAGAGACTCTAGAAAGCAAGAGTGTGCTTCTCGCTCTAAAGCAGAGTGTGATCCATGGATGAGAATTATGCTGTGTGTTTCCCTTCAGTAATGGACTTAAATCCCAGGCTCTGTGTCTTACTACAAGCAAGACTTCGTTTCAGGTAAGGGCAGTCACTTTTCAGTTCAAAGGAACTACATCGTTCACAAAGCTCACACGTTTCTCATCTTAACTGACAAGCATTGGATGTTAGAGCACCAGTGCTTTGTATCAGTTTCAGAAGCAGAGTTGGACCATATAATGTCCGTGTGTAGGAAACACCGTTCTTTGTTCTCAGCAAACTCACGTTTCCTGCTTTCTTAGAGACTCTAGAAAGCAAGAGCATGCTTCTTATTCTAAAGCAGAGTGTGATCAATGGATGATTACACTGCTTTGTGTTTTACTTCAGAAATGGAGTTAAATCCCAGGCTCTGAGCCTTCCTACAAGCAAGACATCCATTAAGGTAAGGGCAGTCACTTTTCTGCTCAAAAGAACTACATCGTTCACGAAGCTCACACGTTTCTCATCTTAACTGACAAGCATTGGATGTTAGAGGGTCAGTGCTTTGTATCAGTTTTAGAAGCAGATTTGGACTACATATGGTCCATAAGTGTAGGAAACACCGTTCTTTTTGTCTGGACACACTCAGATTTCCTGCTTTATTAGAGAATCTAGAAATCAAGTGTGTGCTTCTCGCTCTAAAGCAGAGTGTGGTCCATGGATGAGAACTATGCTGTGTGTTTCCCTTCAGAAATGTAGTGAAATCCGATGCTCTGAGTCTTACTTCAACCAAGAGTTCGTTTCAGGTAAGGGCAGTCACTTTTCATTTCAAAGGAACTACATCATTCACAAAGCTCACACGTTTCTCATCTTAACTGACAAGCATTGTATGTTAGAGGACCAGTGCTTTGTATCAGTTTCAGAAGCAGAGTTGGACTAGATATGGTCCGTATATGTAGGAAACACCGTTCTTTTGTTCTCAGCAAACTCACGTTTCCTGTTGTCTTAGAGACTCTAGAAAGAAAGAGCGTGCTTCTTATTCTAAAGCAGAGTGTGATCAATGGATGAGAACACTGCTGTGTGTTTCACTTGAGGAATGGAGTTAAATCCCAGGCTCTAAGTCTTCCTACAAGCAAGACTTCGTTTCAGGTAAGGGCAGTCAGTTTCTGCTCAAATGAACTACATCGATCACAAAGCTCACACGTTTCTCATCTTAAATGACAAGCATTGGATGATAGAGGACCAGTGCTTTGTATCAGTTTCAGAAGCAGAGTTGGACTAGATATGGTCCGTATGTGTAGGAAACACCGTTCTTTTGTTCTCAGCACACTCAAGTTTCCTGCTGTCTTAGAGACTTTAGTAAGCAAGAGTGTGCTACTCGCTCTAAACCAGAGTGTGATCCATGGATGGGAACTATGCTGTGTGTTTCCCTTCAGAAATGGAGTTAAATCCCAGGCTCTGAGTCTCCATACAAGCAAGACTTCGATTCAGGTAAGGGCAGTCACTTTTCTGCTCAAACGAACTACATCGTTCACGAAGCTCACACGTTTCTCATCTTAACTGACAAACATTGGATATTAGAGGACCAGTGCTTTGTATCAGTTTCAGAAGAAGAGTTGGACTAGATATGGTCTGTATGTGTAGGAAACACCGTTCTTTTGTTCTCAGCATACTCATGTTTCCTGCTGTCTTAGAGACTCTAGAAAGCAAGAGTGTGCTTCTCGCTCTAAAGCAGAGTGTGATCCATGGATGAATACTATGCTGTGTGTTTCCCTTCAGACATGGAGTTAAATCCCATGCTCTGAGTCTTCCTACAAGCAAGACTTCGTTTCAAGTAAGGGCAGTCACTTTTCAGTTCAAAGGAACTACATCATTCACAAAGCTCACACGTTTCTCATCTTAACTGACAAGCATTGTATGTTAGAGGACCAGTGCTTTGTATCAGTTTCAGAAGCAGAGTTGGACTAGATATGGTCCGTATGTGTAGGAAACACCGTTCTTTTGTTCTCAGCAAACTCACGTTTCCTGTTGTCTTAGAGACTCTAGAAAGCAAGAGCGTGCTTCTTATTCTAAAGCAGAGTGTGATCAATGGATGAGAACACTGCTGTGTGTTTCACTTGAGGAATGGAGTTAAATCCCAGGCTCTAAGTCTTCCTACAAGCAAGACTTCGTTTCAGGTAAGGGCAGTCAGTTTCTGCTCAAATGAACTACATCGATCACAAAGCTCACACGTTTCTCATCTTAACTGACAAGCATTGGATGATAGAGGACCAGTGCTTTGTATCAGTTTCAGAAGCAGAGTTGGACTAGATATGGTCCGTATGTGTAGGAAACACCGTTCTTTTGTTCTCAGCACACTCAAGTTTCCTGCTGTCTTAGAGACTTTAGTAAGCAAGAGTGTGCTACTCGCTCTAAACCAGAGTGTGATCCATGGATGAGAACTATGCTGTGTGTGTCCCTTCAGAAAAGGCGTTAAATCCCAGGCTCTGTGTCTTCCTACAAGCAAGACTTCGTTTCAGGTAAGGGCAGTCACTTTTCAGCTCAAACGAACTACAGCGTTCACGAAGCTCACACGTTTCTCATCTTAACAGACAACCATTGGATGTTAGAGTACCAGTGCTTTGTATCAGTTTCAGAAGCAGAGTTGGACTATATAATGTCCGTATGTGTAGGAAACACCGTTCTTTTGTTCTCATCAAAATCATGTTTCCTGGTCTCTTAGAGACTCTAGAAAGCAAGAGCGTGCTTCTCGCTCTAAAGCAGAGTGTGATCCATGGATGAGAACTATGCTGTGTGTTTCCCTTCAGAAATGGAGTTAAATCCCAGGCTCTGAGTCTCCATACAAGCAAGACTTCGATTCAGGTAAGGGCAGTCACTTTTCTGCTCAAACGAACTACATCGTTCACGAAGCTCACACGTTTCTCATCTTAACTGACAAACATTGGATATTAGAGGACCAGTGCTTTGTATCAGTTTCAGAAGAAGAGTTGGACTAGATATGGTCTGTATGTGTAGGAAACACCGTTCTTTTGTTCTCAGCATACTCATGTTTCCTGCTGTCTTAGAGACTCTAGAAAGCAAGAGTGTGCTTCTCGCTCTAAAGCAGAGTGTGATCCATGGATGAATACTATGCTGTGTGTTTCCCTTCAGACATGGAGTTAAATCCCATGCTCTGAGTCTTACTACAAGCAAGACTTCGTTTCAAGTAAGGGCAGTCACTTTTCAGTTCAAAGGAACTACATCATTCACAAAGCTCACACGTTTCTCATCTTAACTGACAAGCATTGGATGTTAGAGGACCAGTGCTTTGTATCAGTTTCAGGAGCAGAGTTGGACTATATAATGTCTGTATGTGTAGGAAACACCGTTCTTTTGTTCTCAGCCCACTCACGTTTCCTGCTGTCTTAGAGACTGTAGAAAGCAAGAGCGTGCTTCTCGCTCTAAAGCAGAGTGTGATCCATGGATGAGAACTATGCTGTGTATTTAACTTCAGAAATGGAGTTAAATCCCTGGCTCTGAGTCTTCCTACAAGCAAGATTTCGATTCAGGTAAGGGCAGTCACTTTTCTGCTCAAACGAACTTCATCATTCACGAAGCTCACACGATTCTCATCTTAACTGACAAGCATTGGATGTTAGAGGAACAGTGCTTTGTATCAGTTGCCGAAGAAGAGTTGGACGAGATATGGTCTGTATGTGTAGGAAACACCGTTCTTTTGTTCTCAGCACACTCATGTTTCCTGCTTTCTTAGAGACTTTAGAAAGCAAGAGCGTGCTTCTCGCTCTAAAGCAGAGTGTGATCAATGGATGAGAACACTGCTGTGTGTTTCACTTCAGGAATGGAGTTAAATCCCAGGCTCTGAGTCTTCCTACAAGCAAGACTTCCTTTCAGGTAAGGGCAGTCAGTTTTCTGCTCAAATGAACTACATCGTTCACAAAGCTCACACGTTTCTCATCTTAACTGACAAGCATTGGATGTTATTGGACCAGTGCTTTGTATCAGATTCAGAAGAAGAGTTGGACTAGATAGGGTCCGTATGTGTAGGAAACACCGTTCTTTTGTTCTGAGCACACTCATGTTTCCTGCTGTCTGAGAGAATCTAGAAAGCAAGAGCGTTTTTCTCGCTCTACAGCACAGTGTGATCCATGGAAAAGAACTATGCTTTGTGTTTCCTTCAGAAATGGAGTTAAATATCAGGCTCTGTGTCTTACTACAAGCAAGACGTCGTTTCAGGTAAGGGCAGTCACTTTTCAGCTCAAACGAACTACATTGTTCACTGAGCTCACAAGTTTCTCATCTTAACAGACAAGCATTGGATGTTAGAGTACCAGTGCCCTGTATCAGTTTCAGAAGCAGAGTTGGACTATATAATGTCCGTATGTGTAGGAAACACCGTTCTTTTGTTCTCAGCACACTCACGTTTCCTGCTGTCTTAGAGACTCTAGAAAGCAAGAGCGTGCTTCTTGCTCTAAAGCAGAGTGTGATCCATGGATGAGAACTATGCTGTGAGTTTCCCTTCAGAAATGGAGGTAAATCCCAGGCTCTGTGTCTTCCTACAGGCAAGACTTCGTTTCAGGTAAGGGCAGTCACTTTTCAGCTCAAACGAACTACAGCGTTCACGAAGCTCACACGTTTCTCATCTTAACAGACAAGCATTGGATGTTAGAGGACCAGTGCTTTGTATCAGTTTCAGAAGCAGAGTTGGACTATATAATGTCCGAATGTGTAGGAAACACCGTTCTTTTGTTCTCATCAAAATCATGTTTCCTGCTCTCTTAGAGACTCTAGAAAGCAAGAGCGTGCTTCTTGTTCTAAAGCAGAGTGTGATCAATGGATGTTTACACTGCTGTGTGTTTTACTTCAGAAATGGAGTTAAATCCCAGGCTCTGAGTCTTCCTACAAGCAAGACTTCGTTTCAGGAAAGGGCAGTCACTTTTCTGCTCAAACGAACTACATCGTTCACGAAGCTCACAGGTTTCTCATCTTAACTGACAAACATTGGATATTAGAGGACCAGTGCTTTGTATCAGTTTCAAAAGAAGAGTTGGACTAGATATGGTCTGTATGTGTAGGAAACACCGTTCTTTTGTTCTCAGCACACTCATGTTTCCTGCTGTTTAGAGACTCTAGAAAGCAAGAGTGTGCTTCTCGCTCTAAAGCAGAGTGTGATCCATGGAAGAAAACTATGCTGTGTGTTTCCCTTCAGACATGGAGTTAAATCCCATGCTCTGAGTCTTACTACAAGCAAGACGTCGTTTCAGGTAAGGGCAGTCACTTTTCAGCTCAAACGAACTACATCGTTTACTGAGCTCACAAGTTTCTCATCTTAACAGACAAGCATTGGATGTTAGAGGAACAGTGCTTTGTATCACTTTCAGAAGCAGAGTTGGACTATATAATGTCTGTATGTGTAGGAAACACAGTTCTTTTGTTCTCAGCACACTCACGTTTCCTGCTGTCTTAGAGACTCTAGAAAGCAAGAGCGTGCTTCTCACTCTACAGCAGAGTGTGATCAATGGATGATTACACTGCTGTGTGTTTTACTTCAGAAATGGAGTTAAATCCCTGGCTCTGAGTCTTCCTACAAGCAAGACTTCGTTTCAGGTAAGTGCAGTCACTTTTCTGCTCAAACAAACTACATCGTTCACGAAGCTCACACGTTTCTCATCTTAACAGACAAGCATTGGATGTTAGAGGGTCAGTGCTTTGTATCAGTTTCAGAAGCAGATTTGGACTACATATGGTCCATATGTGTAGGAAACACTGTTCTTTTGTTCTGGGCAAACTCAGATTTCCTGCTGTATTAGAGACTCTAGAAAGCAAGAGTGTGCTTCTCGCTCTAAAGCAGAGTGTGATCCATGGATGAGAATTATGCTGTGTGTTTCCCTTCAGTAATGGACTTAAATCCCAGGCTCTGTGTCTTACTACAAGCAAGACTTCGTTTCAGGTAAGGGCAGTCACTTTTCAGTTCAAAGGAACTACATCGTTCACAAAGCTCACACCTTTCTCATCTTAACTGACAAGCATTGGATGTTAGAGGACCAGTGCTTTGTATCAGTTTCAGAAGCAGAGTTGGACCATATAATGTCTGTATGTGTAGGAAACACCGTTCTTTGTTCTCAGCACACTCACGTTTCCTGCTCTCTTAGAGACTCTAGAAAGCAAGAGCGTGCTTCTCGCTCTAAAGCAGAGTGTGATCCATGGATGAGAACTATGCTGTGTGTTTCCCTTCAGTAATGGAGTTAAATCCCAGGCTCTGAGTCTCCATACAAGCAAGACTTCGATTCAGGTAAGGGCAGTCACTTTTCTGCTCAAACGAACTACATCGTTCACGAAGCTCACACGTTTCTCATGTTAACTGACAAACATTGGATATTAGAGGACCAGTGCTTTGTATCAGTTTCAGAAGAAGAGTTGGACTAGATATGGTCTGTATGTGTAGGAAACACCGTTCTTTTGTTCTCAGCACACTCACGTTTCCTGCTTTCTTAGAGACTCTAGAAAGCAAGAGCATGCTTCTTATTCTAAAGCAGAGTGTGATCAATGGATGATTACACTGCTGTGTGTTTTACTTCAGAAATGGAGTTAAATCCCTGGCTCTGAGTCTTCCTACAAGCAAGACTTCGTTTCAGGTAAGTGCAGTCACTTTTCTGCTCAAACAAACTACATCGTTCACGAAGCTCACACGTTTCTCATCTTAACAGACAAGCATTGGATGTTAGAGGGTCAGTGCTTTGTATCAGTTTCAGAAGCAGATTTGGACTACATATGGTCCATATGTGTAGGAAACACTGTTCTTTTGTTCTGGGCAAACTCAGATTTCCTGCTGTATTAGAGACTCTAGAAAGCAAGAGTGTGCTTCTCGCTCTAAAGCAGAGTGTGATCCATGGATGAGAATTATGCTGTGTGTTTCCCTTCAGTAATGGACTTAAATCCCAGGCTCTGTGTCTTACTACAAGCAAGACTTCGTTTCAGGTAAGGGCAGTCACTTTTCAGTTCAAAGGAACTACATCGTTCACAAAGCTCACACCTTTCTCATCTTAACTGACAAGCATTGGATGTTAGAGGACCAGTGCTTTGTATCAGTTTCAGAAGCAGAGTTGGACCATATAATGTCTGTATGTGTAGGAAACACCGTTCTTTGTTCTCAGCACACTCACGTTTCCTGCTTTCTTAGAGACTCTAGAAAGCAAGAGCATGCTTCTTATTCTAAAGCAGAGTGTGATCAATGGATGATTACACTGCTTTGTGTTTTACTTCAGAAATGGAGTTAAATCCCAGGCTCTGAGCCTTCCTACAAGCAAGACATCAATTAAGGTAAGGGCAGTCACTTTTCTGCTCAAAAGAACTACATCATTCACGAAGCTCACACGTTTCTCATCTTAACTGACAAGCATTGGATGTTAGAGGGTCAGTGCTTTGTATCAGTTTCAGAAGCAGATTTGGACTACATATGGTCCATAAGTGTAGGAAACACCGTTCTTTTTGTCTGGACACACTCAGATTTCCTGCTGTATTAGAGAATCTAGAACGCAAGTGTGTGCTTCTCGCTCTAAAGCAGAGTGTGGTCCATGGATGAGAACTATGCTGTGTGTTTCCCTTCAGAAATGTAGTTAAATCCGATGCTCTGAGTCTTACTTCAAGCAAGAGTTCGTTTCAGGTAAGGGCAGTCACTTTTCATTTCAAAGGAACTACATTATTCACAAAGCTCACACGTTACTCATCTTAACTGACAAGCATTGTATGTTAGAGGACCAGTGCTTTGTATCAGTTTCAGAAGCAGAGTTGGACTAGATATGGTCCGTATGTGTAGGAAACACCGTTCTTTTGTTCTCAGCAAACTCACGTTTCCTGTTGTCTTAGAGACTCTAGAAAGCAAGAGTGTGCTTCTCGCTCTAAAGCAGAGTGTGATCCATGGATGAATACTATGCTGTGTGTTTCCCTTCAGACATGGAGTTAAATCCCATGCTCTGAGTCTTACTACAAGCAAGACTTCGTTTCAAGTAAGGGCAGTCACTTTTCAGTTCAAAGGAACTACATCATTCACAAAGCTCACACGTTTCTCATCTTAACTGACAAGCATTGGATGTTAGAGGACCAGTGCTTTGTATCAGTTTCAGGAGCAGAGTTGGACTATATAATGTCTGTATGTGTAGGAAACACCGTTCTTTTGTTCTCAGCCCACTCACGTTTCCTGCTGTCTTAGAGACTGTAGAAAGCAAGAGCGTGCTTCTCGCTCTAAAGCAGAGTGTGATCCATGGATGAGAACTATGCTGTGTATTTAACTTCAGAAATGGAGTTAAATCCCTGGCTCTGAGTCTTCCTACAAGCAAGATTTCGATTCAGGTAAGGGCAGTCACTTTTCTGCTCAAACGAACTTCATCGTTCACGAAGCTCACACGATTCTCATCTTAACTGACAAGCATTGGATGTTAGAGGAACAGTGCTTTGTATCAGTTGCCGAAGAAGAGTTGGACGAGATATGGTCTGTATGTGTAGGAAACACCGTTCTTTTGTTCTCAGCACACTCATGTTTCCTGCTTTCTTAGAGACTTTAGAAAGCAAGAGCGTGCTTCTCGCTCTAAAGCAGAGTGTGATCAATGGATGAGAACACTGCTGTGTGTTTCACTTCAGGAATGGAGTTAAATCCCAGGCTCTGAGTCTTCCTACAAGCAAGACTTCCTTTCAGGTAAGGGCAGTCAGTTTTCTGCTCAAATGAACTACATCGTTCACAAAGCTCACACGTTTCTCATCTTAACTGACAAGCATTGGATGTTATTGGACCAGTGCTTTGTATCAGATTCAGAAGAAGAGTTGGACTAGATAGGGTCCGTATGTGTAGGAAACACCGTTCTTTTGTTCTGAGCACACTCATGTTTCCTGCTGTCTGAGAGAATCTAGAAAGCAAGAGCGTTTTTCTCGCTCTACAGCACAGTGTGATCCATGGAAAAGAACTATGCTTTGTGTTTCCTTCAGAAATGGAGTTAAATCCCAGGCTCTGTGTCTTACTACAAGCAAGACGTCGTTTCAGGTAAGGGCAGTCACTTTTCAGCTCAAACGAACTACATTGTTCACTGAGCTCACAAGTTTCTCATCTTAACAGACAAGCATTGGATGTTAGAGTACCAGTGCCCTGTATCAGTTTCAGAAGCAGAGTTGGACTATATAATGTCCGTATGTGTAGGAAACACCGTTCTTTTGTTCTCAGCACACTCACGTTTCCTGCTGTCTTAGAGACTCTAGAAAGCAAGAGCGTGCTTCTTGCTCTAAAGCAGAGTGTGATCCATGGATGAGAACTATGCTGTGAGTTTCCCTTCAGAAATGGAGGTAAATCCCAGGCTCTGTGTCTTCCTACAGGCAAGACTTCGTTTCAGGTAAGGGCAGTCACTTTTCAGCTCAAACGAACTACAGCGTTCACGAAGCTCACACGTTTCTCATCTTAACAGACAAGCATTGGATGTTAGAGGACCAGTGCTTTGTATCAGTTTCAGAAGCAGAGTTGGACTATATAATGTCCGAATGTGTAGGAAACACCGTTCTTTTGTTCTCATCAAAATCATGTTTCCTGCTCTCTTAGAGACTCTAGAAAGCAAGAGCGTGCTTCTTGTTCTAAAGCAGAGTGTGATCAATGGATGTTTACACTGCTGTGTGTTTTACTTCAGAAATGGAGTTAAATCCCAGGCTCTGAGTCTTCCTACAAGCAAGACTTCGTTTCAGGAAAGGGCAGTCACTTTTCTGCTCAAACGAACTACATCGTTCACGAAGCTCACACGTTTCTCATCTTAACTGACAAACATTGGATATTAGAGGACCAGTGCTTTGTATCAGTTTCAAAAGAAGAGTTGGACTAGATATGGTCTGTATGTGTAGGAAACACCGTTCTTTTGTTCTCAGCACACTCATGTTTCCTGCTGTTTAGAGACACTAGAAAGCAAGAGTGTGCTTCTCGCTCTAAAGCAGAGTGTGATCCATGGAAGAAAACTATGCTGTGTGTTTCCCTTCAGACATGGAGTTAAATCCCATGCTCTGAGTCTTACTACAAGCAAGACGTCGTTTCAGGTAAGGGCAGTCACTTTTCAGCTCAAACGAACTACATCGTTTACTGAGCTCACAAGTTTCTCATCTTAACAGACAAGCATTGGATGTTAGAGGAACAGTGCTTTGTATCACTTTCAGAAGCAGAGTTGGACTATATAATGTCTGTATGTGTAGGAAACACAGTTCTTTTGTTCTCAGCACACTCACGTTTCCTGCTGTCTTAGAGACTCTAGAAAGCAAGAGCGTGCTTCTCACTCTACAGCAGAGTGTGATCAATGGATGATTACACTGCTGTGTGTTTTACTTCAGAAATGGAGTTAAATCCCTGGCTCTGAGTCTTCCTACAAGCAAGACTTCGTTTCAGGTAAGTGCAGTCACTTTTCTGCTCAAACAAACTACATCGTTCACGAAGCTCACACGTTTCTCATCTTAACAGACAAGCATTGGATGTTAGAGGGTCAGTGCTTTGTATCAGTTTCAGAAGCAGATTTGGACTACATATGGTCCATATGTGTAGGAAACACTGTTCTTTTGTTCTGGGCAAACTCAGATTTCCTGCTGTATTAGAGACTCTAGAAAGCAAGAGTGTGCTTCTCGCTCTAAAGCAGAGTGTGATCCATGGATGAGAATTATGCTGTGTGTTTCCCTTCAGTAATGGACTTAAATCCCAGGCTCTGTGTCTTACTACAAGCAAGACTTCGTTTCAGGTAAGGGCAGTCACTTTTCAGTTCAAAGGAACTACATCGTTCACAAAGCTCACACCTTTCTCATCTTAACTGACAAGCATTGGATGTTAGAGGACCAGTGCTTTGTATCAGTTTCAGAAGCAGAGTTGGACCATATAATGTCTGTATGTGTAGGAAACACCGTTCTTTGTTCTCAGCACACTCACGTTTCCTGCTCTCTTAGAGACTCTAGAAAGCAAGAGCGTGCTTCTCGCTCTAAAGCAGAGTGTGATCCATGGATGAGAACTATGCTGTGTGTTTCCCTTCAGTAATGGAGTTAAATCCCAGGCTCTGAGTCTCCATACAAGCAAGACTTCGATTCAGGTAAGGGCAGTCACTTTTCTGCTCAAACGAACTACATCGTTCACGAAGCTCACACGTTTCTCATGTTAACTGACAAACATTGGATATTAGAGGACCAGTGCTTTGTATCAGTTTCAGAAGAAGAGTTGGACTAGATATGGTCTGTATGTGTAGGAAACACCGTTCTTTTGTTCTCAGCACACTCACGTTTCCTGCTTTCTTAGAGACTCTAGAAAGCAAGAGCATGCTTCTTATTCTAAAGCAGAGTGTGATCAATGGATGATTACACTGCTGTGTGTTTTACTTCAGAAATGGAGTTAAATCCCTGGCTCTGAGTCTTCCTACAAGCAAGACTTCGTTTCAGGTAAGTGCAGTCACTTTTCTGCTCAAACAAACTACATCGTTCACGAAGCTCACACGTTTCTCATCTTAACAGACAAGCATTGGATGTTAGAGGGTCAGTGCTTTGTATCAGTTTCAGAAGCAGATTTGGACTACATATGGTCCATATGTGTAGGAAACACTGTTCTTTTGTTCTGGGCAAACTCAGATTTCCTGCTGTATTAGAGACTCTAGAAAGCAAGAGTGTGCTTCTCGCTCTAAAGCAGAGTGTGATCCATGGATGAGAATTATGCTGTGTGTTTCCCTTCAGTAATGGACTTAAATCCCAGGCTCTGTGTCTTACTACAAGCAAGACTTCGTTTCAGGTAAGGGCAGTCACTTTTCAGTTCAAAGGAACTACATCGTTCACAAAGCTCACACCTTTCTCATCTTAACTGACAAGCATTGGATGTTAGAGGACCAGTGCTTTGTATCAGTTTCAGAAGCAGAGTTGGACCATATAATGTCTGTATGTGTAGGAAACACCGTTCTTTGTTCTCAGCACACTCACGTTTCCTGCTTTCTTAGAGACTCTAGAAAGCAAGAGCATGCTTCTTATTCTAAAGCAGAGTGTGATCAATGGATGATTACACTGCTTTGTGTTTTACTTCAGAAATGGAGTTAAATCCCAGGCTCTGAGCCTTCCTACAAGCAAGACATCAATTAAGGTAAGGGCAGTCACTTTTCTGCTCAAAAGAACTACATCATTCACGAAGCTCACACGTTTCTCATCTTAACTGACAAGCATTGGATGTTAGAGGGTCAGTGCTTTGTATCAGTTTCAGAAGCAGATTTGGACTACATATGGTCCATAAGTGTAGGAAACACCGTTCTTTTTGTCTGGACACACTCAGATTTCCTGCTGTATTAGAGAATCTAGAACGCAAGTGTGTGCTTCTCGCTCTAAAGCAGAGTGTGGTCCATGGATGAGAACTATGCTGTGTGTTTCCCTTCAGAAATGTAGTTAAATCCGATGCTCTGAGTCTTACTTCAAGCAAGAGTTCGTTTCAGGTAAGGGCAGTCACTTTTCATTTCAAAGGAACTACATTATTCACAAAGCTCACACGTTTCTCATCTTAACTGACAAGCATTGTATGTTAGAGGACCAGTGCTTTGTATCAGTTTCAGAAGCAGAGTTGGACTAGATATGGTCCGTATGTGTAGGAAACACCGTTCTTTTGTTCTCAGCAAACTCACGTTTCCTGTTGTCTTAGAGACTCTAGAAAGCAAGATCGTGCTTCTTATTCTAAAGCAGAGTGTGATCAATGGATGAGAACACTGCTGTGTGTTTCACTTGAGGAATGGAGTTAAATCCCAGGCTCTAAGTCTTCCTACAAGCAAGACTTCGTTTCATGTAAGGGCAGTCAGTTTTCTGCTCAAATGAACTACATCGATCACAAAGCTCACACGTATCTCATCTTAACTGACAAGCATTGGATGATAGAGGACCAGTGCTTTGTATCAGTTTCAGAAGCAGAGTTGGACTAGATATGGTCCGTATGTGTAGGAAACACCGTTCTTTTGTTCTCAGCACACTCAAGTTTCCTGCTGTCTTAGAGACTTTAGTAAGCAAGAGCGTGCTACTCGCTCTAAACCAGAGTGTGATCCATGGATGAGAACTATGCTGTGTGTGTCCCTTCAGTAATGGACTTAAATCCCAGGCTCTGTGTCTTCCTACAAGCAAGACTTCGTTTCAGGTAAGGGCAGTCACTTTTCAGCTCAAACGAACTACAGCGTTCACGAAGCTCACACGTTTCTCATCTTAACAGACAACCATTGGATGTTAGAGTACCAGTGCTTTGTATCAGTTTCAGAAGCAGAGTTGGACTATATAATGTCCGTATGTGTAGGAAACACCGTTCTTTTGTTCTCATCAAAATCATGTTTCCTGCTCTCTTAGAGACTCTAGAAAGCAAGAGCGTGCTTCTCGCTCTAAAGCAGAGTGTGATCCATGGATGAGAACTATGCTGTGTGTTTCCCTTCAGTAATGGAGTGAAATCCCAGGCTCTGAGTCTCCATACAAGCAAGACTTCAATTCAGGTAAGGGCAGTCACTTTTCTGCTCAAACGAACTACATCGTTCACGAAGCTCACACGTTTCTCATCTTAACAGACAACCATTGGATGTTAGAGTACCAGTGCTTTGTATCAGTTTCAGAAGCAGAGTTGGACTATATAATGTCCGTATGTGTAGGAAACACCGTTCTTTTGTTCTCATCAAAATCATGTTTCCTGCTCTCTTAGAGACTCTAGAAAGCAAGAGCGTGCTTCTCGCTCTAAAGCAGAGTGTGATCCATGGATGAGAACTATGCTGTGTGTTTCCCTTCAGTAATGGAGTTAAATCCCAGGCTCTGAGTCTCCATACAAGCAAGACTTCGATTCAGGTAAGGGCAGTCACTTTTCTGCTCAAACGAACTACATCGTTCACGAAGCTCACACGTTTCTCATGTTAACTGACAAACATTGGATATTAGAGGACCAGTGCTTTGTATCAGTTTCAGAAGAAGAGTTGGACTAGATATGGTCTGTATGTGTAGGAAACACCGTTCTTTTGTTCTCAGCACACTCACGTTTCCTGCTTTCTTAGAGACTATAGAAAGCAAGAGCATGCTTCTTATTCTAAAGCAGAGTGTGATCAATGGATGATTACACTGCTGTGTGTTTTACTTCAGAAATGGAGTTAAATCCCTGGCTCTGAGTCTTCCTACAAGCAAGACTTCGTTTCAGGTAAGTGCAGTCACTTTTCTGCTCAAACAAACTACATCGTTCACGAAGCTCACACGTTTCTCATCTTAACAGACAAGCATTGGATGTTAGAGGGTCAGTGCTTTGTATCAGTTTCAGAAGCAGATTTGGACTACATATGGTCCATATGTGTAGGAAACACTGTTCTTTTGTTCTGGGCAAACTCAGATTTCCTGCTGTATTAGAGACTCTAGAAAGCAAGAGTGTGCTTCTCGCTCTAAAGCAGAGTGTGATCCATGGATGAGAATTATGCTGTGTGTTTCCCTTCAGTAATGGACTTAAATCCCAGGCTCTGTGTCTTACTACAAGCAAGACTTCGTTTCAGGTAAGGGCAGTCACTTTTCAGTTCAAAGGAACTACATCGTTCACAAAGCTCACACCTTTCTCATCTTAACTGACAAGCATTGGATGTTAGAGGACCAGTGCTTTGTATCAGTTTCAGAAGCAGAGTTGGACCATATAATGTCTGTATGTGTAGGAAACACCGTTCTTTGTTCTCAGCACACTCACGTTTCCTGCTTTCTTAGAGACTCTAGAAAGCAAGAGCATGCTTCTTATTCTAAAGCAGAGTGTGATCAATGGATGATTACACTGCTTTGTGTTTTACTTCAGAAATGGAGTTAAATCCCAGGCTCTGAGCCTTCCTACAAGCAAGACATCAATTAAGGTAAGGGCAGTCACTTTTCTGCTCAAAAGAACTACATCATTCACGAAGCTCACACGTTTCTCATCTTAACTGACAAGCATTGGATGTTAGAGGGTCAGTGCTTTGTATCAGTTTCAGAAGCAGATTTGGACTACATATGGTCCATAAGTGTAGGAAACACCGTTCTTTTTGTCTGGACACACTCAGATTTCCTGCTGTATTAGAGAATCTAGAAAGCAAGTGTGTGCTTCTCGCTCTAAAGCAGAGTGTGGTCCATGGATGAGAACTATGCTGTGTGTTTCCCTTCAGAAATGTAGTTAAATCCGATGCTCTGAGTCTTACTTCAAGCAAGAGTTCGTTTCAGGTAAGGGCAGTCACTTTTCATTTCAAAGGAACTACATTATTCACAAAGCTCACACGTTTCTCATCTTAACTGACAAGCATTGTATGTTAGAGGACCAGTGCTTTGTATCAGTTTCAGAAGCAGAGTTGGACTATATAATGTCCGTATGTGTAGGAAACACCGTTCTTTTGTTCTCATCAAAATCATGTTTCCTGCTCTCTTAGAGACTCTAGAAAGCAAGAGCGTGCTTCTCGCTCTAAAGCAGAGTGTGATCCATGGATGAGAACTATGCTGTGTGTTTCCCTTCAGTAATGGAGTTAAATCCCAGGCTCTGAGTCTCCATACAAGCAAGACTTCGATTCAGGTAAGGGCAGTCACTTTTCTGCTCAAACGAACTACATCGTTCACGAAGCTCACACGTTTCTCATCTTAACAGACAACCATTGGATGTTAGAGTACCAGTGCTTTGTATCAGTTTCAGAAGCAGAGTTGGACTATATAATGTCCGTATGTGTAGGAAACACCGTTCTTTTGTTCTCATCAAAATCATGTTTCCTGCTCTCTTAGAGACTCTAGAAAGCAAGAGCGTGCTTCTCGCTCTAAAGCAGAGTGTGATCCATGGATGAGAACTATGCTGTGTGTTTCCCTTCAGTAATGGAGTTAAATCCCAGGCTCTGAGTCTCCATACAAGCAAGACTTCGATTCAGGTAAGGGCAGTCACTTTTCTGCTCGAACGAACTACATCGTTCACGAAGCTCACACGTTTCTCATGTTAACTGACAAACATTGGATATTAGAGGACCAGTGCTTTGTATCAGTTTCAGAAGAAGAGTTGGACTAGATATGGTCTGTATGTGTAGGAAACACCGTTCTTTTGTTCTCAGCACACTCATGTTTCCTGCTGTCTTAGAGACTCTAGAAAGCAAGAGTGTGCTTCTCGCTCTAAAGCAGAGTGTGATCCATGGATGAATACTATGCTGTGTGTTTCCCTTCAGACATGGAGTTAAATCCCATGCTCTGAGTCTTACTACAAGCAAGACTTCGTTTCAAGTAAGGGCAGTCACTTTTCAGTTCAAAGGAACTACATCATTCACAAAGCTCACACGTTTCTCATCTTAACTGACAAGCATTGGATGTTAGAGGACCAGTGCTTTGTATCAGTTTCAGGAGCAGAGTTGGACTATATAATGTCTGTATGTGTAGGAAACACCGTTCTTTTGTTCTCAGCCCACTCACGTTTCCTGCTGTCTTAGAGACTGTAGAAAGCAAGAGCGTGCTTCTCGCTCTAAAGCAGAGTGTGATCCATGGATGAGAACTATGCTGTGTATTTAACTTCAGAAATGGAGTTAAATCCCATGCTCTGAGTCTTCCTACAAGCAAGATTTCGATTCAGGTAAGGGCAGTCACTTTTCTGCTCAAACGAACTTCATCGTTCACGAAGCTCACACGATTCTCATCTTAACTGACAAGCATTGGATGTTAGAGGAACAGTGCTTTGTATCAGTTGCCGAAGAAGAGTTGGACTAGATATGGTCTGTATGTGTAGGAAACACCGTTCTTTTGTTCTCAGCACACTCATGTTTCCTGCTTTCTTAGAGACTTTAGAAAGCAAGAGCGTGGTTCTCGCTCTAAAGCAGAGTGTGATCAATGGATGAGAACACTGCTGTGTGTTTCACTTCAGGAATGGAGTTAAATCCCAGGCTCTGAGTCTTCCTACAAGCAAGACTTCCTTTCAGGTAAGGGCAGTCAGTTATCTGCTCAAATGAACTACATCGTTCACAAAGCTCACACGTTTCTCATCTTAACTGACAAGCATTGGATGTTATTGGACCAGTGCTTTGTATCAGATTCAGAAGAAGAGTTGGACTAGATAGGGTCCGTATGTGTAGGAAACACCGTTCTTTTGTTCTGAGCACACTCATGTTTCCTGCTGTCTGAGAGAATCTAGAAAGCAAGAGCGTTTTTCTCGCTCTACAGCACAGTGTGATCCATGGAAAAGAACTATGCTTTGTGTTTCCTTCAGAAATGGAGTTAAATCCCAGGCTCTGTGTCTTACTACAAGCAAGACGTCGTTTCAGGTAAGGGCAGTCACTTTTCAGCTCAAACGAACTACATTGTTCACTGAGCTCACAAGTTTCTCATCTTAACAGACAAGCATTGGATGTTAGAGGACCAGTGCTTTGTATCAGTTTCAGAAGCAGAGTTGGACTATATAATGTCTGTATGTGCAGGAAACACCGTTCTTTTGTTCTCAGCACACTCACGTTTCCTGCTGTCTTAGAGACTCTAGAAAGCAAGAGCGTGCTTCTTGCTCTAAAGCAGAGTGTGATCCATGGATGAGAACTATGCTGTGTGTTTCCCTTCAGAAATGGAGGTAAATCCCAGGCTCTGTGTCTTCCTACAAGCAAGACTTCGTTTCAGGTAAGGGCAGTCACTTTTCAGCTCAAACGAACTACATCGTTCACAAAGCTCACACGTTTCTCATCTTAACAGACAAGCATTGGATGTTATTGGACCAGTGATTTGTATCAGTTTCAGAAGCAGAGTTGGACTATATAATGTCCGTATGTGTAGGAAACACCGTTATTTTGTTCTCAGCACACTCACGTTTCCTGCTGTCTTAGAGACTCTAGAAAGCAAGAGCGTGCTTCTTGTTCTAAAGCAGAGTGTGATCAATGGATGATTACACTGCTGTGTGTTTTACTTCAGAAATGGAGTTAAATCCCAGGCTCTGTGTCTTACTACAAGCAAGACGTCGTTTCAGGTAAGGGCAGTCACTTTTCAGCTCAAACGAACTACATTGTTCACTGAGCTCACAAGTTTCTCATCTTAACAGACAAGCATTGGATGTTAGAGGACCAGTGCTTTGTATCAGTTTCAGAAGCAGAGTTGGACTATATAATGTCCGTATATGTAGGAAACACTGTTCTTTTGTTCTGGGCACACTCACGTTTCCTGCTGTCTTAGAGACTCTAGAAAGCAAGAGCGTGCTTCTTGCTCTAAAGCAGAGTGTGATCCATGAATGAGAACTATGCTGTGTGTTTCCCTTCAGAAATGGAGGTAAATCCCAGGCTCTGTGTCTTCCTACAGGCAAGACTTCGTTTCAGGTAAGGGCAGTCACTTTTCAGCTCAAACGAACTACATCGTTCACGAAGCTCACACGTTTCTCATCTTAACAGACAACCATTGGATGTTAGAGTACCAGTGCTTTGTAACAGTTTCAGAAGCAGAGTTGGACTATATAATGTCCGTATGTGTAGGAAACACCGTTCTTTTGTTCTCATCAAAATCATGTTTCCTGCTCTCTTAGAGACTCTAGAAAGCAAGAGCGTGCTTCTTGTTCTAAAGCAGAGTGTGATCAATGGATGTTTACACTGCTGTGTGTTTTACTTCAGAAATGGAGTTAAATCCCAGGCTCTGAGTCTTCCTACAAGCAAGACTTCGTTTCAGGTAAGGGCAGTCACTTTTCTGCTCAAACGAACTACATCGTTCACGAAGCTCACACGTTTCTCATCTTAACTGACAAGCATTGGATGTCAGAGGGTCACTGCTTTGTATCAGTGTCAGAAGCAGATTTGGACTACATATGGTCCGTATGTGTAGGAAACACCGTTCTTTTGTTCTGGGCACACTAAGATTGCCTGATGTATTAGAGACTCTAGAAAGCAAGAGCGTGCTTTTCGCTCTAAAGCAGAGTGTGATCCATGGATGAGAACTCTGCTGTGTGTTTCCCTACAGAGATGGAGTTAAATCCCAGGCTCTGTGTCTTACTACAAGCAAGACTTCGTGACAGGTAAGGGCAGTCACTTTTCAGTTCAAAGGAACTACATCATTCTCAAAGCTCACAAGTTTCTCATCTTAACTGACAAGCATTGGATGTGAGGACCAGTGCTTTGTATCAGTTTCAGAAGCATAGTTGGACTAGATATGGTCCATATGTGTAGGAAACACTGTTCTTTTGTTCTCAGCACACTCACTTTCCCTCTGTCTTAGAGAATTTAGAAAGCAAGAGCGTGCTGCTCGCTCTAAAGCAGAGTGTGATCCATGGATGAGAACTATGCTGTGTGTTTCACTTCAGGAATGGAGTTAAATCCCAGGCTCTGAGTATTCCTACAAGCAAGACTTCATTTCAGGTAAGGGCAGTCAGTTTTCTGCTCAAATGAACTACATCGTTCACAAAGCTCACACGTTCGTTTCTCATCTTAACTGACAAGCATTGGATGTTATTGGACCAGTGCTTTGTATCAGTTTCAGAAGAAGAGTTGGACTAGATAGGGTCCGTATGTGTAGGAAACACCGTTCTTTTGTTCTGAGCACACTCATGTTTCCTGCTGTCTTAGAGAATCTAGAAAGCAAGAGCGTGCTTCTCGCTCTACAGCACAGTGTGATCCATGGATGAGAACTATGCTTTGTGTTTCCTTCAGAAATGGAGTTAAATCCCAGGCTCTGTGTCTTACTACAAGAAAGACGTCGTTTCAGGTAAGGGCAGTCACTTTTCAGCTCAAACGAACTACATCGTTCACTGAGCTCACAAGTTTCTCATCTTAACAGACAAGCATTGGATGTTAGAGGACCAGTGCTTTGTATCAGTTTCAGAAGGAGAGTTGGACTATATAATGTCGCTATGTGTAGGAAACACCGTTCTTTTGTTCTCTGCATACTCACGTTTCCTGCTTTCTTAGAGACTCTAGAAAGGAAGAGCGTGCTTCTTGTTCTAAAGCAGAGTGTGATCAATGGATGATTACACTGCTGTGTGTTTTACTTCAGAAATGGAGTTAAATCCCAAGCTCTGAGTCTTCCTACAAGCAAGACTTCGTTTCAGGAAAGGGCAGTCACTTTTCTGCTCAAACGAACTACATCGTTCACGAAGCTCACACGTTTCTCATCTTAACTGACAAACATTGGATATTAGAGGACCAGTGCTTTGTATCAGTTTCAAAAGAAGAGTTGGACTAGATATGGTCTGTATGTGTAGGAAACACCGTTCTTTTGTTCTCAGCACACTCATGTTTCCTGCTGTCTTAGAGACTCTAGAAAGCAAGAGTGTGCTTCTCGCTCTAAAGCAGAGTGTGATCCATGGATGAAAACTATGCTGTGTGTTTCCCTTCAGACATGGAGTTAAATCCCATGCTCTGAGTCTTACTACAAGCAAGACTTCGTTTCAAGTAAGGGCAGTCACTTTTCAGTTCAAAGGAACTACATCATTCACAAAGCTCACACGTTTCTCATCTTAACTGACAAGCATTGGATGTTAGAGGACCAGTGCTTTGTATCAGTTTCAGGAGCAGAGTTGGACTATATAATGTCTGTATGTGTAGGAAACACCATTCTTTTGTTCTCAGCCCACTCACGTTTCCTGCTGTCTTAGAGACTCTAGAAAGCAAGAGCGTGCTTCTTGCTCTAAAGCAGAGTGTGATCCATGAATGAGAACTATGCTGTGTGTTTCCCTTCAGAAATGGAGGTAAATCCCAGGCTCTGTGTCTTCCTACAGGCAAGACTTCGTTTCAGGTAAGGGCAGTCACTTTTCAGCTCAAACGAACTACATCGTTCACGAAGCTCACACGTTTCTCATCTTAACAGACAACCATTGGATGTTAGAGTACCAGTGCTTTGTAACAGTTTCAGAAGCAGAGTTGGACTATATAATGTCCGTATGTGTAGGAAACACCGTTCTTTTGTTCTCATCAAAATCATGTTTCCTGCTCTCTTAGAGACTCTAGAAAGCAAGAGCGTGCTTCTTGTTCTAAAGCAGAGTGTGATCAATGGATGTTTACACTGCTGTGTGTTTTACTTCAGAAATGGAGTTAAATCCCAGGCTCTGAGTCTTCCTACAAGCAAGACTTCGTTTCAGGTAAGGGCAGTCACTTTTCTGCTCAAACGAACTACATCGTTCACGAAGCTCACACGTTTCTCATCTTAACTGACAAGCATTGGATGTCAGAGGGTCACTGCTTTGTATCAGTGTCAGAAGCAGATTTGGACTACATATGGTCCGTATGTGTAGGAAACACCGTTCTTTTGTTCTGGGCACACTAAGATTGCCTGATGTATTAGAGACTCTAGAAAGCAAGAGCGTGCTTTTCGCTCTAAAGCAGAGTGTGATCCATGGATGAGAACTCTGCTGTGTGTTTCCCTACAGAGATGGAGTTAAATCCCAGGCTCTGTGTCTTACTACAAGCAAGACTTCGTGACAGGTAAGGGCAGTCACTTTTCAGTTCAAAGGAACTACATCATTCTCAAAGCTCACAAGTTTCTCATCTTAACTGACAAGCATTGGATGTGAGGACCAGTGCTTTGTATCAGTTTCAGAAGCATAGTTGGACTAGATATGGTCCATATGTGTAGGAAACACTGTTCTTTTGTTCTCAGCACACTCACTTTCCCTCTGTCTTAGAGAATTTAGAAAGCAAGAGCGTGCTGCTCGCTCTAAAGCAGAGTGTGATCCATGGATGAGAACTATGCTGTGTGTTTCACTTCAGGAATGGAGTTAAATCCCAGGCTCTGAGTATTCCTACAAGCAAGACTTCATTTCAGGTAAGGGCAGTCAGTTTTCTGCTCAAATGAACTACATCGTTCACAAAGCTCACACGTTCGTTTCTCATCTTAACTGACAAGCATTGGATGTTATTGGACCAGTGCTTTGTATCAGTTTCAGAAGAAGAGTTGGACTAGATAGGGTCCGTATGTGTAGGAAACACCGTTCTTTTGTTCTGAGCACACTCATGTTTCCTGCTGTCTTAGAGAATCTAGAAAGCAAGAGCGTGCTTCTCGCTCTACAGCACAGTGTGATCCATGGATGAGAACTATGCTTTGTGTTTCCTTCAGAAATGGAGTTAAATCCCAGGCTCTGTGTCTTACTACAAGAAAGACGTCGTTTCAGGTAAGGGCAGTCACTTTTCAGCTCAAACGAACTACATCGTTCACTGAGCTCACAAGTTTCTCATCTTAACAGACAAGCATTGGATGTTAGAGGACCAGTGCTTTGTATCAGTTTCAGAAGGAGAGTTGGACTATATAATGTCGCTATGTGTAGGAAACACCGTTCTTTTGTTCTCTGCATACTCACGTTTCCTGCTTTCTTAGAGACTCTAGAAAGGAAGAGCGTGCTTCTTGTTCTAAAGCAGAGTGTGATCAATGGATGATTACACTGCTGTGTGTTTTACTTCAGAAATGGAGTTAAATCCCAAGCTCTGAGTCTTCCTACAAGCAAGACTTCGTTTCAGGAAAGGGCAGTCACTTTTCTGCTCAAACGAACTACATCGTTCACGAAGCTCACACGTTTCTCATCTTAACTGACAAACATTGGATATTAGAGGACCAGTGCTTTGTATCAGTTTCAAAAGAAGAGTTGGACTAGATATGGTCTGTATGTGTAGGAAACACCGTTCTTTTGTTCTCAGCACACTCATGTTTCCTGCTGTCTTAGAGACTCTAGAAAGCAAGAGTGTGCTTCTCGCTCTAAAGCAGAGTGTGATCCATGGATGAAAACTATGCTGTGTGTTTCCCTTCAGACATGGAGTTAAATCCCATGCTCTGAGTCTTACTACAAGCAAGACTTCGTTTCAAGTAAGGGCAGTCACTTTTCAGTTCAAAGGAACTACATCATTCACAAAGCTCACACGTTTCTCATCTTAACTGACAAGCATTGGATGTTAGAGGACCAGTGCTTTGTATCAGTTTCAGGAGCAGAGTTGGACTATATAATGTCTGTATGTGTAGGAAACACCATTCTTTTGTTCTCAGCCCACTCACGTTTCCTGCTGTCTTAGAGACTCTAGAAAGCAAGAGCGTGCTTCTCGCTCTAAAGCAGAGTGTGATCCATGGATGAGAACTATGCTGTGTGTTTCCCTTCAGAAATGGAGTTAAATCCCAGGCTCTGAGTCTCCCTACAAGCAAGACTTCGTTTCAGGTAAGGGCAGTCACTTTTCTGCTCAAACGAACTTCATGTTTCACGAAGCTCACACGTATCTCATCTTAACTGACAAGCATTGGATGTTAGAGGAACAGTGCTTTGTATCAGTTGCCGAAGAAGAGTTGGACGAGATATGGTCTGTATGTGTAGGAAACACCGTTCTTTTGTTCTCAGCACACTCATGTTTCCTGCTGTCTTAGAGACTTTAGAAAGCAAGAGCGTGCTTCTCGCTCTAAAGCAGAGTGTGATCAATGGATGAGAACACTGCTGTGTGTTTCACTTCAGGAATGGAGTTAAATCCCAGGCTCTGAGTCTTCCTACAAGCAAGACTTCGTTTCAGGTAAGGGCAGTCAGTTTTCTGCTCAAATGAACTACATCGTTCACAAAGCTCACACGTTTCTCATCTTAACTGACAAGCATTGGATGTTATTGGACCAGTGCTTTGTATCAGATTCAGAAGAGGAGTTGGACTAGATAGGGTCCGTATGTGCAGGAAACACCGTTCTTTTGTTCTGAGCACACTCATGTTTCCTGCTGTCTGAGAGAATCTAGAAAGCAAGAGCGTTTTTCTCGCTCTACAGCACAGTGTGATCCATGGAAAAGAACTATGCTTTGTTTTTCCTTCAGAAATGGAGTTAAATCCCAGGCTCTGTGTCTTACTACAAGCAAGACGTCGTTTCAGGTAAGGGCAGTCACTTTTCAGCTCAAACGAACTACATTGTTCACTGAGCTCACAAGTTTCTCATCTTAACAGACAAGCATTGGATGTTAGAGGACCAGTGCTTTGTATCAGTTTCAGAAGCAGAGTTGGACTATATAATGTCCGTATGTGTAGGAAACACCGTTCTTTTGTTCTGAGCACACTCACGTTTCCTACTATCTTAGAGACTCTAGAAAGCAAGAGCGTGCTTCTTGCTCTAAAGCAGAGTGTGATCCATGGATGAGAACTATGCTGTGTGTTTCCCTTCAGAAATGGAGGTAAATCCCAGGCTCTGTGTCTTCCTACAGGCAAGACTTCGTTTCAGGTAAGGGCAGTCACTTTTCAGCTCAAACGAACTACAGCGTTCACGAAGCTCACACGTTTCTCACCTTACAGACAACCATTGGATGTTAGAGTACCAGTTCTTTGTATCAGTTTCAGAAGCAGAGTTGGACTATATAATGTCCGTATGTGTAGGAATCACCGTTCTTTTGTTCTCATCAAAATCATGTTTCCTGCTCTCTTAGAGACTCTAGAAAGCAAGAGCGTGCTTCTTGTTCTAAAGCAGAGTGTGATCAATGGATGTTTACACTGCTGTGTGTTTTACTTCAGAAATGGAGTTAAATCCCAGGCTCTGAGTCTTCCTACAAGCAAGACTTCGTTTCAGGTAAGGGCAGTTACTTTTCTGCTCAAACGAACTACATCGTTCACGAAGCTCACACGTTTCTCATCTTAACTGACAAGCATTGGATGTTAGTGCTCCAGTGCTTTGTATCAGTTTCAGAAGCAGATTTGGACTAGATATGGTCCGTATGTGTAGGAAACACTGTTCTTTTGTTCTGGGCACACTCAGAATTCCTGCTGTATTAGAGACTCTAGAAAGCAAGAGTGTGCTTCTCGCTCTAAAGCAGAGTGTGATCCATGGATAAGAACACTGCTGTGTGTTTCCCTTCAGAAAAGGAGTTAAATCCAAGGCTCTGTGTCTTCCTACAAGCAAGACTTCGTTTCAGGTAAGGGCAGTCACTTTTCTGCTCAAACGAACTTCATGTTTCACGAAGCTCACACGTATCTCATCTTAACTGACAAGCATTGGATGTTAGAGGAACAGTGCTTTGTATCAGTTGCCGAAGAAGAGTTGGACGAGATATGGTCTGTATGTGTAGGAAACACCGTTCTTTTGTTCTCAGCACACTCATGTTTCCTGCTGTCTTAGAGACTTTAGAAAGCAAGAGCGTGCTTCTCGCTCTAAAGCAGAGTGTGATCAATGGATGAGAACACTGCTGTGTGTTTCACTTCAGGAATGGAGTTAAATCCCAGGCTCTGAGTCTTCCTACAAGCAAGACTTCGTTTCAGGTAAGGGCAGTCAGTTTTCTGCTCAAATGAACTACATCGTTCACAAAGCTCACTCGTTTCTCATCTTAACTGACAAGCATTGGATGTTATTGGACCAGTGCTTTGTATCAGATTCAGAAGAAGAGTTGGACTAGATAGGGTCCGTATGTGCAGGAAACACCGTTCTTTTGTTCTGAGCACACTCATGTTTCCTGCTGTCTGAGAGAATCTAGAAAGCAAGAGCGTTTTTCTCGCTCTACAGCACAGTGTGATCCATGGAAAAGAACTATGCTTTGTTTTTCCTTCAGAAATGGAGTTAAATCCCAGGCTCTGTGTCTTACTACAAGCAAGACGTCGTTTCAGGTAAGGGCAGTCACTTTTCAGCTCAAACGAACTACATTGTTCACTGAGCTCACAAGTTTCTCATCTTAACAGACAAGCATTGGATGTTAGAGGACCAGTGCTTTGTATCAGTTTCAGAAGCAGAGTTGGACTATATAATGTCCGTATGTGTAGGAAACACCGTTCTTTTGTTCTGAGCACACTCACGTTTCCTACTATCTTAGAGACTCTAGAAAGCAAGAGCGTGCTTCTTGCTCTAAAGCAGAGTGTGATCCATGGATGAGAACTATGCTGTGTGTTTCCCTTCAGAAATGGAGGTAAATCCCAGGCTCGGTGTCTTCCTACAAGCAAGACTTCGTTTCAGGTAAGGGCAGTCACTTTTCAGCTCAAACGAACTACAGCGTTCACGAAGCTCACACGTTTCTCACCTTACAGACAACCATTGGATGTTAGAGTACCAGTGCTTTGTATCAGTTTCAGAAGCAGAGTTGGACTATATAATGTCCGTATGTGTAGGAAACACCGTTCTTTTGTTCTCAGCACACTCACGTTTCCTGCTGTCTTAGAGACTCTAGAAAGCAAGAGCGTGCTTCTTGTTCTAAAGAAGAGTGTGATCAATGGATGATTACACTGCTGTGTGTTTTACTTCAGAAATGGAGTTAAATCCCAAGCTCTGAGTCTTCCTACAAGCAAGAATTCGTTTCAGGTAAGGGCAGTCACTTTTCTGCTCAAACGAACTACATCGTTCACGAAGCTCACACGTTTCTCATCTTAACTGACAAGCATTGGATGTCAGAGGGTCACTGCTTTGTATCAGTGTCAGAAGCAGATTTGGACTACATATGGTCCGTATGTGTAGGAAATTCCGTTCTTTTGTTCTGGGCACACTAAGATTGCCTGATGTATTAGAGACTCTAGAAAGCAAGAGCGTGCTTTTCGCTCTAAAGCAGAGTGTGATCCATGGATGAGAACTCTGCTGTGTGTTTCCCTACAGAGATGGAGTTAAATCCCAGGCTCTGTGTCTTACTACAAGCAAGACTTCGTGACAGGTAAGGGCAGTCACTTTTCAGTTCAAAGGAACTACATCATTCTCAAAGCTCACAAGTTTCTCATTTTAACTGACAAGCATTGGATGTGAGGACCAGTGCTTTGTATCAGTTTCAGAAGCATAGTTGGACTAGATATGGTCCATATGTGTAGGAAACACTGTTCTTTTGTTCTCAGCACACTCACTTTCCCTCTGTCTTAGAGAATTTAGAAAGCAAGAGCGTGCTTCTCGCTCTAAAGCAGAGTGTGATCCATGGATGAGAACTATGCTGTGTGTTTAACTTCAGGAATGGAGTTAAATCCCAGGCTCTGAGTATTCCTACAAGCAAGACTTCGTTTCAGGTAAGGGCAGTCAGTTTTCTGCTCAAATGAACTACATCGTTCACAAAGCTCACACGTTCGTTTCTCATGTTAACTGACAAGCATTGGATGTTATTGGACCAGTGCTTTGTATCAGTTTCAGAAGAAGAGTTGGACTAGATAGGGTCCGTATGTGTAGGAAACACCGTTCTTTTGTTCTGAGCACACTCATGTTTCCTGCTGTCTTAGAGAATCTAGAAAGCAAGAGTGTGCTTCTCGCTCTACAGCACAGTGTGATCCATGGATGAGAACTATGCTTTGTGTTTCCTTCAGAAATGGAGTTAAATCCCAGGCTCTGTGTCTTACTACAAGAAAGACGTCGTTTCAGGTAAGGGCAGTCACTTTTCAGCTCAAACGAACTACATCGTTCACTGAGCTCACAAGTTTCTCATCTTAACAGACAAGCATTGGATGTTAGAGGACCAGTGCTTTGTATCAGTTTCAGAAGCAGAGTTGGACTATATAATGTCCCTATGTGTAGGAAACACCGTTCTTTTGTTCTCTGCATACTCACGTTTCCTGCTTTCTTAGAGACTCTAGAAAGCAAGAGTGTGCTTCTCGCTCTACAGCACAGTGTGATCCAGGGTTGAGAACTATGCTTTTTGTTTCCCTTCAGAAATGGACTTAAATCCCAGGCTCTGTGTCTTACTGCAAGCAACACTTCGTTTCAGGTAAGGGCAGTCACTTTTCAGTTCAATGAAACTACATCATTCACAAAGCTCACACGTTTCTCATCTTAACTGACAAGCATTGGATGTTAGAGGAGTAGTGCTTTGTGTCAATTTCAGAAGCAGAGTTGGACTAGATATGGTCCGTATGAGTAGGAAACACCGTTCTTTTGTTCTCAGCACACTCACGTTTTCTGCTGTCTTAGAGACTCCAGAAAGCAAGAGTGTGCTTCTCGCTCTAAAGCAGAGTGTGATCCATGGATGAATACTATGCTGTGTGTTTCCCTTCAGACATGGAGTTAAATCCCATGCTCTGAGTCTTACTACAAGCAAGACTTCGTTTCAAGTAAGGGCAGTCACTTTTCAGTTCAAAGGAACTACATCATTCACAAAGCTCACACGTTTCTCATCTTAACTGACAAGCATTGGATGTTAGAGAACCAGTACTTTGTATCAGTTTCAGAAGCAGATTTGGACTACTTATGGTCCGTATGTGTAGGAAACACCGTTCTTTTTGTCTGGGCACACTCAGATTTCCTGCTGTATTAGAGACTCTAGAAAGCAAGAGTGTGCTTCTCGCTCTAAAGCAGAGTGTGGTCCATGGATGAGAACTATGCTGTGTGTTTCCCTTCAGAAATGTAGTTAAATCCCATGCTCTGAGTCTTACTTCAAGCAAGAGTTCGTTTCAGGTAAGGGCAGTCACTTTTCATTTCAAAGGAACTACATCATTCACAAAGCTCACACGTTTCTCATCTTAACTGACAAGCATTGTATGTTAGAGGACCAGTGCTTTGTATCAGTTTCAGAAGCAGAGTGGGACTAGATATGGTCCGTATGTGTAGGAAACACCGTTCATTTGTACTAAAAAACTCACGTTTCCTGTTGTCTTAGAGACTCTAGAAAGCAAGAGCGTGCTTCTTATTCTAAAGCAGAGTGTGATCAATGGATGAGAACACTGCTGTGTGTTTCACTTCAGGAATGGAGTTAAATCCCAGGCTCTGAGTCTTCCTACAAGCAATACTTCGTTTCAGGTAAGGGCAGTCAGTTTTCTGCTCAAATGAACTACATCGATCACAAAGCTCAAACTTTTCTCATCTTAACTGACAAGCATTGGATGTTATTGGACCAGTGCTTTGTATCAGTTTCAGACGAAGCATTGGACTAGATAGGGTCCGTATGTGTAGGAAACACCGTTCTTTTGTTCTGAGCACACTCATGTTTCCTGCTCTCTTAGAGAATCTAGAAAGCAAGAGCGTGCTTCTCGCTCTACAGCACAGTGTGATCCATGGATGAGAACTATGCTGTGTGTTTACTTCAGAAATGGAGTTAAATCCCAGGCGCGGTGTATTACTACAAGGAAGACGTCGTTTCAGGTAAGGGAAGTCACTTTTCAGCTCAAACGAACTACATCGTTTACTGAGCTCACAAGTTTCTCATCTTAACAGACAAGCATTGGATGTTAGAGGAACAGTGCTTTGTATCACTTTCAGAAGCAGAGTTGGACTATATAATGTCCCTATGTGTAGGAAACACAGTTCTTTTGTTCTCAGCACACTCACGTTTCCTGCTGTCTTAGAGACTCTAGAAAGCAAGAGCGTGCTTCTCGCTCTACAGCAGAGTGTGATCAATGGATGATTACACTGCTGTGTGTTTTACTTCAGAAATGGAGTTAAATCCCTGGCTCTGAGTCTTCCTAAAAGCAAGACTTCGTTTCAGGTAAGTGCAGTCACTTTTCTGCTCAAACGAACTACATCGTTCACGAAGCTCACACGTTTCTCATCTTAACAGACAAGCATTGGATGTTAGAGGGTCAGTGCTTTGTATCAGTTTCAGAAGCAGATTTGGACTACATATGGTCCATATGTGTAGGAAACACTGTTCTTTTGTTCTGGGCACACTCAGATTTCCTGCTGTATTTGAGACTCTAGAAAGCAAGAGTGTGCTTCTCGCTCTAAAGCAGAGTGTGATCCATGGATGAGAATTATGCTGTGTGTTTCCCTTCAGTAATGGACTTAAATCCCAGGCTCTGTGTCTTACTACAAGCAAGACTTCGTTTCAGGTAAGGGCAGTCACTTTTCAGTTCAAAGGAACTACATCGTTCACAAAGCTCACACGTTTCTCATCTTAACTGACAAGCATTGGATGTTAGAGGACCAGTGCTTTGTATCAGTTTCAGAAGCAGAGTTGGACTAGATATGGTCCGTATGTGTAGGAAACACCGTTCTTTTGTTCTCAGCACACTCAAGTTTCCTTCTGTCTTAGAGACTTTAGAAAGCAAGAGCGTGCTACTCGCTCTAAAGCAGAGTGTGATCCATGGATGAGAACTATGCTGTGTGTTTCCTTCAGAAAAGGCGTTAAATCCAGGCTCTGTGTCTTCCTACAAGCAAGACTTCGTTTCAGGTAAGGGCAGTCACTTCAGCTCAAATGAACTACATCGTTCACGGAGCTCACACGTTTCTCATCTTACCAGACAAGCATTGGATGTTAGACAACAAGTGCTTTGTATCAGTTTCAGAAGCAGAGTTGGACTATATAATGTCCTTATGTGTAGGAAACACCGTTCTTTTTTTCTCAGCACACTCACGTTTCCTGCTTTCTTAGAGACTCTAGAAAGCAAGAGCATGCTTCTTACTCTAAAGCAGAGTGTGATCAATGGATGATTACACTGATTTGTGTTTTACTTCAGAAATGGAGTTAAATCCCAGGCTCTGAGCCTTCCTACAAGCAAGACATCAATTCAGGTAAGGGCAGTCAAATTTCTGCTCAAACAAACTACATCGTTCACGAAGCTCACACGTTTCTCATCTTAACTGACAAGCATTGGATGTTAGAGGGTCAGTGCTTTGTATCAGTTTCAGAAGCAGATTTGGACTACATATGGTCCATATGTGTAGGAAACACCGTTCTTTTTGTCTGGGCACACTCAGATTTCCTGCTGTATTAGAGACTCTAGAAAGCAAGAGTGTGCTTCTCACTCTAAAGCAGAGTGTGGTCCATGGATGAGAACTATGCTGTGTGTTTCCCTTCAGAAATGTAGTTAAATCCCATGCTCTGAGTCTTACTTCAAGCAAGAGTTCGTTTCAGGTAAGGGCAGTCACTTTTCATTTCAAAGGAACTACATCATTCTCAAAGCTCACACGTTTCTCATCTTAACTGACAAGCATTGTATGTTAGAGGACCAGTGCTTTGTATCAGTTTCAGAAGCAGAGTTGGACTAGATATGGTCCGTATGTGTAGGAAACACCGTTCTTTTGTTCTCAGCAAACTCACGTTTCCTGTTGTCTTAGAGACTCTAGAAAGCAAGAGCGTGCTTCTTATTCTAAAGCAGAGTGTGATCAATGGATGAGAACACTGCTGAGTGTTTCACTTCAGGAATGGAGTTAAATCCCAGGCTCTGAGTCTTCCTACAAGCAAGACTTCATTTCAGGTAAGGGCAGTCACTTTTCTGCTCAAAAGAACTACATCGTTCACGAAGCTCACACGTTTCTCATCTTAACTGACAATCATTGGATGTTATTGGACCAGTGCTTTGTATCAGTTTCAGACGAAGCATTGGACTAGATAGAGTCCGTATGTGTAGGAAACACCGTTCTTTTGTTCTGAGCACACTCATGTTTCCTGCTCTCTTAGAGAATCTGGAAAGCAAGAGCGTGCTTCTCGCTCTACAGCACAGTGTGATCCATGGATGAGAACTATGCTGTGTGTTTACTTCAGAAATGGAGTTAAATCCCAGGCGCGGTGTATTACTACAAGCAAGACGTCGTTTCAGGTAAGGGCAGTCACTTTTCAGCTCAAACGAACTACATCGTTTACTGAGCTCATAAGTTTCTCATCTTAACAGACAAGCATTGGATGTTAGAGGAACAGTGCTTTGTATCACTTTCAGAAGCAGAGTTGGACTATATAATGTCCCTATGTGTAGGAAACACAGTTCTTTTGTTCTCAGCACACTCACGTTTCCTGCTCTCTTAGAGACTCTAGAAATCAAGAGCGTGCTTATCACTCTACAGCAGAGTGTGATCAATGGATGATTACACTGCTGTGTGTTTTACTTCAGAAATGGAGTTAAATCCCTGGCTCTGAGTCTTCCTACAAGCAAGACTTCGTTTCAGGTAAGTGCAGTCACTTTTCTGCTCAAACAAACTACATCGTTCACGAAGCTCACACGTTTCTCATCTTAACAGACAAGCATTGGATGTTAGAGGGTCAGTGCTTTGTATCAGTTTCAGAAGCAGATTTGGACTACATATGGTCCATATGTGTAGGAAACACTGTTCTTTTGTTCTGGGCAAACTCAGATTTCCTGCTGTATTAGAGACTCTAGAAAGCAAGAGTGTGCTTCTCGCTCTAAAGCAGAGTGTGATCCATGGATGAGAATTATGCTGTGTGTTTCCCTTCAGTAATGGACTTAAATCCCAGGCTCTGTGTCTTACTACAAGCAAGACTTCGTTTCAGGTAAGGGCAGTCACTTTTCAGTTCAAAGGAACTACATCGTTCACAAAGCTCACACGTTTCTCATCTTAACTGACAAGCATTGGATGTTAGAGGACCAGTGCTTTGTATCAGTTTCAGAAGCAGAGTTGGACCATATAATGTCCGTATGTGTAGGAAACACCGTTCTTTGTTCTCAGCACACTCACGTTTCCTGCTTTCTTAGAGACTCTAGAAAGCAAGAGCATGCTTCTTATTCTAAAGCAGAGTGTGATCAATGGATGATTACACTGCTTTGTGTTTTACTTCAGAAAGGGAGTTAAATCCCAGGCTCTGAGCCTTCCTACAAGCAAGACATCAATTAAGGTAAGGGCAGTCACTTTTCTGCTCAAAAGAACTACATCGTTCACGAAGCTCACACGTTTATCATCTTAACTGACAAGCATTGGATGTTAGAGGGTCAGTGCTTTGTATCAGTTTCAGAAGCAGATTTGGACTACATATGGTCCATAAGTGTAGGAAACACCGTTCTTTTTGTCTGGACACACTCAGATTTCCTGCTGTATTAGAGAATCTAGAAAGCAAGTGTGTGCTTCTCGCTCTAAAGCAGAGTGTGGTCCATGGATGAGAACTATGCTGTGTGTTTCCCTTCAGAAATGTAGTTAAATCCCATGCTCTGAGTCTTACTTCAAGCAAGAGTTCGTTTCAGGTAAGGGCAGTCACTTTTCATTTCAAAGGAACTCCATCATTCACAAAGCTCACACGTTTCTCATCTTAACTGACAAGCATTGTATGTTAGAGGACCAGTGCTTTGTATCAGTACCAGAAGCAGAGTTGGACTAGATATGGTCCGTATGTGTAGGAAACACCGTTCTTTTGTTCTCAGCAAACTCACGTTTCCTGTTGTCTTAGAGACTCTAGAAAGCAAGATCGTGCTTCTTATTCTAAAGCAGAGTGTGATCAATGGATGAGAACACTGCTGTGTGTTTCACTTGAGGAATGGAGTTAAATCCCAGGCTCTAAGTCTTCCTACAAGCAAGACTTCGTTTCAGGTAAGGGCAGTCAGGTTTCTGCTCAAATGAACTACATCGATCACAAAGCTCACACGTTTCTCATCTTAACTGACAAGCATTGGATGATAGAGGACCAGTGCTTTGTATCAGTTTCAGAAGCAGAGTTGGACTAGATATGGTCCGTATGTGTAGGAAACACCGTTCTTTTGTTCTCAGCACACTCAAGTTTCCTGCTGTCTTAGAGACTTTAGTAAGCAAGAGCGTGCTACTCGCTCTAAACCAGAGTGTGATCCATGGATGAGAACTATGCTGTGTGTTTCCCTTCAGAAAAGGCGTTAAATCCCAGGCTCTGTGTCTTCCTACAAGCAAGACTTCGTTTCAGGTAAGGGCAGTCACTTCAGCTCAAACGAACTACATCGTTCACGGAGCTCACACGTTTCTCATCTTACCAGACAAGCATTGGATGTTAGACAACCAGTGCTTTGTATCAGTTTCAGAAGAAGAGTTGGAGTATATAATGTCCATATGTGTAGGAAACACCGTTCTTTTGTTCTCAGCACACTCACGTTTCCTGCTTTCTTAGAGACTCTAGAAAGCAAGAGCGTGCTTCTTATTCTAAAGCAGAGTGTGATAAATGGATGATTACACTGCTGTTTGTTTTACTTCAGAAATGGAGTTAAATCCCAGGCTCTGAGCCTTCCTACAAGCAAGACTTCAATTCAGGTAAGGGCAGTCACTTTTCTGCTCAAACGAACTACATCGTTCACGAAGCTCACACGTTTCTCATCTTAACTGACAAGCATTGGATGTTAGAGGGTAAGTGCTTTGTATCAGTTTCAGAAGCAGATTTGGACTACATATGGTCCATATGTGTAGGAAACACCGTTCTTTTGTTCTGGGCACACTGAGATTTCCTGCTGTATTAGAGACTCTAGAAAGCAAGAGCGTGCTTCTCGCTCTAAAGCAGAGTGTGATCCATGGATGAGAACTATGCTGTGTGTTTCCTTAAGAAATGGAGTTAAATCCCAGGCTCGGTGTCTTACTACAAGCAAGACGTCGTTTCAGGTAAGGGCAGTCACTTTTCAGCTCAAACGAACTACATCGTTCACTGAGCTCACAAGTTTCTCATTTTTACAGACAAGCATTGGATGTTAGAGGACCAGTGCTTTGCATCAGTTTCAGAAGCAGAGTTGGACTATATAATGTCCCTATGTGTAGGAAACACTGTTCTTTTGTTCTCAGCCCACTCACGTTTCCTGCTGTCTTAGAGACAGTAGAAAGCAAGAGCGTGCTTCTCGCTCTAAAGCAGAGTGTGATCCATGGATGAGAACTATGCTGTGTGTTTCCCTTCAGAAATGGAGTTAAATCCCAGGCTCTGAGTCTCCATACAAGCAAGACTTCGATTCAGGTAAGGGCAGTCACTTTTCTGCTCAAACAAACTACATCGTTCACGAAGCTCACACGTTTCTCATCTTAACTGACAAACATTGGATATTAGAGGACCAGTGCTTTGTATCAGTTTCAGAAGAAGAGTTAGACTAGATATGGTCTGTATGTGTAGGAAACACCATTCTTTTGTTCTCAGCACACTCATGTTTCCTGCTGTCTTAGAGACTCTAGAAAGCAAGAGTGTGCTTCTCGCTCTAAAGCAGAGTGTGATCCATGGATGAATACTATGCTGTGTGTTTCCCTTCAGACATGGAGTTAAATCCCATGCTCTGAGTCTTACTACAAGCAAGACTTCGTTTCAAGTAAGGGCAGTCACTTTTCAGTTCAAAGGAACTACATCATTCACAAAGCTCACACGTTTCTCATCTTAACTGACAAGCATTGAATGTAGAGGACCAGTCCTTTGTATCTGTTTCAGAAGCAGTGTTGGACTAGATATGGTCCGTATGTGTAGGAAACACCGTTCTTTTGTTCTGAGCACAATCACGTTTCCTGCTGTCTTAGAGACTTTAGAAAGCAAGAGCGTGCTTCTCGCTCTAAAGCAGAGTGTCATCCATGGATGAAAACTATACTGTGTGTTTCCCTTCAGAAATGGAGGTAAATCCCAGGCTCTGTGTCTACCTACAGGCAAGAATTCGTTTCAGGTAAGGGCAGTCACTTTTCAGCTCAAACGAACTACAGCGTTCACAAAGCTCACACGTTTCTCATCTTAACAGACAACCATTGGATGTTAGAGTACCAGTGCTTTGTATCAGTTTCAGAAGCAGAGTTGGACTATATAATGTCCGTATGTGTAGGAAACACCGTTCTTTTGTTCTCATCAAAATCATGTTTCCTGCTCTCTTAGAGACTCTAGAAAGCAAGAGCGTGCTTCTTGTTCTAAAGCAGAGTGTGATCAATGGATGTTTACACTGCTGTGTGTTTTACTTCAGAAATGGAGTTAAATCCCAGGCTCTGAGTCTTCCTACAAGCAAGACTTCGTTTCAGGTAAGGGCAGTTACTTTTCTGCTCAAACGAACTACATCCTTCACGAAGCTCACACGTTTCTCATCTTAACTGACAAGCATTGGATGTTAGAGGTCCAGTGCTTTGTATCAGTTTCAGAAGCAGATTTGGACTAGATATGGTCCGTATGTGTAGGAAACACTGTTCTTTTTTTCTGGGCACACTCAGAATTCCTGCTGTATTAGAGACTCTAGAAAGCAAGAGTGTGCTTCTCGCTCTAAAGCAGAGTGTGATCCATGGATGAGAACTATGCTGTGTGTTTCCCTTCAGAAAAGGAGTTAAATCCAAGGCTCTGTGTCTTCCTACAAGCAAGACATCGATTCAGGTAAGGGCAGTCACTTTTCAGCTCAAACGTACTACATCGTTCACAAAGCTCACACGTTTCTCATCTTAACAGACAAGCATTGGATGTTAGAGTACCAGTGCTTTGTATCTGTTTCAGAAGCAGAGTTGGACTATATAATGTCCGTATGTGTCGGAAACACCGTTATTTTGTTCTCAGCACACTCACGTTTCCTGCTGTCTTAGAGACTCTAGAAAGCAAGAGCGTGCTTCTTGTTCTAAAGCAGAGTGTGATCCATGGATGAGAACTATGCTGTGTGTTTCCCTTCAGAAATGGAGTTAAATCCCAGGCTCTGAGTCTCCATACAAGCAAGACTTCGATTCAGGTAAGGGCAGTCACTTTTCTGCTCAAACGAACTACATTGTTCACGAAGCTCACACGTTTCTCATCTTAACTGACAAACATTGGATATTAGAGGACCAGTGCTTTGTATCAGTTTCAGAAGAAGAGTTGGACTAGATATGGTCTGTATGTGTAGGAAACACCGTTCTTTTGTTCTCAGCACACTCATGTTTCCTGCTGTCTTAGAGACTCTAGAAAGCAAGAGTGTGCTTCTCGCTCTAAAGCAGAGTGTGATCCATGGATGAATACTATGCTGTGTGTTTCCCTTCAGACATGGAGTTAAATCCCATGCTCTGAGTCTTACTACATGCAAGACTTCCTTTCAAGTAAGGGCAGTCACTTTTCAGTTCAAAGGAACTACATCATTCACAAAGCTCACACTTTTCTCATCTTAACTGACAAGCATTGGATGTTAGAGGACCAGTGCTTTGTATCAGTTTCAGGAGCAGAGTTGGACTATATAATGTCTGTATGTGTAGGAAACACCGTTCTTTTGTTCTCAGCCCACTCACGTTTCCTGCTGTCTTAGAGACTGTAGAAAGCAAGAGCGTGCTTCTCGCTCTAAAGCAGAGTGTGATCCATGGATGAGAACTATGCTGTGTATTTAACTTCAGAAATGGAGTTAAATCCCATGCTCTGAGTCTTCCTACAAGCAAGATTTCGATTCAGGTAAGGGCAGTCACTTTTCTGCTCAAAGGAACTTCATCGTTCACGAAGCTCACACGATTCTCATCTTAACTGAGAAGCATTGGATGTTAGAGGAACAGTGCTTTGTATCAGTTGCCGAAGAAGAGTTGCACGAGATATGGTCTGTATGTGTAGGAAACACCGTTCTTTTGTTCTCAGCACACTCATGTTTCCTGCTTTCTTAGAGATTTTAGAAAGCAAGAGCGTGCTTCTCGCTCTAAAGCAGAGTGTGATCAATGGATGAGAACACTGCTGTGTGTTTCACTTCAGGAATGGAGTTAAATCCCAGGCTCTGAGTCTTCCTACAAGCAAGACTTCCTTTCAGGTAAGGGCAGTCAGTTTTCTGCTCAAATGAACTACATCGTTCACAAAGCTCACACGTTTCTCATCTTAACTGACAAGCATTGGATGTTATTGGACCAGTGCTTTGTATCAGATTCAGAAGAAGAGTTGGACTAGATAGGGTCCGTATGTGTAGGAAACACCGTTCTTTTGTTCTGAGCACACTCATGTTTCCTGCTGTCTGAGAGAATCTAGAAAGCAAGAGCGTTTTTCTCGCTCTACAGCACAGTGTGATCCATGGAAAAGAACTATGCTTTGTGTTTCCTTCAGAAATGGAGTTAAATCCCAGGCTCTGTGTCTTACTACAAGCAAGACGTCGTTTCAGGTAAGGGCAGTCACTTTTCAGCTCAAACGAACTACATTGTTCACTGAGCTCACAAGTTTCTCATCTTAACAGACAAGCATTGGATGTTAGAGGACCAGTGCTTTGTATCAGTTTCAGAAGCAGAGTTGGACTATATAATGTCCGTATGTGTAGGAAACACCGTTCTTTTGTTCTCTGCACACTCACGTTTCCTGCTGTCTTAGAGACTCTAGAAAGCAAGAGCGTGCTTCTTGCTCTAAAGCAGAGTGTGATCCATGGATGAGAACTATGCTGTGTGTTTCCCTTCATAAATGGAGGTAAATCCCAGGCTCTGTGTCTTCCTACAGGCAAGACTTCGTTTCAGGTAAGGGCAGTCACTTTTCAGCTCAAACGAACTACAGCGTTCACGAAGCTCACACGTTTCTCATCTTAACAGACAACCATTGGATGTTAGAGTACCAGTGCTTTGTATCAGTTTCAGAAGCAGAGTTGGACTATATAATGTCCGTATGTGTAGGAAACACCGTTCTTTTGTTCTCATCAAAATCATGTTTCCTGCTCTCTTAGAGACTCTTGAAAGCAAGAGCGTGCTTCTTGTTCTAAAGCAGAGTGTGATCAATGGATGTTTACACTGCTGTGTGTTTTACTTCAGAAATGGAGTTAAATCCCAGGCTCTGAGTCTTCCTACAAGCAAGACTTCGTTTCAGGTAAGGGCAGTTACTTTTCGGCTCAAACGAACTACATCGTTCACGAAGCTCACACATTTCTCATCTTAACTGACAAGCATTGGATGTTAGAGCTCCAGTGCTTTGTATCAGTTTCAGAAGCAGATTTGGACTAGATATGGTCCGTATGTGTAGGAAACACTGTTCTTTTATTCTGGGCACACTCAGAATTCCTGCTGTATTAGAGACTCTAGAAAGCAAGAGTGTGCTTCTCGCTCTAAAGCAGAGTGTGATCCATGGATGAGAACTATGCTGTGTGTTTCCCTTCAGAAATGGAGTTAAATCCCAGGCTCTGAGTCTCCCTACAAGCAAGACTTCGATTCAGGTAAGGGCAGTCACTTTTCAGCTCAAACGAACTACATCGTTCACAAAGCTCACACGTTTCTCATCTTAACAGACAAGCATTGGATGTTAGAGGACCAGTGATTTGTATCAGTTTCAGAAGCAGAGTTGGACTAGATATGGTCTGTATGTGTAGGAAACACCGTTATTTTGTTCTCAGCACACTCACGTTTCCTGCTGTCTTAGAGACTCTAGAAAGCAAGAGCGTGCTTCTTGTTCTAAAGCAGAGTGTGATCCATGGATGATTACACTGCTGTGTGTTTTACTTCAGAAATGGAGTTAAATCCCAAGCTCTGAGTCTTCCTACAAGCAAGACTTCGTTTCAGGAAAGGGCAGTCACTTTTCTGCTCAAACGAACTACATCGTTCACGAAGCTCACACGTTTCTCATCTTAACTGACAAACATTGGATATTAGAGGACCAGTGCTTTGTATCAGTTTCAAAAGAAGAGTTGGACTAGATATGGTCTGTATGTGTAGGAAACACCGTTCTTTTGTTCTGAGCACACTCATGTTTCCTGCTGTCTTAGAGACTCTAGAAAGCAAGAGCGTGCTTCTCGCTCTAAAGCAGAGTGTGATCCATGGATGAAAACTATGCTGTGTGTTTCCCTTCAGACATGGAGTTAAATCCCATCCTCTGAGTCTTACTACAAGCAAGACTTCGTTTCAAGTAAGGGCAGTCACTTTTCAGTTCAAAGGAACTACATCATTCACAAAGCTCACACGTTTCTCATCTTAACTGACAAGCATTGGATGTTAGAGGGTCAGTGCTTTGTATCAGTTTCAGAAGCAGAGTTGGACTATATAATGTCCGTATGTGTAGGAAACACCGTTCTTTTGTTCTCATCAAAATCATGTTTCCTGCTCTCTTAGAGACTCTAGAAAGCAAGAGCGTGCTTCTTGTTCTAAAGCAGAGTGTGATCAATGGATGTTTACACTGCTGTGTGTTTTACTTCAGAAATGGAGTTAAATCCCAGGCTCTGAGTCTTCCTACAAGCAAGACTTCGTTTCAGGTAAGGGCAGTTACTTTTCTGCTCAAACGAACTACATCCTTCACGAAGCTCACACGTTTCTCATCTTAACTGACAAGCATTGGATGTTAGAGGTCCAGTGCTTTGTATCAGTTTCAGAAGCAGATTTGGACTAGATATGGTCCGTATGTGTAGGAAACACTGTTCTTTTTTTCTGGGCACACTCAGAATTCCTGCTGTATTAGAGACTCTAGAAAGCAAGAGTGTGCTTCTCGCTCTAAAGCAGAGTGTGATCCATGGATGAGAACTATGCTGTGTGTTTCCCTTCAGAAAAGGAGTTAAATCCAAGGCTCTGTGTCTTCCTACAAGCAAGACATCGATTCAGGTAAGGGCAGTCACTTTTCAGCTCAAACGTACTACATCGTTCACAAAGCTCACACGTTTCTCATCTTAACAGACAAGCATTGGATGTTAGAGTACCAGTGCTTTGTATCTGTTTCAGAAGCAGAGTTGGACTATATAATGTCCGTATGTGTCGGAAACACCGTTATTTTGTTCTCAGCACACTCACGTTTCCTGCTGTCTTAGAGACTCTAGAAAGCAAGAGCGTGCTTCTTGTTCTAAAGCAGAGTGTGATCCATGGATGAGAACTATGCTGTGTGTTTCCCTTCAGAAATGGAGTTAAATCCCAGGCTCTGAGTCTCCATACAAGCAAGACTTCGATTCAGGTAAGGGCAGTCACTTTTCTGCTCAAACGAACTACATTGTTCACGAAGCTCACACGTTTCTCATCTTAACTGACAAACATTGGATATTAGAGGACCAGTGCTTTGTATCAGTTTCAGAAGAAGAGTTGGACTAGATATGGTCTGTATGTGTAGGAAACACCGTTCTTTTGTTCTCAGCACACTCATGTTTCCTGCTGTCTTAGAGACTCTAGAAAGCAAGAGTGTGCTTCTCGCTCTAAAGCAGAGTGTGATCCATGGATGAATACTATGCTGTGTGTTTCCCTTCAGACATGGAGTTAAATCCCATGCTCTGAGTCTTACTACATGCAAGACTTCCTTTCAAGTAAGGGCAGTCACTTTTCAGTTCAAAGGAACTACATCATTCACAAAGCTCACACTTTTCTCATCTTAACTGACAAGCATTGGATGTTAGAGGACCAGTGCTTTGTATCAGTTTCAGGAGCAGAGTTGGACTATATAATGTCTGTATGTGTAGGAAACACCGTTCTTTTGTTCTCAGCCCACTCACGTTTCCTGCTGTCTTAGAGACTGTAGAAAGCAAGAGCGTGCTTCTCGCTCTAAAGCAGAGTGTGATCCATGGATGAGAACTATGCTGTGTATTTAACTTCAGAAATGGAGTTAAATCCCATGCTCTGAGTCTTCCTACAAGCAAGATTTCGATTCAGGTAAGGGCAGTCACTTTTCTGCTCAAAGGAACTTCATCGTTCACGAAGCTCACACGATTCTCATCTTAACTGAGAAGCATTGGATGTTAGAGGAACAGTGCTTTGTATCAGTTGCCGAAGAAGAGTTGCACGAGATATGGTCTGTATGTGTAGGAAACACCGTTCTTTTGTTCTCAGCACACTCATGTTTCCTGCTTTCTTAGAGATTTTAGAAAGCAAGAGCGTGCTTCTCGCTCTAAAGCAGAGTGTGATCAATGGATGAGAACACTGCTGTGTGTTTCACTTCAGGAATGGAGTTAAATCCCAGGCTCTGAGTCTTCCTACAAGCAAGACTTCCTTTCAGGTAAGGGCAGTCAGTTTTCTGCTCAAATGAACTACATCGTTCACAAAGCTCACACGTTTCTCATCTTAACTGACAAGCATTGGATGTTATTGGACCAGTGCTTTGTATCAGATTCAGAAGAAGAGTTGGACTAGATAGGGTCCGTATGTGTAGGAAACACCGTTCTTTTGTTCTGAGCACACTCATGTTTCCTGCTGTCTGAGAGAATCTAGAAAGCAAGAGCGTTTTTCTCGCTCTACAGCACAGTGTGATCCATGGAAAAGAACTATGCTTTGTGTTTCCTTCAGAAATGGAGTTAAATCCCAGGCTCTGTGTCTTACTACAAGCAAGACGTCGTTTCAGGTAAGGGCAGTCACTTTTCAGCTCAAACGAACTACATTGTTCACTGAGCTCACAAGTTTCTCATCTTAACAGACAAGCATTGGATGTTAGAGGACCAGTGCTTTGTATCAGTTTCAGAAGCAGAGTTGGACTATATAATGTCCGTATGTGTAGGAAACACCGTTCTTTTGTTCTCTGCACACTCACGTTTCCTGCTGTCTTAGAGACTCTAGAAAGCAAGAGCGTGCTTCTTGCTCTAAAGCAGAGTGTGATCCATGGATGAGAACTATGCTGTGTGTTTCCCTTCATAAATGGAGGTAAATCCCAGGCTCTGTGTCTTCCTACAGGCAAGACTTCGTTTCAGGTAAGGGCAGTCACTTTTCAGCTCAAACGAACTACAGCGTTCACGAAGCTCACACGTTTCTCATCTTAACAGACAACCATTGGATGTTAGAGTACCAGTGCTTTGTATCAGTTTCAGAAGCAGAGTTGGACTATATAATGTCCGTATGTGTAGGAAACACCGTTCTTTTGTTCTCATCAAAATCATGTTTCCTGCTCTCTTAGAGACTCTTGAAAGCAAGAGCGTGCTTCTTGTTCTAAAGCAGAGTGTGATCAATGGATGTTTACACTGCTGTGTGTTTTACTTCAGAAATGGAGTTAAATCCCAGGCTCTGAGTCTTCCTACAAGCAAGACTTCGTTTCAGGTAAGGGCAGTTACTTTTCGGCTCAAACGAACTACATCGTTCACGAAGCTCACACATTTCTCATCTTAACTGACAAGCATTGGATGTTAGAGCTCCAGTGCTTTGTATCAGTTTCAGAAGCAGATTTGGACTAGATATGGTCCGTATGTGTAGGAAACACTGTTCTTTTATTCTGGGCACACTCAGAATTCCTGCTGTATTAGAGACTCTAGAAAGCAAGAGTGTGCTTCTCGCTCTAAAGCAGAATGTGATCCATGGATGAGAACTATGCTGTGTGTTTCCCTTCAGAAAAGGAGTTAAATCCAAGGCTCTGTGTCTTCCTACAAGCAAGACTTCGTTTCAGGTAAGGGCAGTCACTTTTCAGCTCAAACGAACTACATCGTTCACAAAGCTCACACGTTTCTCATCTTAACAGACAAGCATTGGATGTTAGAGTACCAGTGATTTGTATCAGTTTCAGAAGCAGAGTTGGACTATATAATGTCCGTATGTGTAGGAAACACCGTTATTTTGTTCTCAGCACACTCACGTTTCCTGCTGTCTTAGAGACTCTAGAAAGCAAGAGCGTGCTTCTTGTTCTAAAGCAGAGTGTGATCAATGGATGATTACACTGCTGTGTGTTTTACTTCAGAAATGGAGTTAAATCCCAAGCTCTGAGTCTTCCTACAAGCAAGACTTCGTTTCAGGAAAGGGCAGTCACTTTTCTGCTCAAACGAACTACATCGTTCACGAAGCTCACACGTTTCTCATCTTAACTGACAAACATTGGATATTAGAGGACCAGTGCTTTGTATCAGTTTCAAAAGAAGAGTTGGACTAGATATGGTCTGTATGTGTAGGAAACACCGTTCTTTTGTTCTCAGCACACTCATGTTTCCTGCTGTCTTAGAGACTCTAGAAAGCAAGAGTGTGCTTCTCGCTCTAAAGCAGAGTGTGATCCATGGATGAAAACTATGCTGTGTGTTTCCCTTCAGACATGGAGTTAAATCCCATCCTCTGAGTCTTACTACAAGCAAGACTTCGTTTCAAGTAAGGGCAGTCACTTTTCAGTTCAAAGGAACTACATCATTCACAAAGCTCACACGTTTCTCATCTTAACTGACAAGCATTGGATGTTAGAGGGTCAGTGCTTTGTATCAGTTTCAGAAGCAGATTTGGACTACATATGGTCCATATGTGTAGGAAACACCGTTCTTTTTGTCTGGGCACACTCAGATTTCCTGCTGTATTAGAGACTCTAGAAAGCAAGAGTGTGCTTCTCACTCTAAAGCAGAGTGTGGTCCATGGATGAGAACTATGCTGTGTGTTTCCCTTCAGAAATGTAGTTAAATCCCATGCTCTGAGTCGTACTTCAAGCAAGAGTTCGTTTCAGGTAAGGGCAGTCACTTTTCATTTCAAAGGAACTACATCATTCACAAAGCTCACACGTTTCTCATCTTAACTGACAAGCATTGTATGTTAGAGGACCAGTGCTTTGTATCAGTTTCAGAAGCAGAGTTGGACTAGATATGGTCCGTATGTGTAGGAAACACCGTTCTTTTGTTCTCAGCAAACTCACGTTTCCTGTTGTCTTAGAGACTCTAGAAAGCAAGAGCGTGCTTCTTATTCTAAAGCAGAGTGTGATCAATGGATGAGAACACTGCTGAGTGTTTCACTTCAGGAATGGAGTTAAATCCCAGGCTCTGAGTCTTCCTACAAGCAAGACTTCATTTCAGGTAAGGGCAGTCACTTTTCTGCTCAAAAGAACTACATCGTTCACGAAGCTCACACGTTTCTCATCTTAACTGACAAGCATTGGATGTTATTGGACCAGTGCTTTGTATCAGTTTCAGACGAAGCATTGGACTAGATAGAGTCTGTATGTGTAGGAAACACCGTTCTTTTGTTCTGAGCACACTCATGTTTCCTGCTCTCTTAGAGAATCTAGAAAGCAAGAGCGTGCTTCTCGCTCTACAGCACAGTGTGATCCATGGATGAGAACTATGCTGTGTGTTTACTTCAGAAATGGAGTTAAATCCCAGGCGCGGTGTATTACTACAAGCAAGACGTCGTTTCAGGTAAGGGCAGTCACTTTTCAGCTCAAACGAACTACATCGTTTACTGAGCTCATAAGTTTCTCATCTTAACAGACAAGCATTGGATGTTAGAGGAACAGTGCTTTGTATCACTTTCAGAAGCAGAGTTGGACTATATAATGTCCCTATGTGTAGGAAACACAGTTCTTTTGTTCTCAGCACACTCACGTTTCCTGCTCTCTTAGAGACTCTAGAAATCAAGAGCGTGCTTCTCGCTCTACAGCAGAGTGTGATCAATGGATGATTACACTGCTGTGTGTTTTACTTCAGAAATGGAGTTAAATCCCAGGCTCTGAGCCTTCCTACAAGCAAGACATCAATTAAGGTAAGGGCAGTCACTTTTCTGCTCAAACAAACTACATCGTTCACGAAGCTCACACGTTTCTCATCTTAACAGACAAGCATTGGATGTTAGAGGGTCAGTGCTTTGTATCAGTTTCAGAAGCAGATTTGGACTACATATGGTCCATATGTGTAGGAAACACTGTTCTTTTGTTCTGGGCAAACTCAGATTTCCTGCTGTATTAGAGACTCTAGAAAGCAAGAGTGTGCTTCTCGCTCTAAAGCAGAGTGTGATCCATGGATGAGAATTATGCTGTGTGTTTCCCTTCAGTAATGGACTTAAATCCCAGGCTCTGTGTCTTACTACAAGCAAGACTTCGTTTCAGGTAAGGGCAGTCACTTTTCAGTTCAAAGGAACTACATCGTTCACAAAGCTCACACGTTTCTCATCTTAACTGACAAGCATTGGATGTTAGAGGACCAGTGCTTTGTATCAGTTTCAGAAGCAGAGTTGGACCATATAATGTCCGTATGTGTAGGAAACACCGTTCTTTGTTCTCAGCACACTCACGTTTCCTGCTTTCTTAGAGACTCTAGAAAGCAAGAGCATGCTTCTTATTCTAAAGCAGAGTGTGATCAATGGATGATTACACTGCTTTGTGTTTTACTTCAGAAATGGAGTTAAATCCCAGGCTCTGAGCCTTCCTACAAGCAAGACATCAATTAAGGTAAGGGCAGTCACTTTTCTGCTCAAAAGAACTACATCGTTCACGAAGCTCACACGTTTATCATCTTAACTGACAAGCATTGGATGTTAGAGGGTCAGTGCTTTGTATCAGTTTCAGAAGCAGATTTGGACTACATATGGTCCATAAGTGTAGGAAACACCGTTCTTTTTGTCTGGACACACTCAGATTTCCTGCTGTATTAGAGAATCTAGAAAGCAAGTGTGTGCTTCTCGCTCTAAAGCAGAGTGTGGTCCATGGATGAGAACTATGCTGTGTGTTTCCCTTCAGAAATGTAGTTAAATCCCATGCTCTGAGTCTTACTTCAAGCAAGAGTTCGTTTCAGGTAAGGGCAGTCACTTTTCATTTCAAAGGAACTACATCATTCACAAAGCTCACACGTTTCTCATCTTAACTGACAAGCATTGTATGTTAGAGGACCAGTGCTTTGTATCAGTTTCAGAAGCAGAGTTGGACTAGATATGGTCCGTATGTGTAGGAAACACCGTTCTTTTGTTCTCAGCAAACTCACGTTTCCTGTTGTCTTAGAGACTCTAGAAAGCAAGATCGTGCTTCTTATTCTAAAGCAGAGTGTGATCAATGGATGAGAACACTGCTGTGTGTTTCACTTGAGGAATGGAGTTAAATCCCAGGCTCTAAGTCTTCCTACAAGCAAGACTTCGTTTCAGGTAAGGGCAGTCAGTTTTCTGCTCAAATGAACTACATCGATCACAAAGCTCACACGTTTCTCATCTTAACTGACAAGCATTGGATGATAGAGGACCAGTGCTTTGTATCAGTTTCAGAAGCAGAGTTGGACTAGATATGGTCCGTATGTGTAGGAAACACCGTTCTTTTGTTCTCAGCACACTCAAGTTTCCTGCTGTCTTAGAGACTTTAGTAAGCAAGAGCGTGCTACTCGCTCTAAACCAGAGTGTGATCCATGGATGAGAACTATGCTGTGTGTTTCCCTTCAGAAAAGGCGTTAAATCCCAGGCTCTGTGTCTTCCTACAAGCAAGACTTCGTTTCAGGTAAGGGCAGTCACTTCAGCTCAAACGAACTACATCGTTCACGGAGCTCACACGTTTCTCATCTTACCAGACAAGCATTGGATGTTAGACAACCAGTGCTTTGTATCAGTTTCAGAAGAAGAGTTGGAGTATATAATGTCCATATGTGTAGGAAACACCGTTCTTTTGTTCTCAGCACACTCACGTTTCCTGCTTTCTTAGAGACTCTAGAAAGCAAGAGCGTGCTTCTTATTCTAAAGCAGAGTGTGATAAATGGATGATTACACTGCTGTTTGTTTTACTTCAGAAATGGAGTTAAATCCCAGGCTCTGAGCCTTCCTACAAGCAAAACTTCAATTCAGGTAAGGGCAGTCACTTTTCTGCTCAAACGAACTACATCGTTCACGAAGCTCACACGTTTCTCATCTTAACTGACAAGCATTGGATGTTAGAGGGTAAGTGCTTTGTATCAGTTTCAGAAGCAGATTTGGACTACATATGGTCCATATGTGTAGGAAACACCGTTCTTTTGTTCTGGGCACACTGAGATTTCCTGCTGTATTAGAGACTCTAGAAAGCAAGAGCGTGCTTCTCGCTCTAAAGCAGAGTGTGATCCATGGATGAGAACTATGCTGTGTGTTTCCTTAAGAAATGGAGTTAAATCCCAGGCTCGGTGTCTTACTACAAGCAAGACGTCGTTTCAGGTAAGGGCAGTCACTTTTCAGCTCAAACGAACTACATCGTTCACTGAGCTCACAAGTTTCTCATTTTTACAGACAAGCATTGGATGTTAGAGGACCAGTGCTTTGCATCAGTTTCAGAAGCAGAGTTGGACTATATAATGTCCCTATGTGTAGGAAACACTGTTCTTTTGTTCTCAGCCCACTCACGTTTCCTGCTGTCTTAGAGACAGTAGAAAGCAAGAGCGTGCTTCTCGCTCTAAAGCAGAGTGTGATCCATGGATGAGAACTATGCTGTGTGTTTCCCTTCAGAAATGGAGTTAAATCCCAGGCTCTGAGTCTCCATACAAGCAAGACTTCGATTCAGGTAAGGGCAGTCACTTTTCTGCTCAAACAAACTACATCGTTCACGAAGCTCACACGTTTCTCATCTTAACTGACAAACATTGGATATTAGAGGACCAGTGCTTTGTATCAGTTTCAGAAGAAGAGTTGGACTAGATATGGTCTGTATGTGTAGGAAACACCATTCTTTTGTTCTCAGCACACTCATGTTTCCTGCTGTCTTAGAGACTCTAGAAAGCAAGAGTGTGCTTCTCGCTCTAAAGCAGAGTGTGATCCATGGATGAATACTATGCTGTGTGTTTCCCTTCAGACATGGAGTTAAATCCCATGCTCTGAGTCTTACTACAAGCAAGACTTCGTTTCAAGTAAGGGCAGTCACTTTTCAGTTCAAAGGAACTACATCATTCACAAAGCTCACACGTTTCTCATCTTAACTGACAAGCATTGAATGTAGAGGACCAGTCCTTTGTATCTGTTTCAGAAGCAGTGTTGGACTAGATATGGTCCGTATGTGTAGGAAACACCGTTCTTTTGTTCTGAGCACAATCACGTTTCCTGCTGTCTTAGAGACTTTAGAAAGCAAGAGCGTGCTTCTCGCTCTAAAGCAGAGTGTCATCCATGGATGAAAACTATACTGTGTGTTTCCCTTCAGAAATGGAGGTAAATCCCAGGCTCTGTGTCTACCTACAGGCAAGAATTCGTTTCAGGTAAGGGCAGTCACTTTTCAGCTCAAACGAACTACAGCGTTCACAAAGCTCACACGTTTCTCATCTTAACAGACAACCATTGGATGTTAGAGTACCAGTGCTTTGTATCAGTTTCAGAAGCAGAGTTGGACTATATAATGTCCGTATGTGTAGGAAACACCGTTCTTTTGTTCTCATCAAAATCATGTTTCCTGCTCTCTTAGAGACTCTAGAAAGCAAGAGCGTGCTTCTTGTTCTAAAGCAGAGTGTGATCAATGGATGTTTACACTGCTGTGTGTTTTACTTCAGAAATGGAGTTAAATCCCAGGCTCTGAGTCTTCCTACAAGCAAGACTTCGTTTCAGGTAAGGGCAGTTACTTTTCTGCTCAAACGAACTACATCCTTCACGAAGCTCACACGTTTCTCATCTTAACTGACAAGCATTGGATGTTAGAGGTCCAGTGCTTTGTATCAGTTTCAGAAGCAGATTTGGACTAGATATGGTCCGTATGTGTAGGAAACACTGTTCTTTTTTTCTGGGCACACTCAGAATTCCTGCTGTATTAGAGACTCTAGAAAGCAAGAGTGTGCTTCTCGCTCTAAAGCAGAGTGTGATCCATGGATGAGAACTATGCTGTGTGTTTCCCTTCAGAAAAGGAGTTAAATCCAAGGCTCTGTGTCTTCCTACAAGCAAGACATCGATTCAGGTAAGGGCAGTCACTTTTCAGCTCAAACGTACTACATCGTTCACAAAGCTCACACGTTTCTCATCTTAACAGACAAGCATTGGATGTTAGAGTACCAGTGCTTTGTATCTGTTTCAGAAGCAGAGTTGGACTATATAATGTCCGTATGTGTCGGAAACACCGTTATTTTGTTCTCAGCACACTCACGTTTCCTGCTGTCTTAGAGACTCTAGAAAGCAAGAGCGTGCTTCTTGTTCTAAAGCAGAGTGTGATCCATGGATGAGAACTATGCTGTGTGTTTCCCTTCAGAAATGGAGTTAAATCCCAGGCTCTGAGTCTCCATACAAGCAAGACTTCGATTCAGGTAAGGGCAGTCACTTTTCTGCTCAAACGAACTACATTGTTCACGAAGCTCACACGTTTCTCATCTTAACTGACAAACATTGGATATTAGAGGACCAGTGCTTTGTATCAGTTTCAGAATAAGAGTTGGACTAGATATGGTCTGTATGTGTAGGAAACACCGTTCTTTTGTTCTCAGCACACTCATGTTTCCTGCTGTCTTAGAGACTCTAGAAAGCAAGAGTGTGCTTCTCGCTCTAAAGCAGAGTGTGATCCATGGATGAATACTATGCTGTGTGTTTCCCTTCAGACATGGAGTTAAATCCCATGCTCTGAGTCTTACTACATGCAAGACTTCCTTTCAAGTAAGGGCAGTCACTTTTCAGTTCAAAGGAACTACATCATTCACAAAGCTCACACTTTTCTCATCTTAACTGACAAGCATTGGATGTTAGAGGACCAGTGCTTTGTATCAGTTTCAGGAGCAGAGTTGGACTATATAATGTCTGTATGTGTAGGAAACACCGTTCTTTTGTTCTCAGCCCACTCACGTTTCCTGCTGTCTTAGAGACTGTAGAAAGCAAGAGCGTGCTTCTCGCTCTAAAGCAGAGTGTGATCCATGGATGAGAACTATGCTGTGTATTTAACTTCAGAAATGTAGTTAAATCCCATGCTCTGAGTCTTCCTACAAGCAAGATTTCGATTCAGGTAAGGGCAGTCACTTTTCTGCTCAAAGGAACTTCATCGTTCACGAAGCTCACACGATTCTCATCTTAACTGAGAAGCATTGGATGTTAGAGGAACAGTGCTTTGTATCAGTTGCCGAAGAAGAGTTGCACCAGATATGGTCTGTATGTGTAGGAAACACCGTTCTTTTGTTCTCAGCACACTCATGTTTCCTGCTTTCTTAGAGACTTTAGAAAGCAAGAGCGTGCTTCTCGCTCTAAAGCAGAGTGTGATCAATGGATGAGAACACTGCTGTGTGTTTCACTTCAGGAATGGAGTTAAATCCCAGGCTCTGAGTCTTCCTACAAGCAAGACTTCCTTTCAGGTAAGGGCAGTCAGTTTTCTGCTCAAATGAACTACATCGTTCACAAAGCTCACACGTTTCTCATCTTAACTGACAAGCATTGGATGTTATTGGACCAGTGCTTTGTATCAGATTCAGAAGAAGAGTTGGACTAGATAGGGTCCGTATGTGTAGGAAACACCGTTCTTTTGTTCTGAGCACACTCATGTTTCCTGGTGTCTGAGAGAATCTAGAAAGCAAGAGCGTTTTTCTCGCTCTACAGCACAGTGTGATCCATGGAAAAGAACTATGCTTTGTGTTTCCTTCAGAAATGGAGTTAAATCCCAGGCTCTGTGTCTTACTACAAGCAAGACGTCGTTTCAGGTAAGGGCAGTCACTTTTCAGATCAAACGAACTACATTGTTCACTGAGCTCACAAGTTTCTCATCTTAACAGACAAGCATTGGATGTTAGAGGACCAGTGCTTTGTATCAGTTTCAGAAGCAGAGTTGGACTATATAATGTCCGTATGTGTAGGAAACACCGTTCTTTTGTTCTCAGCACACTCACGTTTCCTGCTGTCTTAGAGACTCTAGAAAGCAAGAGCGTGCTTCTTGCTCTAAAGCAGAGTGTGATCCATGGATGAGAACTATGCTGTGTGTTTCCCTTCATAAATGGAGGTAAATCCCAGGCTCTGTGTCTTCCTACAGGCAAGACTTCGTTTCAGGTAAGGGCAGTCACTTTTCAGCTCAAACGAACTACAGCGTTCACGAAGCTCACACGTTTCTCATCTTAACAGACAACCATTGGATGTTAGAGTACCAGTGCTTTGTATCAGTTTCAGAAGCAGAGTTGGACTATATAATGTCCGTATGTGTAGGAAACACCGTTCTTTTGTTCTCATCAAAATCATGTTTCCTGCTCTCTTAGAGACTCTAGAAAGCAAGAGCGTGCTTCTTGTTCTAAAGCAGAGTGTGATCAATGGATGTTTACACTGCTGTGTGTTTTACTTCAGAAATGGAGTTAAATCCCAGGCTCTGAGTCTTCCTACAAGCAAGACTTCGTTTCAGGTAAGGGCAGTTACTTTTCGGCTCAAACGAACTACATCGTTCACGAAGCTCACACATTTCTCATCTTAACTGACAAGCATTGGATGTTAGAGCTCCAGTGCTTTGTATCAGTTTCAGAAGCAGATTTGGACTAGATATGGTCCGTATGTGTAGGAAACACTGTTCTTTTATTCTGGGCACACTCAGAATTCCTGCTGTATTAGAGACTCTAGAAAGCAAGAGTGTGCTTCTCGCTCTAAAGCAGAGTGTGATCCATGGATGAGAACTATGCTGTGTGTTTCCCATCAGAAAAGGAGTTAAATCCAAGGCTCTGTGTCTTCCTACAAGCAAGACTTCGTTTCAGGTAAGGGCAGTCACTTTTCAGCTCAAACGAACTACATCGTTCACAAAGCTCACACGTTTCTCATCTTAACAGACAAGCATTGGATGTTAGAGTACCAGTGATTTGTATCAGTTTCAGAAGCAGAGTTGGACTATATAATGTCCGTATGTGTAGGAAACACCGTTATTTTGTTCTCAGCACACTCACGTTTCCTGCTGTCTTAGAGACTCTAGAAAGCAAGAGCGTGCTTCTTGTTCTAAAGCAGAGTGTGATCAATGGATGATTACACTGCTGTGTGTTTTACTTCAGAAATGGAGTTAAATCCCAAGCTCTGAGTCTTCCTACAAGCAAGACTTCGTTTCAGGAAAGGGCAGTCACTTTTCTGCTCAAACGAACTACATCGTTCACGAAGCTCACACGTTTCTCATCTTAACTGACAAACATTGGATATTAGAGGACCAGTGCTTTGTATCAGTTTCAAAAGAAGAGTTGGACTAGATATGGTCTGTATGTGTAGGAAACACCGTTCTTTTGTTCTCAGCACACTCATGTTTCCTGCTGTCTTAGAGACTCTAGAAAGCAAGAGTGTGCTTCTCGCTCTAAAGCAGAGTGTGATCCATGGATGAAAACTATGCTGTGTGTTTCCCTTCAGACATGGAGTTAAATCCCATCCTCTGAGTCTTACTACAAGCAAGACTTCGTTTCAAGTAAGGGCAGTCACTTTTCAGTTCAAAGGAACTACATCATTCACAAAGCTCACACGTTTCTCATCTTAACTGACAAGCATTGGATGTTAGAGGGTCAGTGCTTTGTATCAGTTTCAGAAGCAGATTTGGACTACATATGGTCCATATGTGTAGGAAACACCGTTCTTTTTGTCTGGGCACACTCAGATTTCCTGCTGTATTAGAGACTCTAGAAAGCAAGAGTGTGCTTCTCACTCTAAAGCAGAGTGTGGTCCATGGATGAGAACTATGCTGTGTGTTTCCCTTCAGAAATGTAGTTAAATCCCATGCTCTGAGTCTTACTTCAAGCAAGAGTTCGTTTCAGGTAAGGGCAGTCACTTTTCATTTCAAAGGAACTACATCATTCACAAAGCTAACACGTTTCTCATCTTAACTGACAAGCATTGTATGTTAGAGGACCAGTGCTTTGTATCAGTTTCAGAAGCAGAGTTGGACTAGATATGGTCCGTATGTGTAGGAAACACCGTTCATTTGTTCTCAAAAACTCACGTTTCCTGTTGTCTTAGAGACTCTAGAAAGCAAGAGCGTGCTTCTTATTCTAAAGCAGAGTGTGATCAATGGATGAGAACACTGCTGTGTGTTTCACTTGAGGAATGGAGTTAAATCCCAGGCTCTGAGTCGTCCTACAAGCAAGACTTCGTTTCAGGTAAGGGCAGTCAGTTTTCTGCTCAAATGAACTACATCGATCACAAAGCTCAAACTTTTCTCATCTTAACTGACAAGCATTGGATGTTATTGGACCCTTGCTTTGTATCAGTTTCAGACGAAGCATTGGACTAGATAGGGTCCGTATGTGTAGGAAACACCGTTCTTTTGTTCTGAGCACACTCATGTTTCCTGCTCTCTTAGAGAATCTAGAAAGCAAGAGCGTGCTTCTCGCTCTACAGCACAGTGTGATCCATGGATGAGAACTATGCTGTGTGTTTACTTCAGAAATGGAGTTAAATCCCAGGCGCGGTGTATTACTACAAGCAAGACGTCGTTTCAGGTAAGGGCAGTCACTTTTCAGCTCAAACGAACTACATCGTTTACTGAGCTCACAAGTTTCTCATCTTAACAGACAAGCATTGGATGTTAGAGGAACAGTGCTTTGTATCACTTTCAGAAGCAGAGTTGGACTATATAATGTCCCTATGTGTAGGAAACACAGTTCTTTTGTTCTCAGCACACTCACGTTTCCTGCTGTCTTAGAGACTCTAGAAAGCAAGAGCGTGCTTCTTGTTCTAAAGCAGAGTGTGATCAATGGATGTTTACACTGCTGTGTGTTTTACTTCAGAAATGGAGTTAAATCCCAGGCTCTGAGTCTTCCTACAAGCAAGACTTCGTTTCAGGTAAGGGCAGTTACTTTTCGGCTCAAACGAACTACATCGTTCACGAAGCTCACACATTTCTCATCTTAACTGACAAGCATTGGATGTTAGAGCTCCAGTGCTTTGTATCAGTTTCAGAAGCAGATTTGGACTAGATATGGTCCGTATGTGTAGGAAACACTGTTCTTTTATTCTGGGCACACTCAGAATTCCTGCTGTATTAGAGACTCTAGAAAGCAAGAGTGTGCTTCTCGCTCTAAAGCAGAGTGTGATCCATGGATGAGAACTATGCTGTGTGTTTCCCATCAGAAAAGGAGTTAAATCCAAGGCTCTGTGTCTTCCTACAAGCAAGACTTCGTTTCAGGTAAGGGCAGTCACTTTTCAGCTCAAACGAACTACATCGTTCACAAAGCTCACACGTTTCTCATCTTAACAGACAAGCATTGGATGTTAGAGTACCAGTGATTTGTATCAGTTTCAGAAGCAGAGTTGGACTATATAATGTCCGTATGTGTAGGAAACACCGTTATTTTGTTCTCAGCACACTCACGTTTCCTGCTGTCTTAGAGACTCTAGAAAGCAAGAGCGTGCTTCTTGTTCTAAAGCAGAGTGTGATCAATGGATGATTACACTGCTGTGTGTTTTACTTCAGAAATGGAGTTAAATCCCAAGCTCTGAGTCTTCCTACAAGCAAGACTTCGTTTCAGGAAAGGGCAGTCACTTTTCTGCTCAAACGAACTACATCGTTCACGAAGCTCACACGTTTCTCATCTTAACTGACAAACATTGGATATTAGAGGACCAGTGCTTTGTATCAGTTTCAAAAGAAGAGTTGGACTAGATATGGTCTGTATGTGTAGGAAACACCGTTCTTTTGTTCTCAGCACACTCATGTTTCCTGCTGTCTTAGAGACTCTAGAAAGCAAGAGTGTGCTTCTCGCTCTAAAGCAGAGTGTGATCCATGGATGAAAACTATGCTGTGTGTTTCCCTTCAGACATGGAGTTAAATCCCATCCTCTGAGTCTTACTACAAGCAAGACTTCGTTTCAAGTAAGGGCAGTCACTTTTCAGTTCAAAGGAACTACATCATTCACAAAGCTCACACGTTTCTCATCTTAACTGACAAGCATTGGATGTTAGAGGGTCAGTGCTTTGTATCAGTTTCAGAAGCAGATTTGGACTACATATGGTCCATATGTGTAGGAAACACCGTTCTTTTTGTCTGGGCACACTCAGATTTCCTGCTGTATTAGAGACTCTAGAAAGCAAGAGTGTGCTTCTCACTCTAAAGCAGAGTGTGGTCCATGGATGAGAACTATGCTGTGTGTTTCCCTTCAGAAATGTAGTTAAATCCCATGCTCTGAGTCTTACTTCAAGCAAGAGTTCGTTTCAGGTAAGGGCAGTCACTTTTCATTTCAAAGGAACTACATCATTCACAAAGCTAACACGTTTCTCATCTTAACTGACAAGCATTGTATGTTAGAGGACCAGTGCTTTGTATCAGTTTCAGAAGCAGAGTTGGACTAGATATGGTCCGTATGTGTAGGAAACACCGTTCATTTGTTCTCAAAAACTCACGTTTCCTGTTGTCTTAGAGACTCTAGAAAGCAAGAGCGTGCTTCTTATTCTAAAGCAGAGTGTGATCAATGGATGAGAACACTGCTGTGTGTTTCACTTGAGGAATGGAGTTAAATCCCAGGCTCTGAGTCGTCCTACAAGCAAGACTTCGTTTCAGGAAAGGGCAGTCAGTTTTCTGCTCAAATGAACTACATCGATCACAAAGCTCAAACTTTTCTCATCTTAACTGACAAGCATTGGATGTTATTGGACCCTTGCTTTGTATCAGTTTCAGACGAAGCATTGGACTAGATAGGGTCCGTATGTGTAGGAAACACCGTTCTTTTGTTCTGAGCACACTCATGTTTCCTGCTCTCTTAGAGAATCTAGAAAGCAAGAGCGTGCTTCTCGCTCTACAGCACAGTGTGATCCATGGATGAGAACTATGCTGTGTGTTTACTTCAGAAATGGAGTTAAATCCCAGGCGCGGTGTATTACTACAAGCAAGACGTCGTTTCAGGTAAGGGCAGTCACTTTTCAGCTCAAACGAACTACATCGTTTACTGAGCTCACAAGTTTCTCATCTTAACAGACAAGCATTGGATGTTAGAGGAACAGTGCTTTGTATCACTTTCAGAAGCAGAGTTGGACTATATAATGTCCCTATGTGTAGGAAACACAGTTCTTTTGTTCTCAGCACACTCACGTTTCCTGCTGTCTTAGAGACTCTAGAAAGCAAGAGCGTGCTTCTCGCTCTACAGCAGAGTGTGATCAATGGATGATTACACTGCTGTGTGTTTTACTTCAGAAATGGAGTTAAATCCCTGGCTCTGAGTCTTCCTACAAGCAAGACTTCGTTTCAGGTAAGTGCAGTCACTTTTCTGCTCAAACGAACTACATCGTTCACGAAGCTCACACGTTTCTCATCTTAACAGACAAGCATTGGATGTTAGAGGGTCAGTGCTTTGTATCAGTTTCAGAAGCAGATTTGGACTACATATGGTCCATATGTGTAGGAAACACTGTTCTTTTGTTCTGGGCACACTCAGATTTCCTGCTGTATTTGAGACTCTAGAAAGCAAGAGTGTGCTTCTCGCTCTAAAGCAGAGTGTGATCCATGGATGAGAATTATGCTGTGTGTTTCCCTTCAGTAATGGACTTAAATCCCAGGCTCTGTGTCTTACTACAAGCAAGAGTTCGTTTCAGGTAAGGGCAGTCACTTTTCAGTTCAAAGGAACTACATCATTCACAAAGCTCACACGTTTCTCATCTTAACTGACAAGCATTGGATGTTAGAGGACCAGTGCTTTGTATCAGTTTCAGAAGCAGAGTTGGACTAGATATGGTCCGTATGTGTAGGAAACACCGTTCTTTTGTTCTCAGCACACTCAAGTTTCCTGCTGTCTTAGAGACTTTAGAAAGCAAGAGCGTGCTACTCGCTCTAAAGCAGAGTGTGATCCATGGATGAGAACTATGCTGTGTGTTTCCCTTCAGAAAAGGCGTTAAATCCAGGCTCTGTGTCTTCCTACAAGCAAGACTTCGTTTCAGGTAAGGGCAGTCACTTCAGCTCAAACGAACTACATCGTTCACGGAGCTCACACGTTTCTCATCTTACCAGACAAGCATTGGATGTTAGACAACAAGTGCTTTGTATCAGTTTCAGAAGCAGAGTTGGACTATATAATGTCCGTATGTGTAGGAAACACCGTTCTTTTGTTCTCAGCACACTCATGTTTCCTGCTTTCTTAGAGACTCTAGAAAGCAAGAGCATGCTTCTTATTCTAAAGCAGAGTGTGATCAATGGATGATTACACTGCTTTGTGTTTTACTTCAGAAATGGAGTTAAATCCCAGGCTCTGAGCCTTCCTACAAGCAAGACATCAATTCAGGTAAGGGCAGTCACTTTTCTGCTCAAACAAACTACATCGTTCACGAAGCTCACACGTTTCTCATCTTAACTGACAAGCATTGGATGTTAGAAGGTCAGTGCTTTGTATCAGTTTCAGAAGCAGATTTGGACTACATATGGTCCATAAGTGTAGGAAACACCGTTCTTTTGTTCTGGGCACACTGAGATTTCCTGCTGTATTAGAGACTCTAGAAAGCAAGAGTGTGCTTCTCGCTCTAAAGCAGAGTGTGATCCATGGATGAGAACTATGCTGTGTGTTTCCCTTCAGAAATGGAGTTAAATCCCAGGCTTTGAGTCTTACTACAAGCAAGACTTCGTTTCAGGTAAGGGCAGTCACTTTTCAGTTCAAAGGAACTACATCATTCACAAAACTCACACGTTTCTCATCTTAACTGACAAGCATTGGATGTTAGAGGACCAGTGCTTTGTATCAGTTTCAGAAGCAGAGTTGGACTAGATATGGTCCATATGTTTAGGAAACACCGTTCTTTTGTTCCCAGCAAACTCCCGTTTCCTGTTGTCTTAGAGACTCTAGAAAGCAAGAGCGTGCTTCTTATTCTAAAGCAGAGTGTGGTCAATGGATGATTACACTGCTGTCTGTTTTACTTCAGAAATGGAGTTAAATCCCAGGCTCTGAGCCTTCCTACAAGCATGATTTCAATTCAGGTAAGGGCAGTCACATTTCTGCTCAAACGAACTACATCGTTCACGAAGCTCACACGTTTCTCATCTTAACTGACAAGCATTGGATGTTAGAGGGTCAGTGCTTTGTATCAGTTTCAGAAGCAGATTTGGACTACATATGGTCCATATGTGTAGGAAACACCGTTCTTTTTGTCTGGGCACACTCAGATTTCCTGCTGTATTAGAGACTCTAGAAAGCAAGAGTGTGCTTCTCACTCTAAAGCAGAGTGTGGTCCATGGATGAGAACTATGCTGTGTGTTTCCCTTCAGAAATGGAGTTAAATCCCATGCTCTGAGTCGTACTTCAAGCAAGAGTTCGTTTCAGGTAAGGGCAGTCACTTTTCATTTCAAAGGAACTACATCATTCACAAAGCTCACACGTTTCTCATCTTAACTGACAAGCATTGTATGTTAGAGGACCAGTGCTTTGTATCAGTTTCAGAAGCAGAGTTGGGCTAGATATGGTCCGTATGTGTAGGAAACACCGTTCTTTTGTTCTCAGCAAACTCACGTTTCCTGTTGTCTTAGAGACTCTAGAAAGCAAGATCGTGCTTCTTACTCTAAAGCAGAGTGTGATCAATGGATGAGAACACTGCTGTGTGTTTCACTTGAGGAATGGAGTTAAATCCCAGGCTCTAAGTCTTCCTACAAGCAAGACTTCGTTTCAGGTATGGGCAGTCAGTTTTCTGCTCAAATGAACTACATCGATCACAAAGCTCACACGTTTCTCATGTTAACTGACAAGCATTGGATGATAGAGGACCAGTGCTTTGTATCAGTTTCAGAAGCAGAGTTGGACTAGATATGGTCCGTATGTGTAGGAAACACCGTTCTTTTGTTCTCAGCACACTCAAGTTTCCTGCTGTCTTAGAGACTTTAGTAAGCAAGAGCGTGCTACTCGCTCTAAACCAGAGTGTGATCCATGGATGAGAACTATGCTGTGTGTTTCCCTTCAGAAAAGGCGTTAAATCCCAGGCTCTGTGTCTTCCTACAAGCAAGACTTCGTTTCAGGTAAGGGCAGTCACTTCAGCTCAAACGAACTACATCGTTCACGGAGCTCACACGTTTCTCATCTTACCAGACAAGCATTGGATGTTAGACAACCAGTGCTTTGTATCAGTTTCAGAAGAAGAGTTGGAGTATATAATGTCCATATGTGTAGGAAACACCGTTCTTTTGTTCTCAGCACACTCACGTTTCCTGCTCTCTTAGAGACTCTAGAAAGCAAGAGCGTGCTTCTTATTCTAAAGCAGAGAGTGATCAATGGATGATTACACTGCTTTGTGTTTTACCTCAGAAATGGAGTTAAATCCCAGGCTCTGAGCCTTCCTACAAGCAAGACTTCAATTCAGGTAAGGGCAGTCACTTTTCTGCTCAAACGAACTACATCGTTCACGAAGCTCACACGGTTCTCATCTTAACTGACAAGCATTAGATGTTAGAGGGTCAGTGCTTTGTATCAGTTTCAGAAGCAGATTTGGACTACATATGGTCCATATGTGTAGGAAACACCGTTCTTTTGTTCTGGGCACACTGAGATTTCCTGCTGTATTAGAGACTCTAGAAAGCAAGAGCGTGCTTCTCGCTCTAAAGCAGAGTGTGATCCATGGATGAGAACTATGCTGTGTGTTTCCTTAAGAAATGGAGTTAAATCCCAGGCTCTGTGTCTTACTACAAGAAAGAGGTCGTTTCATTTAAGGGCAGTCACTTTTCAGCTCAAACGAACTACATCGTTCACTGAGCTCACAAGTTTCTCATTTTTACAGACAAGCATTGGATGTTAGAGTACCAGTGCTTTGTATCTGTTTCAGAAGCAGAGTTGGACTATATAATGTCCATATGTGTCGGAAACACCGTTATTTTGTTCTCAGCACACTCACGTTTCCTGCTGTCTTAGAGACTCTAGAAAGCAAGAGCGTGCTTCTTGTTCTAAAGCAGAGTGTGATCCATGGATGAGAACTATGCTGTGTGTTTCCCTTCAGAAATGGAGTTAAATCCCAGGCTCTGAGTCTCCATACAAGCAAGACTTCGATTCAGGTAAGGGCAGTCACTTTTCTGCTCAAACGAACTACATCGTTCACGAAGCTCACACGTTTCTCATCTTAACTGACAAACATTGGATATTAGAGGACCAGTGCTTTGTATCAGTTTCAGAATAAGAGTTGGACTAGATATGGTCTGTATGTGTAGGAAACACCGTTCTTTTGTTCTCAGCACACTCATGTTTCCTGCTGTCTTAGAGACTCTAGAAAGCAAGAGTGTGCTTCTCGCTCTAAAGCAGAGTGTGATCCATGGATGAATACTATGCTGTGTGTTTCCCTTCAGACATGGAGTTAAATCCCATGCTCTGAGTCTTACTACAAGCAAGACTTCGTTTCAAGTAAGGGCAGTCACTTTTCAGTTCAAAGGAACTACATCATTCACAAAGCTCACACGTTTCTCATCTTAACTGACAAGCATTGGATGTTAGAGGACCAGTGCTTTGTATCAGTTTCAGGAGCAGAGTTGGACTATATAATGTCTGTATGTGTAGGAAACACCGTTCTTTTGTTCTCAGCCCACTCACGTTTCCTGCTGTCTTAGAGACTGTAGAAAGCAAGAGCGTGCTTCTCGCTCTAAAGCAGAGTGTGATCCATGGATGAGAACTATGCTGTGTATTTAACTTCAGAAATGGAGTTAAATCCCATGCTCTGAGTCTTCCTACAAGCAAGATTTCGATTCAGGTAAGGGCAGTCACTTTTCTGCTCAAACGAACTTCATCGTTCACGAAGCTCACACGATTCTCATCTTAACTGACAAGCATTGGATGTTAGAGGAACAGTGCTTTGTATCAGTTGCCGAAGAAGAGTTGGACGAGATATGGTCTGTATGTGTAGGAAACACCGTTCTTTTGTTCTCAGCACACTCATGTTTCCTGCTTTCTTAGAGACTTTAGAAAGCAAGAGCGTGGTTCTCGCTCTAAAGCAGAGTGTGATCAATGGATGAGAACACTGCTGTGTGTTTCACTTCAGGAATGGAGTTAAATCCCAGGCTCTGAGTCTTCCTACAAGCAAGACTTCCTTTCAGGTAAGGGCAGTCAGTTTTCTGCTCAAATGAACTACATCGTTCACAAAGCTCACACGTTTCTCATCTTAACTGACAAGCATTGGATGTTATTGGACCAGTGCTTTGTATCAGATTCAGAAGAAGAGTTGGACTAGATAGGGTCCGTATGTGTAGGAAACACCGTTCTTTTGTTCTGAGCACACTCATGTTTCCTGCTGTCTGAGAGAATCTAGAAAGCAAGAGCGTTTTTCTCGCTCTACAGCACAGTGTGATCCATGGAAAAGAACTATGCTTTGTGTTTCCTTCAGAAATGGAGTTAAATCCCAGGCTCTGTGTCTTACTACAAGCAAGACGTCGTTTCAGGTAAGGGCAGTCACTTTTCAGCTCAAACGAACTACATTGTTCACTGAGCTCACAAGTTTCTCATCTTAACAGACAAGCATTGGATGTTAGAGGACCAGTGCTTTGTATCAGTTTCAGAAGCAGAGTTGGACTATATAATGTCCGTATGTGTAGGAAACACCGTTCTTTTGTTCTCAGCACACTCACGTTTCTGCTGTCTTAGAGACTCTAGAAAGCAAGAGCGTGCTTCTTGCTATAAAGCAGAGTGTGATCCATGGATGAGAACTATGCTGTGTGTTTCCCTTCAGAAATGGAGGTAAATCCCAGGCTCTGTGTCTTCCTACAGGCAAGACTTCGTTTCAGGTAAGGGCAGTCACTTTTCAGCTCAAACGAACTACATCGTTCACGAAGCTCACACGTTTCTCATCTTAACAGACAACCATTGGATGTTAGAGTACCAGTGCTTTGTATCAGTTTCAGAAGCAGAGTTGGACTATATAATGTCCGTATGTGTAGGAAACACCGTTCTTTTGTTCTCATCAAAATCATGTTTCCTGCTCTCTTAGAGACTCTAGAAAGCAAGAGCGTGCTTCTTGTTCTAAAGCAGAGTGTGATCAATGGATGTTTACACTGCTGTGTGTTTTACTTCAGAAATGGAGTTAAATCCCAGGCTCTGAGTCTTCCTACAAGCAAGACTTCGTTTCAGGTAAGGGCAGTTACTTTTCGGCTCAAACGAACTACATCGTTCACGAAGCTCACACATTTCTCATCTTAACTGACAAGCATTGGATGTTAGAGCTCCAGTGCTTTGTATCAGTTTCAGAAGCAGATTTGGACTAGATATGGTCCGTATGTGTAGGAAACACTGTTCTTTTATTCTGGGCGCACTCAGAATTCCTGCTGAATTAGAGACTCTAGAAAGCAAGAGTGTGCTTCTCGCTCTAAAGCAGAGTGTGATCCATGGATGAGAACTATGCTGTGTGTTTCCCTTCAGAAAAGGAGTTAAATCCAAGGCTCTGTGTCTTCCTACAAGCAAGACTTCGTTTCAGGTAAGGGCAGTCACTTTTCAGCTCAAACGAACTACATCGTTCACAAAGCTCACACGTTTCTCATCTTAACAGACAAGCATTGGATGTTAGAGTACCAGTGATTTGTATCAGTTTCAGAAGCAGAGTTGGACTATATAATGTCCGTATGTGTAGGAAACACCGTTATTTTGTTCTCAGCACACTCACGTTTCCTGCTGTCTTAGAGACTCTAGAAAGCAAGAGCGTGCTTCTTGTTCTAAAGCAGAGTGTGATCAATGGATGATTACACTGCTGTGTGTTTTACTTCAGAAATGGAGTTAAATCCCAAGCTCTGAGTCTTCCTACAAGCAAGACTTCGTTTCAGGAAAGGGCAGTCACTTTTCTGCTCAAACGAACTACATCGTTCACGAAGCTCACACGTTTCTCATCTTAACTGACAAACATTGGATATTAGAGGACCAGTGCTTTGTATCAGTTTCAAAAGAAGAGTTGGACTAGATATGGTCTGTATGTGTAGGAAACACCGTTCTTTTGTTCTCAGCACACTCATGTTTCCTGCTGTCTTAGAGACTCTAGAAAGCAAGAGTGTGCTTCTCGCTCTAAAGCAGAGTGTGATCCATGGATGAAAACTATGCTGTGTGTTTCCCTTCAGAAATGGAGTTAAATCCCATCCTCTGAGTCTTACTACAAGCAAGACTTCGTTTCAAGTAAGGGCAGTCACTTTTCAGTTCAAAGGAACTACATCATTCACAAAGCTCACACGTTTCTCATCTTAACAGACAAGCATTGGATGTTAGAGTACCAGTGCTTTGTATCAGTTTCAGAAGCAGAGTTGGACTAGATATGGTCCGTATGTGTAGGAAACACCGTTCTTTTGTTCTGAGCACACTCACGTTTCCTGCTGTCTTAGAGACTTTAGAAAGCAAGAGCGTGCTTCTCGCTCTAAAGCAGAGTGTCATCCATGGATGAAAACTATACTGTGTGTTTCCCTTCAGAAATGGAGGTAAATCCCAGGCTCTGTGTCTTCCTACAGGCAAGACTTCGTTTCAGGTAAGGGCAGTCACTTTTCTGCTCAAACGAACTACATCCTTCACGAAGCTCACACGTTTCTCATCTTAACTGACAAGCATTGGATGTTAGAGGTCCAGTGCTTTGTATCAGTTTCAGAAGCAGATTTGGACTAGATATGGTCCGTATGTGTAGGAAACACTGTTCTTTTGTTCTGGGCACACTCAGAATTCCTGCTGTATTAGAGACTCTAGAAAGCAAGAGTGTGCTTCTCGCTCTAAAGCAGAGTGTGATCCATGGATGAGAACTATGCTGTGTTTTTCCCTTCAGAAAAGGAGTTAAATCCAAGGCTCTGTGTCTTCCTACAAGCAAGACTTCGATTCAGGTAAGGGCAGTCACTTTTCAGCTCAAACGTACTACATCGTTCACAAAGCTCACACGTTTCTCATCTTAACACACAAGCATTGGATGTTAGAGTACCAGTGCTTTGTATCTGTTTCAGAAGCAGAGTTGGACTATATAATGTCCGTATGTGTCGGAAACACCGTTATTTTGTTCTCAGCACACTCACGTTTCCTGCTGTCTTAGAGACTCTAGAAAGCAAGAGCGTGCTTCTTGTTCTAAAGCAGAGTGTGATCCATGGATGAGAACTATGCTGTGTGTTTCCCTTCAGAAATGGAGTTAAATCCCAGGCTCTGAGTCTCCATACAAGCAAGACTTCGATTCAGGTAAGGGCAGTCACTTTTCTGCTCAAATGAACTACATCGTTCACGAAGCTCACACGTTTCTCATCTTAACTGACAAACATTGGATATTAGAGGACCAGTGCTTTGTATCAGTTTCAGAAGAAGAGTTGGACTAGATATGGTCTGTATGTGTAGGAAACACCGTTCTTTTGTTCTCAGCACACTCATGTTTCCTGCTGTCTTAGAGACTCTAGAAAGCAAGAGTGTGCTTCTCGCTCTAAAGCAGAGTGTGATCCATGGATGAATACTATGCTGTGTGTTTCCCTTCAGACATGGAGTTAAATCCCATGCTCTGAGTCTTACTACAAGCAAGACTTCGTTTCAAGTAAGGGCAGTCACTTTTCCGTTCAAAGGAACTACATCATTCACAAAGCTCACACGTTTCTCATCTTAACTGACAAGCATTGGATGTTAGAGGACCAGTGCTTTGTATCAGTTTCAGGAGCAGAGTTGGACTATATAATGTCTGTATGTGTAGGAAACACCGTTCTTTTGTTCTCAGCCCACTCACGTTTCCTGCTGTCTTAGAGACTGTAGAAAGCAAGAGCGTGCTTCTCGCTCTAAAGCAGAGTGTGATCAATGGATGTTTACACTGCTGTGTGTTTTACTTCAGAAATGGAGTTAAATCCCAGGCTCTGAGTCTTCCTACAAGCAAGACTTCGTTTCAGGTAAGGGCAGTCACTTTTCTGCTCAAAAGAACTACATCGTTCACGAAGCTCACACGTTTCTCATCTTAACTGACAAGCATTGGATGTTAGAGTGTCAGTGCTTTGTATCAGTTTCAGAAGCAGATTTGGACTACTTATGGTCCATAAGTGTAGGAAACACCGTTCTTTTTGTCTGGACACACTCAGATTTCTTGCTGTATTAGAGAATCTAGAAAGCAAGTGTGTGCTTCTCGCTCTAAAGCAGAGTGTGGTCCATGGATGAGAACTATGCTGTGTGTTTCCCTTCAGAAATGTAGTTAAATCCCATGCTCTGAGTCTTACTTCAAGCAAGAGTTCGTTTCAGGTAAGGGCAGTCACTTTTCATTTCAAAGGAACTACATCATTCACAAAGCTCACACGTTTCTCATCTTAACTGACAAGCATTGTATGTTAGAGGACCAGTGCTTTGTATCAGTTTCAGAAGCAGAGTTGGGCTAGATATGGTCCGTATGTGTAGGAAACACCGTTCTTTTGTTCGCAGCAAACTCACGTTTCCTGTTGTCTTAGAGACTCTAGAAAGCAAAATCGTGCTTCTTATTCTAAAGCAGAGTGTGATCAATGGATGAGAACACTGCTGTGTGTTTCACTTGAGGAATGGAGTTAAATCCCAGGCTCTAAGTCTTCCTACAAGCAAGACTTCGTTTCAGGTAAGGGCAGTCAGTTTTCTGCTCAAATGAACTACATCGATCACAAAGCTCACACGTTTCTCATCTTAACTGACAAGCATTGGATGATAGAGGACCAGTGCTTTGTATCAGTTTCAGAAGCAGAGTTGGACTAGATATGCTCCGTATGTGTAGGAAACACCGTTCTTTTGTTCTCAGCACACTCAAGTTTCCTGCTTTCTTAGAGACTTTAGTAAGCAAGAGCGTGCTACTCGCTCTAAACCAGAGTGTGATCCATGGATGAGAACTATGCTGTGTGTTTCCCTTCAGAAAAGGCGTTAAATCCCAGGCTCTGTGTCTTCCTACAAGCAAGACTTCATTTCAGGTAAGGGCAGTCACTTCAGCTCAAACGAACTACATCGTTCACGGAGCTCACACGTTTCTCATCTTACCAGACAAGCATTGGATGTTAGACAACCAGTGCTTTGTATCAGTTTCAGAAGAAGAGTTGGAGTATATAATGTCCATATGTGTAGGAAACACCGTTCTTTTGTTCTCAGCACACTCACGTTTCCTGCTTTCTTAGAGACTCTAGAAAGCAAGAGCATGCTTCTTATTCTAAAGCAGAGTGTGATAAATGGATGATTACACTGCTGTTTGTTTTACTTCAGAAATGGAGTTAAATCCCAGGCTCTGAGCCTTCCTACAAGCAAGACTTCAATTCAGGTAAGGGCAGTCACTTTTCTGCTCAAACGAACTACATCGTTCACGAAGCTCACACGTTTCTCATCTTAACTGACAAGCATTGGATGTTAGAGGGTCAGTGCTTTGTATCAGTTTCAGAAGCAGATTTGGACTACATATGGTCCATATGTGTAGGAAACACCGTTCTTTTGTTCTGGGCACACTGAGATTTCCTGCTGTATTAGAGACTCTAGAAAGCAAGAGCGTGCTTCTCGCTCTAAAGCAGAGTGTGATCCATGGATGAGAACTATGCTGTGTGTTTCCTTAAGAAATGGAGTTAAATCCCAGGCTCTGTGTCTTACTACAAGCAAGACGTCGTTTCAGGTAAGGGCAGTCACTTTTCAGCTCAAACGAACTACATCGTTCACTGAGCTCACAAGTTTCTCATTTTTACAGACAAGCATTGGATGTTAGAGGACCAGTGCTTTGCATCAGTTTCAGAAGCAGAGTTGGACTATATAATGTCCCTATGTGTAGGAAACACTGTTCTTTGTTCTCAGCCCACTCACGTTTCCTGCTGTCTTAGAGATGGTAGAAAGCAAGAGCGTGCTTCTCGCTCTAAAGCAGAGTGTGATCCATGGATGAGAACTATGCTGTGTGTTTCCCTTCAGAAATGGAGTTAAATCCCAGGCTCTGAGTCTCCATACAAGCAAGACTTCGATTCAGGTAAGGGCAGTCACTTTTCTGCTCAAACAAACTACATCGTTCACGAAGCTCACACGTTTCTCATCTTAACTGACAAACATTGGATATTAGAGGACCAGTGCTTTGTATCAGTTTCAGAAGAAGAGTTGGACTAGATATGGTCTGTATGTGTAGGAAACACCATTCTTTTGTTCTCAGCACACTCATGTTTCCTGCTGTCTTAGAGACTCTAGAAAGCAAGAGTGTGCTTCTCGCTCTAAAGCAGAGTGTGATCCATGGATGAATACTATGCTGTGTGTTTCCCTTCAGACATGGAGTTAAATCCCATGCTCTGAGTCTTACTACAAGCAAGACTTCGTTTCAAGTAAGGGCAGTCACTTTTCAGTTCAAAGGAACTACATCATTCACAAAGCTCACACGTTTCTCATCTTAACTGACAAGCATTGGATGTTAGAGGACCAGTCCTTTGTATCTGTTTCAGAAGCAGTGTTGGACTAGATATGGTCCGTATGTGTAGGAAACACCGTTCTTTTGTTCTGAGCACACTCACGTTTCCTGCTGTCTTAGAGACTTTAGAAAGCAAGAGCGTGCTTCTCGCTCTAAAGCAGAGTGTCATCCATGGATGAAAACTATACTGTGTGTTTCCCTTCAGAAATGGAGGTAAATCCCAGGCTCTGTGTCTACTTACAGGCAAGACTTCGGTTCAGGTAAGGGCAGTCACTTTTCAGCTCAAACGAACTACAGCGTTCACGAAGCTCACACGTTTCTCATCTTAACAGACAACCATTGGATGTTAGAGTACCAGTGCTTTATATCAGTTTCAGAAGCAGAGTTGGACTATATAATGTCCGTATGTGTAGGAAACACCGTTCTTTTGTTCTCATCAAAATCATGTTTCCTGCTCTCTTAGAGATTCTAGAAAGCAAGAGCGTGCTTCTTGTTCTAAAGCAGAGTGTGATCAATGGATGTTTACACTGCTGTGTGTTTTACTTCAGAAATGGAGTTAAATACCAGGCTCTGAGTCTTCCTACAAGCAAGACTTCCTTTCAGGTAAGGGCAGTCAGTTTTCTGCTCAAACGAACTACATCCTTCACGAAGCTCACACGTTTCTCATCTTAACTGACAAGCATTGGATGTTAGAGGTCCAGTGCTTTGTATCAGTTTCAGAAGCAGATTTGGACTAGATATGGTCCGTATGTGTAGGAAACACTGTTCTTTTGTTCTGGGCACACTCAGAATTCCTGCTGTATTAGAGACTCTAGAAAGCAAGAGTGTGCTTCTCGCTCTAAAGCAGAGTGTGATCCATGGATGAGAACTATGCTGTGTGTTTCCCTTCAGAAAAGGAGTTAAATCCAAGGCTCTGTGTCTTCCTACAAGCAAGACTTCGATTCAGGTAAGGGCAGTCACTTTTCAGCTCAAACGTACTACATCGTTCACAAAGCTCACACGTTTCTCATCTTAACAGACAAGCATTGGATGTTAGAGTACCAGTGCTTTGTATCTGTTTCAGAAGCAGAGTTGGACTATATAATGTCCGTATGTGTCGGAAACACCGTTATTTTGTTCTCAGCACACTCACGTTTCCTGCTGTCTTAGAGACACTAGAAAGCAAGAGCGTGCTTCTTGTTCTAAAGCAGAGTGTGATCCATGGATGAGAACTATGCTGTGTGTTTCCCTTCAGAAATGGAGTTAAATCCCAGGCTCTGAGTCTCCATACAAGCAAGACTTCGATTCAGGTAAGGGCAGTCACTTTTCTGCTCAAACGAACTACATCGTTCACGAAGCTCACACGATTCTCATCTTAACTGACAAACATTGGATATTAGAGGACCAGTGCTTTGTATCAGTTTCAGAAGAAGAGTTGGACTAGATATGGTCTGTATGTGTAGGAAACACCGTTCTTTTGTTCTCAGCACACTCATGTTTCCTGCTGTCTTAGAGACTCTAGAAAGCAAGAGTGTGCTTCTCGCTCTAAAGCAGAGTGTGATCCATGGATGAATACTATGCTGTGTGTTTCCCTTCAGACATGGAGTTAAATCCCATGCTCTGAGTCTTACTACAAGCAAGACTTCATTTCAAGTAAGGGCAGTCACTTTTCAGTTCAAAGGAACTACATCATTCACAAAGCTCACACGTTTCTCATCTTAACTGACAAGCATTGGATGTTAGAGGACCAGTGCTTTGTATCAGTTTCAGGAGCAGAGTTGGACTATATAATGTCTGTATGTGTAGGAAACACCGTTCTTTTGTTCTCAGCCCACTCACGTTTCCTGCTGTCTTAGAGACTGTAGAAAGCAAGAGCGTGCTTCTCGCTCTAAAGCAGAGTGTGATCCATGGATGAGAACTATGCTGTGTATTTAACTTCAGAAATGGAGTTAAATCCCATGCTCTGAGTCTTCCTACAAGCAAGATTTCGATTCAGGTAAGGGCAGTCACTTTTCTGCTCAAACGAACTTCATCGTTCACGAAGCTCACACGATTCTCATCTTAACTGACAAGCATTGGATGTTAGAGGAACAGTGCTTTGTATCAGTTCCCGAAGAAGAGTTGGACGAGATATGGTCTGTATGTGTAGGAAACACCGTTCTTTTGTTCTCAGCACACTCATGTTTCCTGCTTTCTTAGAGACTTTAGAAAGCAAGAGCGTGCTTCTCGCTCTAAAGCAGAGTGTGATCAATGGATGAGAACACTGCTGTGTGTTTCACTTCAGGAATGGAGTTAAATCCCAGGCTCTGAGTCTTCCTACAAGCAAGACTTCCTTTCAGGTAAGGGCAGTCAGTTTTCTGCTCAAATGAACTACATCATTCACAAAGCTCACACGTTTCTCATCTTAACTGACAAGCATTGGATGTTATTGGACCAGTGCTTTGTATCAGATTCAGAAGAAGAGTTGGACTAGATAGGGTCCGTATGTGTAGGAAACACCGTTCTTTTGTTCTGAGCACACTCATGTTTCCTGCTGTCTGAGAGAATCTAGAAAGCAAGAGCGTTTTTCTCGCTCTACAGCACAGTGTGATCCATGGAAAAGAACTATGCTTTGTGTTTCCTTCAGAAATGGAGTTAAATCCCAGGCTCTGTGTCTTACTACAATCAAGACGTCGTTTCAGGTAAGGGCAGTCACTTTTCAGCTCAAACGAACTACATTGTTCACTGAGCTCACAAGTTTCTCATCTTAACAGACAAGCATTGGATGTTAGAGGACCAGTGCTTTGTATCAGTTTCAGAAGCAGAGTTGGACTATATAATGTCCGTATGTGTAGGAAACACCGTTCTTTTGTTCTCAGCACACTCACGTTTCCTGCTGTCTTAGAGACTCTAGAAAGCAAGAGTGTGCTTCTCGCTCTAAAGCAGAGTGTGATCCATGGATGAGAATTATGCTGTGTGTTTCCCTTCAGAAAAGGAGTTAAATCCAAGGCTCTGTGTCTTCCTACAAGCAAGACTTCGTTTCAGGTAAGGGCAGTCACTTTTCAGCTCAAACGAACTACATCGTTCACAAAGCTCACACGTTTCTCATCTTAACAGACAAGCATTGGATGTTAGAGTACCAGTGATTTGTATCAGTTTCAGAAGCAGAGTTGGACTATATAATGTCCGTATGTGTAGAAAACAACGTTATTTTGTTCTCAGCACACTCACGTTTCCTGCTGTCTTAGAGACTCTAGAAAGCAGGAGCGTGCTTCTTGTTCTAAAGCAGAGTGTGATCAATGGATGATTACACTGCTGTGTGTTTTACTTCAGAAATGGAGTTAAATCCCAAGCTCTGAGTCTTCCTACAAGCAAGACTTCGTTTCAGGGAAGGGCAGTCACTTTTCTGCTCAAACGAACTACATCGTTCACGAAGCTCACACGTTTCTCATCTTAACTGACAAACATTGGATATTAGAGGACCAGTGCTTTGTATCAGTTTCAAAAGAAGAGTTGGACTAGATATGGTCTGTATGTGTAGGAAACACCGTTCTTTTGTTCTCAGCACACTCATGTTTCCTGCTGTCTTAGAGACTCTAGAAAGCAAGAGTGTGCTTCTCGCTCTAAAGCAGAGTGTGATCCATGGATGAAAACTATGCTGTGTGTTTCCCTTCAGACATGGAGTTAAATTCCATCCTCTGAGTCTTACTACAAGCAAGACTTCGTTTCAAGTAAGGGCAGTCACTTTTCAGTTCAAAGGAACTACATCATTCACAAAGCTCACACGTTTCTCATCTTAACTGACAAGCATTGGATGTTAGAGGGCCAGTGCTTTGTATCAGTTTCAGGAGCAGAGTTGGACTATATAATGTCTGTATGTGTAGGAAACACCATTCTTTTGTTCTCAGCCCACTCATGTTTCCTGCTGTCTTAGAGACTCTAGAAAGCAAGAGCGTGCTTCTCGCTCTAAAGCAGAGTGTGATCCATGGATGAGAACTATGCTGTGTGTTTCCCTTCAGAAAAGGAGTTAAATCCAAGGCTCTGTGTCTTCCTACAAGCAAGACTTCGATTCAGGTAAGGGCAGTCACTTTTCAGCTCAAACGTACTACATCGTTCACAAAGCTCACACGTTTCTCATCTTAACAGACAAGCATTGGATGTTAGAGTACCAGTGCTTTGTATCTGTTTCAGAAGCAGAGTTGGACTATATAATGTCCGTATGTGTCGGAAACACCGTTATTTTGTTCTCAGCACACTCACGTTTCCTGCTGTCTTAGAGACACTAGAAAGCAAGAGCGTGCTTCTTGTTCTAAAGCAGAGTGTGATCCATGGATGAGAACTATGCTGTGTGTTTCCCTTCAGAAATGGAGTTAAATCCCAGGCTCTGAGTCTCCATACAAGCAAGACTTCGATTCAGGTAAGGGCAGTCACTTTTCTGCTCAAACGAACTACATCGTTCACGAAGCTCACACGATTCTCATCTTAACTGACAAACATTGGATATTAGAGGACCAGTGCTTTGTATCAGTTTCAGAAGAAGAGTTGGACTAGATATGGTCTGTATGTGTAGGAAACACCGTTCTTTTGTTCTCAGCACACTCATGTTTCCTGCTGTCTTAGAGACTCTAGAAAGCAAGAGTGTGCTTCTCGCTCTAAAGCAGAGTGTGATCCATGGATGAATACTATGCTGTGTGTTTCCCTTCAGACATGGAGTTAAATCCCATGCTCTGAGTCTTACTACAAGCAAGACTTCATTTCAAGTAAGGGCAGTCACTTTTCAGTTCAAAGGAACTACATCATTCACAAAGCTCACACGTTTCTCATCTTAACTGACAAGCATTGGATGTTAGAGGACCAGTGCTTTGTATCAGTTTCAGGAGCAGAGTTGGACTATATAATGTCTGTATGTGTAGGAAACACCGTTCTTTTGTTCTCAGCCCACTCACGTTTCCTGCTGTCTTAGAGACTGTAGAAAGCAAGAGCGTGCTTCTCGCTCTAAAGCAGAGTGTGATCCATGGATGAGAACTATGCTGTGTATTTAACTTCAGAAATGGAGTTAAATCCCATGCTCTGAGTCTTCCTACAAGCAAGATTTCGATTCAGGTAAGGGCAGTCACTTTTCTGCTCAAACGAACTTCATCGTTCACGAAGCTCACACGATTCTCATCTTAACTGACAAGCATTGGATGTTAGAGGAACAGTGCTTTGTATCAGTTGCCGAAGAAGAGTTGGACGAGATATGGTCTGTATGTGTAGGAAACACCGTTCTTTTGTTCTCAGCACACTCATGTTTCCTGCTTTCTTAGAGACTTTAGAAAGCAAGAGCGTGCTTCTCGCTCTAAAGCAGAGTGTGATCAATGGATGAGAACACTGCTGTGTGTTTCACTTCAGGAATGGAGTTAAATCCCAGGCTCTGAGTCTTCCTACAAGCAAGACTTCCTTTCAGGTAAGGGCAGTCAGTTTTCTGCTCAAATGAACTACATCGTTCACAAAGCTCACATGTTTCTCATCTTAACTGACAAGCATTGGATGTTATTGGACCAGTGCTTTGTATCAGATTCAGAAGAAGAGTTGGACTAGATAGGGTCCGTATGTGTAGGAAACACCGTTCTTTTGTTCTGAGCACACTCATGTTTCCTGCTGTCTGAGAGAATCTAGAAAGCAAGAGCGTTTTTCTCGCTCTACAGCACAGTGTGATCCATGGGAAAGAACTATGCTTTGTGTTTCCTTCAGAAATGGAGTTAAATCCCAGGCTCTGTGTCTTACTACAATCAAGACGTCGTTTCAGGTAAGGGCAGTCACTTTTCAGCTCAAACGAACTACATTGTTCACTGAGCTCACAAGTTTCTCATCTTAACAGACAAGCATTGGATGTTAGAGGACCAGTGCTTTGTATCAGTTTCAGAAGCAGAGTTGGACTATATAATGTCCGTATGTGTAGGAAACACCGTTCTTTTGTTCTCAGCACACTCACGTTTCCTGCTGTCTTAGAGACTCTAGAAAGCAAGAGTGTGTTTCTCGCTCTAAAGCAGAGTGTGATCCATGGATGAGAATTATGCTGTGTGTTTCCCTTCAGAAAAGGAGTTAAATCCAAGGCTCTGTGTCTTCCTACAAGCAAGACTTCGTTTCAGGTAAGGGCAGTCACTTTTCAGCTCAAACGAACTACATCGTTCACAAAGCTCACACGTTTCTCATCTTAACAGACAAGCATTGGATGTTAGAGTACCAGTGATTTGTATCAGTTTCAGAAGCAGAGTTGGACTATATAATGTCCGTATGTGTAGAAAACAACGTTATTTTGTTCTCAGCACACTCACGTTTCCTGCTGTCTTAGAGACTCTAGAAAGCAGGAGCGTGCTTCTTGTTCTAAAGCAGAGTGTGATCAATGGATGATTACACTGCTGTGTGTTTTACTTCAGAAATGGAGTTAAATCCCAAGCTCTGAGTTTTCCTACAAGCAAGACTTCGTTTCAGGGAAGGGCAGTCACTTTTCTGCTCAAACGAACTACATCGTTCACGAAGCTCACACGTTTCTCATCTTAACTGACAAACATTGGATATTAGAGGACCAGTGCTTTGTATCAGTTTCAAAAGAAGAGTTGGACTAGATATGGTCTGTATGTGTAGGAAACACCGTTCTTTTGTTCTCAGCACACTCATGTTTCCTGCTGTCTTAGAGACTCTAGAAAGCAAGAGTGTGCTTCTCGCTCTAAAGCAGAGTGTGATCCATGGATGAAAACTATGCTGTGTGTTTCCCTTCAGACATGGAGTTAAATTCCATCCTCTGAGTCTTACTACAAGCAAGACTTCGTTTCAAGTAAGGGCAGTCACTTTTCAGTTCAAAGGAACTACATCATTCACAAAGCTCACACGTTTCTCATCTTAACTGACAAGCATTGGATGTTAGAGGGCCAGTGCTTTGTATCAGTTTCAGGAGCAGAGTTGGACTATATAATGTCTGTATGTGTAGGAAACACCATTCTTTTGTTCTCAGCCCACTCACGTTTCCTGCTGTCTTAGAGACTCTAGAAAGCAAGAGCGTGCTTCTCGCTCTAAAGCAGAGTGTGATCCATGGATGAGAACTCTGCTGTGTGTTTCCCTTCAGAAATGGAGTTAAATCCCAGGCTCTGAGTCTCCCTACAAGCAAGACTTCGTTTCAGGTAAGGGCAGTCACTTTTCTGCTCAAACGAACTTCATGTTTCACGAAGCTCACACGTATCTCATCTTAACTGACAAGCATTGGATGTTAGAGGACCAGTGCATTCTGTCAGTTTCAGAGGAAGATTTGGACTACATATAGTCCGTATGTGTAGGAAACACCGTTCTTTTCTTCTGGGCACACTCAGATTTCCTGCTGTCTTAGAGAATCTAGAAAGGAAGAGTGTGCTTCTTGCTCTAAAGCAGAGTGTGATCCATGGATGAGAACTATGCTGTGTATTTAACTTCAGAAATGGAGTTAAATCCCATGCTCTGAGTCTTCCTACAAGCAAGATTTCGATTCAGGTAAGGGCAGTCACTTTTCTGCTCAAACGAACTTCATCGTTCACGAAGCTCACACGTTTCTCATCTTAACTGACAAGCATTGGATGTTAGAGGAACAGTGCTTTGTATCAGTTGCCGAAGAAGAGTTGGACGAGATATGGTCTGTATGTGTAAGAAACACCGTTCTTTTGTTTTGAGCACACTCATGTTTCCTGCTGTCTGAGAGAATCTAGAAAGCAAGAGCGTTTTTCTCGCTCTACAGCACAGTGTGATCCATGGAAAAGAACTATGCTTTGTGTTTCCTTCAGAAATGGAGTTAAATCCCAGGCTCTGTGTCTTACTACAAGCAAGACGTCGTTTCAGGTAAGGGCAGTCACTTTTCAGCTCAAACGAACTACATTGTTCACTGAGCTCACAAGTTTCTCATCTTAACAGACAAGCATTGGATATTAGAGGACCAGTGCTTTGTATCAGTTTCAGAAGCAGAGTTGGACTATATAATGTCCGTATGTGTATGAAACACCGTTCTTTTGTTCTCAGCACACTCACGTTTCCTGCTGTCTTAGAGACTCTAGAAAGTAAGAGCGTGCTTCTTGCTCTAAAGCAGAGTGTGATCCATGGATGAGAACTATGCTGTGTGTTTCCCTTCAGAAATGGAGGTAAATCCCAGGCTCTGTGTCTTCCTACAGGCAAGACTTCATTTCAGGTAAGGGCAGTCACTTTTCAGCTCAAACGAACTACAGCGTTCACGAAGCTCACACGTTTCTCATCTTAACAGACAACCATTGGATGTTAGAGTACCAGTGCTTTGTATCAGTTTCAGAAGCAGAGTTGGACTATATAATGTCCGTATGTGTAGGAAACACCGTTCTTTTGTTCTCATCAAAATCATGTTTCCTGCTCTCTTAGAGACTCTAGAAAGCAAGAGCGTGCTTCTTGTTCTAAAGCAGAGTGTGATCAATGGATGTTTACACTGCTGTGTGTTTTACTTCAGAAATGGAGTTAAATCCCAGGCTCTGAGTCTTCCTACAAGCAAGACTTCGTTTCAGGTAAGGGCAGTCACTTTTCTGCTCAAACGAACTACATCGTTCACGAAGCTCACACGTTTCTCATCTTAACTGACAAGCTTTGGATGTTAGAGCTCCAGTGCTTTGTATCAGTTTCAGAAGCAGATTTGGACTAGATATGGTCCGTATGTGTAGGAAACACTGTTCTTTTATTCTGGGCACACTCAGAATTCCTGCTCTATTAGAGACTCTAGAAAGCAAGAGTGTGCTTCTCGCTCTAAAGCAGAGTGTGATCCATGGATGAGAACTATGCTGTGTGTTTCCCTTCAGAAAAGGAGTTAAATCCAAGGCTCTGTGTCTTCCTACAAGCAAGACTTCGTTGCAGGTAAGGGCAGTCACTTTTCAGCTCAAACGAACTACATCGTTCACAAAGCTCACACGTTTCTCATCTTAACAGACAAGCATTGGATGTTAGAGTACCAGTGCTTTGTATCAGTTTCATAAGCAGAGTTGGACTATATAATGTCCGTATGTGTAGGAAACACCGTTCTTTTGTTCTCAGCACACTCACGTTTCCTGCTGTCTTAGAGAATCTAGAAAGCAAGAGCGTGCTTCTCGCTCTACAGCACAGTGTGATCCATGGATGAGAACTATGCTTTGTGTTTCCTTCAGAAATGGAGTTAAATCCCAGGCTCTGTGTCTTACTACAAGAAAGACGTCGTTTCAGGTAAGGGCAGTCACTTTTCAGCTCAAACGAACTACATCGTTCACTGAGCTCACAAGTTTCTCATCTTAACAGACAAGCATTGGATGTTAGAGGACCAGTGCTTTGTATCAGTTTCAGTAGCAGAGTTGGACTATATAATGTCCCTATGTGTAGGAAACACCGTTCTTTTGTTCTCAGCACACTCAGGTTTCCTGCTGTCTTAGAGACTCTAGAAAGGAAGAGCGTGCTTCTCGCTGTAAAGCAGAGTGTGATCCATGGATGAGAACTATGCTGTGTGTTTCCCTTCAGAAAAGGAGTTAAATCCAAGGCTCTGTGTCTTCCTACAAGCAAGACTTCGTTTCAGGTAAGGGCAGTCACTTTTCAGCTCAAACGAACTACATCGTTCACAAAGCTCACACATTTCTCATCTTAACAGACAAGCATTGGATGTTAGAGTACCAGTGATTTGTATCAGTTTCAGAAGCAGAGTTGGACTATATAATGTCTGTATGTGTAGGAAACACCGTTATTTTGTTCTCAGCACACTCACGTTTCCTGCTGTCTTAGAGACTCTAGAAAGCAAGAGCGTGCTTCTTGTTCTAAAGCAGAGTGTGATCAATGGATGATTACACTGCTGTGTGTTTTACTTCAGAAATGGAGTTAAATCCCAAGCTCTGAGTCTTCCTACAAGCAAGACTTCGTTTCAGGAAAGGGCAGTCACTTTTCTGCTCAAACGAACTACATCGTTCACGAAGCTCACACGTTTCTCATCTTAACTGACAAACATTGGATATTAGAGGACCAGTGCTTTGTATCAGTTTCAAAAGAAGAGTTGGACTAGATATGGTCTGTATGTGTAGGAAACACCATTCTTTTGTTCTCAGCACACTCACGTTTCCTGCTGTCTTAGAGACTGTAGAAAGCAAGAGCGTGCTTCTCGCTCTAAAGCAGAGTGTGATCCATGGATGAAAACTATGCTGTGTGTTTCCCTTCAGAAATGGAGTTAAATCCCAGGCTCTGAGTCTCCCTACAAGCAAGACTTCGTTTCAGGTAAGGGCAGTCACTTTTCTGCTCAAATGAACTTCATGTTTCACGAAGCTCACACGTATCTCATCTTAACTGACAAGCATTGGATGTTAGAGGACCAGTGCATTCTGTCAGTTTCAGAGGAAGATTTGGACTACATATAGTCCGTATGTGTAGGAAACACCGTTCTTTTCTTCTGGGCACACTCAGATTTCCTGCTGTCTTAGAGAATCTAGAAAGGAAGAGTGTGCTTCTTGCTCTAAAGCAGAGTGTGATCCATGGATGAGAACTATGCTGTGTATTTAACTTCAGAAATGGAGTTAAATCCCATGCTCTGAGTCTTCCTACAAGCAAGATTTCGATTCAGGTAAGGGCAGTCACTTTTCTGCTCAAACGAACTTCATCGTTCACGAAGCTCACACGTTTCTCATCTTAACTGACAAGCATTGGATGTTAGAGGAACAGTGCTTTGTATCAGTTGCCAAAGAAGAGTTGGACGAGATATGGTCTGTATGTGTAGGAAACACCGTTCTTTTGTTCTCATCACACTCATGTTTCCTGCTGTCTTAGAGACTTTAGAAAGCAAGAGCGTGCTTCTCGCTCTAAAGCAGAGTGTGATCAATGGATGAGAACACTGCTGTGTGTTTCACTTCAGGAATGGAGTTAAATCCCAGGCTCTGAGTCTTCCTACAAGCAAGACTTCGTTTCAGGTAAGGGCAGTCAGTTTTCTGCTCAAATGAACTACATCGTTCACAAAGCTCACACGTTTCTCATCTTAACTGACAAGCATTGGATGTTATTGGACCAGTGCTTTGTATCAGATTCAGAAGAAGAGTTGGACTAGATAGGGTCCGTATGTGTAGGAAACACCGTTCTTTTGTTCTGAGCACACTCATGTTTCCTGCTGTCTGAGAGAATCTAGAAAGCAAGAGCGTTTTTCTCGCTCTACAGCACAGTGTGATCCATGGAAAAGGACTATGCTTTGTTTTTCCTTCAGAAATGGAGTTAAATCCCAGGCTCTGTGTCTTACTACAAGCAAGATGTCGTTTCAGGTAAGGGCAGTCACTTTTCAGCTCAAAAGAACTACATTGTTCACTGAGCTCACAAGTTTCTCATCTTAACAGACAAGCATTGGATGTTAGAGGACCAGTGCTTTGTATCAGTTTCAGAAGCAGAGTTGGACTATATAATGTCCGTATGTGTAGGAAACACCGTTCTTTTGTTCTCAGCACACTCACGTTTCCTGCTGTCTTAGAGACTCTAGAAAGCAAGAGCGTGCTTCTTGCTCTAAAGCAGAGTGTGATCCATGGATGAGAACTATGCTGTGTGTTTCCCTTCAGAAATGGAGGTAAATCCCAGGCTCTGTGTCTCCCTACAGGCAAGACTTCGTTTCAGGTAAGGGCAGTCACTTTTCAGCTCAAACGAACTACATCGTTCACGAAGCTCACACGTTTCTCATCTTAACAGACAACCATTGGATGTTAGAGTACCAGTGGTTTGTATCAGTTTCAGAAGCAGAGTTGGACTATATAATGTCCGTATGTGTAGGAAACACCGTTCTTTTGTTCTCATCAAAATCATGTTTCATGCTCTCTTAGAGACTCTAGAAAGCAAGAGCGTGCTTCTTGTTCTAAAGCAGAGTGTGATCAATGGATGTTTACACTGCTGTGTGTTTTACTTCAGAAATGGAGTTAAATCCCAGGCTCTGAGTCTTCCTACAAGCAAGACTTCGTTTCAGGTAAGGGCAGTTACTTTTCTGCTCAAACGAACTACATCGTTCACGAAGCTCACACGTTTCTCATCTTAACTGACAAGCATTGGATGTCTGAGTACCAGTGCTTTGTATCAGTTTCAGAAGCAGATTTGGACTAGATATGGTCCGTATGTGTAGGAAACACTGTTCTTTTGTTCTGGGCACACTCAGAATTCCTGCTGTATTAGAGACTCTAGAAAGCAAGAGTGTGCTTCTCGCTCTAAAGCAGAGTGTGATCCATGGATGAGAACACTGCTGTGTGTTTCCCTTCAGAAAAGGAGTTAAATCCAAGGCTCTGTGTCTTCCTACAAGCAAGACTTCGTTGCAGGTAAGGGCAGTCACTTTTCAGCTCAAACGAACTACATCGTTCACAAAGCTCACACGTTTCTCATCTTAACAGACAAGCATTGGATGTTAGAGTACCAGTGCTTTGTATCAGTTTCAGAAGCAGAGTTGGACTATATAATGTCCGTATGTGTAGGAAACACCGTTCTTTTGTTCTCAGCACACTCACGTTTCCTGCTGTCTTAGAGACTCTAGAAAGCAAGAGCGTGCTTCTTGTTCTAAAGCAGAGTGTGATCAATGGATGATTACACTGCTGTGTGTTTTACTTCAGAAATGGAGTTAAATCCCAAGCTCTGAGTCTTCCTACAAGCAAGACTTCGTTTCAGGTAAGGGCAGTCACTTTTCTGCTCAAACGAACTACATCGTTCACGAAGCTCACACGTTTCTCATCTTAACTGACAAGCATTGGATGTCAGAGGGTCACTGCTTTGTATCAGTGTCAGAAGCAGATTTGGACTACATATGGTCCGTATGTGTAGGAAACACCGTTCTTTTGTTCTGGGCACACTAAGATTGCCTGATGTATTAGAGACTCTAGAAAGCAAGAGCGTGCTTTTCGCTCTAAAGCAGAGTGTGATCCATGGATGAGAACTCTGCTGTGTGTTTCCCTACAGAGATGGAGTTAAATCCCAGGCTCTGTGTCTTACTACAAGCAAGACTTCGTGACAGGTAAGGGCAGTCACTTTTCAGTTCAAAGGAACTACATCATTCTCAAAGCTCACAAGTTTCTCATATTAACTGACAAGCATTGGATGTGAGGACCAGTGCTTTGTATCAGTTTCAGAAGCATAGTTGGACTAGATATGGTCCATATGTGTAGGAAACACTGTTCTTTTGTTCTCAGCACACTCACTTTCCCTCTGTCTTAGAGAATTTAGAAAGCAAGAGCGTGCTTCTCGCTCTAAAGCAGAGTGTGATCCATGGATGAGAACTATGCTGTGTGTTTCACTTCAGGAATGGAGTTAAATCCCAGGCTCTGAGTCTTCCTACAAGCAAGACTTCGTTTCAGGTAAGGGCAGTCAGTTTTCTGCTCAAATGAACTACATCGTTCACAAAGCTCACACGTTTCTCATCTTAACTGACAAGCATTGGATGTTATTGGACCAGTGCTTTGTATCAGATTCAGAAGAAGAGTTGGACTAGATAGGGTCCGTATGTGTAGGAAACACCGTTCTTTTGTTCTGAGCACACTCATGTTTCCTGCTGTCTGAGAGAATCTAGAAAGCAAGAGCGTTTTTCTTGCTCTACAGCACAGTGTGATCCATGGAAAAGAACTATGCTTTGTTTTTCCTTCAGAAATGGAGTTAAATCCCAGGCTCTGTGTCTTACTACAAGCAAGACGTCGTTTCAGGTAAGGGCAGTCACTTTTCAGCTCAAAAGAACTACATTGTTCACTGAGCTCACAAGTTTCTCATCTTAACAGACAAGCATTGGATGTTAGAGGACCAGTGCTTTGTATCAGTTTCAGAAGCAGAGTTGGACTATATAATGTCCGTATGTGTAGGAAACACCGTTCTTTTGTTCTCAGCACACTCACGTTTCCTGCTGTCTTAGAGACTCTAGAAAGCAAGAGTGTGCTTCTTGCTCTAAAGCAGAGTGTGATCCATGGATGAGAACTATGCTGTGTGTTTCCCTTCAGAAATGGAGGTAAATCCCAGGCTCTGTGTCTTCCTACAGGCAAGACTTCGTTTCAGGTAAGGGCAGTCACTTTTCAGCTCAAACGAACTACATCGTTCACGAAGCTCACACGTTTCTCATCTTAACAGACAACCATTGGATGTTAGAGTACCAGTGCTTTGTATCAGTTTCAGAAGCAGAGTTGGACTATATAATGTCCGTATGTGTAGGAAACACCGTTCTTTTGTTCTCATCAAAATCATGTTTCCTGCTCTCTTAGAGACTCTAGAAAGCAAGAGCGTGCTTCTTGTTCTAAAGCAGAGTGTGATCAATGGATGTTTACACTGCTGTGTGTTTTACTTCAGAAATGGAGTTAAATCCCAGGCTCTGAGTCTTCCTACAAGCAAGACTTCGTTTCAGGTAAGGGCAGTTACTTTTTTGCTCAAACGAACTACATCGTTCACGAAGCTCACACGTTTCTCATCTTAACTGACAAGCATTGGATGTCTGAGTACCAGTGCTTTGTATCAGTTTCAGAAGCAGATTTGGACTAGATATGGTCCGTATGTGTAGGAAACACTGTTCTTTTGTTCTGGGCACACTCAGAATTCCTGCTGTATTAGAGACTCTAGAAAGCAAGAGTGTGCTTCTCGCTCTAAAGCAGAGTGTGATCCATGGATGAGAACACTGCTGTGTGTTTCCCTTCAGAAAAGGAGTTAAATCCAAGGCTCTGTGTCTTCCTACAAGCAAGACTTCGTTGCAGGTAAGGGCAGTCACTTTTCAGCTCAAACGAACTACATCGTTCACAAAGCTCACACGTTTCTCATCTTAACAGACAAGCATTGGATGTTAGAGTACCAGTGCTTTGTATCAGTTTCAGAAGCAGAGTTGGACTATATAATGTCCGTATGTGTAGGAAACACCTTTCTTTTGTTCTCAGCACACTCACGTTTCCTGCTGTCTTAGAGACTCTAGAAAGCAAGAGCGTGCTTCTTGTTCTAAAGCAGAGTGTGATCAATGGATGATTACACTGCTGTGTGTTTTACTTCAGAAATGGAGTTAAATCCCAAGCTCTGAGTCTTCCTACAAGCAAGACTTCGTTTCAGGTAAGGGCAGTCACTTTTCTGCTCAAACGAACTACATCGTTCACGAAGCTCACACGTTTCTCATCTTAACTGACAAGCATTGGATGTCAGAGGGTCACTGCTTTGTATCAGTGTCAGAAGCAGATTTGGACTACATATGGTCCGTATGTGTAGGAAACACCGTTCTTTTGTTCTGGGCACACTAAGATTGCCTGATGTATTAGAGACTCTAGAAAGCAAGAGCGTGCTTTTCGCTCTAAAGCAGAGTGTGATCCATGGATGAGAACTCTGCTGTGTGTTTCCCTACAGAGATGGAGTTAAATCCCAGGCTCTGTGTCTTACTACAAGCAAGACTTCGTGACAGGTAAGGGCAGTCACTTTTCAGTTCAAAGGAACTACATCATTCTCAAAGCTCACAAGTTTCTCATATTAACTGACAAGCATTGGATGTGAGGACCAGTGCTTTGTATCAGTTTCAGAAGCATAGTTGGACTAGATATGGTCCATATGTGTAGGAAACACTGTTCTTTTGTTCTCAGCACACTCACTTTCCCTCTGTCTTAGAGAATTTAGAAAGCAAGAGCGTGCTTCTCGCTCTAAAGCAGAGTGTGATCCATGGATGAGAACTATGCTGTGTGTTTCACTTCAGGAATGGAGTTAAATCCCAGGCTCTGAGTCTTCCTACAAGCAAGACTTCGTTTCAGGTAAGGGCAGTCAGTTTTCTGCTCAAATGAACTACATCGTTCACAAAGCTCACACGTTTCTCATCTTAACTGACAAGCATTGGATGTTATTGGACCAGTGCTTTGTATCAGATTCAGAAGAAAAGTTGGACTAGATAGGGTCCGTATGTGTAGGAAACACCGTTCTTTTGTTCTGAGCACACTCATGTTTCCTGCTGTCTGAGAGAATCTAGAAAGCAAGAGCGTTTTTCTCGCTCTACAGCACAGTGTGATCCATGGAAAAGAACTATGCTTTGTTTTTCCTTCAGAAATGGAGTTAAATCCCAGGCTCTGTGTCTTACTACAAGCAAGACGTCGTTTCAGGTAAGGGCAGTCACTTTTCAGCTCAAAAGAACTACATTGTTCACTGAGCTCACAAGTTTCTCATCTTAACAGACAAGCATTGGATGTTAGAGGACCAGTGCTTTGTATCAGTTTCAGAAGCAGAGTTGGACTATATAATGTCCGTATGTGTAGGAAACACCGTTCTTTTGTTCTCAGCACACTCACGTTTCCTGCTGTCTTAGAGACTCTAGAAAGCAAGAGCGTGCTTCTTGCTCTAAAGCAGAGTGTGATCCATGGATGAGAACTATGCTGTGTGTTTCCCTTCAGAAATGGAGGTAAATCCCAGGCTCTGTGTCTTCCTACAGGCAAGACTTCGTTTCAGGTAAGGGCAGTCACTTTTCAGCTCAAACGAACTACATCGTTCACGAAGCTCACACGTTTCTCATCTTAACAGACAACCATTGGATGTTAGAGTACCAGTGCTTTGTATCAGTTTCAGAAGCAGAGTTGGACTATATAATGTCCGTATGTGTAGGAAACACCGTTCTTTTGTTCTCATCAAAATCATGTTTCATGCTCTCTTAGAGACTCTAGAAAGCAAGAGCGTGCTTCTTGTTCTAAAGCAGAGTGTGATCAATGGATGTTTACACTGCTGTGTGTTTTACTTCAGAAATGGAGTTAAATCCCAGGCTCTGAGTCTTCCTACAAGCAAGACTTCGTTTCAGGTAAGGGCAGTTACTTTTCTGCTCAAACGAACTACATCGTTCACGAAGCTCACACGTTTCTCATCTTAACTGACAAGCATTGGATGTCAGAGTACCAGTGCTTTGTATCAGTTTCAGAAGCAGATTTGGACTAGATATGGTCCGTATGTGTAGGAAACACTGTTCTTTTGTTCTGGGCACACTCAGAATTCCTGCTGTATTAGAGACTCTAGAAAGCAAGAGTGTGCTTCTCGCTCTAAAGCAGAGTGTGATCCATGGATGAGAACACTGCTGTGTGTTTCCCTTCAGAAAAGGAGTTAAATCCAAGGCTCTGTGTCTTCCTACAAGCAAGACTTCGTTGCAGGTAAGGGCAGTCACTTTTCAGCTCAAACGAACTACATCGTTCACAAAGCTCACACGTTTCTCATCTTAACAGACAAGCATTGGATGTTAGAGTACCAGTGCTTTGTATCAGTTTCAGAAGCAGAGTTGGACTATATAATGTCCGTATGTGTAGGAAACACCGTTCTTTTGTTCTCAGCACACTCACGTTTCCTGCTGTCTTAGAGACTCTAGAAAGCAAGAGCGTGCTTCTTGTTCTAAAGCAGAGTGTGATCAATGGATGATTACACTGCTGTGTGTTTTACTTCAGAAATGGAGTTAAATCCCAAGCTCTGAGTCTTCCTACAAGCAAGACTTCGTTTCAGGTAAGGGCAGTCACTTTTCTGCTCAAACGAACTACATCGTTCACGAAGCTCACACGTTTCTCATCTTAACTGACAAGCATTGGATGTCAGAGGGTCACTGCTTTGTATCAGTGTCAGAAGCAGATTTGGACTACATATGGTCCGTATGTGTAGGAAACACCGTTCTTTTGTTCTGGGCACACTAAGATTGCCTGATGTATTAGAGACTCTAGAAAGCAAGAGCGTGCTTTTCGCTCTAAAGCAGAGTGTGATCCATGGATGAGAACTCTGCTGTGTGTTTCCCTACAGAGATGGAGTTAAATCCCAGGCTCTGTGTCTTACTACAAGCAAGACTTCGTGACAGGTAAGGGCAGTCACTTTTCAGTTCAAAGGAACTACATCATTCTCAAAGCTCACAAGTTTCTCATCTTAACTGACAAGCATTGGATGTGAGGACCAGTGCTTTGTATCAGTTTCAGAAGCATAGTTGGACTAGATATGGTCCATATGTGTAGGAAACACTGTTCTTTTGTTCTCAGCACACTCACTTTCCCTCTGTCTTAGAGAATTTAGAAAGCAAGAGCGTGCTTCTCGCTCTAAAGCAGAGTGTGATCCATGGATGAGAACTATGCTGTGTGTTTCACTTCAGGAATGGAGTTAAATCCCAGGCTCTGAGTCTTCCTACAAGCAAGACTTCGTTTCAGGTAAGGGCAGTCAGTTTTCTGCTCAAATGAACTACATCGTTCACAAAGCTCACACGTTTCTCATCTTAACTGACAAGCATTGGATGTTATTGGACCAGTGCTTTGTATCAGATTCAGAAGAAGAGTTGGACTAGATAGGGTCCGTATGTGTAGGCAACACCGTTCTTTTGTTCTGAGCACACTCATGTTTCCTGCTGTCTGAGAGAATCTAGAAAGCAAGAGCGTTTTTCTCGCTCTACAGCACAGTGTGATCCATGGAAAAGAACTATGCTTTGTTTGTCCTTCAGAAATGGAGTTAAATCCCAGGCTCTGTGTCTTCCTACAAGCAAGGCGTCGTTTCAGGTAAGGGCAGTCACTTTTCAGCTCAAAAGAACTACATTGTTCACTGAGCTCACAAGTTTCTCATCTTAACAGACAAGCATTGGATGTTAGAGGGCCAGTGCTTTGTATCAGTTTCAGAAGCAGAGTTGGACTATATAATGTCCGTATGTGTAGGAAACACCGTTCTTTTGTTCTCAGCACACTCACGTTTCCTGCTGTCTTAGAGACTCTAGAAAGCAAGAGCGTGCTTCTTGCTCTAAAGCAGAGTGTGATCCATGGATGAGAACTATGCTGTGTGTTTCCCTTCAGAAATGGAGGTAAATCCCAGGCTCTGTGTCTTCCTACAGGCAAGACTTCGTTTCAGGTAAGGGCAGTCACTTTTCAGCTCAAACGAACTACATCTTTCATGAAGCTCACACGTTTCTCATCTTAACAGACAACCATTGGATGTTAGAGTACCAGTGCTTTGTATCAGTTTCAGAAGCAGAGTTGGACTATATAATGTCCGTATGTGTAGGCAACACCGTTCTTTTTTTCTCATGAAAATCATGTTTCCTGCTCTCTTAGAGACTCTAGAAAGCAAGAGCGTGCTTCTTGTTATAAAGCAGAGTGTGATCAATGGATGTTTACACTGCTGTGTGTTTTACTTCAGAAATGGAGTTAAATCCCAGGCTCTGAGTCTTCCTACAAGCAAGACTTCGTTTCAGGTAAGGGCAGTTACTTTTCTGCTCAAACGAACTACATCGTTCACGAAGCTCACACGTTTCTCATCTTAACTGACAAGCATTGGATGTCTGAGTACCAGTGCTTTGTATCAGTTTCAGAAGCAGATTTGGACTAGATATGGTCCGTATGTGTAGGAAACACTGTTCTTTTGTTCTGGGCACACTCAGAATTCCTGCTGTATTAGAGACTCTAGAAAGCAAGAGTGTGCTTCTCGCTCTAAAGCAGAGTGTGATCCATGGATGAGAACACTGCTGTGTGTTTCCCTTCAGAAAAGGAGTTAAATCCAAGGCTCTGTGTCTTCCTACAAGCAAGACTTCGTTGCAGGTAAGGGCAGTCACTTTTCAGCTCAAACGAACTACATCGTTCACAAAGCTCACACGTTTCTCATCTTAACAGACAAGCATTGGATGTTAGAGTACCAGTGCTTTGTATCAGTTTCAGAAGCAGAGTTGGACTATATAATGTCCGTATGTGTAGGAAACACCGTTCTTTTGTTCTCAGCACACTCACGTTTCCTGCTGTCTTAGAGACTCTAGAAAGCAAGAGCGTGCTTCTTGTTCTAAAGCAGAGTGTGATCAATGGATGATTACACTGCTGTGTGTTTTACTTCAGAAATGGAGTTAAATCCCAAGCTCTGAGTCTTCCTACAAGCAAGACTTCGTTTCAGGTAAGGGCAGTCACTTTTCTGCTCAAACGAACTACATCGTTCACGAAGCTCACACGTTTCTCATCTTAACTGACAAGCATTGGATGTCAGAGGGTCACTGCTTTGTATCAGTGTCAGAAGCAGATTTGGACTACATATGGTCCGTATGTGTAGGAAACACCGTTCTTTTGTTCTGGGCACACTAAGATTGCCTGATGTATTAGAGACTCTAGAAAGCAAGAGCGTGCTTTTCGCTCTAAAGCAGAGTGTGATCCATGGATGAGAACTCTGCTGTGTGTTTCCCTACAGAGATGGAGTTAAATCCCAGGCTCTGTGTCTTACTACAAGCAAGACTTCGTGACAGGTAAGGGCAGTCACTTTTCAGTTCAAAGGAACTACATCATTCTCAAAGCTCACAAGTTTCTCATATTAACTGACAAGCATTGGATGTGAGGACCAGTGCTTTGTATCAGTTTCAGAAGCATAGTTGGACTAGATATGGTCCATATGTGTAGGAAACACTGTTCTTTTGTTCTCAGCACACTCACTTTCCCTCTGTCTTAGAGAATTTAGAAAGCAAGAGCGTGCTTCTCGCTCTAAAGCAGAGTGTGATCCATGGATGAGAACTATGCTGTGTGTTTCACTTCAGGAATGGAGTTAAATCCCAGGCTCTGAGTCTTCCTACAAGCAAGACTTCGTTTCAGGTAAGGGCAGTCAGTTTTCTGCTCAAATGAACTACATCGTTCACAAAGCTCACACGTTTCTCATCTTAACTGACAAGCATTGGATGTTATTGGACCAGTGCTTTGTATCAGATTCAGAAGAAAAGTTGGACTAGATAGGGTCCGTATGTGTAGGAAACACCGTTCTTTTGTTCTGAGCACACTCATGTTTCCTGCTGTCTGAGAGAATCTAGAAAGCAAGAGCGTTTTTCTCGCTCTACAGCACAGTGTGATCCATGGAAAAGAACTATGCTTTGTTTTTCCTTCAGAAATGGAGTTAAATCCCAGGCTCTGTGTCTTACTACAAGCAAGACGTCGTTTCAGGTAAGGGCAGTCACTTTTCAGCTCAAAAGAACTACATTGTTCACTGAGCTCACAAGTTTCTCATCTTAACAGACAAGCATTGGATGTTAGAGGACCAGTGCTTTGTATCAGTTTCAGAAGCAGAGTTGGACTATATAATGTCCGTATGTGTAGGAAACACCGTTCTTTTGTTCTCAGCACACTCACGTTTCCTGCTGTCTTAGAGACTCTAGAAAGCAAGAGCGTGCTTCTTGCTCTAAAGCAGAGTGTGATCCATGGATGAGAACTATGCTGTGTGTTTCCCTTCAGAAATGGAGGTAAATCCCAGGCTCTGTGTCTTCCTACAGGCAAGACTTCGTTTCAGGTAAGGGCAGTCACTTTTCAGCTCAAACGAACTACATCGTTCACGAAGCTCACACGTTTCTCATCTTAACAGACAACCATTGGATGTTAGAGTACCAGTGCTTTGTATCAGTTTCAGAAGCAGAGTTGGACTATATAATGTCCGTATGTGTAGGAAACACCGTTCTTTTGTTCTCATCAAAATCATGTTTCATGCTCTCTTAGAGACTCTAGAAAGCAAGAGCGTGCTTCTTGTTCTAAAGCAGAGTGTGATCAATGGATGTTTACACTGCTGTGTGTTTTACTTCAGAAATGGAGTTAAATCCCAGGCTCTGAGTCTTCCTACAAGCAAGACTTCGTTTCAGGTAAGGGCAGTTACTTTTCTGCTCAAACGAACTACATCGTTCACGAAGCTCACACGTTTCTCATCTTAACTGACAAGCATTGGATGTCAGAGTACCAGTGCTTTGTATCAGTTTCAGAAGCAGATTTGGACTAGATATGGTCCGTATGTGTAGGAAACACTGTTCTTTTGTTCTGGGCACACTCAGAATTCCTGCTGTATTAGAGACTCTAGAAAGCAAGAGTGTGCTTCTCGCTCTAAAGCAGAGTGTGATCCATGGATGAGAACACTGCTGTGTGTTTCCCTTCAGAAAAGGAGTTAAATCCAAGGCTCTGTGTCTTCCTACAAGCAAGACTTCGTTGCAGGTAAGGGCAGTCACTTTTCAGCTCAAACGAACTACATCGTTCACAAAGCTCACACGTTTCTCATCTTAACAGACAAGCATTGGATGTTAGAGTACCAGTGCTTTGTATCAGTTTCAGAAGCAGAGTTGGACTATATAATGTCCGTATGTGTAGGAAACACCGTTCTTTTGTTCTCAGCACACTCACGTTTCCTGCTGTCTTAGAGACTCTAGAAAGCAAGAGCGTGCTTCTTGTTCTAAAGCAGAGTGTGATCAATGGATGATTACACTGCTGTGTGTTTTACTTCAGAAATGGAGTTAAATCCCAAGCTCTGAGTCTTCCTACAAGCAAGACTTCGTTTCAGGTAAGGGCAGTCACTTTTCTGCTCAAACGAACTACATCGTTCACGAAGCTCACACGTTTCTCATCTTAACTGACAAGCATTGGATGTCAGAGGGTCACTGCTTTGTATCAGTGTCAGAAGCAGATTTGGACTACATATGGTCCGTATGTGTAGGAAACACCGTTCTTTTGTTCTGGGCACACTAAGATTGCCTGATGTATTAGAGACTCTAGAAAGCAAGAGCGTGCTTTTCGCTCTAAAGCAGAGTGTGATCCATGGATGAGAACTCTGCTGTGTGTTTCCCTACAGAGATGGAGTTAAATCCCAGGCTCTGTGTCTTACTACAAGCAAGACTTCGTGACAGGTAAGGGCAGTCACTTTTCAGTTCAAAGGAACTACATCATTCTCAAAGCTCACAAGTTTCTCATCTTAACTGACAAGCATTGGATGTGAGGACCAGTGCTTTGTATCAGTTTCAGAAGCATAGTTGGACTAGATATGGTCCATATGTGTAGGAAACACTGTTCTTTTGTTCTCAGCACACTCACTTTCCCTCTGTCTTAGAGAATTTAGAAAGCAAGAGCGTGCTTCTCGCTCTAAAGCAGAGTGTGATCCATGGATGAGAACTATGCTGTGTGTTTCACTTCAGGAATGGAGTTAAATCCCAGGCTCTGAGTCTTCCTACAAGCAAGACTTCGTTTCAGGTAAGGGCAGTCAGTTTTCTGCTCAAATGAACTACATCGTTCACAAAGCTCACACGTTTCTCATCTTAACTGACAAGCATTGGATGTTATTGGACCAGTGCTTTGTATCAGATTCAGAAGAAAAGTTGGACTAGATAGGGTCCGTATGTGTAGGAAACACCGTTCTTTTGTTCTGAGCACACTCATGTTTCCTGCTGTCTGAGAGAATCTAGAAAGCAAGAGCGTTTTTCTCGCTCTACAGCACAGTGTGATCCATGGAAAAGAACTATGCTTTGTTTTTCCTTCAGAAATGGAGTTAAATCCCAGGCTCTGTGTCTTACTACAAGCAAGACGTCGTTTCAGGTAAGGGCAGTCACTTTTCAGCTCAAAAGAACTACATTGTTCACTGAGCTCACAAGTTTCTCATCTTAACAGACAAGCATTGGATGTTAGAGGACCAGTGCTTTGTATCAGTTTCAGAAGCAGAGTTGGACTATATAATGTCCGTATGTGTAGGAAACACCGTTCTTTTGTTCTCAGCACACTCACGTTTCCTGCTGTCTTAGAGACTCTAGAAAGCAAGAGCGTGCTTCTTGCTCTAAAGCAGAGTGTGATCCATGGATGAGAACTATGCTGTGTGTTTCCCTTCAGAAATGGAGGTAAATCCCAGGCTCTGTGTCTTCCTACAGGCAAGACTTCGTTTCAGGTAAGGGCAGTCACTTTTCAGCTCAAACGAACTACATCGTTCACGAAGCTCACACGTTTCTCATCTTAACAGACAACCATTGGATGTTAGAGTACCAGTGCTTTGTATCAGTTTCAGAAGCAGAGTTGGACTATATAATGTCCGTATGTGTAGGAAACACCGTTCTTTTGTTCTCATCAAAATCATGTTTCATGCTCTCTTAGAGACTCTAGAAAGCAAGAGCGTGCTTCTTGTTCTAAAGCAGAGTGTGATCAATGGATGTTTACACTGCTGTGTGTTTTACTTCAGAAATGGAGTTAAATCCCAGGCTCTGAGTCTTCCTACAAGCAAGACTTCGTTTCAGGTAAGGGCAGTTACTTTTCTGCTCAAACGAACTACATCGTTCACGAAGCTCACACGTTTCTCATCTTAACTGACAAGCATTGGATGTCAGAGTACCAGTGCTTTGTATCAGTTTCAGAAGCAGATTTGGACTAGATATGGTCCGTATGTGTAGGAAACACTGTTCTTTTGTTCTGGGCACACTCAGAATTCCTGCTGTATTAGAGACTCTAGAAAGCAAGAGTGTGCTTCTCGCTCTAAAGCAGAGTGTGATCCATGGATGAGAACACTGCTGTGTGTTTCCCTTCAGAAAAGGAGTTAAATCCAAGGCTCTGTGTCTTCCTACAAGCAAGACTTCGTTGCAGGTAAGGGCAGTCACTTTTCAGCTCAAACGAACTACATCGTTCACAAAGCTCACACGTTTCTCATCTTAACAGACAAGCATTGGATGTTAGAGTACCAGTGCTTTGTATCAGTTTCAGAAGCAGAGTTGGACTATATAATGTCCGTATGTGTAGGAAACACCGTTCTTTTGTTCTCAGCACACTCACGTTTCCTGCTGTCTTAGAGACTCTAGAAAGCAAGAGCGTGCTTCTTGTTCTAAAGCAGAGTGTGATCAATGGATGATTACACTGCTGTGTGTTTTACTTCAGAAATGGAGTTAAATCCCAAGCTCTGAGTCTTCCTACAAGCAAGACTTCGTTTCAGGTAAGGGCAGTCACTTTTCTGCTCAAACGAACTACATCGTTCACGAAGCTCACACGTTTCTCATCTTAACTGACAAGCATTGGATGTCAGAGGGTCACTGCTTTGTATCAGTGTCAGAAGCAGATTTGGACTACATATGGTCCGTATGTGTAGGAAACACCGTTCTTTTGTTCTGGGCACACTAATATTGCCTGATGTATTAGAGACTCTAGAAAGCAAGAGCGTGCTTTTCGCTCTAAAGCAGAGTGTGATCCATGGATGAGAACTCTGCTGTGTGTTTCCCTACAGAGATGGAGTTAAATCCCAGGCTCTGTGTCTTACTACAAGCAAGACTTCGTGACAGGTAAGGGCAGTCACTTTTCAGTTCAAAGGAACTACATCATTCTCAAAGCTCACAAGTTTCTCATCTTAACTGACAAGCATTGGATGTGAGGACCAGTGCTTTGTATCAGTTTCAGAAGCATAGTTGGACTAGATATGGTCCATATGTGTAGGAAACACTGTTCTTTTGTTCTCAGCACACTCACTTTCCCTCTGTCTTAGAGAATTTAGAAAGCAAGAGCGTGCTTCTCGCTCTAAAGCAGAGTGTGATCCATGGATGAGAACTATGCTGTGTGTTTCACTTCAGGAATGGAGTTAAATCCCAGGCTCTGAGTCTTCCTACAAGCAAGACTTCGTTTCAGGTAAGGGCAGTCAGTTTTCTGCTCAAATGAACTACATCGTTCACAAAGCTCACACGTTTCTCATCTTAACTGACAAGCATTGGATGTTATTGGACCAGTGCTTTGTATCAGATTCAGAAGAAGAGTTGGACTAGATAGGGTCCGTATGTGTAGGAAACACCGTTCTTTTGTTCTGAGCACACTCATGTTTCCTGCTGTCTGAGAGAATCTAGAAAGCAAGAGCGTTTTTCTCGCTCTACAGCACAGTGTGATCCATGGAAAAGAACTATGCTTTGTTTGTCCTTCAGAAATGGAGTTAAATCCCAGGCTCTGTGTCTTCCTACAAGCAAGGCGTCGTTTCAGGTAAGGGCAGTCACTTTTCAGCTCAAAAGAACTACATTGTTCACTGAGCTCACAAGTTTCTCATCTTAACAGACAAGCATTGGATGTTAGAGGGCCAGTGCTTTGTATCAGTTTCAGAAGCAGAGTTGGACTATATAATGTCCGTATGTGTAGGAAACAACGTTCTTTTGTTCTCAGCACACTCACGTTTCCTGCTGTCTTAGAGACTCTAGAAAGCAAGAGCGTGCTTCTTGCTCTAAAGCAGAGTGTGATCCATGGATGAGAACTATGCTGTGTGTTTCCCTTCAGAAATGGAGGTAAATCCCAGGCTCTGTGTCTTCCTACAGGCAAGACTTCGTTTCAGGTAAGGGCAGTCACTTTTCAGCTCAAACGAACTACATCGTTCATGAAGCTCACACGTTTCTCATCTTAACAGACAACCATTGGATGTTAGAGTACCAGTGCTTTGTATCAGTTTCAGAAGCAGAGTTGGACTATATAATGTCCGTATGTGTAGGCAACACCGTTCTTTTTTTCTCATGAAAATCATGTTTCCTGCTCTCTTAGAGACTCTAGAAAGCAAGAGCGTGCTTCTTGTTATAAAGCAGAGTGTGATCAATGGATGTTTACACTGCTGTGTGTTTTACTTCAGAAATGGAGTTAAATCCCAGGCTCTGAGTCTTCCTACAAGCAAGACTTCGTTTCAGGTAAGGGCAGTTACTTTTCTGCTCAAACGAACTACATCGTTCACGAAGCTCACACGTTTCTCATCTTAACTGACAAGCATTGGATGTTACAGCTCCAGTGCTTTGTATCAGTTTCAGAAGCAGATTTGGACTAGATATGGTCCGTATGTGTAGGAAACACTGTTCTTTTGTTCTGGGCACACTCAGAATTCCTGCTGTATTAGAGACTCTAGAAAGCAAGAGTGTGCTTCTCGCTCTAAAGCAGAGTGTGATCCATGGATGAGAACACTGCTGTGTGTTTCCCTTCAGAAAAGGAGTTAAATCCAAGGCTCTGTGTCTTCCTACAAGCAAGACTTCGTTGCAGGTAAGGGCAGTCACTTTTCAGCTCAAACGAACTACATCGTTCACAAAGCTCACACGTTTCTCATCTTAACAGACAAGCATTGGATGTTAGAGTACCAGTGCTTTGTATCAGTTTCAGAAGCAGAGTTGGACTATATAATGTCCATATGTGTAGGAAATACCGTTCTTTTGTTCTCAGCACACTCACGTTTCCTGCTGTCTTAGAGACTCTAGAAAGCAAGAGCGTGCTTCTTGTTCTAAAGCAGAGTGTGATCAATGGATGATTACACTGCTGTGTGTTTTACTTCAGAAATGGAGTTAAATCCCAAGCTCTGAGTCTTCCTACAAGCAAGACTTCGTTTCAGGTAAGGGCAGTCACTTTTCTGCTCAAACGAACTACATCGTTCACGAAGCTCACACGTTTCTCATCTTAACTGACAAGCATTGGATGTCAGAGGGTCACTGCTTTGTATCAGTGTCAGAAGCAGATTTGGACTACATATGGTCCGTTTGTGTAGGAAACACCGTTCTTTTGTTCTGGGCACACTAAGATTGCCTGATGTATTAGAGACTCTAGAAAGCAAGAGCGTGCTTTTCGCTCTAAAGCAGAGTGTGATCCATGGATGAGAACTCTGCTGTGTGTTTCCCTACAGAGATGGAGTTAAATCCCAGGCTCTGTGTCTTACTACAAGCAAGACTTCGTGACAGGTAAGGGCAGTCACTTTTCAGTTCAAAGGAACTACATCATTCTCAAAGCTCACAAGTTTCTCATCTTAACTGACAAGCATTGGATGTGAGGACCAGTGCTTTGTATCAGTTTCAGAAGCATAGTTGGACTAGATATGGTCCATATGTGTAGGAAACACTGTTCTTTTGTTCTCAGCACATTCACTTTCCCTCTGTCTTAGAGAATTTAGAAAGCAAGAGCGTGCTTCTCGCTCTAAAGCAGAGTGTGATCCATGGATGAGAACTATGCTGTGTGTTTCACTTCAGGAATGGAGTTAAATCCCAGGCTCTGAGTCTTCCTACAAGCAAGACTTCGTTTCAGGTAAGGGCAGTCAGTTTTCTGCTCAAATGAACTACATCGTTCACAAAGCTCACACGTTTCTCATCTTAACTGACAAGCATTGGATGTTATTGGACCAGTGCTTTGTATCAGATTCAGAAGAAGAGTTGGACTAGATAGGGTCCGTATGTGTAGGCAACACCGTTCTTTTGTTCTGAGCACACTCATGTTTCCTGCTGTCTGAGAGAATCTAGAAAGCAAGAGCGTTTTTCTCGCTCTACAGCACAGTGTGATCCATGGAAAAGAACTATGCTTTGTTTTTCCTTCAGAAATGGAGTTAAATCCCAGGCTCTGTGTCTTACTACAAGCAAGACGTCGTTTCAGGTAAGGGCAGTCACTTTTCAGCTCAAAAGAACTACATTGTTCACTGAGCTCACAAGTTTCTCATCTTAACAGACAAGCATTGGATGTTAGAGGACCAGTGCTTTGTATCAGTTTCAGAAGCAGAGTTGGACTATATAATGTCCGTATGTGTAGGAAACACCGTTCTTTTGTTCTCAGCACACTCACGTTTCCTGCTGTCTTAGAGACTCTAGAAAGCAACAGCGTGCTTCTTGCTCTAAAGCAGAGTGTGATCCATGGATGAGAACTATGCTGTGTGTTTCCCTTCAGAAATGGAGGTAAATCCCAGGCTCTGTGTCTTCCTACAGGCAAGACTTCGTTTCAGGTAAGGGCAGTCACTTTTCAGCTCAAACGAACTACATCGTTCACGAAGCTCACACGTTTCTCATCTTAACAGACAACCATTGGATGTTAGAGTACCAGTGCTTTGTATCAGTTTCAGAAGCAGAGTTGGACTATATAATGTCCGTATGTGTAGGAAACACCGTTCTTTTGTTCTCATCAAAATCATGTTTCATGCTCTCTTAGAGACTCTAGAAAGCAAGAGCGTGCTTCTTGTTCTAAAGCAGAGTGTGATCAATGGACGATTACACTGCTGTGTGTTTTACTTCAGAAATGGAGTTAAATCCCAAGCTCTGAGTCTTCCTACAAGCAAGACTTCGTTTCAGGTAAGGGCAGTCACTTTTCTGCTCAAACGAACTACATCGTTCACGAAGCTCACACGTTTCTCATCTTAACTGACAAGCATTGGATGTCAGAGGGTCACTGCTTTGTATCAGTGTCAGAAGCAGATTTGGACTACATATGGTCCGTATGTGTAGGAAACACCGTTCTTTTGTTCTGGGCACACTAAGATTGCCTGATGTATTAGAGACTCTAGAAAGCAAGAGCGTGCTTTTTGCTCTAAAGCAGAGTGTGATCCATGGATGAGAACTCTGCTGTGTGTTTCCCTACAGAGATGGAGTTAAATCCCAGGCTCTGTGTCTTACTACAAGCAAGACTTCGTGACAGGTAAGGGCAGTCACTTTTCAGTTCAAAGGAACTACATCATTCTCAAAGCTCACAAGTTTCTCATCTTAACTGACAAGCATTGGATGTGAGGACCAGTGCTTTGTATCAGTTTCAGAAGCATAGTTGGACTAGATATGGTCCATATGTGTAGGAAACACTGTTCTTTTGTTCTCAGCACACTCACTTTCCCTCTGTCTTAGAGAATTTAGAAAGCAAGAGCGTGCTTCTCGCTCTAAAGCAGAGTGTGATCCATGGATGAGAACTATGCTGTGTGTTTCACTTCAGGAATGGAGTTAAATCCCAGGCTCTGAGTCTTCCTACAAGCAAGACTTCGTTTCAGGTAAGGGCAGTCAGTTTTCTGCTCAAATGAACTACATCGTTCACAAAGCTCACACGTTTCTCATCTTAACTGACAAGCATTGGATGTTATTGGACCAGTGCTTTGTATCAGATTCAGAAGAAGAGTTGGACTAGATAGGGTCCGTATGTGTAGGAAACACCGATCTTTTGTTCTGAGCACACTCATGTTTCCTGCTGTCTGAGAGAATCTAGAAAGCAAGAGCGTTTTTCTCGCTCTACAGCACAGTGTGATCCATGGAAAAGAACTATGCTTTGTTTGTCCTTCAGAAATGGAGTTAAATCCCAGGCTCTATGTCTTCCTACAAGCAAGGCGTCGTTTCAGGTAAGGGCAGTCACTTTTCAGCTCAAAAGAACTACATTGTTCACTGAGCTCACAAGTTTCTCATCTTAACAGACAAGCATTGGATGTTAGAGGACCAGTGCTTTGTATCAGTTTCAGAAGCAGAGTTGGACTATATAATGTCCGTATGTGTAGGAAACACCGTTCTTTTGTTCTCAGCACACTCACGTTTCCTGCTGTCTTAGAGACTCTAGAAAGCAAGAGCGTGCTTCTTGCTCTAAAGCAGAGTGTGATCCATGGATGAGAACTATGCTGTGTGTTTCCCTTCAGAAATGGAGGTAAATCCCAGGCTCTGTGTCTTCCTACAGGCAAGACTTCGTTTCAGGTAAGGGCAGTCACTTTTCAGCTCAAACGAACTACATCGTTCATGAAGCTCACACGTTTCTCATCTTAACAGACAACCATTGGATGTTAGAGTACCAGTGCTTTGTATCAGTTTCAGAAGCAGAGTTGGACTATATAATGTCCGTATGTGTAGGAAACACCGTTCTTTTTTTCTCATCAAAATCATGTTTCCTGCTCTCTTAGAGACTCTAGAAAGCAAGAGCGTGCTTCTTGTTGTAAAGCAGAGTGTGATCAATGGATGTTTACACTGCTGTGTGTTTTACTTCAGAAATGGAGTTAAATCCCAGGCTCTGAGTCTTCCTACAAGCAAGACTTCGTTTCAGGTAAGGGCAGTTACTTTTCTGCTCAAACGAACTACATCGTTCACGAAGCTCACACGTTTCTCATCTTAACTGACAAGCATTGGATGTTACAGCTCCAGTGCTTTGTATCAGTTTCAGAAGCAGATTTGGACTAGATATGGTCCGTATGTGTAGGAAACACTGTTCTTTTGTTCTGGGCACACTCAGAATTCCTGCTGTATTAGAGACTCTAGAAAGCAAGAGTGTGCTTCTCGCTCTAAAGCAGAGTGTGATCCATGGATGAGAACACTGCTGTGTGTTTCCCTTCAGAAAAGGAGTTAAATCCAAGGCTCTGTGTCTTCCTACAAGCAAGACTTCGTTGCAGGTAAGGGCAGTCACTTTTCAGCTCAAACGAACTACATCGTTCACAAAGCTCACACGTTTCTCATCTTAACAGACAAGCATTGGATGTTAGAGTACCAGTGCTTTGTATCAGTTTCAGAAGCAGAGTTGGACTATATAATGTCCGTATGTGTAGGAAACACCGTTCTTTTGTTCTCAGCACACTCACGTTTCCTGCTGTCTTAGAGACTCTAGAAAGCAAGAGCGTGCTTCTTGTTCTAAAGCAGAGTGTGATCAATGGATGATTACACTGCTGTGTGTTTTACTTCAGAAATGGAGTTAAATCCCAAGCTCTGAGTCTTCCTACAAGCAAGACTTCGTTTCAGGTAAGGGCAGTCACTTTTCTGCTCAAACGAACTACATCGTTCACGAAGCTCACACGTTTCTCATCTTAACTGACAAGCATTGGATGTCAGAGGGTCACTGCTTTGTATCAGTGTCAGAAGCAGATTTGGACTACATATGGTCCGTATGTGTAGGAAACACCGTTCTTTTGTTCTGGGCACACTAATATTGCCTGATGTATTAGAGACTCTAGAAAGCAAGAGCGTGCTTTCCGCTCTAAAGCAGAGTGTGATCCATGGATGAGAACTCTGCTGTGTGTTTCCCTACAGAGATGGAGTTAAATCCCAGGCTCTGTGTCTTACTACAAGCAAGACTTCGTGACAGGTAAGGGCAGTCACTTTTCAGTTCAAAGGAACTACATCATTCTCAAAGCTCACAAGTTTCTCATCTTAACTGACAAGCATTGGATGTGAGGACCAGTGCTTTGTATCAGTTTCAGAAGCATAGTTGGACTAGATATGGTCCATATGTGTAGGAAACACTGTTCTTTTGTTCTCAGCACACTCACTTTCCCTCTGTCTTAGAGAATTTAGAAAGCAAGAGCGTGCTTCTCGCTCTAAAACAGAGTGTGTTCCATGGATGAGAACTATGCTGTGTGTTTCACTTCAGGAATGGAGTTAAATCCCAGGCTCTGAGTATTCCTACAAGCAAGACTTCATTTCAGGTAAGGGCAGTCAGTTTTCTGCTCAAATGAACTACATCGTTCACAAAGCTCACACGTTCGTTTCTCATCTTAACTGACAAGCATTGGATGTTATTGGACCAGTGCTTTGTATCTGTTTCAGAAGAAGAGTTGGACTAGATAGGGTCCGTATGTGTAGGAAACACCGTTCTTTTATTCTGAGCACACTCATGTTTCCTGCTGTCTTAGAGAATCTAGAAAGCAAGAGCGTGCTTCTCGCTCTACAGCACAGTGTGATCCATGGATGAGAACTATGCCTTGTGTTTCCTTCAGAAATGGAGTTAAATCCCAGGCTCTGTGTCTTACTACAAGAAAGACGTCGTTTCAGGTAAGGGCAGTCACTTTTCAGCTCAAACGCACTACATCGTTCACTGAGCTCACAAGTTTCTCATCTTAACAGACAAGCATTGGATGTTAGAGGACCAGTGCTTTGTATCAGTTTCAGAAGCAGAGTTGGACTATATAATGTCCCTATGTGTAGGAAACACCGTTCTTTTGTTCTCTGCATACTCACGTTTCCTGCTTTCTTAGAGACTCTAGAAAGGAAGAGCGTGCTTCTCGCTGTAAAGCAGAGTGTGATCCATGGATGAGAACTATGCTGTGTGTTTCCCTTCAGAAATGGAGTTAAATCCCAGGCTCTGTGTCTTCCTACAGGCAAGACTTCGTTTCAGGTAAGGGCAGTCACTTTTCAGCTCAAACGAACTACATCGTTCACGAACCTCACACGTTTCTAATCTTAACTGACAAGCATTGGATGTTAGAGGACCAGTGCTTTGTATCAGTTTCAGAAGCAGATTTGGACTACATATGGTCCATATGTGTAGGAAACACCGTTCTTTTGTTCTGGGCACACTCAGATTTCCTGCTGTATTAGAGAGTCTAGAAAGCAAGAGTGTGCTTCTCGCTCTAAAGCAGAGTGTGATCCAGGGTTGAGAACTATGCTTTTTGTTTCCCTTCAGAAATGGACTTAAATCCCAGGCTCTGTGTCTTACTGCAAGCAACACTTCGTTTCAGGTAAGGGCAGTCACTTTTCAGTTCAATGAAACTACATCATTCACAAAGCTCACACGTTTCTCATCTTAACTGACAAGCATTGGATGTTAGAGGAGTAGTGCTTTGTATCAATTTCAGAAGCAGAGTTGGACTAGATATGGTCCGTATGAGTAGGAAACACCGTTCTTTTGTTCTCAGCACACTCACGTTTCCTGCTGTCTTAGAGACTCCAGAAAGCAAGAGTGTGCTTCTCGCTCTAAAGCAGAGTGTGATCCATGGATGAATACTATGCTGTGTGTTTCCCTTCAGACATGGAGTTAAATCCCATGCTCTGAGTCTTACTACAAGCAAGACTTCGTTTCAAGTAAGGGCAGTCACTTTTCAGTTCAAAGGAACTACATCATTCACAAAGCTCACACGTTTCTCATCTTAACTGACAAGCATTGGATGTTAGAGAAGCAGTGCTTTGTATCTGTTTCAGAAGCAGTGTTGGACTAGATATGGTCCGTATGTGTAGGAAACACCGTTCTTTTGTTCTGAGCACACTCACGTTTCCTGCTGTCTTAGAGACATTAGAAAGCAAGAGCGTGCTTCTCGCTCTAAAGCAGAGTGTCATCCATGGATGAAAACTATGCTGTGTGTTTCCCTTCAGAAAAGGAGTTAAATCCCTGGCTCTATGTCTTCCTACAAGCAAGACTTCGTTTCAGTTTAGGGCAGTCACTTTTCAGCTCAAACGAACTACACCGTTCACGAAGCTCACACGTTTCTCATCTTAACAGACAAGCATTGGATTTTAGAGGACGAGTGCTTTGTATCAGTTTCAGGAGCAGAGTTGGACTATATAATGTCTGTATGTGTAGGAAACACCGTTCTTTTGTTCTCAGCCCACTCACGTTTCCTGCTGTCTTAGAGACTCTAGAAAGCAAGAGCGTGCTTCTCGCTCTAAAGCAGAGTGTGATCTATGGATGAGAACTATGCTGTGTGTTTCCCTTCAGAATTGGAGTTAAATCCCAGGCTCTGAGTCTCCCTACAAGCAAGACTTCGTTTCAGGTAAGGGCAGTCACTTTTCTGCTCAAACGAACTACATGTTTCACGAAGCTCACACGTATCTCATCTTAACTGACAAGCATTGGATGTTAGAGGACCAGTGCATTCTATCAGTTTCAGAGGAAGATTTGGACTACATATAGTCCGTATGTGTAGGAAACACCGTTCTTTGCTTCTGGGCACACTCAGATTTCCTGCTGTCTTAGAGACTCTAGAAAGGAAGAGTGTGCTTCTTGCTCTAAAGCAGAGTGTGATCTATGGATGAGAACTATGCTGTGTTTTTAACTTCAGAAATGGAGTTAAATCCTATGCTCTGAGTCTTCCTACAAGCAAGATTTCGATTCAGGTAAGGGCAGTCACTTTTCTGCTCAAACGTACTTCATCGTTCACGAAGCTCACACGTTTCTCATCTTAACTGACAAGCATTGGATGTTAGAGGACCAGTGCTTTGTATCAGTTTCAGAAGAAGAGTTGGACGAGATATGGTCTGTATGTGTAGGAAACACCGTTCTTTTGTTCTTAGCACACTCATGTTTCCTGCTGTCTTAGAGACTTTAGAAAGCAAGAGCGTGCTTCTCGCTCTAAAGCAGAGTGTGATCAATGGATGAGAACACTGCTGTGTGTTTCACTTCAGGAATGGAGTTAAATCCCAGGCTCTGAGTCTTCCTACAAGCAAGACTTCGTTTCAGGTAAGGGCAGTCAGTTTTCTGCTCAAATGAACTACATCGTTCACAAAGCTCACACGTTTCTCATCTTAACTGACAAGAATTGGATGTTACTGGACCAGTGCTTTGTATCAGTTTCAGAAGAAGAGTTGGACTAGATAGGGTCTGTATGTGTAGGAAACACCGTTCTTTTGTTCTGAGCACACTCATGTTTCCTGCTCTCTTAGAGAATCTAGAAAGCAAGAGCGTATTTCTCGCTCTACAGCACAGTGTGATCCATGGAAAAGAACTATGCTTTGTGTTTCCTTCAGAAATGGAGTTAAATCCCAGGCTCTGTGTCTTACTACAAGCAAGACGTCGTTTCAGATAAGGGCAGTCACTTTTCAGCTCAAACGAACTACATTGTTCACTGAGCTCACAAGTTTCTCATCTTAACAGACAAGCATTGGATGTTAGAGGACCAGTGCTTTGTATCAGTTTCAGAAGCAGAGTTGGACTATATAATGTCCGTATGTGTAGGAAACACCGTTCTTTTGTTCTCAGCATACTCACGTTTCCTGCTGTCTTAGAGACTCTAGAAAGCAAGAGCGTGCTTCTCGCTCTAAAGCAGAGTGTGATCCATGGATGAGAACTATGCTGTGTGTTTCCCTTCAGAAATGGAGTTAAATCCCAGGCTCTGTGTCTTCCTACAGGCAAGACTTCGTTTCAGGTACGGGCAGTCACTTTTCCTGCTCAAACGAACTACATCGTTCACGAAGCTCACACGTTTCTCATCTTAACTGACCAGCATTGGATGTTAGAGGGTCACTGCTTTGTATCAGTTTCAGAAGCAGATTTGGACTACATATGATCCGTATGTGTAGGAAACACCGTTCTTTTTTCTGGGCACACTCAGATTGCCTGATGTATTAGAGACTCTAGAAAGCAAGAGCGTGCTTCTTGCTCTAAAGCAGAGTGTGATCCATGGATGAGAACTCTGCTGTGTGTTTCCCTACAGAGATGGAGTTAAATCCCATGCTCTGTGTCTTACTACAAGCAAGACTTCGTGACAGGTAAAGTCAGTCACTTTTCAGTTCAAAGGAACTACATCATTCTCAAAGCTCACAAGTTTCTCATCTTAACTGACAAGCATTGGATGTGAGGACCAGTGCTTTGTATCAGTTTCAGAAGCATAGTTGGACTAGATATGGTCCATATGTGTAGGAAACACCGTTCTTTTGTTCTCAGCACACTCACTTTCCCTCTGTCTTGGAGAATTTAGAAAGCAAGAGCGTGCTTCTCGCTCTAAAGCAGAGAGTGATCCATGGATGAGAACTATGCTGTGTGTTTCACTTCAGGAATGGAGTTAAATCCCAGGCTCTGAGTCTTCCTACAAGCAAGACTTCATTTCAGGTAAGGGCAGTCAGTTTTCTGCTCAAATGAACTACATCGTTCACAAAGCTCATACATTCGTTTCTCATCTTAACTGACAAGCATTGGATGTTATTGGACCAGTGCTTTGTATCAATTTCAGAAGAAGTGTTGGACTAGATAGGGTCCATATATGTAGGAAACACCGTTCTTTTGTTCTGAGCACACTCACGTTTCGTGCTGTCTTAGAGACTCTAGAAAGCAAGAGCATGCTTCTTGTTCTAAAGCAGCGTGTGATCAATGGATGATTACACTGCTGTGTGTTTTACTTCAGAAATGGAGTTAAATCCCAGGGTCTGAGTCTTACTACAAGCAAGACTTCATTTCAGGTAATGGCAGTCACTTTTCAGTTCAAAGGAACCTCATCACTCACAAAGCTCACACATTTCTCATCTTAACTGACAAGCATTGGATGTTAGAGGACCAGTGCTTTGTATCAGTTTCAGAAGCAGAGTTGGACTAGGTATGGTCCCTATGTGTAGGAAACACCATTCTTTTGTTCTGAGCACACTCACGTTTCCTGCTGTCTTAGAGACTTTAGAAAGCAAGAGCGTGCTTCCCGCTCTAAAGCAGAGTGTCATCCATGGATGAAAACTATGCTGTGTGTTTCCCTTCAGAAAAGGAGTTAAATCCCAGGCTCTCAGTCTTCCTACAAGCAAGACTTCAATTCAGGTAAGGGCAGTCACTTTTCAGCTCAAAGGAACTACATCATTCACGAAGCTCACACGTTTCTCATCTTAACACACAAGCATTGGATTTTAGAGGACCAGTGCTTTGTATCAGTTTCAGAAGCAGATTTGGACTACATATGGTCCATATATGTAGGAAGCACCGTACTTTTGTTCTGCACACACTCAGATTTCCTGCTGTATTAGAGAATCTAGAAAGCAAGAGTGTGCTTCTCACTCTAAAGCAGAGTGTGATCCATGGATGAGAACTATGCTGTGTGTTTCCCTTCAGAAATGGACTTAAATCCCAGGCTCCTTGTCTTACTACAAGCAACACTTCGTTTCAGGTAAGGGCAGTCACTTTTCAGTTCAATGGAACTACATCATTCACAAAGCTCACACGTTTCTCATCTTAACTGACAAGCATTGGATGTTAGAGGACCAGTGCTTTGTATCAGTTTAAGAAGCAGAGTTGGACTAGATATGGTCCGTATGTGTAGGAAACAACGTTCTCTTGTTCTGGGCACACTCAGATTTCCTGCTGTATTAGAGACTCTAGAAAGCAAGAGTGTGCTACTCGCTCTAAAGCAGAGTGTGATCCATGGATGTGAACTATGCTGTGTGTTTCCCTTCAGAAAAGGAGTTAAATCCCAGGCTCTGTGTCTTCCTACAAGCAAGACTTCGTTTCAGGTAGGGGCAGTCACTCTTCAGCTCAAACGAACTACATCGTTCACAGAGCTCACACGTTTCTCATCCTAACAGAAAAGCTTTGGATGTTAGAGGACCAGTGCTTTGTATCAGTTTCAGAAGCAGAGTTGGACTAGATATGGTCCTTATGTGTAGGAAACACCGTTCTATTGTTCTCAGCAAACTCACGTTCCCTGCTGTCTTAGAGACTCTAGAAAGCAAGAGCGTGCTTCTTGTTCTAAAGCAGAGTGTGATCAATGGATGATTACACTATTGTGTGTTTTACCTCAGAAATGGAGTTAAATCCCAGGCTCTGAGTCTTCCTACAAGCAAGACTTCGTTTCAGGTAAGGGCAGTCACTTTTCTGCTCAAACGAACTACATCGTTCACGAAGCTCACACGTTTCTCATCTTAACTGACAAGCTTTGGATGTTAGAGGACCAGTGCTTTGTATCAGTTTCAGAAGCAGAGTTGGACTAGATATGGTCCGTATGTGTAGGAAACACCGTACTTTTGTTCTCAGCAAACTCACCTTTCCTGCTGTCTTAGAGACTCTAGAAAGCAAGAGTGTGCTTCTCGCTGTAAAGCAGAGTGTGATCCATGGATGAGAACTATGCTGTGTGTTTCCCTTCAGAAATGGAGTTAAATCCCATGCTCTGAGTCTTACTACAAGCAAGACTTCGTTTCAGGTAAGGGCAGTCACTTTTCAGCTCAAAGGAACTACATCGTTCACGAAGGTCACACGTTTCTCATCTTAACACAAGCATTGGATGTTAGAGGAGCAGTGCTTTGTATCAATTTAAGAAGCAGAGTTGGACTAGATATGGTCCATATGTGTAGGAAACACCGTTCTTTTGTTCTCAGCACTCTCATGTTTCCTGATGTCTTAGAGACTCAGAATGCAGAGCGTGCTTCTTGTTCTAAAGCAGAGTGTGATCAATAGATGATTACACTGCTGTGTGTTTTACTTCAGAAATGGAGTTAAATCCCAGGCTCTGAGTCTTCGTACAAGCAAGACTTCGTTTAAGGTAAGGGCAGTTACTTTTCTGCTCAAACGAACTACATCATTCACAAAGCTCACACGTTTCTCCTCTTAACTGACAAGCATTGGATGTTAGAGGACGAGTGCTTTGTATCAGTTTCAGAAGCAGAGTTGGACTAGATATGGTTGGTATGTGTAGGAATCACCGTTCTTTTGTTCTCAGCAAACTCAGGTTTCTTGCTGTATTAGAGACTCTAGAAAGCAAGAGTGTGCTTCTCGCTCTAAAGCAGAGTGTGATCCATGGATGAGAACTATGCTGTGTGTTTCCCTTCAGAAATGGAGTTAAATCCCAGGCTCTGTGTCTTCCTACAGGCAAGACTTCGTTTCAGGTAAGGACAATCACTTTTCAGCTCAAAAGAACTACATCGTTCACGGAGCTCACACGTTTCTCATCTTAACTGACAAGCATTGGATGTTAGAGGACCAGTGCTTTGTATCAGTTTCAAAAGCAGAGTTGGACTAGATATGGTCCTTATGTGTAGGAAACACCGTTCTTTTGCTCTCAGCAAACTCACGTTTCCTGCTGTCTTAGAGACTCTAGAAAGCAAGAGCGTGCTTCTTGTTCTAAAGCAGAGTGTGATCAATGGATGATTACACTGCTGTGTGTTTTACTTCAGAAATCGAGTTAAATCCCAGGCTCTGAGTCTTCCTACAAGCAAGACTTTGTTTCAGGTAAGGGCAGTCACTTTTCAGCTCAAACGAACTACATCGTTCACGAAGCTCACACATTTCTCATCTTAACTGACAAGCATTGGATGTTAGAGGGTCAGTGCTTTGTGTCAGTTTCAGAAGAAGAGTTGGACTAGATAGGGTCTGTATGTGTAGGAAACACGGTTCTTTTGTTCTGAGCACACTCGCGTTTCCTGCTGTCTTAGAGAATCTAGAAAGCAAGAGCGTGCATCTTGCTCTACAGCACAGTGTGATCCATGGATGAGAACTATGCTGTGTGTTTCCTTCAGTAATGGAGTTAAATCCCAGGCTCTGTGTCTTCCTACAGGCAAGACTTCGTTTCAGGTAAGGGCAGTCACTTTTCAGCTCAAACGAACTACATCGTTCACGAAGCTCACACGTTTCTCATCTTAACAAACAAGCATTGGATGTCAGAGTACCAGTGCTTTGTATCAGTTTTAGAAGCAGAGTTGGACTATATAATGTCCGTATGAGTAGGAAACACCGTTCTTTTGTTCTCATCAAAATCACGTTTCCTGCTGTCTTAGAGATTCTAGAAAGCAAGAGCGTGCTTCTTGTTCTAAAGCAGATTGTGATCAATGGATGATTACACTGCTGTGTGTTTCACTTCAGGAATGGAGTTAAATCCCAGGCTCTGAGTCGTCCTACAAGCAAGACTTCGTTTCAGGTAAGGGCAGTCAGTTTTCTGCTCAATTGAACTACATCGTTCACAAAGCATACACGTTTCTCATCTGAACTGACAAGCATTGGATGTTATTGGACAAGTGCTTTGTATCAGTTTCAGAAGAAGAGTTGGACTAGATAGGGTCCATATGTGTACGAAACACCGTTCTTTTGTTCTGAGCACACTCATGTTTCCTGCTGTCTTAGAGAATCTAGAAAGAAAGAGCGTGCATCTCACTCTACAGCACATTGTGATCCATGGATGAGAACTATGCTGTGTGTTTCCTTCAGAAATGGAGTTAAATCCCAGGCTCTGTGTTTTCCTACAGGAAAGACTTCGTTTCACGTAAGGGCAGTCACTTTTCAGCTCAAACGAACTACATCGTTCACTGAGCACACAAGTTTCTCATCTTAACAGTCAAGCATTGGATGTTAGAGGACCAGTGCTTTGTATCAGTTTCAGTAGCAGAGTTGGACTATATAATGTCCCTATGTGTAGGAAATACCGTTCTTTTGTTCTCAGCACACTCAGGTTTCCTGCTGTCTTAGGGAATCTAGAAAGCAAGAGTGTGCTTCTCGCTCTAAGGCAGAGTGTGATCCATGGATGATTACACTGCTGTGTGTTTTACTTCAGAAATGGAGTTAAATCCCAGGCTCTGTGTTTTCCTACAGGCAAGACTTCGTTTCAGGAAAGGGCAGTCACCTTTCAGCTCAAACGAACTACATGGTTCACAGAGCTCACACGTTTCTCATCTTCACAGACTAGCACTGGATGTTAGAGGACCAGTGCTTTGTATCAGTTTCAGAAGCAGAGTTGGACTAGATATGGTCCTTATGTGTAGGAAACACCGTTCTTTTGTTCTCAGCAAACTCACGTTTCCTGCTGTCTTAGAGACTCTAGAAAGCAAGAGCGTGCTTCTTGTTCTAAAGCATAGTGTGATCCATGGATGAGAACTATGCTGTGTGTTTCCTTCAGAAATGGAGTTAAATCCCAGGCTCTGTGTATTACTACAAGCAAGACGTCGTTTCAGTTAAGGGCAGTCACTTTTCAGCTCAAACGAACTACATCGTTCACTGAGCTCACAAGTCTCTCATCTTAACAGACAAGCATTGGATGTTAGAGGACCAGTGCTTTGTATCAGTTTCAGAAGCAGAGTTGGACTATATAATGTCCCTATGTGTAGGAAACACAGTTCTTTTGTTCTCAGCACACTCACGTTTCCTGCTGTGTTAGAGACTCTAGAAAGCAAGAGCGTGCTTCTCGCTCTAAAGCAGAGTGTGATCCTTGGATGAGAACTATGCTGTGTGTTTCCCTTCAGAAATGGAGTTTAATCCCAGGCTCTGTGTCTTCCTACAGGCAAGACTTCGTTTCAGGTAAGGGCAGTCACTTTTTAGCTCAAACGAACTACATCGTTCACGAAGCTCACACGTTTCTCATCTTAAGAGACAAGCATTGGATGTCGGAGTACCAGTGCTTTGTATCAGTTTCAGAAGCAGAGTTGGACTATATAATGTCCGTATGTGTAGGAAACACCGTTCTTTTGTTCTCAGCACACTCACGTTTCCTGCTGTCTTAGAGACTCTAGAAAGCAAGAGTGTGCTTCTCGCTCTAAAGCAGAGTGTGATGCATGGATGAGAACTATGCTGTGTGTTTCCCTTCAGAAATGGACTTAAATCCCAGGCTCTGTGTCTTACTACAAGCAACACTTCGTTTCAGGTAAGGGCAGTCACTTTTCAGTTCAATGGAACTACATCATTCACAAAGCTCACACGATTCTCATCTTAATTGACAAGCATTGGATGTTAGAGGACCAGTGCTTTGTATCAGTTTAAGAAGCAGAGTTGGACTAGATATGGTCCGATTGTGTAGGAAACACCGTCTTTTGTTCTCAGCAAACTCACGTTTCCTGCGGTCTTAGAGACTCTAGAAAGCAAGAGCGTGCTTCTTGTTCTAAAGCAAAGTGTGATCAATGGATGATTACACTGCTCTGTGTTTTACCTCAGAAATGTAGTTAAATCCCAGGCTCTGAGTCTTCCTACAAGCAAGACTTCGTTTCAGTTAAGGGCAGTCACTTTTCTGCTCAAACGAACTGCATCATTCACGAAGCTCACACGTTTCTCATCTTAACTGACAAGCATTGGATGTTAGAGGGTCAGTGTTTTGTATCAGTTTCAGAAGCAGATTTGGACTACATACGGTCCATATGTGTAGGAAACACCGTTCTTTTGTTCTGGGCACACTCAGATTTCCTGCTGTCTTAGAGACTCTAGAAAGCAAGAGTGTGCTTCTCGCTCTAAAGCAGAGTGTGATGCATGGATGAGAACTATGCTGTGTGTTTCCCTTCAGAAATGGACTTAAATCCCAGGCTCTGTGTCTTACTACAAGCAAGACTTCGTTTCAGGTAAGGGCAGTCACTTTTCAGTTCCAAGGAACTACATCATTCACAAAGCTCACACGATTCTCATCTTAACTGACAAGCATTGGATGTTAGAGGACCAGTGCTTTGTATCAGTTTCAGAAGCAGAGTTGGACTACATATGGTTCTTATGTGTAGGAAACACCGTTCTTTTGTTCTCAGCAAACTCACGTTTCCTGCTGTCTTAGAGACTCTAGAAAGCAAGAGCGTGCTTCTTGTTCTAAAGCACAGTGTGATCCATGGATGAGAACTATGCTGTGTGTTTCCTTCAGAAATGGAGTTAAATCCCAGGCTCTGTGTATTAATACAAGCAAGACGTCTTTTCAGTTAAGGGCAGTCACTTTTCAGCTCAAACGAACTACATCGTTCACTGAGCTCACAAGTTTCTCATCTTAACAGACAAGCATTGGATGTTAGAGGACCAGTGCTTTGTATCAGTTTCAGAAGCAGAGTTGGACTATATAATGTCCCTATGTGTAGGAATCACCGTTCTTTTGTTCTCAGCAAACTCAGGTTTCTTGCTGTCTTAGAGACTCTAGAAAGCAAGATCGTGCATCTTGTTCTAAAGCAGAGTGTGATCAATGGATGAAAACACTGCTGTGTGTTTTACTTCAGGAATGGAATTAAATCCCAGGCTGTGAGTCTTCCTACAAGCAAGACTTCGTTTCAGTTAAGTGCAGTCAGTTTTCTGCTCAAATGAACTACATCGTTCACAAAGCTCACACGTTTCTCATCTTAACTGACAAGCATTGGATGTTATTGGACCAGTGCTTTTTATCAGTTTCAGAAGAAGAGTTGGACTAGATAGGGTCCATATGTGTAGGAAACACCGTTCTTTTGTTCTGAGCACACTCACGTTTCCTGCTGTCTTAGAGAATCTAGAAAGCAAGAGCGTGCATCTTGCTCTACAGCACAGTGTGATCCATGGATGAGAACTATGCTGTGTGTTTCCTTCAGAAATGGAGTTAAATCCCCGGCTCTGTGTCTTACTACAAGCAAGACTTCTTTTCAGGTAAGGGCAGTCACTTTTCAGCTCAAACGAACTACATCGTTCACTGAGCTCACAAGTTTCTCATCTTAACAGACAAGCATTGGATGTTAGAGGACCAGTGCTTTGTATCAGTTTCAGAAGCAGAGTTGGACTATATAATGTCCAGATGAGTAGGAAACACCGTTCTTTTGTTCTCAGCACACACACGTTTCCTGCTGTCTTAGAGAATCTAGAAAGCAAGAGTGTGCTTCTCGCTCTAAAGCAGAGTGTGATCCATGGATGAGAACTATGCTGTGTGTTTCCCTTCAGAAATGGAGTTAAATCCCAGGCTCTGTGTCTTCCTACAGGCAAGACTTCGTTTCAGGTAAGGACAATCACTTTTCAGCTCAAAAGAACTACATCGTTCACGGAGCTCACACGTTTCTCATCTTAACTGACAAGCATTGGATGTTAGAGGACCAGTGCTTTGTATCAGTTTCAAAAGCAGAGTTGGACTAGATATGGTCCTTATGTGTAGGAAACACCGTTCTTTTGCTCTCAGCAAACTCACGTTTCCTGCTGTCTTAGAGACTCTAGAAAGCAAGAGCGTGCTTCTTGTTCTAAAGCAGAGTGTGATCAATGGATGATTACACTGCTGTGTGTTTTACTTCAGAAATCGAGTTAAATCCCAGGCTCTGAGTCTTCCTACAAGCAAGACTTTGTTTCAGGTAAGGGCAGTCACTTTTCAGCTCAAACGAACTACATCGTTCACGAAGCTCACACATTTCTCATCTTAACTGACAAGCATTGGATGTTAGAGGGTCAGTGCTTTGTGTCAGTTTCAGAAGAAGAGTTGGACTAGATAGGGTCTGTATGTGTAGGAAACACGGTTCTTTTGTTCTGAGCACACTCGCGTTTCCTGCTGTCTTAGAGAATCTAGAAAGCAAGAGCGTGCATCTTGCTCTACAGCACAGTGTGATCCATGGATGAGAACTATGCTGTGTGTTTCCTTCAGTAATGGAGTTAAATCCCAGGCTCTGTGTCTTCCTACAGGCAAGACTTCGTTTCAGGTAAGGGCAGTCACTTTTCAGCTCAAACGAACTACATCGTTCACGAAGCTCACACGTTTCTCATCTTAACAAACAAGCATTGGATGTCAGAGTACCAGTGCTTTGTATCAGTTTTAGAAGCAGAGTTGGACTATATAATGTCCGTATGAGTAGGAAACACCGTTCTTTTGTTCTCATCAAAATCATGTTTCCTGCTGTCTTAGAGATTCTAGAAAGCAAGAGCGTGCTTCTTGTTCTAAAGCAGATTGTGATCAATGGATGATTACACTGCTGTGTGTTTCACTTCAGGAATGGAGTTAAATCCCAGGCTCTGAGTCGTCCTACAAGCAAGACTTCGTTTCAGGTAAGGGCAGTCAGTTTTCTGCTCAATTGAACTACATCGTTCACAAAGCATACACGTTTCTCATCTGAACTGACAAGCATTGGATGTTATTGGACAAGTGCTTTGTATCAGTTTCAGAAGAAGAGTTGGACTAGATAGGGTCCATATGTGTACGAAACACCGTTCTTTTGTTCTGAGCACACTCATGTTTCCTGCTGTCTTAGAGAATCTAGAAAGAAAGAGCGTGCATCTCACTCTACAGCACATTGTGATCCATGGATGAGAACTATGCTGTGTGTTTCCTTCAGAAATGGAGTTAAATCCCAGGCTCTGTGTTTTCCTACAGGAAAGACTTCGTTTCACGTAAGGGCAGTCACTTTTCAGCTCAAACGAACTACATCGTTCACTGAGCACACAAGTTTCTCATCTTAACAGTCAAGCATTGGATGTTAGAGGACCAGTGCTTTGTATCAGTTTCAGTAGCAGAGTTGGACTATATAATGTCCCTATGTGTAGGAAATACCGTTCTTTTGTTCTCAGCACACTCAGGTTTCCTGCTGTCTTAGGGAATCTAGAAAGCAAGAGTGTGCTTCTCGCTCTAAGGCAGAGTGTGATCCATGGATGATTACACTGCTGTGTGTTTTACTTCAGAAATGGAGTTAAATCCCAGGCTCTGTGTTTTCCTACAGGCAAGACTTCGTTTCAGGAAAGGGCAGTCACCTTTCAGCTCAAACGAACTACATGGTTCACAGAGCTCACACGTTTCTCATCTTCACAGACTAGCACTGGATGTTAGAGGACCAGTGCTTTGTATCAGTTTCAGAAGCAGAGTTGGACTAGATATGGTCCTTATGTGTAGGAAACACCGTTCTTTTGTTCTCAGCAAACTCACGTTTCCTGCTGTCTTAGAGACTCTAGAAAGCAAGAGCGTGCTTCTTGTTCTAAAGCATAGTGTGATCCATGGATGAGAACTATGCTGTGTGTTTCCTTCAGAAATGGAGTTAAATCCCAGGCTCTGTGTATTACTACAAGCAAGACGTCGTTTCAGTTAAGGGCAGTCACTTTTCAGCTCAAACGAACTACATCGTTCACTGAGCTCACAAGTCTCTCATCTTAACAGACAAGCATTGGATGTTAGAGGACCAGTGCTTTGTATCAGTTTCAGAAGCAGAGTTGGACTATATAATGTCCCTATGTGTAGGAAACACAGTTCTTTTGTTCTCAGCACACTCACGTTTCCTGCTGTGTTAGAGACTCTAGAAAGCAAGAGCGTGCTTCTCGCTCTAAAGCAGAGTGTGATCCTTGGATGAGAACTATGCTGTGTGTTTCCCTTCAGAAATGGAGTTTAATCCCAGGCTCTGTGTCTTCCTACAGGCAAGACTTCGTTTCAGGTAAGGGCAGTCACTTTTTAGCTCAAACGAACTACATCGTTCACGAAGCTCACACGTTTCTCATCTTAAGAGACAAGCATTGGATGTCGGAGTACCAGTGCTTTGTATCAGTTTCAGAAGCAGAGTTGGACTATATAATGTCCGTATGTGTAGGAAACACCGTTCTTTTGTTCTCAGCACACTCACGTTTCCTGCTGTCTTAGAGACTCTAGAAAGCAAGAGTGTGCTTCTCGCTCTAAAGCAGAGTGTGATGCATGGATGAGAACTATGCTGTGTGTTTCCCTTCAGAAATGGACTTAAATCCCAGGCTCTGTGTCTTACTACAAGCAACACTTCGTTTCAGGTAAGGGCAGTCACTTTTCAGTTCAATGGAACTACATCATTCACAAAGCTCACACGATTCTCATCTTAATTGACAAGCATTGGATGTTAGAGGACCAGTGCTTTGTATCAGTTTAAGAAGCAGAGTTGGACTAGATATGGTCCGATTGTGTAGGAAACACCGTCTTTTGTTCTCAGCAAACTCACGTTTCCTGCGGTCTTAGAGACTCTAGAAAGCAAGAGCGTGCTTCTTGTTCTAAAGCAAAGTGTGATCAATGGATGATTACACTGCTCTGTGTTTTACCTCAGAAATGTAGTTAAATCCCAGGCTCTGAGTCTTCCTACAAGCAAGACTTCGTTTCAGTTAAGGGCAGTCACTTTTCTGCTCAAACGAACTGCATCATTCACGAAGCTCACACGTTTCTCATCTTAACTGACAAGCATTGGATGTTAGAGGGTCAGTGTTTTGTATCAGTTTCAGAAGCAGATTTGGACTACATACGGTCCATATGTGTAGGAAACACCGTTCTTTTGTTCTGGGCACACTCAGATTTCCTGCTGTCTTAGAGACTCTAGAAAGCAAGAGTGTGCTTCTCGCTCTAAAGCAGAGTGTGATGCATGGATGAGAACTATGCTGTGTGTTTCCCTTCAGAAATGGACTTAAATCCCAGGCTCTGTGTCTTACTACAAGCAAGACTTCGTTTCAGGTAAGGGCAGTCACTTTTCAGTTCCAAGGAACTACATCATTCACAAAGCTCACACGATTCTCATCTTAACTGACAAGCATTGGATGTTAGAGGACCAGTGCTTTGTATCAGTTTCAGAAGCAGAGTTGGACTACATATGGTTCTTATGTGTAGGAAACACCGTTCTTTTGTTCTCAGCAAACTCACGTTTCCTGCTGTCTTAGAGACTCTAGAAAGCAAGAGCGTGCTTCTTGTTCTAAAGCACAGTGTGATCCATGGATGAGAACTATGCTGTGTGTTTCCTTCAGAAATGGAGTTAAATCCCAGGCTCTGTGTATTAATACAAGCAAGACGTCTTTTCAGTTAAGGGCAGTCACTTTTCAGCTCAAACGAACTACATCGTTCACTGAGCTCACAAGTTTCTCATCTTAACAGACAAGCATTGGATGTTAGAGGACCAGTGCTTTGTATCAGTTTCAGAAGCAGAGTTGGACTATATAATGTCCCTATGTGTAGGAATCACCGTTCTTTTGTTCTCAGCAAACTCAGGTTTCTTGCTGTCTTAGAGACTCTAGAAAGCAAGATCGTGCATCTTGTTCTAAAGCAGAGTGTGATCAATGGATGAAAACACTGCTGTGTGTTTTACTTCAGGAATGGAATTAAATCCCAGGCTGTGAGTCTTCCTACAAGCAAGACTTCGTTTCAGTTAAGTGCAGTCAGTTTTCTGCTCAAATGAACTACATCGTTCACAAAGCTCACACGTTTCTCATCTTAACTGACAAGCATTGGATGTTATTGGACCAGTGCTTTTTATCAGTTTCAGAAGAAGAGTTGGACTAGATAGGGTCCATATGTGTAGGAAACACCGTTCTTTTGTTCTGAGCACACTCACGTTTCCTGCTGTCTTAGAGAATCTAGAAAGCAAGAGCGTGCATCTTGCTCTACAGCACAGTGTGATCCATGGATGAGAACTATGCTGTGTGTTTCCTTCAGAAATGGAGTTAAATCCCCGGCTCTGTGTCTTACTACAAGCAAGACTTCTTTTCAGGTAAGGGCAGTCACTATTCAGCTCAAACGAACTACATCGTTCACTGAGCTCACAAGTTTCTCATCTTAACAGACAAGCATTGGATGTTAGAGGACCAGTGCTTTGTATCAGTTTCAGAAGCAGAGTTGGACTATATAATGTCCAGATGAGTAGGAAACACCGTTCTTTTGTTCTCAGCACACACACGTTTCCTGCTGTCTTAGAGAATCTAGAAAGCAAGAGTGTGCTTCTCGCTCTAAAGCAGAGTGTGATCCATGGATGAGAACTATGCTGTGTGTTTCCCTTCAGAAATGGAGTTAAATCCCAGGCTCTGTGTCTTCCTACAGGCAAGACTTCGTTTCAGGTAAGGACAATCACTTTTCAGCTCAAAAGAACTACATCGTTCACGGAGCTCACACGTTTCTCATCTTAACTGACAAGCATTGGATGTTAGAGGACCAGTGCTTTGTATCAGTTTCAAAAGCAGAGTTGGACTAGATATGGTCCTTATGTGTAGGAAACACCGTTCTTTTGCTCTCAGCAAACTCACGTTTCCTGCTGTCTTAGAGACTCTAGAAAGCAAGAGTGTGCTTCTCGCTGTAAAGCAGAGTGTGATCCATGGATGAGAACTATGCTGTGTGTTTCCCTTCAGAAATGGAGTTAAATCCCATGCTCTGAGTCTTACTACAAGCAAGACTTCGTTTCAGGTAAGGGCAGTCACTTTTCAGCTCAAAGGAACTACATCGTTCACGAAGGTCACACGTTTCTCATCTTAACACAAGCATTGGATGTTAGAGGAGCAGTGCTTTGTATCAATTTAAGAAGCAGAGTTGGACTAGATATGGTCCATATGTGTAGGAAACACCGTTCTTTTGTTCTCAGCACTCTCATGTTTCCTGATGTCTTAGAGACTCAGAATGCAGAGCGTGCTTCTTGTTCTAAAGCAGAGTGTGATCAATAGATGATTACACTGCTGTGTGTTTTACTTCAGAAATGGAGTTAAATCCCAGGCTCTGAGTCTTCGTACAAGCAAGACTTCGTTTAAGGTAAGGGCAGTTACTTTTCTGCTCAAACGAACTACATCATTCACAAAGCTCACACGTTTCTCCTCTTAACTGACAAGCATTGGATGTTAGAGGACGAGTGCTTTGTATCAGTTTCAGAAGCAGAGTTGGACTAGATATGGTTGGTATGTGTAGGAATCACCGTTCTTTTGTTCTCAGCAAACTCAGGTTTCTTGCTGTATTAGAGACTCTAGAAAGCAAGAGTGTGCTTCTCGCTCTAAAGCAGAGTGTGATCCATGGATGAGAACTATGCTGTGTGTTTCCCTTCAGAAATGGAGTTAAATCCCAGGCTCTGTGTCTTCCTACAGGCAAGACTTCGTTTCAGGTAAGGACAATCACTTTTCAGCTCAAAAGAACTACATCGTTCACGGAGCTCACACGTTTCTCATCTTAACTGACAAGCATTGGATGTTAGAGGACCAGTGCTTTGTATCAGTTTCAAAAGCAGAGTTGGACTAGATATGGTCCTTATGTGTAGGAAACACCGTTCTTTTGCTCTCAGCAAACTCACGTTTCCTGCTGTCTTAGAGACTCTAGAAAGCAAGAGCGTGCTTCTTGTTCTAAAGCAGAGTGTGATCAATGGATGATTACACTGCTGTGTGTTTTACTTCAGAAATCGAGTTAAATCCCAGGCTCTGAGTCTTCCTACAAGCAAGACTTTGTTTCAGGTAAGGGCAGTCACTTTTCAGCTCAAACGAACTACATCGTTCACGAAGCTCACACATTTCTCATCTTAACTGACAAGCATTGGATGTTAGAGGGTCAGTGCTTTGTGTCAGTTTCAGAAGAAGAGTTGGACTAGATAGGGTCTGTATGTGTAGGAAACACGGTTCTTTTGTTCTGAGCACACTCGCGTTTCCTGCTGTCTTAGAGAATCTAGAAAGCAAGAGCGTGCATCTTGCTCTACAGCACAGTGTGATCCATGGATGAGAACTATGCTGTGTGTTTCCTTCAGTAATGGAGTTAAATCCCAGGCTCTGTGTCTTCCTACAGGCAAGACTTCGTTTCAGGTAAGGGCAGTCACTTTTCAGCTCAAACGAACTACATCGTTCACGAAGCTCACACGTTTCTCATCTTAACAAACAAGCATTGGATGTCAGAGTACCAGTGCTTTGTATCAGTTTTAGAAGCAGAGTTGGACTATATAATGTCCGTATGAGTAGGAAACACCGTTCTTTTGTTCTCATCAAAATCACGTTTCCTGCTGTCTTAGAGATTCTAGAAAGCAAGAGCGTGCTTCTTGTTCTAAAGCAGATTGTGATCAATGGATGATTACACTGCTGTGTGTTTCACTTCAGGAATGGAGTTAAATCCCAGGCTCTGAGTCGTCCTACAAGCAAGACTTCGTTTCAGGTAAGGGCAGTCAGTTTTCTGCTCAATTGAACTACATCGTTCACAAAGCATACACGTTTCTCATCTGAACTGACAAGCATTGGATGTTATTGGACAAGTGCTTTGTATCAGTTTCAGAAGAAGAGTTGGACTAGATAGGGTCCATATGTGTACGAAACACCGTTCTTTTGTTCTGAGCACACTCATGTTTCCTGCTGTCTTAGAGAATCTAGAAAGAAAGAGCGTGCATCTCACTCTACAGCACATTGTGATCCATGGATGAGAACTATGCTGTGTGTTTCCTTCAGAAATGGAGTTAAATCCCAGGCTCTGTGTTTTCCTACAGGAAAGACTTCGTTTCACGTAAGGGCAGTCACTTTTCAGCTCAAACGAACTACATCGTTCACTGAGCACACAAGTTTCTCATCTTAACAGTCAAGCATTGGATGTTAGAGGACCAGTGCTTTGTATCAGTTTCAGTAGCAGAGTTGGACTATATAATGTCCCTATGTGTAGGAAATACCGTTCTTTTGTTCTCAGCACACTCAGGTTTCCTGCTGTCTTAGGGAATCTAGAAAGCAAGAGTGTGCTTCTCGCTCTAAGGCAGAGTGTGATCCATGGATGATTACACTGCTGTGTGTTTTACTTCAGAAATGGAGTTAAATCCCAGGCTCTGTGTTTTCCTACAGGCAAGACTTCGTTTCAGGAAAGGGCAGTCACCTTTCAGCTCAAACGAACTACATGGTTCACAGAGCTCACACGTTTCTCATCTTCACAGACTAGCACTGGATGTTAGAGGACCAGTGCTTTGTATCAGTTTCAGAAGCAGAGTTGGACTAGATATGGTCCTTATGTGTAGGAAACACCGTTCTTTTGTTCTCAGCAAACTCACGTTTCCTGCTGTCTTAGAGACTCTAGAAAGCAAGAGCGTGCTTCTTGTTCTAAAGCATAGTGTGATCCATGGATGAGAACTATGCTGTGTGTTTCCTTCAGAAATGGAGTTAAATCCCAGGCTCTGTGTATTACTACAAGCAAGACGTCGTTTCAGTTAAGGGCAGTCACTTTTCAGCTCAAACGAACTACATCGTTCACTGAGCTCACAAGTCTCTCATCTTAACAGACAAGCATTGGATGTTAGAGGACCAGTGCTTTGTATCAGTTTCAGAAGCAGAGTTGGACTATATAATGTCCCTATGTGTAGGAAACACAGTTCTTTTGTTCTCAGCACACTCACGTTTCCTGCTGTGTTAGAGACTCTAGAAAGCAAGAGCGTGCTTCTCGCTCTAAAGCAGAGTGTGATCCTTGGATGAGAACTATGCTGTGTGTTTCCCTTCAGAAATGGAGTTTAATCCCAGGCTCTGTGTCTTCCTACAGGCAAGACTTCGTTTCAGGTAAGGGCAGTCACTTTTTAGCTCAAACGAACTACATCGTTCACGAAGCTCACACGTTTCTCATCTTAAGAGACAAGCATTGGATGTCGGAGTACCAGTGCTTTGTATCAGTTTCAGAAGCAGAGTTGGACTATATAATGTCCGTATGTGTAGGAAACACCGTTCTTTTGTTCTCAGCACACTCACGTTTCCTGCTGTCTTAGAGACTCTAGAAAGCAAGAGTGTGCTTCTCGCTCTAAAGCAGAGTGTGATGCATGGATGAGAACTATGCTGTGTGTTTCCCTTCAGAAATGGACTTAAATCCCAGGCTCTGTGTCTTACTACAAGCAACACTTCGTTTCAGGTAAGGGCAGTCACTTTTCAGTTCAATGGAACTACATCATTCACAAAGCTCACACGATTCTCATCTTAATTGACAAGCATTGGATGTTAGAGGACCAGTGCTTTGTATCAGTTTAAGAAGCAGAGTTGGACTAGATATGGTCCGATTGTGTAGGAAACACCGTCTTTTGTTCTCAGCAAACTCACGTTTCCTGCGGTCTTAGAGACTCTAGAAAGCAAGAGCGTGCTTCTTGTTCTAAAGCAAAGTGTGATCAATGGATGATTACACTGCTCTGTGTTTTACCTCAGAAATGTAGTTAAATCCCAGGCTCTGAGTCTTCCTACAAGCAAGACTTCGTTTCAGTTAAGGGCAGTCACTTTTCTGCTCAAACGAACTGCATCATTCACGAAGCTCACACGTTTCTCATCTTAACTGACAAGCATTGGATGTTAGAGGGTCAGTGTTTTGTATCAGTTTCAGAAGCAGATTTGGACTACATACGGTCCATATGTGTAGGAAACACCGTTCTTTTGTTCTGGGCACACTCAGATTTCCTGCTGTCTTAGAGACTCTAGAAAGCAAGAGTGTGCTTCTCGCTCTAAAGCAGAGTGTGATGCATGGATGAGAACTATGCTGTGTGTTTCCCTTCAGAAATGGACTTAAATCCCAGGCTCTGTGTCTTACTACAAGCAAGACTTCGTTTCAGGTAAGGGCAGTCACTTTTCAGTTCCAAGGAACTACATCATTCACAAAGCTCACACGATTCTCATCTTAACTGACAAGCATTGGATGTTAGAGGACCAGTGCTTTGTATCAGTTTCAGAAGCAGAGTTGGACTACATATGGTTCTTATGTGTAGGAAACACCGTTCTTTTGTTCTCAGCAAACTCACGTTTCCTGCTGTCTTAGAGACTCTAGAAAGCAAGAGCGTGCTTCTTGTTCTAAAGCACAGTGTGATCCATGGATGAGAACTATGCTGTGTGTTTCCTTCAGAAATGGAGTTAAATCCCAGGCTCTGTGTATTAATACAAGCAAGACGTCTTTTCAGTTAAGGGCAGTCACTTTTCAGCTCAAACGAACTACATCGTTCACTGAGCTCACAAGTTTCTCATCTTAACAGACAAGCATTGGATGTTAGAGGACCAGTGCTTTGTATCAGTTTCAGAAGCAGAGTTGGACTATATAATGTCCCTATGTGTAGGAATCACCGTTCTTTTGTTCTCAGCAAACTCAGGTTTCTTGCTGTCTTAGAGACTCTAGAAAGCAAGATCGTGCATCTTGTTCTAAAGCAGAGTGTGATCAATGGATGAAAACACTGCTGTGTGTTTTACTTCAGGAATGGAATTAAATCCCAGGCTGTGAGTCTTCCTACAAGCAAGACTTCGTTTCAGTTAAGTGCAGTCAGTTTTCTGCTCAAATGAACTACATCGTTCACAAAGCTCACACGTTTCTCATCTTAACTGACAAGCATTGGATGTTATTGGACCAGTGCTTTTTATCAGTTTCAGAAGAAGAGTTGGACTAGATAGGGTCCATATGTGTAGGAAACACCGTTCTTTTGTTCTGAGCACACTCACGTTTCCTGCTGTCTTAGAGAATCTAGAAAGCAAGAGCGTGCATCTTGCTCTACAGCACAGTGTGATCCATGGATGAGAACTATGCTGTGTGTTTCCTTCAGAAATGGAGTTAAATCCCCGGCTCTGTGTCTTACTACAAGCAAGACTTCTTTTCAGGTAAGGGCAGTCACTTTTCAGCTCAAACGAACTACATCGTTCACTGAGCTCACAAGTTTCTCATCTTAACAGACAAGCATTGGATGTTAGAGGACCAGTGCTTTGTATCAGTTTCAGAAGCAGAGTTGGACTATATAATGTCCAGATGAGTAGGAAACACCGTTCTTTTGTTCTCAGCACACACACGTTTCCTGCTGTCTTAGAGAATCTAGAAAGCAAGAGTGTGCTTCTCGCTCTAAAGCAGAGTGTGATCCATGGATGAGAACTATGCTGTGTGTTTCCCTTCAGAAATGGAGTTAAATCCCAGGCTCTGTGTCTTCCTACAGGCAAGACTTCGTTTCAGGTAAGGACAATCACTTTTCAGCTCAAAAGAACTACATCGTTCACGGAGCTCACACGTTTCTCATCTTAACTGACAAGCATTGGATGTTAGAGGACCAGTGCTTTGTATCAGTTTCAAAAGCAGAGTTGGACTAGATATGGTCCTTATGTGTAGGAAACACCGTTCTTTTGCTCTCAGCAAACTCACGTTTCCTGCTGTCTTAGAGACTCTAGAAAGCAAGAGCGTGCTTCTTGTTCTAAAGCAGAGTGTGATCAATGGATGATTACACTGCTGTGTGTTTTACTTCAGAAATCGAGTTAAATCCCAGGCTCTGAGTCTTCCTACAAGCAAGACTTTGTTTCAGGTAAGGGCAGTCACTTTTCAGCTCAAACGAACTACATCGTTCACGAAGCTCACACATTTCTCATCTTAACTGACAAGCATTGGATGTTAGAGGGTCAGTGCTTTGTGTCAGTTTCAGAAGAAGAGTTGGACTAGATAGGGTCTGTATGTGTAGGAAACACGGTTCTTTTGTTCTGAGCACACTCGCGTTTCCTGCTGTCTTAGAGAATCTAGAAAGCAAGAGCGTGCATCTTGCTCTACAGCACAGTGTGATCCATGGATGAGAACTATGCTGTGTGTTTCCTTCAGTAATGGAGTTAAATCCCAGGCTCTGTGTCTTCCTACAGGCAAGACTTCGTTTCAGGTAAGGGCAGTCACTTTTCAGCTCAAACGAACTACATCGTTCACGAAGCTCACACGTTTCTCATCTTAACAAACAAGCATTGGATGTCAGAGTACCAGTGCTTTGTATCAGTTTTAGAAGCAGAGTTGGACTATATAATGTCCGTATGAGTAGGAAACACCGTTCTTTTGTTCTCATCAAAATCACGTTTCCTGCTGTCTTAGAGATTCTAGAAAGCAAGAGCGTGCTTCTTGTTCTAAAGCAGATTGTGATCAATGGATGATTACACTGCTGTGTGTTTCACTTCAGGAATGGAGTTAAATCCCAGGCTCTGAGTCGTCCTACAAGCAAGACTTCGTTTCAGGTAAGGGCAGTCAGTTTTCTGCTCAAATGAACTACATCGTTCACAAAGCATACACGTTTCTCATCTGAACTGACAAGCATTGGATGTTATTGGACAAGTGCTTTGTATCAGTTTCAGAAGAAGAGTTGGACTAGATAGGGTCCATATGTGTACGAAACACCGTTCTTTTGTTCTGAGCACACTCATGTTTCCTGCTGTCTTAGAGAATCTAGAAAGAAAGAGCGTGCATCTCACTCTACAGCACATTGTGATCCATGGATGAGAACTATGCTGTGTGTTTCCTTCAGAAATGGAGTTAAATCCCAGGCTCTGTGTTTTCCTACAGGAAAGACTTCGTTTCACGTAAGGGCAGTCACTTTTCAGCTCAAACGAACTACATCGTTCACTGAGCACACAAGTTTCTCATCTTAACAGTCAAGCATTGGATGTTAGAGGACCAGTGCTTTGTATCAGTTTCAGTAGCAGAGTTGGACTATATAATGTCCCTATGTGTAGGAAATACCGTTCTTTTGTTCTCAGCACACTCAGGTTTCCTGCTGTCTTAGGGAATCTAGAAAGCAAGAGTGTGCTTCTCGCTCTAAGGCAGAGTGTGATCCATGGATGATTACACTGCTGTGTGTTTTACTTCAGAAATGGAGTTAAATCCCAGGCTCTGTGTTTTCCTACAGGCAAGACTTCGTTTCAGGAAAGGGCAGTCACCTTTCAGCTCAAACGAACTACATGGTTCACAGAGCTCACACGTTTCTCATCTTCACAGACTAGCACTGGATGTTAGAGGACCAGTGCTTTGTATCAGTTTCAGAAGCAGAGTTGGACTAGATATGGTCCTTATGTGTAGGAAACACCGTTCTTTTGTTCTCAGCAAACTCACGTTTCCTGCTGTCTTAGAGACTCTAGAAAGCAAGAGCGTGCTTCTTGTTCTAAAGCATAGTGTGATCCATGGATGAGAACTATGCTGTGTGTTTCCTTCAGAAATGGAGTTAAATCCCAGGCTCTGTGTATTACTACAAGCAAGACGTCGTTTCAGTTAAGGGCAGTCACTTTTCAGCTCAAACGAACTACATCGTTCACTGAGCTCACAAGTCTCTCATCTTAACAGACAAGCATTGGATGTTAGAGGACCAGTGCTTTGTATCAGTTTCAGAAGCAGAGTTGGACTATATAATGTCCCTATGTGTAGGAAACACAGTTCTTTTGTTCTCAGCACACTCACGTTTCCTGCTGTGTTAGAGACTCTAGAAAGCAAGAGCGTGCTTCTCGCTCTAAAGCAGAGTGTGATCCTTGGATGAGAACTATGCTGTGTGTTTCCCTTCAGAAATGGAGTTTAATCCCAGGCTCTGTGTCTTCCTACAGGCAAGACTTCGTTTCAGGTAAGGGCAGTCACTTTTTAGCTCAAACGAACTACATCGTTCACGAAGCTCACACGTTTCTCATCTTAACAGACAAGCATTGGATGTCGGAGTACCAGTGCTTTGTATCAGTTTCAGAAGCAGAGTTGGACTATATAATGTCCGTATGTGTAGGAAACACCGTTCTTTTGTTCTCAGCACACTCACGTTTCCTGCTGTCTTAGAGACTCTAGAAAGCAAGAGTGTGCTTCTTGCTCTAAAGCAGAGTGTGATGCATGGATGAGAACTATGCTGTGTGTTTCCCTTCAGAAATGGACTTAAATCCCAGGCTCTGTGTCTTACTACAAGCAACACTTCGTTTCAGGTAAGGGCAGTCACTTTTCAGTTCAATGGAACTACATCATTCACAAAGCTCACACGATTCTCATCTTAATTGACAAGCATTGGATGTTAGAGGACCAGTGCTTTGTATCAGTTTAAGAAGCAGAGTTGGACTAGATATGGTCCGATTGTGTAGGAAACACCGTCTTTTGTTCTCAGCAAACTCACGTTTCCTGCTGTCTTAGAGACTCTAGAAAGCAAGAGCGTGCTTCTTGTTCTAAAGCAGAGTGTGATCAATGGATGATTACACTGCTCTGTGTTTTAGCTCAGAAATGTAGTTAAATCCCAGGCTCTGAGTCTTCCTACAAGCAAGACTTCGTTTCAGTTAAGGGCAGTCACTTTTCTGCTCAAACGAACTGCATCATTCACGAAGCTCACACGTTTCTCATCTTAACTGACAAGCATTGGATGTTAGAGGGTCAGTGTTTTGTATCAGTTTCAGAAGCAGATTTGGACTACATACGGTCCATATGTGTAGGAAACACCGTTCTTTTGTTCTGGGCACACTCAGATTTCCTGCTGTCTTAGAGACTCTAGAAAGCAAGAGTGTGCTTCTCGCTCTAAAGCAGAGTGTGATGCATGGATGAGAACTATGCTGTGTGTTTCCCTTCAGAAATGGACTTAAATCCCAGGCTCTGTGTCTTACTACAAGCAAGACTTCGTTTCAGGTAAGGGCAGTCACTTTTCAGTTCCAAGGAACTACATCATTCACAAAGCTCACACGATTCTCATCTTAACTGACAAGCATTGGATGTTAGAGGACCAGTGCTTTGTATCAGTTTCAGAAGCAGAGTTGGACTACATATGGTCCTTATGTGTAGGAAACACCGTTCTTTTGTTCTCAGCAAACTCACGTTTCCTGCTGTCTTAGAGACTCTAGAAAGCAAGAGCGTGCTTCTTGTTCTAAAGCACAGTGTGATCCATGGATGAGAACTATGCTGTGTGTTTCCTTCAGAAATGGAGTTAAATCCCAGGCTCTGTGTATTAATACAAGCAAGACGTCTTTTCAGTTAAGGGCAGTCACTTTTCAGCTCAAACGAACTACATCGTTCACTGAGCTCACAAGTTTCTCATCTTAACAGACAAGCATTGGATGTTAGAGGACCAGTGCTTTGTATCAGTTTCAGAAGCAGAGTTGGACTATATAATGTCCCTATGTGTAGGAAACACAGTTCTTTTGTTCTCAGCACACTCATGTTTCCTGCTGTGTTAGAGACTCTAGAAAGCAAGAGCGTGCTTCTCGCTCTAAAGCAGAGTGTGATCCTTGGATGAGAACTATTCTGTGTGTTTCCCTTCAGAAATGGAGTTTAATCCCAGGCTCTGTATCTTCCTACAGGCAAGACTTCGTTTCAGGTAAGGGCAGTCACTTTTTAGCTCAAACGAACTACATCGTTCACGAAGCTCACACGTTTCTCATCTTAACAGACAAGCATTGGATGTCGGAGTACCAGTGCTTTGTATCAGTTTCAGAAGCAGAGTGGGACTATATAATGTCCGTATGTGTAGGAAACACCGTTCTTTTGTTCTCAGCACACTCACGTTTCCTGCTGTCTTAGAGACTCTAGAAAGCAAGAGTGTGCTTCTCGCTCTAAAGTAGAGTGTGATGCATGAATGAGAACTATGCTGTGTGTTTCCCTTCAGAAATGGACTTAAATCCCAGGCTCTGTGTCCTACTACAAGCAACACTTCGTTTCAGGTAAGGGCAGTCACTTTTCAGTTCAATGGAACTACATCATTCACAAAGCTCACACGATTCTCATCTTAACTGACAAGCATTGGATGTTAGAGGACCAGTGCTTTGTATCAGTTTAAGAAGCAGAGTTGGACTAGATATGGTCCGTATGTGTAGGCAACACCGTTCTTTTGTTCTCAGCACTCTCATGTTTCCCCATGTCTTAGAGACTCTAGAAAGCAAGAGCGTGCTTCTTGTTCTAAAGCAGAGTGTGATCAATGGATGATTACACTGCTGTGTGTTTTACTACAGAAATGGAGTTAAATCCCAGGCTCTGAGTCTTCCTACAAGCAAGACTTCCTTTCAGGTAAGGGCAGTCACTTTTCTGCTCAAACGAACTACATAGTTCACGAGGCACACACGTTTCTCATCTTAACTGACAAGCATTGGATGTTAGAGGACCAGTGCTTTGTATCAGTTTCAGAAGCCGATTTGGACTACATATGGTCCATATGTGTAGGAAACACCGTTCTTTTGTTCTGGGCACACTCAGATTTCCTGCTGTATTAGAGACTCTAGAAAGCAAGAGTGTGCTTCTGGCTCTAAAGCAGAGTGTGATCCATGGATGAGAACTATGCTGTGTGTCTCCCTTCAGAAATGGAGTTAAATCCCAGTCTCTGAGTCTTACTACAAGCAAGACTTCGTTTCAGGTAAGGGCAGTCACTTTTCAGTTCCAAGGAACTACATCATTCACAAAGCTCACACGATTCTCATCTTAACTGACAAGCATTGGATGTTAGAGGACCAGTGCTTTGTATCAGTTTCAGAAGCAGAGTTGGACTAGATATGGTCTGTATGTGTAGGAAACACCGTTCTTTTGTTGTGAGCACACTCACGTTTCCTGCTGTCTTAGAGACTTTAGAAAGCAAGAGCGTGCTTCTCGCTCTAAAGCAGAGTGTCATCCATGGATGAAAACTATGCTGTGTGTTTCCCTTCAGAAAAGGAGTTAAATCCCAGGCTCTATGTCTTCCTACATGCAAGACTTCGTTTCAGGTAAGGGCAGTCACTTTAAAGCTCAAACGAACTACATCGTTCACGAAGCTCACACGTTTCTCATCTTAACACACAAGCATTGGATTTTAGAGGACCAGTGCTTTGTATCAGTTTCAGAAGCAGAGTTGGACTATATAATGTCCGTATGTGTAGGAAACACCGTTCTTTTGTTCTGGGCACACTCTGATTTCCTGGTGTATTAGAGAATCTAGAAAGCAAGAGTGTGCTTCTGGCTCTAAAGCAGAGTGTGATCCATGCATGAGAACTATGCTGTGTGTTTCCCTTCAGTAATGGACTTAAATCCCAGGCTCTGTGCCTTACTACAAGCAAGACTTCGTTTCAGGTAAGGGCAGTCACTTTTCAGGTCAAAGGAACTACATCATTCACAAAGCTCACACGTTTCTCCTCTTAACTGACAAGCATTGGATGTTAGAGGACCAGTGCTTTGTATCAGTTTCAGAAGCAGAGTTGGACTAGATATGGTCCGTATGTGTAGGAATCACCGTTCTTTTGTTCTCAGCAAACTCACGTTTCCTGCTGTCTTAGAGACTCTAGAAAGCAAGATCGTGCTTCTTGTTCTAAAGCACAGTGTGATCAATGGATGAGAACACTGCTGTGTGTTTCACTTCAGGAATGGAGTTAAATCCCAGGCTCTGAGTCGTCCTACAAGCAAGACTTCGTTTCAGGTAAGGGCAGTCAGTTTTCTGCTCAAATGAACTACATCGTTCACAAAGCTCACACGTTTCTCATCTGAACTGACAAGCATTGGATGTTATTGGACCAGTGCTTTGTATCAGTTTCAGAAGAAGAGTTGGACTAGATAGGATCCATATGTGTATGAAACACCGTTCTTTTGTTCTGAGCACACTCATGTTTCCTGCTGTCTTAGAGAATCTAGAAAGCAAGAGCGTGCATCTCACTCTACAGCACTGTGTGATCCATGGATGAGAACTATGTTGTGTGTTTCCTTCAGAAATGGAGTTAAATCCCAGGCTCTGTGTTTTCCTAGAGGCAAGACTTCGTTTCAGGTAAGGGCAGTCACTTTTCAGCTCAAACGAACTACATCGTTCACTGAGCACACAAGTTTCTCATCTTAACAGACAAGCATTGGATGTTAGAGGACCAGTGCTTTGTATCAGTTTCAGTAGCAGAGTTGGACTATATAATGTCCCTATGTGTAGGAAACACCGTTCTTTTGTTCTCAGCACACTCAGGTTTCCTGCTGTCTGAGACTCTAGAAAGCAAGAGCGTGCTTCTTGTTCTAAAGCAGAGTGTGATCAATGGATGATTACACTGCTGTGTGTTTTACCTCAGAAATGGAGTTAAATCCCAGGCTCTGAGTCTTCCTACAAGCAAGACTTCGTTTCAGGTAAGGGCAGTCACTTTTCTGCTCAAACAAACTACATCGTTCACGAAGCTCACACGTTTCTCATCTTAACTGACAAGCTTTGGATGTTAGAGGACCAGTGCTTTGTATCAGTTTCAGAAGCAGAGTTGGACTAGATATGGTCCGTATGTGTAGGAAACACCATACTTTTGTTCTCAGCAAACTCACATTTCCTGCTGTCTTAGAGACTCTAGAAAGCAAGAGTGTGCTTCTCGCTCTAAAGCAGAGTGTGATCCATGGATGAGAACTATGCTGTGTGTTTCCCTTCAGAAATGGAGTTAAATCCAATGCTCTGAGTCTTACTACAAGCAAGACTTCGTTTCAGGTAGGGGCAGTCACTTTTCAGCTCAAACGAACTACATCGTTCACAGAGCTCACACGTTTCTCATCCTAACAGAAAAGCTTTGGATGTTAGAGGACCAGTGCTTTGTATCAGTTTAAGAAGCAGAGTTGGACTAGATATGGTCCGTATGTGTAGGAAACACCGTTCTTTTGTTCTCAGCAATCTCATGTTTCCTGCTGTCTTAGAGATTCTAGAAAGCAAAAGCCTGCTACTTGTTCTAAAGCAGAGTGTGAGCAATGGATGATTACACTGCTGTGTGTTTCACTTCAGGAATGGAGTTAAATCCCAGGCTCTGAGTCGTCCTACAAGCAAGACTTCGTTTCAGGTAAAAGCAGTCAGTTTTCTGCTCAAATGAACTACATCGTTCACAAAGCATACACGTTTCTCATCTGACCTGACAAGCATTGGATGTTATTGGACAAGTGCTTTGTATCAGTTTCAGAAGAAGAGTTGGACTAGATAGGGTCCATATGTGTACGAAACACCGTTCTTTTGTTCTGAGCACACTCATGTTTCCTGCTGTCTTAGAGAATCTAGAAAGAAAGAGCGTGCATCTCACTCTACAGCACATTGTGATCCATGGATGAGAACTATGCTGTGTGTTTCCTTCAGAAATGGAGTTAAATCCCAGGCTCTGTGTTTTCCTACAGGAAAGACTTCGTTTCACGTAAGGGCAGTCACTTTTCAGCTCAAACGAACTACATCGTTCACTGAGCACACAAGTTTCTCATCTTAACAGTCAAGCATTGGATGTTAGAGGACCAGTGCTTTGTATCAGTTTCAGTAGCAGAGTTGGACTATATAATGTCCCTATGTGTAGGAAATACCGTTCTTTTGTTCTCAGCACACTCAGGTTTCCTGCTGTCTTAGGGAATCTAGAAAGCAAGAGTGTGCTTCTCGCTCTAAGGCAGAGTGTGATCCATGGATGATTACACTGCTGTGTGTTTTACTTCAGAAATGGAGTTAAATCCCAGGCTCTGTGTTTTCCTACAGGCAAGACTTCGTTTCAGGAAAGGGCAGTCACCTTTCAGCTCAAACGAACTACATGGTTCACAGAGCTCACACGTTTCTCATCTTCACAGACTAGCACTGGATGTTAGAGGACCAGTGCTTTGTATCAGTTTCAGAAGCAGAGTTGGACTAGATATGGTCCTTATGTGTAGGAAACACCGTTCTTTTGTTCTCAGCAAACTCACGTTTCCTGCTGTCTTAGAGACTCTAGAAAGCAAGAGCGTGCTTCTTGTTCTAAAGCATAGTGTGATCCATGGATGAGAACTATGCTGTGTGTTTCCTTCAGAAATGGAGTTAAATCCCAGGCTCTGTGTATTACTACAAGCAAGACGTCGTTTCAGTTAAGGGCAGTCACTTTTCAGCTCAAACGAACTACATCGTTCACTGAGCTCACAAGTCTCTCATCTTAACAGACAAGCATTGGATGTTAGAGGACCAGTGCTTTGTATCAGTTTCAGAAGCAGAGTTGGACTATATAATGTCCCTATGTGTAGGAAACACAGTTCTTTTGTTCTCAGCACACTCACGTTTCCTGCTGTGTTAGAGACTCTAGAAAGCAAGAGCGTGCTTCTCGCTCTAAAGCAGAGTGTGATCCTTGGATGAGAACTATGCTGTGTGTTTCCCTTCAGAAATGGAGTTTAATCCCAGGCTCTGTGTCTTCCTACAGGCAAGACTTCGTTTCAGGTAAGGGCAGTCACTTTTTAGCTCAAACGAACTACATCGTTCACGAAGCTCACACGTTTCTCATCTTAACAGACAAGCATTGGATGTCGGAGTACCAGTGCTTTGTATCAGTTTCAGAAGCAGAGTTGGACTATATAATGTCCGTATGTGTAGGAAACACCGTTCTTTTGTTCTCAGCACACTCACGTTTCCTGCTGTCTTAGAGACTCTAGAAAGCAAGAGTGTGCTTCTTGCTCTAAAGCAGAGTGTGATGCATGGATGAGAACTATGCTGTGTGTTTCCCTTCAGAAATGGACTTAAATCCCAGGCTCTGTGTCTTACTACAAGCAACACTTCGTTTCAGGTAAGGGCAGTCACTTTTCAGTTCAATGGAACTACATCATTCACAAAGCTCACACGATTCTCATCTTAATTGACAAGCATTGGATGTTAGAGGACCAGTGCTTTGTATCAGTTTAAGAAGCAGAGTTGGACTAGATATGGTCCGATTGTGTAGGAAACACCGTCTTTTGTTCTCAGCAAACTCACGTTTCCTGCTGTCTTAGAGACTCTAGAAAGCAAGAGCGTGCTTCTTGTTCTAAAGCAGAGTGTGATCAATGGATGATTACACTGCTCTGTGTTTTAGCTCAGAAATGTAGTTAAATCCCAGGCTCTGAGTCTTCCTACAAGCAAGACTTCGTTTCAGTTAAGGGCAGTCACTTTTCTGCTCAAACGAACTGCATCATTCACGAAGCTCACACGTTTCTCATCTTAACTGACAAGCATTGGATGTTAGAGGGTCAGTGTTTTGTATCAGTTTCAGAAGCAGATTTGGACTACATACGGTCCATATGTGTAGGAAACACCGTTCTTTTGTTCTGGGCACACTCAGATTTCCTGCTGTCTTAGAGACTCTAGAAAGCAAGAGTGTGCTTCTCGCTCTAAAGCAGAGTGTGATGCATGGATGAGAACTATGCTGTGTGTTTCCCTTCAGAAATGGACTTAAATCCCAGGCTCTGTGTCTTACTACAAGCAAGACTTCGTTTCAGGTAAGGGCAGTCACTTTTCAGTTCCAAGGAACTACATCATTCACAAAGCTCACACGATTCTCATCTTAACTGACAAGCATTGGATGTTAGAGGACCAGTGCTTTGTATCAGTTTCAGAAGCAGAGTTGGACTACATATGGTCCTTATGTGTAGGAAACACCGTTCTTTTGTTCTCAGCAAACTCACGTTTCCTGCTGTCTTAGAGACTCTAGAAAGCAAGAGCGTGCTTCTTGTTCTAAAGCACAGTGTGATCCATGGATGAGAACTATGCTGTGTGTTTCCTTCAGAAATGGAGTTAAATCCCAGGCTCTGTGTATTAATACAAGCAAGACGTCTTTTCAGTTAAGGGCAGTCACTTTTCAGCTCAAACGAACTACATCGTTCACTGAGCTCACAAGTTTCTCATCTTAACAGACAAGCATTGGATGTTAGAGGACCAGTGCTTTGTATCAGTTTCAGAAGCAGAGTTGGACTATATAATGTCCCTATGTGTAGGAAACACAGTTCTTTTGTTCTCAGCACACTCATGTTTCCTGCTGTGTTAGAGACTCTAGAAAGCAAGAGCGTGCTTCTCGCTCTAAAGCAGAGTGTGATCCTTGGATGAGAACTATTCTGTGTGTTTCCCTTCAGAAATGGAGTTTAATCCCAGGCTCTGTATCTTCCTACAGGCAAGACTTCGTTTCAGGTAAGGGCAGTCACTTTTTAGCTCAAACGAACTACATCGTTCACGAAGCTCACACGTTTCTCATCTTAACAGACAAGCATTGGATGTCGGAGTACCAGTGCTTTGTATCAGTTTCAGAAGCAGAGTGGGACTATATAATGTCCGTATGTGTAGGAAACACCGTTCTTTTGTTCTCAGCACACTCACGTTTCCTGCTGTCTTAGAGACTCTAGAAAGCAAGAGTGTGCTTCTCGCTCTAAAGTAGAGTGTGATGCATGAATGAGAACTATGCTGTGTGTTTCCCTTCAGAAATGGACTTAAATCCCAGGCTCTGTGTCCTACTACAAGCAACACTTCGTTTCATGTAAGGGCAGTCACTTTTCAGTTCAATGGAACTACATCATTCACAAAGCTCACACGATTCTCATCTTAACTGACAAGCATTGGATGTTAGAGGACCAGTGCTTTGTATCAGTTTAAGAAGCAGAGTTGGACTAGATATGGTCCGTATGTGTAGGCAACACCGTTCTTTTGTTCTCAGCACTCTCATGTTTCCCCATGTCTTAGAGACTCTAGAAAGCAAGAGCGTGCTTCTTGTTCTAAAGCAGAGTGTGATCAATGGATGATTACACTGCTGTGTGTTTTACTACAGAAATGGAGTTAAATCCCAGGCTCTGAGTCTTCCTACAAGCAAGACTTCCTTTCAGGTAAGGGCAGTCACTTTTCTGCTCAAACGAACTACATAGTTCACGAGGCACACACGTTTCTCATCTTAACTGACAAGCATTGGATGTTAGAGGACCAGTGCTTTGTATCAGTTTCAGAAGCCGATTTGGACTACATATGGTCCATATGTGTAGGAAACACCGTTCTTTTGTTCTGGGCACACTCAGATTTCCTGCTGTATTAGAGACTCTAGAAAGCAAGAGTGTGCTTCTGGCTCTAAAGCAGAGTGTGATCCATGGATGAGAACTATGCTGTGTGTCTCCCTTCAGAAATGGAGTTAAATCCCAGTCTCTGAGTCTTACTACAAGCAAGACTTCGTTTCAGGTAAGGGCAGTCACTTTTCAGTTCCAAGGAACTACATCATTCACAAAGCTCACACGATTCTCATCTTAACTGACAAGCATTGGATGTTAGAGGACCAGTGCTTTGTATCAGTTTCAGAAGCAGAGTTGGACTAGATATGGTCTGTATGTGTAGGAAACACCGTTCTTTTGTTGTGAGCACACTCACGTTTCCTGCTGTCTTAGAGACTTTAGAAAGCAAGAGCGTGCTTCTCGCTCTAAAGCAGAGTGTCATCCATGGATGAAAACTATGCTGTGTGTTTCCCTTCAGAAAAGGAGTTAAATCCCAGGCTCTATGTCTTCCTACATGCAAGACTTCGTTTCAGGTAAGGGCAGTCACTTTAAAGCTCAAACGAACTACATCGTTCACGAAGCTCACACGTTTCTCATCTTAACACACAAGCATTGGATTTTAGAGGACCAGTGCTTTGTATCAGTTTCAGAAGCAGAGTTGGACTATATAATGTCCGTATGTGTAGGAAACACCGTTCTTTTGTTCTGGGCACACTCTGATTTCCTGGTGTATTAGAGAATCTAGAAAGCAAGAGTGTGCTTCTGGCTCTAAAGCAGAGTGTGATCCATGCATGAGAACTATGCTGTGTGTTTCCCTTCAGTAATGGACTTAAATCCCAGGCTCTGTGCCTTACTACAAGCAAGACTTCGTTTCAGGTAAGGGCAGTCACTTTTCAGGTCAAAGGAACTACATCATTCACAAAGCTCACACGTTTCTCCTCTTAACTGACAAGCATTGGATGTTAGAGGACCAGTGCTTTGTATCAGTTTCAGAAGCAGAGTTGGACTAGATATGGTCCGTATGTGTAGGAATCACCGTTCTTTTGTTCTCAGCAAACTCACGTTTCCTGCTGTCTTAGAGACTCTAGAAAGCAAGATCGTGCTTCTTGTTCTAAAGCACAGTGTGATCAATGGATGAGAACACTGCTGTGTGTTTCACTTCAGGAATGGAGTTAAATCCCAGGCTCTGAGTCGTCCTACAAGCAAGACTTCGTTTCAGGTAAGGGCAGTCAGTTTTCTGCTCAAATGAACTACATCGTTCACAAAGCTCACACGTTTCTCATCTGAACTGACAAGCATTGGATGTTATTGGACCAGTGCTTTGTATCAGTTTCAGAAGAAGAGTTGGACTAGATAGGATCCATATGTGTATGAAACACCGTTCTTTTGTTCTGAGCACACTCATGTTTCCTGCTGTCTTAGAGAATCTAGAAAGCAAGAGCGTGCATCTCACTCTACAGCACTGTGTGATCCATGGATGAGAACTATGTTGTGTGTTTCCTTCAGAAATGGAGTTAAATCCCAGGCTCTGTGTTTTCCTACAGGCAAGACTTCGTTTCAGGTAAGGGCAGTCACTTTTCAGCTCAAACGAACTACATCGTTCACTGAGCACACAAGTTTCTCATCTTAACAGACAAGCATTGGATGTTAGAGGACCAGTGCTTTGTATCAGTTTCAGTAGCAGAGTTGGACTATATAATGTCCCTATGTGTAGGAAACACCGTTCTTTTGTTCTCAGCACACTCAGGTTTCCTGCTGTCTGAGACTCTAGAAAGCAAGAGCGTGCTTCTTGTTCTAAAGCAGAGTGTGATCAATGGATGATTACACTGCTGTGTGTTTTACCTCAGAAATGGAGTTAAATCCCAGGCTCTGAGTCTTCCTACAAGCAAGACTTCGTTTCAGGTAAGGGCAGTCACTTTTCTGCTCAAACAAACTACATCGTTCACGAAGCTCACACGTTTCTCATCTTAACTGACAAGCTTTGGATGTTAGAGGACCAGTGCTTTGTATCAGTTTCAGAAGCAGAGTTGGACTAGATATGGTCCGTATGTGTAGGAAACACCATACTTTTGTTCTCAGCAAACTCACATTTCCTGCTGTCTTAGAGACTCTAGAAAGCAAGAGTGTGCTTCTCGCTCTAAAGCAGAGTGTGATCCATGGATGAGAACTATGCTGTGTGTTTCCCTTCAGAAATGGAGTTAAATCCAATGCTCTGAGTCTTACTACAAGCAAGACTTCGTTTCAGGTAGGGGCAGTCACTTTTCAGCTCAAACGAACTACATCGTTCACAGAGCTCACACGTTTCTCATCCTAACAGAAAAGCTTTGGATGTTAGAGGACCAGTGCTTTGTATCAGTTTAAGAAGCAGAGTTGGACTAGATATGGTCCGTATGTGTAGGAAACACCGTTCTTTTGTTCTCAGCAATCTCATGTTTCCTGCTGTCTTAGAGATTCTAGAAAGCAAAAGCCTGCTACTTGTTCTAAAGCAGAGTGTGAGCAATGGATGATTACACTGCTGTGTGTTTCACTTCAGGAATGGAGTTAAATCCCAGGCTCTGAGTCGTCCTACAAGCAAGACTTCGTTTCAGGTAAAAGCAGTCAGTTTTCTGCTCAAATGAACTACATCGTTCACAAAGCATACACGTTTCTCATCTGACCTGACAAGCATTGGATGTTATTGGACAAGTGCTTTGTATCAGTTTCAGAAGAAGAGTTGGACTAGATAGGGTCCATATGTGTATGAAACACCGTTCTTTTGTTCTGAGCACACTCATGTTTCCTGCTGTCTTAGAGAATCTAGAAAGAAAGAGCGTGCATCTCACTCTACAGCACAGTGTGATCCATGGATGAGAACTATGCTGTGCGTTTCCTTCAGAAATGGAGTTAAATCCCAGGCTCTGTGTTTTCCTACAGGAAAGACTTCGTTTCACGTAAGGGCAGTCACTTTTCAGCTCAAACAAACTACATCGTTCACTGAGCACACAAGTTTCTCATCTTAACAGTCAAGCATTGGATGTTAGAGGACCAGTGCTTTGTATCAGTTTCAGTAGCAGAGTTGGACTATATAATGTCCCTATGTGTAGGAAACACCGTTCTTTTGTTCTCAGCACACTCAGGTTTCCTGCTGTCTTAGGGAATCTAGAAAGCAAGAGTGTGCTTCTCGCTCTAAGGCAGAGTGTGATCCATGGATGATTACACTGCTGTGTGTTTTACTTCAGAAATGGAGTTAAATCCCAGGCTCTGTGTTTTCCTACAGGCAAGACTTCGTTTCAGGAAAGGGCAGTCACCTTTCAGCTCAAACGAACTACATGGTTCACAGAGCTCACACGTTTCTCATCTTCACAGACAAGCACTGGATGTTAGAGGACCAGTGCTTTGTATCAGTTTCAGAAGCAGAGTTGGACTAGATATGGTCCTTATGTGTAGGAAACACCGTTCTTTTGTTCTCAGCAAACTCACGTTTCCTGCTGTCTTAGAGACTCTAGAAAGCAAGAGCGTGCTTCTTGTTCTAAAGCATAGTGTGATCCATGGATGAGAACTATGCTGTGTGTTTCCTTCAGAAATGGAGTTAAATCCCAGGCTCTGTGTATTACTACAAGCAAGACGTCGTTTCAGTTAAGGGCAGTCAATTTTCAGCTCAAACGAACTACATCGTTCACTGAGCTCACAAGTTTCTCATCTTAACAGACAAGCATTGGATGTTAGAGGACCAGTGCTTTGTATCAGTTTCAGAAGCAGAGTTGGACTATATAATGTCCCTTTGTGTAGGAAACACAGTTCTTTTGTTCACATTTCCTGCTGTGTTAGAGACTCTAGAAAGCAAGAGCGTGCTTCTCGCTCTAAAGCAGAGTGTGATCCTTGGATGAGAACTATGCTGTGTGTTTCCCTTCAGAAATAGAGTTTAATCCCAGGCTCTGTGTCTTCCTACAGGCAAGACTTCGTTTCAGGTAAGGGCAGTCACTTTTTAGCTCAAACGAACTACATCGTTCACGAAGCTCACACGTTTCTCATCTTAACAGACAAGCATTGAATGTCGGAGTACCAGTGCTTTGTATCAGTTTCAGAAGCAGAGTTGGACTATATAATGTCCGTATGTGTAGGAAACACCGTTCTTTTGTTCTCAGCACACTCACGTTTCCTGCTGTCTTAGAGACTCTAGAAAGCAAGAGTGTGCTTCTCGCTCTAAAGCAGAGTGTGATGCATGGATGAGAACTATGCTGTGTGTTTCCCTTCAGAAATGGAGTTAAATCCCAGGCTCTGTGTCTTACTACAAGCAACACTTCGTTTCAGGTAAGGGCAGTCACTTTTCAGTTCAATGGAACTACATCATTCACAAAGCTCACACGATTCTCATCTTAACTGACAAGCATTGGATGTTAGAGGACCAGTGCTTTGTATCAGTTTAAGAAGCAGAGTTGGACTAGATATGGTCCGATTGTGTAGGAAACACCATTCTTTTGTTCTCAGCAAACTCACGTTTCCTGCTGTCTTAGAGACTCTAGAAAGCAAGAGTGTGCTTCTCGCTCTAAAGCAGAGTGTGATCCATGGATGAGAACTATGCTGTGTGTTTCCCTTCAGAAATGGAGTTAAATCCCATGCTCTGAGTCTTACTACAAGCAATACTTCGTTTCAGGTAAGGGCAGTCACTTTTCAGTTCCAAGGAACTACATCATTCACAAAGCTCACACGATTCTCATCTTAACTGACAAGCATTGGATGTTAGAGGACCAGTGCTTTGTATCAGTTTCAGAAGCAGAGTTGGACTACATATGGTCCTTATGTGTAGGAAACACCATTCTTTTGTTCTCAGCAAACTCACGTTTCCTGCTGTCTTAGAGACTCTAGAAAGCAAGAGCGTGCTTCTTGTTCTAAAGCACAGTGTGATCCATGGATGAGAACTATGCTGTGTGTTTCCTTCAGAAATGGAGTTAAATCCCAGGCTCTGTGTATTACTACAAGCAAGACGTCTTTTCAGTTAAGGGCAGTCACTTTTCAGCTCAAACGAACTACATCGTTCACTGAGCTCACAAGTTTCTCATCTTAACAGACAAGCATTGGATGTTAGAGGACCAGTGCTTTGTATCAGTTTCAGAAGCAGAGTTGGACTATATAATGTCCCTATGTGTAGGAAACACAGTTCTTTTGTTCTCAGCACACTCATGTTTCCTGCTGTGTTAGAGACTCTAGAAAGCAAGAGCGTGCTTCTCGCTCTAAAGCAGAGTGTGATCCTTGGATGAGAACTATTCTGTGTGTTTCCCTTCAGAAATGGAGTTTAATCCCAGGCTCTGTGTCTTCCTACAGGCAAGACTTCGTTTCAGGTAAGGGCAGTCACTTTTTAGCTCAAACGAACTACATCGTTCACGAAGCTCACACGTTTCTCATCTTAACAGACAAGCATTGGATGTCGGAGTACCAGTGCTTTGTATCAGTTTCAGAAGCAGAGTTGGACTATATAATGTCCGTATGTGTAGGAAACACCGTTCTTTTGTTCTCAGCACACTCACGTTTCCTGCTGTCTTAGAGACTCTAGAAAGCAAGAGTGTGCTTCTCTCTCTAAAGTAGAGTGTGATGCATGAATGAGAACTATGCTGTGTGTTTCCCTTCAGAAATGGACTTAAATCCCAGGCTCTGTGTCTTACTACAAGCAACACTTCGTTTCAGGTAAGGGCAGTCACTTTTCAGTTCAATGGAACTACATCATTCACAAAGCTCACACGATTCTCATCTTAACTGACAAGCATTGGATGTTAGAGGACCAGTGCTTTGTATCAGTTTAAGAAGCAGAGTTGGACTAGATATGGTCCGTATGTGTAGGCAACACCGTTCTTTTGTTCTCAGCACTCTCATGTTTCCCGATGTCTTAGAGACGCTAGAAAGCAAGAGCGTGCTTCTTGTTCTAAAGCAGAGTGTGATCAATGGATGATTACACTGCTGTGTGTTTTACTACAGAAATGGAGTTAAATCCCAGGCTCTGAGTCTTCCTACAAGCAAGACTTCCTTTCAGGTAAGGGCAGTCACTTTTCTGCTCAAACGAACTACATAGTTCACGAGGCTCACACGTTTCTCATCTTAACTGACAAGCATTGGATGTTAGAGGACCAGTGCTTTGTATCAGTTTCAGAAGCCGATTTGGACTACATATGGTCCATATGTGTAGGAAACACCGTTCTTTTGTTCTGGGCACACTCAGATTTCCTGCTGTATTAGAGACTCTAGAAAGCAAGAGTGTGCTTCTGGCTCTAAAGCAGAGTGTGATCCATGGATGAGAACTATGCTGTGTGTTTCCCTTCAGAAATGGAGTTAAATCCCAGTCTCTGAGTCTTACTACAAGCAAGACTTCGTTTCAGGTAAGGGCAGTCACTTTTCAGTTCCAAGGAACTACATCATTCACAAAGCTCACACGATTCTCATCTTAACTGACAAGCATTGGATGTTAGAGGACCAGTGCTTTGTATCAGTTTCAGAAGCAGAGTTGGACTAGATATGGTCTGTATGTGTAGGAAACACCGTTCTTTTGTTGTGAGCACACTCACGTTTCCTGCTGTCTTAGAGACTTTAGAAAGCAAGAGCGTGCTTCTCGCTCTAAAGCAGAGTGTCTTCCATGGATGAAAACTATGCTGTGTGTTTCCCTTCAGAAAAGGAGTTAAATCCCAGGCTCTATGTCTTCCTACATGCAAGTCTTCGTTTCAGGTAAGGGCAGTCACTTTTCAGCTCAAACGAACTACATCGTTCACGAAGCTCACACGTTTCTCATCTTAACACACAAGCATTGGATTTTAGAGGACCAGTGCTTTGTATCAGTTTCAGAAGCAGAGTTGGACTATATAATGTCCGTGTGTGTAGGAAACACCGTTCTTTTGTTCTGGGCACACTCAGATTTCCTGGTGTATTAGAGAATCTAGAAAGCAAGAGTGTGATTCTGGCTCTAAAGCAGAGTGTGATCCATGCATGAGAACTATGCTGTGTGTTTCCCTTCAGTAATGGACTTAAATCCCAGGCTCTGTGCCTTACTACAAGCAAGACTTCGTTTCAGGTAAGGGCAGTCACTTTTCAGGTCAAAGGAACTACATCATTCACAAAGCTCACACGTTTCTCCTCTTAACTGACAAGCATTGGATGTTAGAGGACCAGTGCTTTGTATCAGTTTCAGAAGCAGTGTTGGACTAGATATGGTCCGTATGTGTAGGAATCACCGTTCTTTTGTTCTCAGCAAACTCACGTTTCCTGCTGTCTTAGAGACTCTAGAAAGCAAGATCGTGCTTCTTGTTCTAAAGCACAGTGTGATCAATGGATGAGAACACTGCTGTGTGTTTCACTTCAGGAATGGATTTAAATCCCAGGCTCTGAGTCGTCCTACAAGCAAGACTTCATTTCAGGTAAGGGCAGTCAGTTTTCTGCTCAAATGAACTACATCGTTCACAAAGCTCACACGTTTCTCATCTGAACTGACAAGCATTGGATGTTATTGGACCAGTGCTTTGTATCAGTTTCAGAAGAAGAGTTGGACTAGATAGGATCCATATGTGTATGAAACACCGTTCTTTTGTTCTGAGCACACTCATGTTTCCTGCTGTCTTAGAGAATCTAGAAAGCAAGAGCGTGCATCTCACTCTACAGCACAGTGTGATTCATGGATGAGAACTATGTTGTGTGTTTCCTTCAGAAATGGAGTTAAATCCCAGGCTCTGTGTTTTCCTACAGGCAAGACTTCGTTTCAGGTAAGGGCAGTCACTTTTCAGCTCAAACGAACTACATCGTTCACTGAGCACACAAGTTTCTCATCTTAACAGACAAGCATTGGATGTTAGAGGACCAGTGCTTTGTATCAGTTTCAGTAGCAGAGTTGGACTATATAATGTCCCTATGTGTAGGAAACACCGTTCTTTTGTTCTCAGCACACTCAGGTTTCCTGCTGTCTTAGAGACTCTAGAAAGCAAGAGCGTGCTTCTTGTTCAAAAGCAGAGTGTGATCAATGGATGATTACACTGCTGTGTGTTTTACCTCAGAAATGGAGTTAAATCCCAGGCTCTGAGTCTTCCTACAAGCAAGACTTCGTTTCAGGTAAGGGCAGTCACTTTTCTGCTCAAACGAACTACATCGTTCACGAAGCTCACACGTTTCTCATCTTAACTGACAAGCTTTGGATGTTAGAGGACCAGTGCTTTGTATCAGTTTCAGAAGCAGAGTTGGACTAGATATGGTCCGTATGTGTAGGAAACACCGTACTTTTGTTCTCAGCAAACTCACCTTTCCTGCTGTCTTAGAGACTCTAGAAAGCAAGAGTGTGCTTCTCGCTCTAAAGCAGAGTGTGATCCATGGATGAGAACTATGCTGTGTGTTTCCCTTCAGAAATGGAGTTAAATCCAATGCTCTGAGTCTTACTACAAGCAAGACTTCGTTTCAGGTAGGGGCAGTCACTTTTCAGCTCAAACGAACTACATCGTTCACAGAGCTCACACGTTTCTCATCCTAACAGAAAAGCTTTGGATGTTAGAGGACCAGTGCTTTGTATCAGTTTAAGAAGCAGAGTTGGACTAGATATGGTCCGTATGTGTAGGAAACACCGTTCTTTTGTTCTCAGCAATCTCATGTTTCCTGCTGTCTTAGAGATTCTAGAAAGCAAAAGCCTGCTACTTGTTCTAAAGCAGAGTGTGAGCAATGGATGATTACACTGCTGTGTGTTTCACTTCAGGAATGGAGTTAAATCCCAGGCTCTGAGTCGTCCTACAAGCAAGACTTCGTTTCAGGTAAAAGCAGTCAGTTTTCTGCTCAAATGAACTACATCGTTCACAAAGCATACACGTTTCTCATCTGACCTGACAAGCATTGGATGTTATTGGACAAGTGCTTTGTATCAGTTTCAGAAGAAGAGTTGGACTAGATAGGGTCCATATGTGTATGAAACACCGTTCTTTTGTTCTGAGCACACTCATGTTTCCTGCTGTCTTAGAGAATCTAGAAAGAAAGAGCGTGCATCTCACTCTACAGCACAGTGTGATCCATGGATGAGAACTATGCTGTGCGTTTCCTTCAGAAATGGAGTTAAATCCCAGGCTCTGTGTTTTCCTACAGGAAAGACTTCGTTTCACGTAAGGGCAGTCACTTTTCAGCTCAAACGAACTACATCGTTCACTGAGCACACAAGTTTCTCATCTTAACAGTCAAGCATTGGATGTTAGAGGACCAGTGCTTTGTATCAGTTTCAGTAGCAGAGTTGGACTATATAATGTCCCTATGTGTAGGAAACACCGTTCTTTTGTTCTCAGCACACTCAGGTTTCCTGCTGTCTTAGGGAATCTAGAAAGCAAGAGTGTGCTTCTCGCTCTAAGGCAGAGTGTGATCCATGGATGATTACACTGCTGTGTGTTTTACTTCAGAAATGGAGTTAAATCCCAGGCTCTGTGTTTTCCTACAGGCAAGACTTCGTTTCAGGAAAGGGCAGTCACCTTTCAGCTCAAACGAACTACATGGTTCACAGAGCTCACACGTTTCTCATCTTCACAGACAAGCACTGGATGTTAGAGGACCAGTGCTTTGTATCAGTTTCAGAAGCAGAGTTGGACTAGATATGGTCCTTATGTGTAGGAAACACCGTTCTTTTGTTCTCAGCAAACTCACGTTTCCTGCTGTCTTAGAGACTCTAGAAAGCAAGAGCGTGCTTCTTGTTCTAAAGCATAGTGTGATCCATGGATGAGAACTATGCTGTGTGTTTCCTTCAGAAATGGAGTTAAATCCCAGGCTCTGTGTATTACTACAAGCAAGACGTCGTTTCAGTTAAGGGCAGTCACTTTTCAGCTCAAACGAACTACATCGTTCACTGAGCTCACAAGTTTCTCATCTTAACAGACAAGCATTGGATGTTAGAGGACCAGTGCTTTGTATCAGTTTCAGAAGCAGAGTTGGACTATATAATGTCCCTTTGTGTAGGAAACACAGTTCTTTTGTTCACGTTTCCTGCTGTGTTAGAGACTCTAGAAAGCAAGAGCGTGCTTCTCGCTCTAAAGCAGAGTGTGATCCTTGGATGAGAACTATGCTGTGTGTTTCCCTTCAGAAATAGAGTTTAATCCCAGGCTCTGTGTCTTCCTACAGGCAAGACTTCGTTTCAGGTAAGGGCAGTCACTTTTTAGCTCAAACGAACTACATCGTTCACGAAGCTCACACGTTTCTCATCTTAACAGACAAGCATTGAATGTCGGAGTACCAGTGCTTTGTATCAGTTTCAGAAGCAGAGTTGGACTATATAATGTCCGTATGTGTAGGAAACACCGTTCTTTTGTTCTCAGCACACTCACGTTTCCTGCTGTCTTAGAGACTCTAGAAAGCAAGAGTGTGCTTCTCGCTCTAAAGCAGAGTGTGATGCATGGATGAGAACTATGCTGTGTGTTTCCCTTCAGAAATGGAGTTAAATCCCAGGCTCTGTGTCTTACTACAAGCAACACTTCGTTTCAGGTAAGGGCAGTCACTTTTCAGTTCAATGGAACTACATCATTCACAAAGCTCACACGATTCTCATCTTAACTGACAAGCATTGGATGTTAGAGGACCAGTGCTTTGTATCAGTTTAAGAAGCAGAGTTGGACTAGATATGGTCCGATTGTGTAGGAAACACCATTCTTTTGTTCTCAGCAAACTCACGTTTCCTGCTGTCTTAGAGACTCTAGAAAGCAAGAGTGTGCTTCTCGCTCTAAAGCAGAGTGTGATCCATGGATGAGAACTATGCTGTGTGTTTCCCTTCAGAAATGGAGTTAAATCCCATGCTCTGAGTCTTACTACAAGCAATACTTCGTTTCAGGTAAGGGCAGTCACTTTTCAGTTCCAAGGAACTACATCATTCACAAAGCTCACACGATTCTCATCTTAACTGACAAGCATTGGATGTTAGAGGACCAGTGCTTTGTATCAGTTTCAGAAGCAGAGTTGGACTACATATGGTCCTTATGTGTAGGAAACACCATTCTTTTGTTCTCAGCAAACTCACGTTTCCTGCTGTCTTAGAGACTCTAGAAAGCAAGAGCGTGCTTCTTGTTCTAAAGCACAGTGTGATCCATGGATGAGAACTATGCTGTGTGTTTCCTTCAGAAATGGAGTTAAATCCCAGGCTCTGTGTATTACTACAAGCAAGACGTCTTTTCAGTTAAGGGCAGTCACTTTTCAGCTCAAACGAACTACATCGTTCACTGAGCTCACAAGTTTCTCATCTTAACAGACAAGCATTGGATGTTAGAGGACCAGTGCTTTGTATCAGTTTCAGAAGCAGAGTTGGACTATATAATGTCCCTATGTGTAGGAAACACAGTTCTTTTGTTCTCAGCACACTCATGTTTCCTGCTGTGTTAGAGACTCTAGAAAGCAAGAGCGTGCTTCTCGCTCTAAAGCAGAGTGTGATCCTTGGATGAGAACTATTCTGTGTGTTTCCCTTCAGAAATGGAGTTTAATCCCAGGCTCTGTGTCTTCCTACAGGCAAGACTTCGTTTCAGGTAAGGGCAGTCACTTTTTAGCTCAAACGAACTACATCGTTCACGAAGCTCACACGTTTCTCATATTAACAGACAAGCATTGGATGTCGGAGTACCAGTGCTTTGTATCAGTTTCAGAAGCAGAGTTGGACTATATAATGTCCGTATGTGTAGGAAACACCGTTCTTTTGTTCTCAGCACACTCACGTTTCCTGCTGTCTTAGAGACTCTAGAAAGCAAGAGTGTGCTTCTCTCTCTAAAGTAGAGTGTGATGCATGAATGAGAACTATGCTGTGTGTTTCCCTTCAGAAATGGACTTAAATCCCAGGCTCTGTGTCTTACTACAAGCAACACTTCGTTTCAGGTAAGGGCAGTCACTTTTCAGTTCAATGGAACTACATCATTCACAAAGCTCACACGATTCTCATCTTAACTGACAAGCATTGGATGTTAGAGGACCAGTGCTTTGTATCAGTTTAAGAAGCAGAGTTGGACTAGATATGGTCCGTATGTGTAGGCAACACCGTTCTTTTGTTCTCAGCACTCTCATGTTTCCCGATGTCTTAGAGACGCTAGAAAGCAAGAGCGTGCTTCTTGTTCTAAAGCAGAGTGTGATCAATGGATGATTACACTGCTGTGTGTTTTACTACAGAAATGGAGTTAAATCCCAGGCTCTGAGTCTTCCTACAAGCAAGACTTCCTTTCAGGTAAGGGCAGTCACTTTTCTGCTCAAACGAACTACATAGTTCACGAGGCTCACACGTTTCTCATCTTAACTGACAAGCATTGGATGTTAGAGGACCAGTGCTTTGTATCAGTTTCAGAAGCCGATTTGGACTACATATGGTCCATATGTGTAGGAAACACCGTTCTTTTGTTCTGGGCACACTCAGATTTCCTGCTGTATTAGAGACTCTAGAAAGCAAGAGTGTGCTTCTGGCTCTAAAGCAGAGTGTGATCCATGGATGAGAACTATGCTGTGTGTTTCCCTTCAGAAATGGACTTAAATCCCAGGCTCTGTGTCTTACTACAAGCAAGACTTCGTTTCAGGTAAGGGCAGTCACTTTTCAGTTCCAAGGAACTACATCATTCACAAAGCTCACACGATTCTCATCTTAACTGACAAGCATTGGATGTTAGAGGACCAGTGCTTTGTATCAGTTTCAGAAGCAGAGTTGGACTAGATATGGTCTGTATGTGTAGGAAACACCGTTCTTTTGTTGTGAGCACACTCACGTTTCCTGCTGTCTTAGAGACTTTAGAAAGCAAGAGCGTGCTTCTCGCTCTAAAGCAGAGTGTCTTCCATGGATGAAAACTATGCTGTGTGTTTCCCTTCAGAAAAGGAGTTAAATCCCAGGCTCTATGTCTTCCTACATGCAAGTCTTCGTTTCAGGTAAGGGCAGTCACTTTTCAGCTCAAACGAACTACATCGTTCACGAAGCTCACACGTTTCTCATCTTAACACACAAGCATTGGATTTTAGAGGACCAGTGCTTTGTATCAGTTTCAGAAGCAGAGTTGGACTATATAATGTCCGTGTGTGTAGGAAACACCGTTCTTTTGTTCTGGGCACACTCAGATTTCCTGGTGTATTAGAGAATCTAGAAAGCAAGAGTGTGATTCTGGCTCTAAAGCAGAGTGTGATCCATGCATGAGAACTATGCTGTGTGTTTCCCTTCAGTAATGGACTTAAATCCCAGGCTCTGTGCCTTACTACAAGCAAGACTTCGTTTCAGGTAAGGGCAGTCACTTTTCAGGTCAAAGGAACTACATCATTCACAAAGCTCACACGTTTCTCCTCTTAACTGACAAGCATTGGATGTTAGAGGACCAGTGCTTTGTATCAGTTTCAGAAGCAGTGTTGGACTAGATATGGTCCGTATGTGTAGGAATCACCGTTCTTTTGTTCTCAGCAAACTCACGTTTCCTGCTGTCTTAGAGACTCTAGAAAGCAAGATCGTGCTTCTTGTTCTAAAGCACAGTGTGATCAATGGATGAGAACACTGCTGTGTGTTTCACTTCAGGAATGGATTTAAATCCCAGGCTCTGAGTCGTCCTACAAGCAAGACTTCATTTCAGGTAAGGGCAGTCAGTTTTCTGCTCAAATGAACTACATCGTTCACAAAGCTCACACGTTTCTCATCTGAACTGACAAGCATTGGATGTTATTGGACCAGTGCTTTGTATCAGTTTCAGAAGAAGAGTTGGACTAGATAGGATCCATATGTGTATGAAACACCGTTCTTTTGTTCTGAGCACACTCATGTTTCCTGCTGTCTTAGAGAATCTAGAAAGCAAGAGCGTGCATCTCACTCTACAGCACAGTGTGATTCATGGATGAGAACTATGTTGTGTGTTTCCTTCAGAAATGGAGTTAAATCCCAGGCTCTGTGTTTTCCTACAGGCAAGACTTCGTTTCAGGTAAGGGCAGTCACTTTTCAGCTCAAACGAACTACATCGTTCACTGAGCACACAAGTTTCTCATCTTAACAGACAAGCATTGGATGTTAGAGGACCAGTGCTTTGTATCAGTTTCAGTAGCAGAGTTGGACTATATAATGTCCCTATGTGTAGGAAACACCGTTCTTTTGTTCTCAGCACACTCAGGTTTCCTGCTGTCTTAGAGACTCTAGAAAGCAAGAGCGTGCTTCTTGTTCAAAAGCAGAGTGTGATCAATGGATGATTACACTGCTGTGTGTTTTACCTCAGAAATGGAGTTAAATCCCAGGCTCTGAGTCTTCCTACAAGCAAGACTTCGTTTCAGGTAAGGGCAGTCACTTTTCTGCTCAAACGAACTACATCGTTCACGAAGCTCACACGTTTCTCATCTTAACTGACAAGCTTTGGATGTTAGAGGACCAGTGCTTTGTATCAGTTTCAGAAGCAGAGTTGGACTAGATATGGTCCGTATGTGTAGGAAACACCGTACTTTTGTTCTCAGCAAACTCACCTTTCCTGCTGTCTTAGAGACTCTAGAAAGCAAGAGTGTGCTTCTCGCTCTAAAGCAGAGTGTGATCCATGGATGAGAACTATGCTGTGTGTTTCCCTTCAGAAATGGAGTTAAATCCAATGCTCTGAGTCTTACTACAAGCAAGACTTCGTTTCAGGTAGGGGCAGTCACTTTTCAGCTCAAACGAACTACATCGTTCACAGAGCTCACACGTTTCTCATCCTAAGAGAAAAGCTTTGGATGTTAGAGGACCAGTGCTTTGTATCAGTTTAAGAAGCAGAGTTGGACTAGATATGGTCCGTATGTGTAGGAAACACCGTTCTTTTGTTCTCAGCAATCTCATGTTTCCTGCTGTCTTAGAGATTCTAGAAAGCAAAAGCGTGCTACTTGTTCTAAAGCAGAGTGTGAGCAATGGATGATTACACTGCTGTGTGTTTCACTTCAGGAATGGAGTTAAATAACAGGCTCTGTGTATTACTACAAGCAAGACGTCGTTTCAGTTAAGGGCAGTCACTTTTCAGCTCAAACGAACTACATCGTTCACTGAGCTCACAAGTTTCTCATCTTAACAGACAAGCATTGGATGTTAGAGGACCAGTGCTTTGTATCAGTTTCAGAAGCAGGGTTGGACTATATAATGTCCCTATGTGTAGGAAACACAGTTCTTTTGTTCACGTTTCCTGCTGTGTTAGAGACTCTAGAAAGCAAGAGCGTGCTTCTCGCTCTAAAGCAGAGTGTGATCCTTGGATGAGAACTATGCTGTGTGTTTCCCTTCAGAAATAGAGTTTAATCCCAGGCTCTGTGTCTTCCTACAGGCAAGACTTCGTTTCAGGTAAGGGCAGTCGCTTTTTAGCTCAAACGAACTACATTGTTCACGAAGCTCACACGTTTCTCATCTTAACAGACAAGCATTGGATGTCGGAGTACCAGTGCTTTGTATCAGTTTCAGAAGCAGAGTTGTACTATATAATGTCTGTATGTGTAGGAAACACCGTTCTTTTGTTCTCAGCACACTCACGTTTCCTGCTGTCTTAGAGACTCTAGAAAGCAAGAGTGTGCTTCTCGCTCTAAAGCAGAGTGTGATGCATGGATGAGAACTATGCTGTGTGTTTCCCTTCAGAAATGGACTTAAATCCCAGGCTCTGTGTCTTACTACAAGCAACACTTCGTTTCAGGTAAGGGCAGTCACTTTTCAGTTCAATGGAACTACATCATTCACAAAGCTCACACGATTCTCATCTTAACTGACAAGCATTGGATGTTAGAGGACCAGTGCTTTGTATCAGTTTAAGAAGCAGAGTTGGACTAGATATGGTCCGATTGTGTAGGAAACACCGTTCTTTTGTTCTCAGCAAACTCACGTTTCCTGCTGTCTTAGAGACTCTAGAAAGCAAGAGCGTGCTTCTTGTTCTAAAGCAGAGTGTGATCAATGGATGATTACACTGCTCTGTGTTTTACCTCAGAAATGTAGTTAAATCCCAGGCTCTGAGTCTTCCTACAAGCAAGACTTCGTTTCAGTTAAGGACAGTCACTTTTCTGCTCAAACGTACTGCATCATTCACGAAGCTCACACGTTTCTCATCTTAACTGACAAGCATTGGATGTTAGAGGGTCAGTGTTTTTTATCAGTTTCAGAAGCAGATTTGGACTACATACGGTCCATATGTGTAGGAAACACCGTTCTTTTGTTCTGGGCACACTCAGATTTCCTGCTGTATTAGAGACTCTAGAAAGCAAGAGTGTGCTTCTCGCTCTAAAGCAAAGTGTGATCCATGGATGAGAACTATGCTGTGTGTTTCCCTTCAGAAATGGAGTTAAATCCCATGCTCTGAGTCTTACTACAAGCAAGACTTCGTTTCAGGTAAGGGCAGTCACTTTTCAGTTCCAAGGAACTACATCATTCACAAAGCTCACACGATTCTCATCTTAACTGACAAGCATTGGATGTTAGAGGACCAGTGCTTTGTATCAGTTTCAGAAGCAGAGTTGAACTACATATTGTCCTTATGTGTAGGAAACACCGTTCTTTTGTTCTCAGCAAACTCACGTTTCCTGCTGTCTTAGAGACTCTAGAAAGCAAGAGCGTGCTTCTTGTTCTAAAGCACAGTGTGATCCATGGATGAGAACTATGCTGTGTGTTTCCTTCAGAAATGGAGTTAAATCCCAGGCTCTGTGTATTACTACAAGCAAGACTTCCTTTCAGTTAAGGGCAGTCACTTTTCAGCTCAAACGAACTACATCGTTCACTGAGCTCACAAGTTTCTCATCTTAACAGACAAGCATTGGATGTTAGAGGACCAGTGCTTTGTATCAGTTTCAGAAGCAGAGTTGGACTATATAATGTCCCTATGTGTAGGAAACACAGTTCTTTTGTTCACGTTTCCTGCTGTGTTAGAGACTCTAGAAAGCAAGAGCGTGCTTCTCGCTCTAAAGCAGAGTGTGATCCTTGGATGAGAACTATGCTGTGTGTTTCCTTTCAGAAATAGAGTTTAATCCCAGGCTCTGTGTCTTCCTACAGGCAAGACTTCGTTTCAGGTAAGGGCAGTCACTTTTTAGCTCAAACGAACTACATCGTTCACGAAGCTCACACGTTTCTCATCTTAACAGACAAGCATTGGATGTCGGAGTACCATTGCTTTGTATCAGTTTCAGAAGCAGAGTTGGACTATATAATGTCCATATGTGTAGGAAACACCGTTCTTTTGTTCTCAGCACACTCACGTTTCCTGCTGTCTTAGAGACTCTAGAAAGCAAGAGTGTGCTTCTCGCTCTAAAGCAGAGTGTGATGCATGGATGAGAACTATGCTGTGTGTTTCCCTTCAGAAATGGACTTAAATCCCAGGCTCTGTGTCTTACTACAAGCAACACTTCGTTTCAGGTAAGGGCAGTCACTTTTCAGTTCAATGGAACTACATCATTCACAAAGCTCACACGATTCTCATCTTAACTGACAAGCATTGGATGTTAGAGGACCAGTGCTTTGTATCAGTTTAAGAAGCAGAGTTGGACTAGATATGGTCCGTATGTGTAGGAAACACCGTTCTTTTGTTCTTAGCAAACTCACGTTTCCTGCTGTCTTAGAGACTCTAGAAAGCAAGAGCGTGCTTCTTGTTCTAAAGTAGAGTGTGATCAATGGATGATTACACTGCTCTGTGTTTTACCTCAGAAATGTAGTTAAATCCCAGGCTCTGAGTCTTCCTACAAGCAAGACTTCGTTTCAGTTAAGGGCAGTCACTTTTCTGCTCAAACGAACTGCATCATTCACGAAGCTCACACGTTTCTCATCTTAACTGACAAGCATTGGATGTTAGAGGGTCAGTGTTTTGTATCAGTTTCAGAAGCAGATTTGGACTACATACGGTCCATATGTGTAGGAAACACCGTTCTTTTGTTCTGGGCACACTCAGATTTCCTGCTGTATTAGAGACTCTAGAAAGCAAGAGTGTGCTTCTCGCTCTAAAGCAAAGTGTGATCCATGGATGAGAACTATGCTGTGTGTTTCCCTTCAGAAATGGAGTTAAATCCCATGCTCTGAGTCTTACTACAAGCAAGACTTCGTTTCAGGTAAGGGCAGTCACTTTTCAGTTCCAAGGAACTACATCATTCACAAAGCTCACACGATTCTCATCTTAACTGACAAGCATTGGATGTTAGAGGACCAGTGCTTTGTATCAGTTTCAGAAGCAGAGTTGAACTACATATGGTCCTTATGTGTAGGAAACACCGTTCTTTTGTTCTCAGCAAACTCACGTTTCCTGCTGTCTTAGAGACTCTAGAAAGCAAGAGCGTGCTTCTTGTTCTAAAGCACAGTGTGATCCATGGATGAGAACTATGCTGTGTGTTTCCTTCAGAAATGGAGTTAAATCCCAGGCTCTGTGTATTACTACAAACAAGACGTCTTTTCAGTTAAGGGCAGTCACTTTTCAGCTCAAACGAACTACATCGTTCACTGAGCTCACAAGTTTCTCATCTTAACAGACAAGCATTGGATGTTAGAGGACCAGTGCTTTGTATCAGTTTCAGAAGCAGAGTTGGACTATATAATGTCCCTATGTGTAGGAAACACAGTTCTTTTGTTCTCAGCACACTCACGTTTCCTGCTGTGTTAGAGACTCTAGAAAGCAAGAGCGTGCTTCTCGCTCTAAAGCAGAGTGTGATCCTTGGATGAGAACTATTCTGTGTGTTTCCCTTCAGAAATGGAGTTTAATCCCAGGCTCTGTGTCTTCCTACAGGCAAGACTTCGTTTCAGGTATGGGCAGTCACTTTTTAGCTCAAACGAACTACATCGTTCACGAAGCTCACACGTTTCTCATCTTAACAGACAAGCATTGGATGTCGGAGTACCAGTGCTTTGTATCAGTTTCAGAAGCAGAGTTGGACTATATAATGTCCGTATGTGTAGGAAACACCGTTCTTTTGTTCTCAGCACACTCACGTTTCCTGCTGTCTTAGAGACTCTAGAAAGCAAGAGTGTGCTTCTCGCTCTAAAGTAGAGTGTGATGCATGAATGAGAACTATGCTGTGTGTTTCCCTTCAGAAATGGACTTAAATCCCAGGCTCTGTGTCTTACTACAAGAAACACTTCGTTTCAGGTAAGGGCAGTCACTTTTCAGTTCAATGGAACTACATCATTCACAAAGCTCACACGATTCTCATCTTAACTGACAAGCATTGGATGTTAGAGGACCAGTGCTTTGTATCAGTTTAAGAAGCAGAGTTGGACTAGATATGGTCCGTATGTGTAGGAAACACCGTTCTTTTGTTCTCAGCACTCTCATGTTTCCCGATGTCTTAGAGACTCTAGAAAGCAAGAGCGTGCTTCTTGTTCTAAAGCAGAGTGTGATCAATGGATGATTACACTGCTGTGTGTTTTACTACAGAAATGGAGTTAAATCCCAGGCTCTGAGTCTTCCTACAAGCAAGACTTCGTTTCAGGTAAGGGCAGTCACTTTTCTGCTCAAACGAACTACATAGTTCACGAAGCTCACACGTTTCTCATCTTAACTGACAAGCATTGGATGTTAGAGGACCAGTGCTTTGTATCAGTTTCAGAAGCCGATTTGGACTACATATGGTCCATATGTGTAGGAAACACCGTTCTTTTGTTCTGGGCACACTCAGATTTAATGCTGTATTAGAGACTCTAGAAAGCAAGAGTGTGCTTCTCGCTCTAAAGCAGAGTGTGATCCATGGATGAGAACTATGCTGTGTGTTTCCCTTCAGAAATGGACTTAAATCCCAGTCTCTGTGTCTTACTACAAGCAACACTTCGTTTCAGGTAAGGGCAGTCACTTTTCAGGTCAAAGGAACTACATCATTCACAAAGCTCACACGTTTCTCCTCTTAAAGGACAAGCATTGGATGTTAGAGGACCAGTGCTTTGTATCAGTTTCAGAAGCAGAGTTGGACTAGATATGGTCCGTATGTGTAGGAAACACCGTTCTTTTGTTCTCAGCACACTCAAGTTTCCTGCTTTCTTAGAGACTTTAGAAAGAAAGAGCGTGCTTCTCGCTCTAAAGCAGAGTGTGATCCATGGATGAGAGCTATGCTGTGTGTTTCCCTTCAGAAAAGGAATTAAATCCCAGGCTCTCTGTCTTCCTACAGGCAAGACTTCGTTTCAGGTAAGGGCAGTCAGTTTTCTGCTCAAATGAACTACATCGTTCACAAAGCTCACACGTTTCTCATCTGAACTGACAAGCCTTGGATGTTTTTGGACCAGTGCTTTGTATCAGTTTCAGAAGAAGAGTTGGACTCGATAGGGTCCATATGTGTATGAAACACCGTTCTTTTGTTCTGAGCACACTCATGTTTCCTGCTGTCTTAGAGAATCTAGAAAGCAAGAGCGTGCATCTCACTCTACAGCACAGTGTGATCCATGGATGATCACTATGTTGTGTGTTTCCTTCAGAAATGGAGTTAAATCCCAGGCTCTGTGTTTTCCTACAGGCAAGACTTCGTTTCAGGTAAGGGCAGTCACTTTTCAGGTCAAACGAACTACATCGTTCACTGAGCACACAAGTTTCTCATCTTAACAGACAAGCATTGGATGTTAGAGGACCAGTGCTTTGTATCAGTTTCAGTAGCAGAGTTGGACTATATAATGTCCCTATGTGTAGGAAACACCGTTCTTTTGTTCTCAGCACACTCAGGTTTCCTGCCGTCTTAGAGAATCTAGAAAGCAAGAGCGTGCTTCTTGTTCTAAAGCATAGTGTGATCCATGGATGAGAACTCTGCTGTGTGTTTCCCTTCAGAAATGGAGTTAAATCCCAGGCTCTGAGTCTTCCTACAAGCAAGTCTTCGTTTCAGGTAAGGGCAGTCACTTTTCTGCTCAAACGAACTACATCGTTCACGAAGCTCACACGTTTCTCATCTTAACTGACAAGCATTGGATGTTAGAGGGTCAGTGCTTTGTATCAGTTTCAAAAGAAGAGTTGGACTAGATAGGGTCCGTATGTGTAGGAAACACCGTTCTTTTGTTCTGAGCACACTCACGTTTCCTGCTGTCTTAGAGAATCTAGAAAGCAAGAGTGTGCTTCTCGCTCTACAGCACAGTGTGATCCATGGATGAGAACTATGCTGTGTGTTTCCTTCAAAAATGGTGTTAAATCCCAGGCTCTGTGTATTACTACAAGCAAGACGTCGTTTCAGTTTAGGGCAGTCACTTTTCAGCTCAAACGAACTACATCGTTCACTGAGCTCACAAGTTTCTCATCTTAACAGACAAGCATTGGATGATAGAGGACCAGTGCTTTGTATCAGTTTCAGAAGCAGAGTTGGACTATATAATGTCCCTATGTGTAGGAAACACAGTTCTTTTGTTCTCAGCACACTCACGTTTCCTGCTGTGTTAGAGACTCTAGAAAGCAAGAGCGTGCTTCTCGCTCTAAAGCAGAGTGTGATCCTTGGATGAGAACTATGCTGTGTGTTTCCCTTCAGAAATAGAGTTTAATCCCAGGCTCTGTGTCTTCCTACAGGCAAGACTTCGTTTCAGGTAAGGGCAGTCACTTTTCAGCTCAAACGAACTACATCGTTCACGAAGCTCACACGTTTCTCATCTTAACTGACAAGCTTTGGATGTTAGGGTGTCATTGCTTTGTATCAGTTTCAGAAGCAGATTTGGACTACATATGGTCCATATGTGTAGGAAACACCGTTCTTTTGTTCTTGGCACACTCAGATTTCCTGCTGTATTAGAGACTCTAGAAAGCAAGAGTGTGCTTCTCGCTCTAAAGCAGAGTGTGATCCATGGATGAGAACTATGCTGTGTGTTTCCCTTCAGTAATGGACTTAAATCCCAGGCTCTGTGTCTTACTACAACCAAGACTTCGTTTCAGGTAAGGGCAGTCACTTTTCATTTCAAAGGAACTACATCATTCACAAAGCTCACACGTTTCTCATCTTAACACACAAGCATTGGATGTTTGAGGACCAGTGCTTTGTATCAGTTTAAGAAGCAGAGTTGGACTAGATATGGTCCGTATGTGTAGGAAACACAGTTATTTTGTTCTCAGCACTCTCATGTTTCCTGATGTCTTAGAGACTCTAGAAAGCAAGAGCGTGCTGCTTGTTCTAAAGCAGAGTGTGATCAATGGATGATTACACTGCTGTGTGTTTTACTTCAGAAATGGAGTTAAATCGCAGGCTCTGAGTCTTCCTACAAGCAAGACTTCCTTTCAGGTAAGGGCAGTCACTTTTCTGCTCAAACGAACTACATAGTTCACGAAGCTCACACGTTTCTCATCTTAACTGACAAGCATTGGATGTTAGAGGACCAGTGCTTTGTATCAGTTTCAGAAGCCGATTTGGACTACATATGGTCCATATGTGTAGGAAACACCGTTCTTTTGTTCTGGGCACACTCAGATTTCCTGCTGTATTAGAGACTCTAGAAAGCAAGAGTGTGCTTCTCGCTCTAAAGCAGAGTGTGATCCATGGATGAGAACTATGCTGTGTGTTTCCCTTCAGACATGGACTTAAATCCCAGTCTCTGTGTCTTACTACAAGCAACACTTCGTTTCAGGTAAGGGCAGTCACTTTTCAGTTCAAAGGAACTACATCATTCACAAAGCTCACACGTTTCTCCTCTTAACTGACAAGCATTGGATGTTAGAGGATCAGTGCTTTGTATCAGTTTCAGAAGCAGAGTTGGACTAGATATGGTCCGTATGTGTAGGAAACACCGTTCTTTTGTTCTCAGCACACTCAAGTTTCCTGCTTTCTTAGAGACTTTAGAAAGAAAGAGCGTGCTTCTCACTCTAAAGCAGAGTGTGATCCATGGATGAGAACTATGCTGTGTGTTTCCCTTCAGAAAAGGAGTTAAATCCCAGGCTCTATGTCTTCCTACATGCAAGACTTCATTTCAGGTAAGGGCAGTCACTTTTCAGCTCAAACGAACTACATCGTTCACGAAGCTCACACGTTTCTCATCTTAACACACAAGCATTGGATTTTAGAGGACCAGTGCTTTGTATCACTTTCAGAAGCAGAGTTGGACTATATAATGTCCGTATGTGTAGGAAACACCGTTCTTTTGTTCTGGGCACACTCAGATTTCCTGCTCTATTAGAGAATCTAGAAAGCAAGAGTGTGCTTCTGGCTCTAAAGCAGAGTGTGATCCATGCATGAGAACTATGCTGTGTGTTTCCCTTCAGTAATGGACTTAAATCCCAGGCTCTGTGCCTTACTACAAGTAAGACTTCGTTTCGGGTAAGGGCAGTCACTTTTCAGGTCAAAGGAACTACATCATTCACAAAGCTCACACGTTTCTCCTCTTAACTGACAAGCATTGGATGTTAGAGGACCAGTGCTTTGTGTCAGTTTCAGAAGCAGAGTTGGACTAGATATGGTCCGTATGTGTAGGAATCACCGTTCTTTTCTTCTCAGCAAACTCACATTTCCTGCTGTCTTAGAGAATCTAGAAAGCAAGATCGTGCTTCTTGTTCTAAAGCACAGTGTGATCAATGGATGAGAATACTGCTGTGTGTTTCACTTCAGGAATGGAGTTAAATCCCAGGGTCTGAGTCGTCCTACAAGCAAGACTTCGTTTCAGGTAAGGGCAGTCAGTTTTCTGCTCAAATGAACTACATCGTTCACAAAGCTCGCACGTTTCTCATCTGAACTGACAAGCATTGGATGTTATTGGACCAGTGCTTTGTATCAGTTTCAGAAGAAGAGTTGGACTGGAGAGGGTCCATATGTGTATGAAACACCGTTCTTTTGTTCTGAGCACACTCATGTTTCCTGCTGTCTTAGAGAATCTAGAAAGCAAGAGCGTGCATCTCACTCTACAGCACAGTGTGATCCATGGATGAGAACTATGCTGTGTGTTTCCTTCAGAAATGGAGTTAAATCCCAGGCTCTGTGTTTTCCTACAGGCAAGACTTCGTTTCAGGTAAGGGCAGTCACTTTTCAGCTCAAACGAACTACATCGTTCACTGAGCACACAAGTTTCTCATCTTAACAGACAAGCATTGGATGTTAGAGGACCAGTGCTTTGTATCAGTTTCAGAAGCAGAGTTGGACTATATAATGTCCCTATGTGTAGGAAACACCGTTCTTTTGTTCTCAGCACACTCAGGTTTCCTGCTGTCTTAGAGAATCTAGAAAGCAAGAGCGTGCTTCTTGTTCTAAAGCATAGTGTGATCCATGGATGAGAACTCTGCTTTGTGTTTCCCTTCAGAAATGGAGTTAAATCCCAGGCTCTGTGTCTTCCTACAAGCAAGACTTCGTTTCAGGTAAGGGCAGTCACTTTTCTGCTCAAACGACTACATCGTTCACGAAGCTCACACGTTTCTCATCTTAACTGACAAGCATTGGATGTTAGAGGGTCAGTGCTTTGTATCAGTTTCAAAAGATGGGTTGGACTAGATAGGGTCCGTATGTGTAGGAAACACTGTTCTTTTGTTCTGAGCACACTCACGTTTCCTGCTGTCTTAGAGAATCTAGAAAGCAAGAGTGTGCTTCTCGCTCTACAGCACAGTGTGATCCATGGATGAGAACTATGCTGTGTGTTTCCTTCAGAAATGGTGTTAAATCCCAGGCTCTGTGTATTACTACAAGCAAGACGTCGTTTCAGTTTAGGGCAGTCACTTTTCAGCTCAAACGAACTACATCGTTCACTGAGCTCACAAGTTTCTCATCTTAACAGACAAGCATTGGATGTTAGAGGACCAGTGCTTTGTATCAGTTTCAGAAGCAGAGTTGGACTATATAATGTCCCTATGTGTAGGAAACACAGTTCTTTTGTTCTCAGCACACTCACGTTTCCTGCTGTGTTAGAGACTCTAGAAAGCAAGAGCGTGCTTCTCGCTCTAAAGCAGAGTGTGATCCTTGGATGAGAACTATGCTGTGTGTTTCCCTTCAGAAATGGAGTTTAATCCCAGGCTCTGTGTCTTCCTACAGGCAAGACTTCGTTTCAGGTAAGGGCAGTCACTTTTCAGCTCAAACGAACTACATCGTTCACGAAGCTCACACGTTTCTCATCTTAACTGACAAGCTTTGGATGTTAGGGTGTCAGTGCTTTGTATCAGTTTCAGAAGCAGATTTGGACTACATATGGTCCATATGTGTAGGAAACACCGTTCTTTTGTTCTTGGCACACTCAGATTTCCTGCTGTATTAGAGACTCTAGAAAGCAAGAGTGTGCTTCTCGCTCTAAAGCAGAGTGTGATCCATGGATGAGAACTATGCTGTGTGTTTCCCTTCAGTAATGGACTTAAATCCCAGGCTCTGTGTCTTACTACAACCAAGACTTCGTTTCAGGTAAGGGCAGTCACTTTTCATTTCAAAGGAACTACATCATTCACAAAGCTCACACGTTTCTCATCTTAACACACAAGCATTGGATGTTTGAGGACCAGTGCTTTGTATCAGTTTAAGAAGCAGAGTTGGACTAGATATGGTCCCTATGTGTAGGAAACACAGTTCTTTTGTTCTCAGCACTCTCATGTTTCCTGATGTCTTAGAGACTCTAGAAAGCAAGAGCGTGCTGCTTGTTCTAAAGCAGAGTGTGATCAATGGATGATTACACTGCTGTGTGTTTTACTTCAGAAATGGAGTTAAATCGCAGGCTCTGAGTCTTCCTACAAGCAAGACTTCCTTTCAGGTAAGGGCAGTCACTTTTCTGCTCAAACGAACTACATAGTTCACGAAGCTCACACGTTTCTCATCTTAACTGACAAGCATTGGATGTTAGAGGACCAGTGCTTTGTATCAGTTTCAGAAGCCGATTCGGACTACATATGGTCCATATGTGTAGGAAACACCGTTCTTTTGTTCTGGGCACACTCAGATTTCCTGCTGTATTAGAGACTCTAGAAAGCAAGAGTGTGCTTCTCGCTCTAAAGCAGAGTGTGATCCATGGATGAGAACTATGCTTTGTGTTTCCCTTCAGACATGGACTTAAATCCCAGTCTCTGTGTCTTACTACAAGCAACACTTCGTTTCAGGTAAGGGCAGTCACTTTTCAGTTCAAAGGAACTACATCATTCACAAAGCTCACACGTTTCTCCTCTTAACTGACAAGCATTGGATGTTAGAGGATCAGTGCTTTGTATCAGTTTCAGAAGCAGAGTTGGACTAGATATGGTCCGTATGTGTAGGAAACACCGTTCTTTTGTTCTCAGCACACTCAAGTTTCCTGCTTTCTTAGAGACTTTAGAAAGAAAGAGCGTGCTTCTCACTCTAAAGCAGAGTGTGATCCATGGATGAGAACTATGCTGTGTGTTTCCCTTCAGAAAAGGAGTTAAATCCCAGGCTCTATGTCTTCCTACATGCAAGACTTCATTTCAGGTAAGGGCAGTCACTTTTCAGCTCAAACGAACTACATCGTTCACGAAGCTCACACGTTTCTCATCTTAACACACAAGCATTGGATTTTAGAGGACCAGTGCTTTGTATCACTTTCAGAAGCAGAGTTGGACTATATAATGTCCGTATGTGTAGGAAACACGGTTCTTTTGTTCTGGGCACACTCAGATTTCCTGCTGTATTAGAGAATCTAGAAAGCAAGAGTATGCTTCTGGCTCTAAAGCAGAGTGTGATCCATGCATGAGAACTATGCTGTGTGTTTCCCTTCAGTAATGGACTTAAATCCCAGGCTCTGTGCCTTACTACAAGCAAGACTTCGTTTCGGGTAAGGGCAGTCACTTTTCAGCTCAAACGAACTACATCATTCACAAAGCTCACACGTTTCTCCTCTTAACTGACAAGCATTGGATGTTAGAGGACCAGTGCTTTGTGTCAGTTTCAGAAGCAGAGTTGGACTAGATATGGTCCGTATGTGTAGGAATCACCGTTCTTTTGTTCTCAGCAAACTCACGTTTCCTGCTGTCTTAGAGAATCTAGAAAGCAAGATCGTGCTTCTTGTTCTAAAGCACAGTGTGATCAATGGATGAGAACACTGCTGTGTGTTTCACTTCAGGAATGGAGTTAAATCCCAGGCTCTGAGTCGTCCTACAAGCAAGACTTCGTTTCAGGTAAGGGCAGTCACTTTTCTGCTCAAACGACTACATCGTTCACGAAGCTCACACGTTTCTCATCTTAACTGACAAGCATTGGATGTTAGAGGGTCAGTGCTTTGTATCAGTTTCAAAAGAAGAGTTGGACTAGATAGGGTCCGTATGTGTAGGAAACTCTGTTCTTTTGTTCTGAGCACACTCACGTTTCCTGCTGTCTTAGAGAATCTAGAAAGCAAGAGTGTGCTTCTCGCTCTAAAGCAGAGTGTGATCCATGGATGAGAACTATGCTGTGTGTTTCCTTCAGAAATGGAGTTAAATCCCAGGCTCTGTGTTTTCCTACAGGCAAGACTTCGTTTCAGGTAAGGGCAGTCACTTTTCAGCTCAAACGAACTACATCTTTCACTGAGCACACAAGTTTCTCATCTTAACAGACAAGCATTGGATGTTAGAGGACCAGTGCTTTGTATCAGTTTCAGAAGCAGAGTTGGTCTATACAATGTCCCTATGTGTAGGAAACACCGTTCTTTTGTTCTCAGCACACTCAGGTTTCCTGCTGTCTTAGAGAATCTAGAAAGCAAGAGCGTGCTTCTTGTTCTAAAGCATAGTGTGATCCATGGATGAGAACTCTGCTGTGTGTTTCCCTTCAGAAATGGAGTTAAATCCAATGCTCTGAGTCTTACTACAAGCAAGACTTCGTTTCAGGTAGGGGCAGTCACTTTTCAGCTCAAACGAACTACATCGTTCACAGAGCTCACACGTTTCTCATCCTAAGAGAAAAGCTTTGGATGTTAGAGGACCAGTGCTTTGTATCAGTTTAAGAAGCAGAGTTGGACTAGATATGGTCCGTATGTGTAGGAAACACCGTTCTTTTGTTCTCAGCAATCTCATGTTTCCTGCTGTCTTAGAGATTCTAGAAAGCAAAAGCGTGCTACTTGTTCTAAAGCAGAGTGTGAGCAATGGATGATTACACTGCTGTGTGTTTCACTTCAGGAATGGAGTTAAATAACAGGCTCTGTGTATTACTACAAGCAAGACGTCGTTTCAGTTAAGGGCAGTCACTTTTCAGCTCAAACGAACTACATCGTTCACTGAGCTCACAAGTTTCTCATCTTAACAGACAAGCATTGGATGTTAGAGGACCAGTGCTTTGTATCAGTTTCAGAAGCAGGGTTGGACTATATAATGTCCCTATGTGTAGGAAACACAGTTCTTTTGTTCACGTTTCCTGCTGTGTTAGAGACACTAGAAAGCAAGAGCGTGCTTCTCGCTCTAAAGCAGAGTGTGATCCTTGGATGAGAACTATGCTGTGTGTTTCCCTTCAGAAATAGAGTTTAATCCCAGGCTCTGTGTCTTCCTACAGGCAAGACTTCGTTTCAGGTAAGGGCAGTCGCTTTTTAGCTCAAACGAACTACATTGTTCACGAAGCTCACACGTTTCTCATCTTAACAGACAAGCATTGGATGTCGGAGTACCAGTGCTTTGTATCAGTTTCAGAAGCAGAGTTGTACTATATAATGTCTGTATGTGTAGGAAACACCGTTCTTTTGTTCTCAGCACACTCACGTTTCATGCTGTCTTAGAGACTCTAGAAAGCAAGAGTGTGCTTCTCGCTCTAAAGCAGAGTGTGATGCATGGATGAGAACTATGCTGTGTGTTTCCCTTCAGAAATGGACTTAAATCCCAGGCTCTGTGTCTTACTACAAGCAACACTTCGTTTCAGGTAAGGGCAGTCACTTTTCAGTTCAATGGAACTACATCATTCACAAAGCTCACACGATTCTCATCTTAACTGACAAGCATTGGATGTTAGAGGACCAGTGCTTTGTATCAGTTTAAGAAGCAGAGTTGGACTAGATATGGTCCGATTGTGTAGGAAACACCGTTCTTTTGTTCTCAGCAAACTCACGTTTCCTGCTGTCTTAGAGACTCTAGAAAGCAAGAGCGTGCTTCTTGTTCTAAAGCAGAGTGTGATCAATGGATGATTACACTGCTCTGTGTTTTACCTCAGAAATGTAGTTAAATCCCAGGCTCTGAGTCTTCCTACAAGCAAGACTTCGTTTCAGTTAAGGGCAGTCACTTTTCTGCTCAAACGAACTGCATCATTCACGAAGCTCACACGTTTCTCATCTTAACTGACAAGCATTGGATGTTAGAGGGTCAGTGTTTTTTATCAGTTTCAGAAGCAGATTTGGACTACATACGGTCCATATGTGTAGGAAACACCGTTCTTTTGTTCTGGGCACACTCAGATTTCCTGCTGTATTAGAGACTCTAGAAAGCAAGAGTGTGCTTCTCGCTCTAAAGCAAAGTGTGATCCATGGATGAGAACTATGCTGTGTGTTTCCCTTCAGAAATGGAGTTAAATCCCATGCTCTGAGTCTTACTACAAGCAAGACTTCGTTTCAGGTAAGGGCAGTCACTTTTCAGTTCCAAGGAACTACATCATTCACAAAGCTCACACGATTCTCATCTTAACTGACAAGCATTGGATGTTAGAGGACCAGTGCTTTGTATCAGTTTCAGAAGCAGAGTTGAACTACATATTGTCCTTATGTGTAGGAAACACCGTTCTTTTGTTCTCAGCAAACTCACGTTTCCTGCTGTCTTAGAGACTCTAGAAAGCAAGAGCGTGCTTCTTGTTCTAAAGCACAGTGTGATCCATGGATGAGAACTATGCTGTGTGTTTCCTTCAGAAATGGAGTTAAATCCCAGGCTCTGTGTATTACTACAAGCAAGACTTCCTTTCAGTTAAGGGCAGTCACTTTTCAGCTCAAACGAACTACATCGTTCACTGAGCTCACAAGTTTCTCATCTTAACAGACAAGCATTGGATGTTAGAGGACCAGTGCTTTGTATCAGTTTCAGAAGCAGAGTTGGACTATATAATGTCCCTATGTGTAGGAAACACAGTTCTTTTGTTCACGTTTCCTGCTGTGTTAGAGACTCTAGAAAGCAAGAGCGTGCTTCTCGCTCTAAAGCAGAGTGTGATCCTTGGATGAGAACTATGCTGTGTGTTTCCCTTCAGAAATAGAGTTTAATCCCAGGCTCTGTGTCTTCCTACAGGCAAGACTTCGTTTCAGGTAAGGGCAGTCACTTTTTAGCTCAAACGAACTACATCGTTCACGAAGCTCACACGTTTCTCATCTTAACAGACAAGCATTGGATGTCGGAGTACCAGTGCTTTGTATCAGTTTCAGAAGCAGAGTTGGACTATATAATGTCCGTATGTGTAGGAAACACCGTTCTTTTGTTCTCAGCACACTCACGTTTCCTGCTGTCTTAGAGACTCTAGAAAGCAAGAGTGTGCTTCTCGCTCTAAAGCAGAGTGTGATGCATGGATGAGAACTATGCTGTGTGTTTCCCTTCAGAAATGGACTTAAATCCCAGGCTCTGTGTCTTACTACAAGCAACACTTCGTTTCAGGTAAGGGCAGTCACTTTTCAGTTCAATGGAACTACATCATTCACAAAGCTCACACGATTCTCATCTTAACTGACAAGCATTGGATGTTAGAGGACCAGTGCTTTGTATCAGTTTAAGAAGCAGAGTTGGACTAGATATGGTCCGATTGTGTAGGAAACACCGTTCTTTTGTTCTTAGCAAAACGTTTCCTGCTGTCTTAGAGACTCTAGAAAGCAAGAGCGTGCTTCTTGTTCTAAAGTAGAGTGTGATCAATGGATGATTACACTGCTCTGTGTTTTACCTCAGAAATGTAGTTAAATCCCAGGCTCTGAGTCTTCCTACAAGCAAGACTTCGTTTCAGTTAAGGGCAGTCACTTTTCTGCTCAAACGAACTGCATCATTCACGAAGCTCACACGTTTCTCATCTTAACTGACAAGCATTGGATATTAGAGGGTCAGTGTTTTGTATCAGTTTCAGAAGCAGATTTGGACTACATACGGTCCATATGTGTAGGAAACACCGTTCTTTTGTTCTGGGCACACTCAGATTTCCTGCTGTATTAGAGACTCTAGAAAGCAAGAGTGTGCTTCTCGCTCTAAAGCAAAGTGTGATCCATGGATGAGAACTATGCTGTGTGTTTCCCTTCAGAAATGGAGTTAAATCCCATGCTCTGAGTCTTACTACAAGCAAGACTTCGTTTCAGGTAAGGGCAGTCACTTTTCAGTTCCAAGGAACTACATCATTCACAAAGCTCACACGATTCTCATCTTAACTGACAAGCATTGGATGTTAGAGGACCAGTGCTTTGTATCAGTTTCAGAAGCAGAGTTGAACTACATATGGTCCTTATGTGTAGGAAACACCGTTCTTTTGTTCTCAGCAAACTCACGTTTCCTGCTGTCTTAGAGACTCTAGAAAGCAAGAGCGTGCTTCTTGTTCTAAAGCACAGTGTGATCCATGGATGAGAACTATGCTGTGTGTTTCCTTCAGAAATGGAGTTAAATCCCAGGCTCTGTGTATTACTACAAACAAGACGTCTTTTCAGTTAAGGGCAGTCACTTTTCAGCTCAAACGAACTACATCGTTCACTGAGCTCACAAGTTTCTCATCTTAACAGACAAGCATTGGATGTTAGAGGACCAGTGCTTTGTATCAGTTTCAGAAGCAGAGTTGGACTATATAATGTCCCTATGTGTAGGAAACACAGTTCTTTTGTTCTCAGCACACTCACGTTTCCTGCTGTGTTAGAGACTCTAGAAAGCAAGAGCGTGCTTCTCGCTCTAAAGCAGAGAGTGATCCTTGGATGAGAACTATGCTGTGTGTTTCCCTTCAGAAATGGAGTTTAATCCCAGGCTCTGTGTCTTCCTACAGGCAAGACTTCGTTTCAGGTATGGGCAGTCACTTTTTAGCTCAAACGAACTACATCGTTCACGAAGCTCGCACGTTTCTCATCTTAACAGACAAGCATTGGATGTCGGAGTACCAGTGCTTTGTATCAGTTTCAGAAGCAGAGTTGGACTATATAATGTCCGTATGTGTAGGAAACACCGTTCTTTTGTTCTCAGCACACTCACGTTTCCTGCTGTCTTAGAGACTCTAGAAAGCAAGAGTGTGCTTCTCGCTCTAAAGTAGAGTGTGATGCATGAATGAGAACTATGCTGTGTGTTTCCCTTCAGAAATGGACTTAAATCCCAGGCTCTGTGTCTTACTACAAGAAACACTTCGTTTCAGGTAAGGGCAGTCACTTTTCAGTTCAATGGAACTACATCATTCACAAAGCTCACACGATTCTCATCTTAACTGACAAGCATTGGATGTTAGAGGACCAGTGCTTTGTATCAGTTTAAGAAGCAGAGTTGGACTAGATATGGTCCGTATGTGTAGGAAACACCGTTCTTTTGTTCTCAGCACTCTCATGTTTCCCGATGTCTTAGAGACTCTAGAAAGCAAGAGCGTGCTTCTTGTTCTAAAGCAGAGTGTGATCAATGGATGATTACACTGCTGTGTGTTTTACTACAGAAATGGAGTTAAATCCCAGGCTCTGAGTCTTCCTACAAGCAAGACTTCGTTTCAGGTAAGGGCAGTCACTTTTCTGCTCAAACGAACTACATAGTTCACGAAGCTCACACGTTTCTCATCTTAACTGACAAGCATTGGATGTTAGAGGACCAGTGCTTTGTATCAGTTTCAGAAGCAGAGTTGGACTAGATATGATCTGTATGTGTAGGAAACACTGTTCTTTTGTTCTGAGCACACTCACGTTTCCTGCTGTCTTAGAGAATCTAGAAAGCAAGAGTGTGCTTCTCGCTCTACAGCACAGTGTGATCCATGGATGAGAACTATGCTGTGTGTTTCCTTCAGAAATGGTGTTAAATCCCAGGCTCTGTGTATTACTACAAGCAAGACGTCGTTTCAGTTTAGGGCAGTCACTTTTCAGCTCAAACGAACTACATCGTTCACTGAGCTCACAAGTTTCTCATCTTAACAGACAAGCATTGGATGTTAGAGGACCAGTGCTTTGTATCAGTTTCAGAAGCAGAGTTGGACTATATAATATCCCTATGTGTAGGAAACACAGTTCTTTTGTTCTCAGCACACTCACGTTTCCTGCTGTGTTAGAGACTCTAGAAAGCAAGAGCGTGCTTCTCGCTCTAAAGCAGAGTGTGATCCTTGGATGAGAACTATGCTGTGTGTTTCCCTTCAGAAATGGAGTTTAATCCCAGGCTCTGTGTCTTCCTACAGGCAAGACTTCGTTTCAGGTAAGGGCAGTCACTTTTCAGCTCAAACGAACTACATCATTCACGAAGCTCACACGTTTCTCATCTTAACTGACAAGCTTTGGATGTTAGGGTGTCAGTGCTTTGTATCAGTTTCAGAAGCAGATTTGGACTACATATGGTCCATATGTGTAGGAAACACCGTTCTTTTGTTCTTGGCACACTCAGATTTCCTGCTGTATTAGAGACTCTAGAAAGCAAGAGTGTGCTTCTCGCTCTAAAGCAGAGTGTGATCCATGGATGAGAACTATGCTGTGTGTTTCCCTTCAGTAATGGACTTAAATCCCAGGCTCTGTGTCTTACTACAACCAAGACTTCGTTTCAGGTAAGGGCAGTCACTTTTCATTTCAAAGGAACTACATCATTCACAAAGCTCACACGTTTCTCATCTTAACACACAAGCATTGGATGTTTGAGGACCAGTGCTTTGTATCAGTTTAAGAAGCAGAGTTGGACTAGATATGGTCCGTATGTGTAGGAAACACAGTTCTTTTGTTCTCAGCACTCTCATGTTTCCTGATGTCTTAGAGACTCTAGAAAGCAAGAGCGTGCTGCTTGTTCTAAAGCAGAGTGTGATCAATGGATGATTACACTGCTGTGTGTTTTACTTCAGAAATGGAGTTAAATCGCAGGCTCTGAGTCTTCCTACAAGCAAGACTTCCTTTCAGGTAAGGGCAGTCACTTTTCTGCTCAAACGAACTACATAGTTCACGAAGCTCACACGTTTCTCATCTTAACTGACAAGCATTGGATGTTAGAGGACCAGTGCTTTGTATCAGTTTCAGAAGCCGATTCGGACTACATATGGTCCATATGTGTAGGAAACACCGTTCTTTTGTTCTGGGCACACTCAGATTTCCTGCTGTATTAGAGACTCTAGAAAGCAAGAGTGTGCTTCTCGCTCTAAAGCAGAGTGTGATCCATGGATGAGAACTATGCTTTGTGTTTCCCTTCAGACATGGACTTAAATCCCAGTCTCTGTGTCTTACTACAAGCAACACTTCGTTTCAGGTAAGGGCAGTCACTTTTCATTTCAAAGGAACTACATCATTCACAAAGCTCACACGTTTCTCCTCTTAACTGACAAGCATTGGATGTTAGAGGATCAGTGCTTTGTATCAGTTTCAGAAGCAGAGTTGGACTAGATATGGTCCGTATGTGTAGGAAACACCGTTCTTTGTTCTCAGCACACTCAAGTTTCCTGCTTTCTTAGAGACTTTAGAAAGAAAGAGCGTGCTTCTCACTCTAAAGCAGAGTGTGATCCATGGATGAGAACTATGCTGTGTGTTTCCCTTCAGAACAGGAGTTAAATCCCAGGCTCTATGTCTTCCTACATGCAAGACTTCATTTCAGGCAAGGGCAGTCACTTTTCAGCTCAAACGAACTACATCGTTCACGAAGCTCACACGTTTCTCATCTTAACACACAAGCATTGGATTTTAGAGGACCAGTGCTTTGTATCACTTTCAGAAGCAGAGTTGGACTATATAATGTCCGTATGTGTAGGAAACACGGTTCTTTTGTTCTGGGCACACTCAGATTTCCTGCTGTATTAGAGAATCTAGAAAGCAAGAGTATGCTTCTGGCTCTAAAGCAGAGTGTGATCCATGCATGAGAACTATGCTGTGTGTTTCCCTTCAGTAATGGACTTAAATCCCAGGCTCTGTGCCTTACTACAAGCAAGACTTCGTTTCGGGTAAGGGCAGTCACTTTTCAGCTCAAACGAACTACATCATTCACAAAGCTCACACGTTTCTCCTCTTAACTGACAAGCATTGGATGTTAGAGGACCAGTGCTTTGTGTCAGTTTCAGAAGCAGAGTTGGACTAGATATGGTCCGTATGTGTAGGAATCACCGTTCTTTTGTTCTCAGCAAACTCACGTTTCCTGCTGTCTTAGAGAATCTAGAAAGCAAGATCGTGCTTCTTGTTCTAAAGCACAGTGTGATCAATGGATGAGAACACTGCTGTGTGTTTCACTTCAGGAATGGAGTTAAATCCCAGGCTCTGAGTCGTCCTACAAGCAAGACTTCGTTTCAGGTAAGGGCAGTCACTTTTCTGCTCAAATGACTACATCGTTCACGAAGCTCACACGTTTCTCATCTTAACTGACAAGCATTGGATGTTAGAGGGTCAGTGCTTTGTATCAGTTTCAAAAGAAGAGTTGGACTAGATAGGGTCCGTATGTGTAGGAAACACTGTTCTTTTGTTCTGAGCACACTCACGTTTCCTGCTGTCTTAGAGAATCTAGAAAGCAAGAGTGTGCTTCTCGCTCTAAAGCAGAGTGTGATCCATGGATGAGAACTATGCTGTGTGTTTCCTTCAGAAATGGAGTTAAATCCCAGGCTCTGTGTTTTCCTACAGGCAAGACTTCGTTTCAGGTAAGGGCAGTCACTTTTCAGCTCAAACGAACTACATCTTTCACTGAGCACACAAGTTTCTCATCTTAACAGACAAGCATTGGATGTTAGAGGACCAGTGCTTTGTATCAGTTTCAGAAGCAGAGTTGGACTATACAATGTCCCTATGTGTAGGAAACACCGTTCTTTTGTTCTCAGCACACTCAGGTTTCCTGCTGTCTTAGAGAATCTAGAAAGCAAGAGCGTGCTTCTTGTTCTAAAGCATAGTGTGATCCATGGATGAGAACTCTGCTGTGTGTTTCCCTTCAGAAATGGAGTTAAATCCCAGGCTCTGTGTCTTCCTACAAGCAAGACTTCGTTTCAGGTAAGGGCAGTCACTTTTCTGCTCAAACGACTACATTGTTCACGAAGCTCACACGTTTCTCATCTTAACTGACAAGCATTGGATGTTAGAGGGTCAGTGCTTTGTATCAGTTTCAAAAGAAGAGTTGGACTAGATAGGGTCCGTATGTGTAGGAAACACTGTTCTTTTGTTCTGAGCACACTCACGTTTCCTGCTGTCTTAGAGAATCTAGAAAGCAAGAGTGTGCTTCTCGCTCTACAGCACAGTGTGATCCATGGATGAGAACTATGCTGTGTGTGTCCTTCAGAAATGGTGTTAAATCCCAGGCTCTGTGTATTACTACAAGCAAGACGTCGTTTCAGTTTAGGGCAGTCACTTTTCAGCTCAAACGAACTACATCGTTCACTGAGCTCACAAGTTTCTCATCTTAACAGACAAGCTTTGGATGTTAGGGTGTCAGTGCTTAGTATCAGTTTCAGAAGTAGATTTGGACTACATATGGTCCATATGTGTAGGAAACACCGTTCTTTTGTTCTTGGCACACTCAGATTTCCTGCTGTATTAGAGACTCTAGAAAGCAAGACTGTGCTTCTCGCTCTAAAGCAGAGTGTGATCCATGGATGAGAACTATGCTGTGTGTTTCCCTTCAGTAATGGACTTAAATCACAGGCTCTGTGTCTTACTACAACTAAGACTTCGTTTCAGGTAAGGGCAGTCACTTTTCATTTCAAAGGAACTACATCATTCACAAAGCTCACACGTTTCTCATCTTAACACACAAGCATTGGATGTTTGAGGACCAGTGCTTTGTATCAGTTTAAGAAGCAGAGTTGGACTAGATATGGTCCGTATGTGTAGGAAACACAGTTCTTTTGTTCTCAGCACTCTCATGTTTCCTGATGTCTTAGAGACTCTACAAAGCAAGAGCGTGCTTCTTGTTCTAAAGCAGAGTGTGATCAATGGATGATTACACTGCTGTGTGTTTTACTTCAGAAATGGACTTAAATCGCAGGCTCTGAGTCTTCCTACAAGCAAGACTTCCTTTCAGGTAAGGGCAGTCACTTTTCTGCTCAAATGAACTACATAGTTCACGAAGCTCACACGTTTCTCATCTTAACTGACAAGCATTGGATGTTAGAGGACCAGTGCTTTGTATCAGTTTCAGAAGCCGATTTGGACTACATATGGTCCATATGTGTAGGAAACACCGTTCTTTTGTTCTGGGCACACTCAGATTTCCTGCTGTATTAGAGACTCTAGAAAGCAAGAGTGTGCTTCTCGCTCTAAAGCAGAGTGTGATGCATGGATGAGAACTATGCTGTGTGTTTCCCTTCAGAAATGGACTTAAATCCCAGTCTCTGTGTCTTACTACAAGCAACACTTCGTTTCAGGTAAGGGCAGTCACTTTTCAGTTCAAAGGAACTACATCATTCACAAAGCTCACACGTTTCTCCTCTTAACTGACAAGCATTGGATGTTAGAGGATCAGTGCTTTGTATCAGTTTCAGAAGCAGAGTTGGACTAGATATGGTCCGTTTGTGTAGGAAACACCGTTCTTTTGTTCTCAGCACACTCAAGTTTCCTGCTTTCTTAGAGACTTTAGAAAGAAAGAGCGTGCTTCTCACTCTAAAGCAGAGTGTGATCCATGGATGAGAACTATGCTGTGTGTTTCCCTTCAGAAAAGGAGTTAAATCCCAGGCTCTCTGTCTTCCTACAAGCAAGACTTCGTTTCAGGTAAGGGCAGTCACTTTTCAGCTCAAATGAACTACATCGTTCATGGAGCTCACACGTTTCTCATCTTAACAGACAAGCACTGGATGTTAGAGGACCAGTGCTTTGTATCAGTTTCAGAAGCAGAGTTGGACTAGATAAGGTCCGATTTTGTAGGAAACACCGTTCTTTTGTTCTCAGCAAACTCACGTTTCCTGCTGTCTTAGAGACTCTAGAAAGCAAGAGCATGCTTCTTGTTCTAAAGCAGAGTGTGATCAATGGATGATTACACTGCTGTGTGTTTTACCTCAGAAATGTAGTTAAATCCCAGGCTCTGAGTCTTCCTACAAGCAAGACTTCGTTTCAGTTAAGGGCAGTCACTTTTCTGCTCAAACGAACTACATCATTCACGAAGCTCACACGTTTCTCATCTTAACTGACAAGCATTGGATGTTAGAGGGTCAGTGTTTTGTATCAGTTTCAGAAGCAGATTTGGACTACATACAGTCCATATGTGTAGGAAACACCGTTCTTTTGTTCTGGGCACACTCAGATTTCCTGCTGTATTAGAGACTCTAGAAAGCAAGAGTGTGCTTCTCCCTCTAAAGCAGACTGTGATCCATGGATGAGAACTATGCTGTGTGTTTCCCTTCAGAAATGGAGTTAAATCCCATGCTTCTTGTCTTACTACAAGCAAGACTTCGTTTCAGGTAAGGGCAGTCACTTTTCAGTTCCAAGGAACTACATCATTCACAAAGCTCACACGATTCTCATCTTAACTGACAAGCATTGGATGTTAGAGGACCAGTGCTTTGTTTCAGTTTCAGAAGCAGAGTTGGACTAGATATGGTCTGTATGTGTAGGAAACACCGTTCTTTTGTTCTGAGCACACTCACGTTTCCTGCTGTCTTAGAGACTTTAGAAAGCAAGAGCGTGCTTCTCGCTCTAAAGCAGAGTGTCATCCATGGATGAAAACTATGCTGTGTGTTTCCCTTCAGAAAAGGAGTTAAATCCCAGGCTCTATGTCTTCCTACATGCAAGACTTCATTTCAGGTAAGGGCAGTCACTTTTCAGCTCAAACGAACTACATCGTTCACGAAGCTAACACGTTTCTCATCTTAACACACAAGCATTGGATTTTAGAGGACCAGTGCTTTGTATCAGTTTCAGAAGCAGAGTTGGACTATATAATGTCCGTATGTGTAGGAAACACCGTTCTTTTGTTCTGGGCACACTCAGATTTCCTGCTGTATTAGAGAATCTAGAAAGCAAGAGTGTGCTTCTGGCTCTAAAGCAGAGTGTGATCCATGCATGAGAACTATGCTGTGTGTTTCCCTTCAGTAATGGACTTAAATGCCAGGCTCTGTGCCTTACTACAAGCAAGACTTCGTTGCAGGTAAGGGCAGTCACTTTTCAGGTCAAAGGAACTACATCATTCACAAAGCTCACACGTTTCTCCTCTTAACTGACAAGCATTGGATGTTAGAGGACCAGTGCTTTGTATCAGTTTCAGAAGCAGAGTTGGACTATATAATGTCCGTATGTGTAGGAATCACCGTTCTTTTGTTCTCAGCAAACTCACGTTTCCTGCTGTCTTAGAGACTCTAGAAAGCAAGATCGTGCTTCTTGTTCTAAAGCACAGTGTGATCAATGGATGAGAACACTGCTGTGTGTTTCACTTCAGGAATGTAGTTAAATCCCAGGCTCTGAGTCGTCCTACAAGCAAGACTTCGTTTCAGGTAAGGGCAGTCAGTTTTCTGCTCAAATGAACTACATCGTTCACAAAGCTCACACGTTTCTCATCTGAACTGACAAGCATTGGATGTTATTGGACCAGTGCTTTGTATCAGTTTCAGAAGAAGAGTTGGACTGGATAGGGTCCATATGTGTATGAAACACCGTTCTTTTGTTCTGAGCACACTCATGTTTCCTGCTGTCTTAGAGAATCTAGAAAGCAAGAGCGTGCATCTCACTCTACAGCACAGTGTGATCCATGGATGAGAACTATGCTGTGTGTTTCCTTCAGAAATGGAGTTAAATCCCAGGCTCTGTGTTTTCCTACAGGCAAGACTTCGTTTCAGGTAAGGGCAGTCACTTTTCAGCTCAAACGAACTACATCGTTCACTGAGCACACAAGTTTCTCATCTTAACAGACAAGCATTGGATGTTAGAGGACCAGTGCTTTGTATCAGTTTCAGAAGCAGAGTTGGACTATATAATGTCCCTATGTGTAGGAAACACCGTTCTTTGTTCTCAGCACACTCAGGTTTCCTGCTGTCTTAGAGAATCTAGAAAGCAAGAGTGTGCTTCTGGCTCTAAAGCAGAGTGTGATCCATGGATGAGAACTCTGCTGTGTGTTTCCCTTCAGAAATGGAGTTAAATCCCAGGCTCTGAGTCTTCCTACAAGCAAGACTGCGTTTCAGTTAAGGGCAGTCACTTTTCTGCTCAAACGAACTACATCGTTCACGAAGCTCACACGTTTCTCATCTTAACTGACAAGCATTGGATGTTAGAGGGTCAGTGCTTTGTATCAGTTTCAAAAGAAGAGTTGGAAGAGATAGGGTCCGTATGTGTAGGAAACACCGTTCTTTTGTTCTGAGCACACTCACGTTTCCTGCTGTCTTAGAGAATCTAGAAAGCAAGAGTGTGCTTCTCGCTCTACAGCACAGTGTGATCCATGGATGAGAACTATGATGTGTGTTTCCTTCAGAAATGGTTTTAAATCCCAGGCTCTGTGTATTACTACAAGCAAGACGTCGTTTCAGTTTAGGGCAGTCACTTTTCAGCTCAAACGAACTACATCGTTCACTGAGCTCACAAGTTTCTCATCTTAACAGACAAGCATTGGATGTTAGAGGACCAGTGCTTTGTATCAGTTTCAGAAGCAGAGTTGGACTATATAATGTCCCTATGTATAGGAAACACAGTTCTTTTGTTCTCAGCACACTCACGTTTCCTGCTGTGTTAGAGACTCTAGAAAGCAAGAGCGTGCTTCTCGCTCTAAAGCAGAGTGTGATCCTTGGATGAGAACTATGCTGTGTGTTTCCCTTCAGAAATGGAGTTTAATCCCAGGCTCTGTGTCTTCCTACAGGCAAGACTTCGTTTCAGGTAAGGGCAGTCACTTTTCAGCTCAAACGAACTACATCGTTCACAAAGCTCACACGTTTCTCATCTTAACTGACAAGCTTTGGATGTTAGGGTGTCAGTGCTTTGTATCAGTTTCAGAAGCAGATTTGGACTACATATGGTCCATATGTGTAGGAAACACCGTTCTTTTGTTCTTGGCACACTCAGATTTCCTGCTGTATTACAGACTCTAGAAAGCAAGACTGTGCTTCTCGCTCTAAAGCAGAGTGTGATCCATGGATGAGAACTATGCTGTGTGTTTCCCTTCAGTAATGGACTTAAATCCCAGGCTCTGTGTCTTACTACAACCAAGACTTCGTTTCAGGTAAGGGCAGTCACTTTTCATTTCAAAGGAACTACATCATTCACAAAGCTCACACGTTTCTCATCTTAACACACAAGCATTGGATGTTTGAGGACCAGTGCTTTGTATCAGTTTAAGAAGCAGAGTTGGACTAGATATGGTCCGTATATGTAGGAAACACAGTTCTTTTGTTCTCAGCACTCTCATGTTTCCTGATGTCTTAGAGACTCTAGAAAGCAAGAGCGTGCTTCTTGTTCTAAAGCAGAGTGTGATCAATGGATGATTACACTGCTGTGTGTTTTACTACAGAAATGGAGTTAAATCCCAGGCTCTGAGTCTTCCTACAAGCAAGACTTCCTTTCAGGTAAGGGCAGTCACTTTTCTGCTCAAACGAACTACATAGTTCACGAAGCTCACACGTTTCTCATCTTAACTGACAAGCATTGGATGTTAGAGGACCAGTGCTTTGTATCAGTTTCAGAAGCCGATTTGGACTACATATGGTCCATATGTGTAGGAAACACCGTTCTTTTGTTCTGGGCACACTCAGATTTCCTGCTGTATTAGAGACTCTAGAAAGCAAGAGTGTGCTTCTCGCTCTAAAGCAGAGTGTGATCCATGGATGAGAACTATGCTGTGTGTTTCCCTTCAGACATGGACTTAAATCCCAGTCTCTGTGTCTTACTACAAGCAACACTTCGTTTCAGGTAAGGGCAGTCACTTTTCAGTTCAAAGGAACTACATCATTCACAAAGCTCACACGTTTCTCCTCTTAATTGACAAGCATTGGATGTTAGAGGATCAGTGCTTTGTATCAGTTTCAGAAGCAGAGTTGGACTAGATATGGTCCGTATGTGTAGGAAACACCGTTCTTTTGTTCTCAGCACACTCAAGTTTCCTGCTTTCTTAGAGTCTTTAGAAAGAAAGAGCGTGCTTCTCACTCTAAAGCAGAGTGTGATCCATGGATGAGAACTATGCTGTGTGTTTCCCTTCAGAAAATGAGTTAAATCCCAGGCTCTCTGTCTTCCTACAAGCAAGACTTCGTTTCAGGTAAGGGAAGTCACTTTTCAGCTCAAACGAACTACATCGTTCATGGAGCTCACACGTTTCTCATCTTAACAGACAAGCACTGGATGTTAGAGGACCAGTGCTTTGTATCAGTTTCAGAAGCAGAGTTGGACTAGATAAGGTCCGATTGTGTAGGAAACACCGTTCTTTTGTTCTCAGCAAACTCACGTTTCCTGCTGTCTTAGAGACTCTAGAAAGCAAGAGCGTGCTTCTTGTTCTAAAGCAGAGTGTGATCAATGGATGATTACACTGCTGTGTGTTTTACCTCAGAAATGTAGTTAAATCCCAGGCTCTGAGTCTTCCTACAAGCAAGACTTCGTTTCAGTTAAGGGCAGTCACTTTTCTGCTCAAACGAACTACATCATTCACGAAGCTCACACGTTTCTCATCTTAACTGACAAGCATTGGATGTTAGAGGGTCAGTGTTTTGTATCAGTTTCAGAAGCAGATTTGGACTACATACGGTCCATATGTGTAGGAAACACCGTTCTTTTGTTCTGGGCACACTCAGATTTCCTGCTGTATTAGAGACTCTAGAAAGCAAGAGTGTGCTTCTCCCTCTAAAGCAGAGTGTGATCCATGGATGAGAACTATGCTGTGTGTTTCCCTTCAGAAATGGAGTTAAATCCCATGCTCTGAGTCTTACTACAAGCAAGACTTCGTTTCAGGTAAGGGCAGTCACTTTTCAGTTCCAAGGAACTACATCATTCACAAAGCTCACACGATTCTCATCTTAACTGACAAGCATTGGATGTTAGAGGACCAGTGCTTTGTTTCAGTTTCAGAAGCAGAGTTGGACTAGATATGGTCTGTATGTGTAGGAAACACCGTTCTTTTGTTCTGAGCACACTCACGTTTCCTGCTGTCTTAGAGACTTTAGAAAGCAAGAGCGTGCTTCTCGCTCTAAAGCAGAGTGTCATCCATGGATGAAAACTATGTTGTGTGTTTCCCTTCAGAAAAGGAGTTAAATCCCAGGCTCTATGTCTTCCTACATGCAAGACTTCATTTCAGGTAAGGGCAGTCACTTTTCAGCTCAAACGAACTACATCGTTCACGAAGCTCACACGTTTCTCATCTTAACACACAAGCATTGGATTTTAGAGGACCAGTGCTTTGTATCAGTTTCAGAAGCAGAGTTGGACTATATAATGTCCGTATGTGTAGGAAACACCGTTCTTTTGTTCTGGGCACACTCAGATTTCCTGCTGTATTAGAGAATCTAGAAAGCAAGAGTGTGCTTCTGGCTCTATAGCAGAGTGTGACCCATGCATGAGAACTATGCTGTGTGTTTCCCTTCAGTAATGGACTTAAATCCCAGGCTCTGTGCCTTACTACAAGCAAGACTTCGTTTCAGGTAAGGGCAGTCACTTTTCAGGTCAAAGGAACTACATCATTCACAAAGCTCACACGTTTCTCCTCTTAACTGACAAGCATTGGATGTTAGAGGACCAGTGCTTTGTATCAGTTTCAGAAGCAGAGTTGGACTAGATATGGTCCGTATGTGTAGGAATCACCGTTCTTTTGTTCTCAGCAAACTCACGTTTCCTGCTGTCTTAGAGACTCTAGAAAGCAAGATCGTGCTTCTTGTTCTAAAGCACAGTGTGATCAATGGAGGAGAACACTGCTGTGTGATTCACTTCAGGAATGGAGTTAAATCCCAGGCTCTGAGTCGTCCTAAAAGCAAGACTTCGTTTCAGGTAAGGGCAGTCAGTTTTCTGCTCAAATGAACTACATCGTTCACAAAGCTCACACGTTTCTCATCTGAACTGACAAGCATTGGATGTTATTGGACCAGTGCTTTGTATCAGTTTCAGAAGAAGAGTTGGACTGGATAGGGTCCATATGTGTATGAAACACCGTTCTTTTGTTCTGAGCACACTCATGTTTCCTGCTGTCTTAGAGAATCTAGAAAGCAAGAGCGTGCATCTCACTCTACAGCACAGTGTGATCCATGGATGAGAACTATGCTGTGTGTTTCCTTCAGAAATGGAGTTAAATCCCAGGCTCTGTGTTTTCCTACAGGCAAGACTTCGTTTCAGGTAAGGGCAGTCACTTTTCAGCTCAAACGAACTACATCGTTCACTGAGCACACAAGTTTCTCATCTTAACAGACAAGCATTGGATGTTAGAGGACCAGTGCTTTGTATCAGTTTCAGAAGCAGAGTTGGACTATATAATGTCCCTATGTGTAGGAAACACCGTTCTTTTGTACTCAGCACACTCAGGTTTCCTGCTGTCTTAGAGAATCTAGAAAGCAAGAGTGTGCTTCTGGCTCTAAAGCAGAGTGTGATCCATGGATGAGAACTCTGCTGTGTGTTTCCCTTCAGAAATGGAGTTAAATCCCAGGCTCTGTGTCTTCCTACAAGCAAGACTTCGTTTCAGGTAAGGGCAGTCACTTTTCTGCTCAAACGAACTACATCGTTCACGAAGCTCACACGTTTCTCATCTTAAATGACAAGCATTGGATGTTAGAGGGTCAGTGCTTTGTATCAGTTTCAAAAGAAGAGTTGGACTAGATAGGGTCCGTATGTGTAGGAAACACCGTTCTTTTGTTCTGAGCACACTCACGTTTCCTGCTGTCTTAGAGAATCTAGAAAGCAAGAGTGTGCTTCTCGCTCTACAGCACAGTGTGATCCATGGATGAGAACTATGCTGTGTGTTTCCTTCAGAAATGGTTTTAAATCCCAGGCTCTGTGTATTACTACAAGCAAGACGTCGTTTCAGTTTAGGGCAGTCACTTTTCAGCTCAAACGAAATACATCGTTCACTGAGCTCACAAGTTTCTCATCTTAACAGACAAGCATTGGATGTTTGAGGACCAGTGCTTTGTATCAGTTTAAGAAGCAGAGTTGGACTAGATATGGTCCGTATGTGTGGGAAACACAGTTCTTTTTTTCTCAGCACGCTCATGTTTCCTGATGTCTTAGAGACTCTAGAAAGCAAGAGCGTGCTTCTTGTTCTAAAGCAGAGTGTGATCAATGGATGATTACACTGTTGTGTGTTTTACTACAGAAATGGAGTTAAATCCCAGGCTCTGAGTCTTCCTACAAGCAAGACTTCCTTTCAGGTAAGGGCAGTCACTTTTCTGCTCAAACGAACTACATAGTTCACGAAGCTCACACGTTTCTCATCTTAACTGACAAGCATTGGATGTTAGAGGACCAGTGCTTTGTATCAGTTTCAGAAGCCGATTTGGACTACATATGGTCCATATGTGTAGGAAACACCGTTCTTTTGTTCTGGGCACACTCAGATTTCCTGCTGTATTAGAGACTCTAGAAAGCAAGAGTGTGCTTCTCGCTCTAAAGCAGAGTGTGATCCATGGATGAGAACTATGCTGTGTGTTTCCCTTCAGACATGGACTTAAATCCCAGTCTCTGTGTCTTACTACAAGCAACACTTCGTTTCAGGTAAGGGCAGTCACTTTTCTGTTCAAAGGAACTACATCATTCACAAAGCTCACACGTTTCTCCTCTTAAATGACAAGCATTGGATGTTAGAGGATCAGTGCTTTGTATCAGTTTCAGAAGCAGAGTTGGACTAGATATGGTCCGTATGTGTAGGAAACACCGTTCTTTTGTTCTCAGCACACTCAAGTTTCCTGCTTTCTTAGAGAGTTTAGAAAGAAAGAGCGTGCTTCTCACTCTAAAGCAGAGTATGATCCATGGATGAGAACTATGCTGTGTGTTTCCCTTCAGAAAAGGAGTTAAATCCCAGGCTCTCTGTCTTCCTACAAGCAAGACTTCATTTCAGGTAAGGGCAGTCACTTTTCAGCTCAAACGAACTACATCGTTCATGGAGCTCAAACGTTTCTCATCTTAACAGACAAGCACTGGATGTTAGAGGACCAGTGCTTTGTATCAGTTTCAGAAGCAGAGTTGGACTAGATAAGGTCCGATTGTGTAGGAAACACCGTTCTTTTGTTCTCAGCAAACTCACGTTTCCTGCTGTCTTAGAGACTCTAGAAAGCAAGAGCGTGCTTCTTGTTCTAAAGCAGAGTGTGATCAATGGATGATTACACTGCTGTGTGTTTTACCTCAGAAATGTAGTTAAATCCCAGGCTCTGAGTCTTCCTACAAGCAAGACTTCGTTTCAGTTAAGGGCAGTCACTTTTCTGCTCAAATGAACTACATCATTCACGAAGCTCACACGTTTCTCATCTTAACTGACAAGCATTGGATGTTAGAGGGTCAGTGCTTTGTATCAGTTTCAGAAGCAGATTTGGACTACATACGGTCCATATGTGTAGGAAACACCGTTCTTTTGTTCTGGGCACACTCAGATTTCCTGCTGTATTAGAGACTCTAGAAAGCAAGAGTGTGCTTCTCCCTCTAAAGCAGAGTGTGATCCATGGATGAGAACTATGCTGTGTGTTTCCCTTCAGAAATGGAGTTAAATCCCATGCTCTGAGTCTTACTACAAGCAAGACTTCGTTTCAGGTAAGGGCAGTCACTTTTCAGTTCCAAGGAACTACATCATTCACAAAGCTCACACGATTCTCATCTTAACTGACAAGCATTGGATGTTAGAGGACCAGTGCTTTGTTTCAGTTTCAGAAGCAGAGTTGGACTAGATATGGTCTGTATGTGTAGGAAACACCGTTCTTTTGTTCTGAGCACACTCACGTTTCCTGCTGTCTTAGAGACTTTAGAAAGCAAGAGCGTGCTTCTCGCTCTAAAGCAGAGTGTCATCCATGGATGAAAACTATGCTGTGTGTTTCCCTTCAGAAAAGGAGTTGAATCCCAGGCTCTATGTCTTCCTACATGCAAGACTTCATTTCAGGTAAGGGCAGTCACTTTTCAGCTCAAACGAACTACATCGTTCACGAAGCTCACACGTTTCTCATCTTAACACACAAGCATTGGATTTTAGAGGACCAGTGCTTTGTATCAGTTTCAGAAGCAGAGTTGGACTATATAATGTCCGTATGTGTAGGAAACACCGTTCTTTTGTTCTGGGCACACTCAGATTTCCTGCTGTATTAGAGAATCTAGAAAGCAAGAGTGTGCTTCTGGCTCTAAAGCAGAGTGTGATCCATGCATGAGAACTATGCTGTGTGTTTCCCTTCAGTAATGGACTTAAATCCCAGGCTCTGTGCCTTACTACAAGTAAGACTTCGTTTCAGGTAAGGGCAGTCACTTTTCAGGTCAAAGGAACTACATAATTCACAAAGCTCACACGTTTCTCCTCTTAACTGACAAGCATTGGATGTTAGAGGACCAGTGCTTTGTATCAGTCTCAGAAGCAGAGTTGGACTAGATATGGTCCGTATGTGTAGGAATCACCGTTCTTTTGTTCTCAGCAAACTCACGTTTCCTGCTGTCTTAGAGACTCTAGAAAGCAAGATCGTGCTTCTTGTTCTAAAGCACAGTGTGATCAATGGATGAGAACACTGCTGTGTGTTTCACTTCAGGAATGTAGTTAAATCCCAGGCTCTGAGTCGTCCTACAAGCAAGACTTCGTTTCAGGTAAGGGCAGTCAGTTTTCTGCTCAAATGAACTACATCATTCACAAAGCTCACACGTTTCTCATCTGAACTGACAAGCATTGGATGTTATTGGACCAGTGCTTTGTATCAGTTTCAGAAGAAGAGTTGGACTGGATAGGGTCCATATGTGTATGAAACACCGTTCTTTTGTTCTAAGCACACTCATGTTTCCTGCTGTCTTAGAGAACCTAGAATGCAAGAGCGTGCATCTCACTCTACAGCACAGTGTGATCCATGGATGAGAACTATGCTGTGTGTTTCCTTCAGAAATGGAGTTAAATCCCAGGCTCTGTGTTTTCCTACAGGCAAGACTTCGTTTTAGGTAAGGGCAGTCACTTTTCAGCTCAAACGAACTACATCGTTCACTGAGCACACAAGTTTCTCATCTTAACAGACAAGCATTGGATGTTAGAGGACCAGTGCTTTGTATCAGTTTCAGAAGCAGAGTTGGACTAGATAAGGTCCGATTGTGTAGGAAACACCGTTCTTTTGTTCTCAGCAAACTCACGTTTCCTGCTGTCTTAGAGACTCTAGAAAGCAAGAGCGTGCTTCTTGTTCTAAAGCAGAGTGTGATCAATGGATGATTACACTGCTGTGTGTTTTACCTCAGAAATGTAGTTAAATCCCAGGCTCTGAGTCTTCCTACAAGCAAGACTTCGTTTCAGTTAAGGGCAGTCACTTTTCTGCTCAAATGAACTACATCATTCACGAAGCTCACACGTTTCTCATCTTAACTGACAAGCATTGGATGTTAGAGGGTCAGTGCTTTGTATCAGTTTCAGAAGCAGATTTGGACTACATACGGTCCATATGTGTAGGAAACACCGTTCTTTTGTTCTGGGCACACTCAGATTTCCTGCTGTATTAGAGACTCTAGAAAGCAAGAGTGTGCTTCTCCCTCTAAAGCAGAGTGTGATCCATGGATGAGAACTATGCTGTGTGTTTCCCTTCAGAAATGGAGTTAAATCCCATGCTCTGAGTCTTACTACAAGCAAGACTTCGTTTCAGGTAAGGGCAGTCACTTTTCAGTTCCAAGGAACTACATCATTCACAAAGCTCACACGATTCTCATCTTACCTGACAAGCATTGGATGTTAGAGGACCAGTGCTTTGTTTCAGTTTCAGAAGCAGAGTTGGACTAGATATGGTCTGTATGTGTAGGAATCACCGTTCTTTTGTTCTCAGCAAACTCACGTTTCCTGCTGTCTTAGAGACTCTAGAAGCAAGATCGTGCTTCTTGTTCTAAAGCACAGTGTGATCAATGGATGAGAACACTGCTGTGTGTTTCACTTCAGGAATGGAGTTAAATCCCAGGCTCTGAGTCGTCCTACAAGCAAGACTTCATTTCAGGTAAGGGCAGTCAGTTTTCTGCTCAAATGAACTACATCGTTCACAAAGCTCACACGTTTCTCATCTTAACTGACAAGCATTGGATGTTATTGGACCAGTGCTTTGTATCAGTTTCAGAAGAAGAGTTGGACTAGATAGGGTCCATATGTGTATGAAACACCGTTCTTTTGTTCTGAGCACACTCATGTTTCCTGCTGTCTTAGAGAATCTAGAAAGCAAGAGCGTGCTTCTTTTCTAAAGCATAGTGTGATCCATGGATGAGAACTCTGCTGTGTGTTTCCCTTCAGAAATGGAGTTAAATCCCAGGCTCTGTGTCTTCCTACAAGCAAGACTTCGTTTCAGGTAAGGGCAGTCACTTTTCTGCTCAAACGAACTACATCGTTCACGAAGCTCACACGTTTCTCATCTTAACTGACAAGCATTGGATGTTAGAGGGTCAGTGCTTTGTATCAGTTTCAAAAGAAGAGTTGGACTATATAATGTCCCTATGTGTAGGAAACACCGTTCTTTTGTTCTGAGCACACTCACGTTTCCTGCTGTCTTAGAGAATCTAGAAAGCAAGAGTGTGCTTCTCGCTCTACAGCACAGTGTGATCCATGGATGAGAACTATGCTGTGTGTTTCCTTCAGAAATGGAGTTAAATCCCAGGCTCTGTGTATTACTACAAGCAAGACGTCGTTTCAGTTAAGGGCAGTCACTTTTCAGCTCAAACGAACTACATCGTTCACTGAGCTCACAAGTTTCTCATCTTAACAGACAAGCATTGGATGTTAGAGGACCAGTGCTTTGTATCAGTTTCAGAAGCAGAGTTGGACTATATAATATCCCTATGTGTAGGAAACACAGTTCTTTTGTTCTCAGCACACTCACGTTTCCTGCTGTGTTAGAGACTCTAGAAAGCAAGAGCATGCTTCTCGCTCTAAAGAAGAGTGTGATCCTTGGATGAGAACTATGCTGTGTGTTTCCCTTCAGAAATGGAGTTTAATCCCAGGCTCTGTGTCTTCCTACAGGCAAGACTTCGTTTCAGGTAAGGGCAGTCACTTTTCAGCTCAAACGAACTACATCGTTCACGAAGCTCACACGTTTCTCATCTTAACTGACAAGCATTGGATGTTAGGGGGTCAGTACTTTGTATCAGTTTCAGAAGCAGATGTGGACTACATATGGTCCATATGTGTAGGAAACACCGTTCTTTTGTTCTGGGCACACTCAGATTTCCTGCTGTATTAGAGAATCTAGAAAGCAAGAGTGTGCTTCTGGCTCTAAAGCAGAGTGTGATCCATGCATGAGAACTATGCTGTGTGTTTCCCTTCAGTAATGGACTTAAATCCCAGGCTCTGTGCCTTACTACAAGCAAGACTTCGTTTCAGGTAAGGGCAGTCACTTTTCAGTTCAAAGGAACTACATCATTCACAAAGCTCACACGATTCTCATCTTAACTGACAAGCATTGGATGTTAGAGGACCAGTGCTTTGTATCAGTTTAAGAAGCAGAGTTGGACTAGATATGGTCCGTATTTGTAGGAAACACCGTTCTTTTTTTCTCAGCACTCTCATGTTTCCTGATGTCTTAGAGACTCTAGAAAGCAAGAGCGTGCTTCTTGTTCTAAAGCAGAGTGTGATCAATGGATGATTACACTGCTGTGTGTTTTACCTCAGAAATGTAGTTAAATCCCAGGCTCTGAGTCTTCCTACAAGCAAGACTTCGTTTCAGGTAAGGGCAGTCACTTTTCTGCTCAAACGAACTACATCATTCACGAAGCTCACACGTTTCTCATCTTAACTGACAAGCATTGGATGTTAGAGGGTCAGTGCTTTGTATCAGTTTCAGAAGCAGATTTGGACTACATACGGTCCATATGTGTAGGAAACACCGTTCTTTTGTTCTGGGCACACTCAGATTTCCTGCTGTATTAGAGACTCTAGAAAGCAAGTGTGTGCTTCTCGCTCTAAAGAAGAGTGTGATCCATGGATGAAAACTATGCTGTGTGTTTCCCTTCAGAAAAGGAGTTAAATCCCAGGCTCTATGTCTTCCTACAAGCAAGACTTCATTTCAGGTAAGGGCAGTCACTTTTCAGCTCAAACGAACTACAACGTTCACGAAGCTCACACGTTTCTCATCTTAACACACAAGCATTGGATTTTAGAGGACCAGTGCTTTGTATCAGTTTCAGAAGCAGAGTTGGACTATATAATGTCCTTATGTGTAGGAAACACCGTTCTTTTGTTCTCAGCACACTCACGTTTCCTGCTGTCTTAGAGACTCTAGAAAGCAAGAGCGTGCTTCTTATTCTAAAGCAGAGTGTGATCAATGGATGATTACACTGCTGTGTGTTTTACTTCAGAAATGGAGTTAAATCCCAGGCTCTGAGCCTTCCTACAAGCAAGACTTCAATTCAGGTAAGGGCAGTCACTTTTCTGCTCAAACGAATTGCATCGTTCACGAAGCTCACACGTTTCTCATCTTAACTGACAAGCATTGGATGTTAGAGGACCAGTGCTTTGTATGAGTTTCAGAAGCAGATTTGGACTACACATGGTCCATATGTGTAGGAAACACCGTTCTTTTGTTCTGGGCACACTCAGATTTCCTGCTGTATTAGAGAATCTAGAAAGCAAGAGTGTGCTTCTGGCTCTAAAGCAGAGTGTGATCCATGGATGAGAACTATGCTGTGTGTTACCCTTCAGTAATGGACTTAAATCCCAGGCTCTGTGCCTTACTAAAAGCAAGACTTCGTTTCATGTAATGGTAGTCACTTTTCAGTTCAAAGGAACTACATCATTCACAAAGCTCACACGTTTCTCCTCTTAACTGACAAGCATTGGATGTTAGAGGACCAGTGCTTTGTATCAGTTTCAGAAGCAGAGTTGGACTAGGTATGGTCCGTATGTGTAGGAATCACCGTTCTTTTGTTCTCAGCAAACTCACGTTTCCTGCTGTCTTAGAGACTCTAGAAAGCAAGATCGTGCTTCTTGTTCTAAAGCACAGTGTGATCAATGGATGAGAACACTGCTGTGTGTTTCACTTCAGGAATGGAGTTAAATCCCAGGCTCTGAGTCGTCCTACAAGCAAGACTTCGTTTCAGGTAAGGGCAGTCAGTTTTCTGCTCAAATGAACTACATCGTTCACAAAGCTCACACGTTTCTCATCTTAACTGACAAGCATTGGATGTTATTGGACCAGTGCTTTGTATCAGTTTCAGAAGAAGAGTTGGACTAGATAGGGTCCATATGTGTATGAAACACCGTTCTTTTGTTCTGAGCACACTCATGTTTCCTGCTGTCTTAGAGAATCTAGAAAGCAAGAGCGTGCATCTCACTCTACAGCACAGTGTGATCCATGCATGAGAACTATGCTGTGTGTTTCCTTCAGAAATGGAGTTAAATCCCAGGCTCTGTGTATTACTACAGGCAAGACGACGTTTCAGTTAAGGCTGTCACTTTTCAGCTCAAACGAACTACATCGTTCACTGAGCACACAAGTTTCTCATCTTAACAGAAAAGCATTGGATGTTAGAGGACCAGTGCTTTTGTATCAGTTTCAGAAGCAGAGTTGGACTATATAATGTCCCTATGTGTAGGAAACACAGTTCTTTTGTTCTCAGCACACTCACGTTTCCTGCTGTCTTAGAGACTCTAGAAAGCAAGAGCGTGCTTCTCGCTCTAAAGCAGAATGGGATCCTTGGATGAGAACTATGCTGTGTGTTTCCCTTCAGAAATGGAGTTTAATCCCAGGCTCTGTGTTTTTCCTACAGGCAAGACTTCGTTTCAGGTAAGGGCAGTCACTTTTCTGCTCAAACGAACTACATCGTTCACGAAGCTCACACGTTTCTCATCTTAACTGACAAGCATTGGATGTTAGAGGACCAGTGCTTTGTATCAGTTTCAGAAGCAGATTTGGACTACATATGGTCCATATATGTAGGAAACACCGTTCTTTTGTTCTGGGCACACTCAGATTTCCTGCTGTATTAGAGAATCTAGAAAGCAAGAGTGTGCTTCTCGCTCTAAAGCAGAATGTGATGCATGGATGAGAACTATGCTGTGTGTTTCCCTTCAGAAATGGACTTAAATCCCAGGCTCTGTGTCTTACTACAAGCAACACTTCATTTCAGGTAAGGGCAGTCACTTTTCAGTTCAATGGAACTACATCATTCACAAAGCTCACACGATTCTCATCTTAACTGACAAGCATTGGATGTTAGAGGACCAGTGCTTTGTATCAGTTTAAGAAGCAGAGTTGGACTAGATATGGTCCGTATGTGTAGGAAACACTGTTCTTTTGTTCTCAGCACTCTCATGTTTCCTGATGTCTTAGAGACTCTAGAAAGCAAGAGCGTGCTTCTTGTTCTAAAGCAGAGTGTGATCAATGGATGATTACACTGCTGTGTGTTTTACCTCAGAAATGTAGTTAAATCCCAGGCTCTGAGTCTTCCTACAAGCAAGACTTCGTTTCAGGTAAGGGCAGTCACTTTTCTGCTCAAACGAACTACATCATTCACGAAGCTCACACGTTTCTCATCTTAACTGACAAGCATTGGATGTTAGAGGGTCAGTGCTTTGTATCAGTTTCAGAAGCAGATTTGGACTTCATACGGTCCATATGTGTAGGAAACACCGTTCTTTTGTTCTGGGCACACTCAGATTTCCTGCTGTATTAGAGACTCTAGAAAGCAAGAGTGTGCTTCTCGCTCTAAAGCAGAGTGTGATCCATGGATGAAAACTATGCTGTGTGTTTTCCTTCACAAAAGGAGTTAAATCCCAGTCTCTATGTCTTCCTACAAGCAAGACTTCATTTCAGGTAAGGGCAGTCACTTTTCAGCTCAAACGAACTACATCGTTCACGAAGCTCACACGTTTCTCATTTTAACACACAAGCATTGGATTTTAGAGGACCAGTGCTTTGTATCAGTTTCAGAAGCAGAGTTGGACTATATAATGTCCGTATGTGTAGGAAACACCGTTCTTTTGTTCTCAGCACACTCACGTTTCCTGCTGTCTTAGAGACTCTAGAAAGCAAGAGCGTGCTTCTTATTCTAAAGCAGAGTGTGATCAATGGATGATTACACTGCTGTGTGTTTTACTTCAGAAATGGAGTTAAATCCCAGGCTCTGAGCCTTCCTACAAGCAAGACTTCAATTCAGGTAAGGGCAGTCACTTTTCTGCTCAAACGAATTACATCGTTCATGAAGCTCACACGTTTCTCATCTTAACTGACAAGCATTGGATGTTAGAGGACCAGTGCTTTGTATGAGTTTCAGAAGCAGATTTGGACTACACATGGTCCATATGTGTAGGAAACACCGTTCTTTTGTTCTGGGCACACTCAGATTTCCTGCTGTATTAGAGAATCTAGAAAGCAAGAGTGTGCTTCTCGCTCTAAAGCAGGGTGTGATCCATGGATGAGAACTATGCTGTGTGTTACCCTTCAGTAATGGACTTAAATCCCAGGCTCTGTGCCTTACTACAAGCAAGACTTCGTTTCAGGTAAGGGCAGTCACTTTTCAGTTCAAAGGAACTACATCATTCACAAAGCTCACACGTTTCTCCTCTTAACTGACAAGCATTGGATGTTAGAGGACCAGTGCTTTGTATCAGTTTAAGAAGCAGAGTTGGACTAGATATGGTCCGTATGTGTAGGAAACACTGTTCTTTTGTTCTCAGCACTCTCATGTTTCCTGATGTCTTAGAGACTCTAGAAAGCAAGATCGTGCTTCTTGTTCTAAAGCACAGTGTGATCAATGGATGATTACACTGCTGTGTGTTTTACCTCAGAAATGTAGTTAAATCCCAGGCTCTGAGTCTTCCTACAAGCAAGACTTCGTTTCAGGTAAGGGCAGTCACTTTTCTGCTCAAACGAACTACATCATTCACGAAGCTCACACGTTTCTCATCTTAACTGACAAGCATTGGATGTTAGAGGGTCAGTGCTTTGTATCAGTTTCAGAAGCAGATTTGGACTACATACGGTCCATATGTGTAGGAAACACCGTTCTTTTGTTCTGGGCACACTCAGATTTCCTGCTGTATTAGAGATTCTAGAAAGCAAGTGTGTGCTTCTCGCTCTAAAGAAGAGTGTGATCCATGGATGAAAACTATGCTGTGTGTTTCCCTTCAGAAAAGGAGTTAAATCCCAGGCTCTATGTCTTCCTACAAGCAAGACTTCATTTCAGGTAAGGGCAATCACTTTTCAGCTCAAACGAACTACAACGTTCACGAAGCTCACACGTTTCTCATCTTAACACACAAGCATTGGATTTTAGAGGACCAGTGCTTTGTATCAGTTTCAGAAGCAGAGTTGGACTATATAATGTCCTTATGTGTAGGAAACACCGTTCTTTTGTTCTCAGCACACTCACGTTTCCTGCTGTCTTAGAGACTCTAGAAAGCAAGAGCGTGCTTCTTATTCTAAAGCAGAGTGTGATCAATGGATGATTACACTGCTGTGTGTTTTACTTCAGAAATGGAGTTAAATCCCAGGCTCTGAGCCTTCCTACAAGCAAGACTTCAATTCAGGTAAGGGCAGTCACTTTTCTGCTCAAACGAATTACATCGTTCACGAAGCTCACACGTTTCTCATCTTAACTGACAAGCATTGGATGTTAGAGGACCAGTGCTTTGTATGAGTTTCAGAAGCAGATTTGGACTACACATGGTCCATATGTGTAGGAAACACCGTTCTTTTGTTCTGGGCACACTCAGATTTCCTGCTGTATTAGAGAATCTAGAAAGCAAGAGTGTGCTTCTGGCTCTAAAGCAGAGTGTGATCCATGGATGAGAACTATGCTGTGTGTTACCCTTCAGTAATGGACTTAAATCCCAGGCTCTGTGCCTTACTACAAGCAAGACTTCGTTTCAGGTAAGGGTAGTCACTTTTCAGTTCAAAGGAACTACATCATTCACAAAGCTCACACGTTTCTCCTCTTAACTGACAAGCATTGGATGTTAGAGGACCAGTGCTTTGTATCAGTTTCAGAAGCAGAGTTGGACTAGGTATGGTCCGTATGTGTAGGAATCACCGTTCTTTTGTTCTCAGCAAACTCACGTTTCCTGCTGTCTTAGAGACTCTAGAAAGCAAGATCGTGCTTCTTGTTCTAAAGCACAGTGTGATCAATGGATGAGAACACTGCTGTGTGTTTCACTTCAGGAATGGAGTTAAATCCCAGGCTCTGAGTCGTCCTACAAGCAAGACTTCGTTTCAGGTAAGGGCAGTCACTTTTCAGTTCAAAGGAACTACATCATTCACAAAGCTCACACGTTTCTCCTCTTAACTGACAAGCATTGGATGTTAGAGGATCAGTGCCTTGTATCAGTTTCAGAAGCAGATTTGGACTAGATATGGTCCGTATGTGTAGGAAACACCGTTCTTTTGTTCTCAGCACACTCAAGTTTCCTGCTTTCTTAGAGACTTTAGAAAGAAAGAGCGTGCTTCTCACTCTAAAGCAGAATGTGATCCATGGATGAGAACTATGCTGTGTGTTTCCCTTCAGAAAAGGAGTTAAATCCCAGGCTCTCTGTCTTCCTACAAGCAAGACTTCGTTTCAGGTAAGGGCAGTCACTTTTCAGCTCAAACGAACTACATCGTTCACGAAGCTCACACGTTTCTCATCTTAACTGACAAGCATTGGATGTTAGGGGGTCAGTACTTTGTATCAGTTTCAGAAGCAGATGTGGACTACATATGGTCCATATGTGTAGGAAACACCGTTCTTTGTTCTGGGCACACTCAGATTTCCTGCTGTATTAGAGAATCTAGAAAGCAAGAGTGTGCTTCTGGCTCTAAAGCAGAGTGTGATCCATGCATGAGAACTATGCTGTGTGTTTCCCTTCAGTAATGGACTTAAATCCCAGGCTCTGTGCCTTACTACAAGCAAGACTTCGTTTCAGGTAAGGGCAGTCACTTTTCAGTTCAAAGGAACTACATCATTCACAAAGCTCACACGATTCTCATCTTAACTGACAAGCATTGGATGTTAGAGGACCAGTGCTTTGTATCAGTTTAAGAAGCAGAGTTGGACTAGATATGGTCCGTATTTGTAGGAAACACCGTTCTTTTGTTCTCAGCACTCTCATGTTTCCTGATGTCTTAGAGACTCTAGAAAGCAAGAGCGTGCTTCTTGTTCTAAAGCAGAGTGTGATCAATGGATGATTACACTGCTCTGTGTTTTACCTCAGAAATGTAGTTAAATCCCAGGCTCTGAGTCTTCCTACAAGCAAGACTTCGTTTCAGGTAAGGGCAGTCACTTTTCTGCTCAAACGAACTACATCATTCACGAAGCTCACACGTTTCTCATCTTAACTGACAAGCTTTGGATGTTAGAGGGTCAGTGCTTTGTATCAGTTTCAGAAGCAGATTTGGACTACATACGGTCCATATGTGTAGGAAACACCGTTCTTTTGTTCTGGGCACACTCAGATTTCCTGCTGTATTAGAGACTCTAGAAAGCAAGTGTGTGCTTCTCGCTCTAAAGAAGAGTGTGATCCATGGATGAAAACTATGCTGTGTGTTTCCCTTCAGAAAAGGAGTTAAATCCCAGGCTCTATGTCTTCCTACAAGCAAGACTTCATTTCAGGTAAGGGCAGTCACTTTTCAGCTCAAACGAACTACAACGTTCACGAAGCTCACACGTTTCTCATCTTAACACACAAGCATTGGATTTTAGAGGACCAGTGCTTTGTATCAGTTTCAGAAGCAGAGTTGGACTATATAATGTCCGTATGTGTAGGAAACACCGTTCTTTTGTTCTCAGCACACTCACGTTTCCTGCTGTCTTAGAGACTCTAGAAAGCAAGAGCGTGCTTCTTATTCTAAAGCAGAGTGTGATCAATGGATGATTACACTGCTGTGTGTTTTACTTCAGAAATGGAGTTAAATCCCAGGCTCTGAGCCTTCCTACATGCAAGACTTCAATTCAGGTAAGGGCAGTCACTTTTCTGCTCAAACGAATTACATCGTTCACGAAGCTCACACGTTTCTCATCTTAACTGACAAGCATTGGATGTTAGAGGACCAGTGCTTTGTATGAGTTTCAGAAGCAGATTTGGACTACACATGGTCCATATGTGTAAGGAACACCGTTCTTTTGTTCTGGGCACACTCAGATTTCCTGCTGTATTAGAGAATCTAGAAAGCAAGAGTGTGCTTCTGGCTCTAAAGCAGAGTGTGATCCATGGATGAGAACTATGCTGTGTGTTACCCTTCAGTAATGGACTTAAATCCCAGGCTCTGTGCCTTACTACAAGCAAGACTTCGTTTCAGGTAAGGGTAGTCACTTTTCAGTTCAAAGGAACTACATCATTCACAAAGCTCACACGTTTCTCCTCTTAACTGACAAGCATTGGATGTTAGAGGACCAGTGCTTTGTATCAGTTTCAGAAGCAGAGTTGGACTAGGTATGGTCCGTATGTGTAGGAATCACCGTTCTTTTGTTCTCAGCAAACTCACGTTTCCTGCTGTCTTAGAGACTCTAGAAAGCAAGATCGTGCTTCTTGTTCTAAAGCACAGTGTGATCAATGGATGAGAACACTGCTGTGTGTTTCACTTCAGGAATGGAGTTAAATCCCAGGCTCTGTGTCGTCCTACAAGCAAGACTTCGTTTCAGGTAAGGGCAGTCAGTTTTCTGCTCAAATGAACTACATCGTTCACAAAGCTCACACGTTTCTCATCTTAACTGACAAGCATTGGATGTTATTGGACCAGTGCTTTGTATCAGTTTCAGAAGAAGAGTTGGACTAGATAGGGTCCATATGTGTATGAAACACCGTTCTTTTGTTCTGAGCACACTCATGTTTCCTGCTGTCTTAGAGAATCTAGAAAGCAAGAGCGTGCATCTCACTCTACAGCACAGTGTGATCCATGGATGAGAACTATGCTGTGTGTTTCCTTCAGAAATGGAGTTAAATCCCAGGCTCTGTGTATTACTACAGGCAAGACGACGTTTCAGTTAAGGGCTGTCACTTTTCAGCTCAAACGAACTACATCGTTCACTGAGCACACAAGTTTCTCATCTTAACAGAAAAGCATTGGATGTTAGAGGACCAGTGCTTTGTATCAGTTTCAGAAGCAGAGTTGGACTATATAATGTCCCTATGTGTAGGAAACACAGTTCTTTTGTTCTCAGCACACTCACGTTTCCTGCTGTCTTAGAGACTCTAGAAAGCAAGAGCGTGCTTCTCGCTCCAAAGCAGAGTGGGATCCTTGGATGAGAACTATGCTGTGTGTTTCCCTTCAGAAATGGAGTTTAATCCCAGGCTCTGTGTTTTCCTACAGGCAAGACTTCGTTTCAGGTAAGGGCAGTCACTTTTCTGCTCAAACGAACTACATCGTTCACGAAGCTCACACGTTTCTCATCTTAACTGACAAGCATTGGATGTTAGAGGACCAGTGCTTTGTATCAGTTTCAGAAGCAGATTTGGACTACATATGGTCCATATATGTAGGAAACACCGTTCTTTTGTTCTGGGCACACTCAGATTTCCTGCTGTATTAGAGAATCTAGAAAGCAAGAGTGTGCTTCTCGCTCTAAAGCAGAATGTGATGCATGGATGAGAACTATGCTGTGTGTTTCCCTTCAGAAATGGACTTAAATCCCAGGCTCTGTGTCTTACTACAAGCAACACTTCATTTCAGGTAAGGGCAGTCACTTTTCAGTTCAATGGAACTACATCATTCACAAAGCTCACACGTTTCTCATCTTAACTGACAAGCATTGGATGTTAGAGGGTCAGTGCTTTGTATCAGTTTCAGAAGCAGATTTGGACTACATACGGTCCATATGTGTAGGAAACACCGTTCTTTTGTTCTGGGCACACTCAGATTTCCTGCTGTATTAGAGACTCTAGAAAGCAAGAGTGTGGTTCTCGCTCTAAAGCAGAGTGTGATCCATGGATGAAAACTATGCTGTGTGGTTCCCTTCAGAAAAGGAGTTAAATCCCAGGCTCTATGTCTTCCTACAAGCAAGACTTCATTTCAGGTAATGGCAGTCACTTTTCAGCTCAAACGAACTACATCGTTCACGAAGTTCACACGTTTCTCATCTTAACACACAAGCATTGGATTTTAGAGGACCAGTGCTTTGTATCAGTTTCAGAAGCAGAGTTGGAATAGATAAGGTCCGATTGTGTAGGAAACACCGTTCTTTTGTTCTCAGCAAACTCACGTTTCCTGCTGTCTTAGAGACTCTAGAAAGCAAGAGCGTGCTTCTTGTTCTAAAGCAGAGTGTGATCAATGGATGATTACACTGCTGTGTGTTTTACCTCAGAAATGTAGTTAAATCCCTGGCTCTGAGTCTTCCTACAAGCAAGACTTCGTTTCAATTAAGGGCAGTCACTTTTCTGCTCAAACGAACTACATCATTCACGAAGCTCACATGTTTCTCATCTTAACTGACAAGCATTGGATGTTAGAGGGTCAGTGTTTTGTATCAGTTTCAGAAGCAGATTTGGACTACATACGGTCCATATGTGTAGGAAACACCGTTCTTTTGTTCTGGGCACACTCAGATTTCCTGCTGTATTAGAGAATCTAGAAAGCAAGAGTGTGCTTCTCCCTCTAAAGCAGAGTGTGATCCATGGATGAGAACTATGCTGTGTGTTTCCCTTCAGAAATGGAGTTAAATCCCATGCTCTGAGTCTTACTACAAGCAAGACTTCATTTCAGGTAAGGGCAGTCACTTTTCAGTTCCAAGGAACTACATCATTCACAAAGCTCACACGATTCTCATCTTAACTGACAAGCATTGGATGTTAGAGGCCCAGTGCTTTGTTTCAGTTTCAGAAGCAGAGTTGGACTAGATATGGTCTGTATGTGTAGGAAACACCGTTCTTTTGTTCTGAGCACACTCACGTTTCCTGCTGTCTTAGAGACTTTAGAAAGCAAGAGCGTGCTTCTCGCTCTAAAGCAGAGTGTCATCCATGGATGAAAACTATGCTGTGTGTTTCCCTTCAGAAAAGGAGTTAAATCCCAGGCTCTATGTCTTCCTACATGCAAGACTTCATTTCAGGTAAGGGCAGTCACTTTTCAGCTCAAACGAACTACATCGTTCACGAAGCTCACACGTTTCTCATCTTAACACACAAGCATTGGATTTTAGAGGACCAGTGCTTTGTATCAGTTTCAGAAGCAGAGTTGGACTATATAATGTCCATATGTGTAGGAAACACCGTTCTTTTGTACTGGGCACACTCAGATTTCCTGCTGTATTAGAGAATCTAGAAAGCAAGAGTGTGCTTCTGGCTCTAAAGCAGAGTGTGATCCATGCATGAGAACTATGCTGTGTGTTTCCCTTCAGTAATGGACTTAAATCACAGGCTCTGTGCCTTACTACAAGCAAGACTTCGTTTCAGGTAAGGGCAGTCACTTTTCAGGTCAAAGGAACTACATCATTCACAAAGCTCACACGTTTCTCCTCTTAACTGACAAGCATTGGATGTTAGAGGACCAGTGCTTTGTATCAGTTTCAGAAGCAGAGTTGGACTAGATATGGTCCATATTTGTAGGAATCACCGTTCTTTTGTTCTCAGCACACTCAGGTTTCCTGCTGTCTTAGAGAATCTAGAAAGCAAGAGTGTGCTTCTGGCTCTAAAGCAGAGTGTGATCCATGGATGAGAACTCTGCTGTGTGTTTCCCTTCAGAAATGGAGTTAAATCCCAGGCTCTGTGTCTTCCTACAAGCAAGACTTCGTTTCAGGTAAGGGCAGTCACTTTTCTGCTCAAACGAACTACATCGTTCACGAAGCTCACACGTTTCTCATCTTAACTGACAAGCATTGGATGTTAGAGGGTCAGTGCTTTGTATCAGTTTCAAAAGAAGAGTTGGACTAGATAGGGTCCGTATGTTTAGGAAACACTGTTCTTTTGTTCTGAGCACACTCACGTTTCCTGCTGTCTTAGAGAATCTAGAAAGCAAGAATGTGCTTCTCGCTCTACAGCACAGTGTGATCCATGGATGAGAACTATGCTGTGTGTTTCCTTCAGAAATGGTTTTAAATCCCAGGCTCTGTGTATTACTACAAGCAAGACGTCGTTTCAGTTTAGGGCAGTCACTTTTCAGCTCAAACGAACTACATCGTTCACGACGCTCACACGTTTCTCATCTTAACTGACAAGCTTTGGATGTTAGGGTGTCAGTGCTTTGTATCAGTTTCAGAAGCAGATTTGGACTACATATGGTCCATATGTGTAGGAAACACCGTTCTTTTGTTCTTGGCACACTCAGATTTCCTGCTGTATTACAGACTCTAGAAAGCAAGACTGTGCTTCTCGCTCTAAAGCAGAGTGTGATCCATGGATGAGAACTATGCTGTGTGTTTCCCTTCAGTAATGGACTTAAATCCCAGGCTCTGTGTCTTACTACAACCAAGACTTCGTTTCAGGTAAGGGCAGTCACTTTTGAGGTCAAAGGAACTACATCATTCACAACGCTCACACGTTTCTCCTCTTAACTGACAAGCATTGGATGTTAGAGGACCAATGCTTTGTATCAGTTTCAGAAGCAGAGTTGGACTAGATATGGTCCATATGTGTAGGAATCACCGTTCTTTTGTTCTCAGCAAACTCACGTTTCCTGCTGTCTTAGAGACTCTAGAAAGCAAGATCGTGCTTCTTGTTCTAAAGCACAGTGTGATCAATGGATGAGAACACTCCTGTGTGTTTCACTTCAGGAATGGAGTTAAATCCCAGGCTCTGAGTCTTCCTACAAGCAAGACTTCTTTTCAGGTAAGGGCAGTCACTTTTCTGCTCAAACGAACTACATCGTTCACGAAGCTCACACGTTTCTCATCTTAACTAACAAGCATTGGATGTTAGAGGACCAGTGCTTTGTATCAGTTTCAGAAGCAGATTTGGACTACACATGGTCCATATGTGTAGGAAACACCGTTCTTTTGTTCTGGGCACGCTCATATTTCCTGCTGTATTAGAGAATCTAGAAAGCAAGAGTGTGCTTCTGGCTCTAAAGCAGAGTGTGATCCATGCATGAGAACTATGCTGTGTGTTTCCCTTCAGTAATGGACTTAAATCCCAGGCTCTGTGCCTTATTACAAGCAAGACTTCGTTTCAGGTAAGGGCAGTCACTTTTCAGGTCAAAGGAACTACATCATTCACAAAGCTCACACGTTTCTCCCCTTAACTGACAAGCATTGGATGTTAGAGGACCAGTGCTTTGTATCAGTTTCAGAAGCAGAGTTGGACTAGATATGGTCCGTATGTGTAGGAATCACCGTTCTTTGTTCTCAGAAAACTCACGTTTCCTGCTGTATTAGAGACTCTAGAAAGCAAGATCGTGCTTCTTGTTCTAAAGCACAGTGTGATCAATGGATGAGAACACTGTTGTGTGTTTCACTTCAGGAATGGAGTTAAATCCCAGGCTCTGAGTCGTCCTACAAGCAAGACTTCATTTCAGGTAAGGGCAGTCAGTTTTCTGCTCAAATGAACTACATCGTTCACAAAGCTCACACGTTTCTCATCTTAACTGACAAGCATTGGATGTTATTGGACCAGTGCTTTGTATCAGTTTCAGAAGAAGAGTTGGACTAGATAGGGTCCATATGTGTATGAAACACCGTTCTTTTGTTCTGAGCACACTCATGTTTCCTGCTGTCTTAGAGAATCTAGAAAGCAAGAGCGTGCATCTCACTCTACAGCACAGTGTGATCCATGGATGAGAACTATGCTGTGTGATTCCTTCAGAAATGGAGTTAAATCCCAGGCTCTTTGTTTTCCTACAGGCAAGACTTCGTTTCAGGTAAGGGCAGTCACTTTTCAGCTCAAAAGAACTACATCGTTCACTGAGCACACAAGTTTCTCATCTTAACAGACAAGCATTGGATGTTAGAGGACCAGTGCTTTGTATCAGTTTCAGTAGCAGAGTTGGACTATATAATGTCCCTATGTGTAGGAAACACCGTTCTTTTGTTCTCAGCACACTCAGGTTTCCTGCTGTCTTAGAGAATCTAGAAAGCAAGAGCGTGCTTCTTGTTCTAAAGCATAGTGTGATCCATGGATGAGAACTCTGCTGTGTGTTTCCCTTCAGAAATTGAGTTAAATCCCAGGCTCTGTGTCTTCCTACAAGCAAGACTTCGTTTCAGGTAAGGGCAGTCACTTTTCTGCTCAAACGAACTACATCGTTCACGAAGCTCACACGTTTCTCATCTTAACTGACAAGCATTGGATGTTAGAGGGTCAGTGCTTTGTATCAGTTTCAAAAGAAGAGTTGGACTATATAATGTCCCTATGTGTAGGAAACACCGTTCTTTTGTTCTGAGCACACTCACGTTTCCTGCTGTCTTAGAGAATCTAGAAAGCAAGAGTGTGCTTCTCGCTCTACAGCACAGTGTGATCCATGGATGAGAACTATGCTGTGTGTTTCCTTCAGAAATGCAGTTAAATCCCAGGCTCTGTGTATTACTACAAGCAAGACGTCGTTTCAGTTAAGGGCAGTCACTTTTCAGCTCAAACGAACTACATCGTTCACTGAGCTCACAAGTTTCTCATCTTAACAGACAAGCATTGGATGTTAGAGGACCAGTGCTTTGTATCAGTTTCAGAAGCAGAGTTGGACTATATAATATCCCTATGTGTAGGAAACACAGTTCTTTTGTTCTCAGCACACTCACGTTTCCTGCTGTGTTAGAGACTCTAGAAAGCAAGAGCGTGCTTCTCGCTCTAAAGAAGAGTGTGATCCTTGGATGAGAACTATGCTGTGTGTTTCCCTTCAGAAAAGGAGTTAAATCCCAGGCTCTATGTCTTCCTACAAGCAAGACTTCATTTCAGGTAAGGGCAGTCACTTTTCAGCTCAAACGAACTACAACGTTCACGAAGCTCACACGTTTCTCATCTTAACACACAAGCATTGGATTTTAGAGGACCAGTGCTTTGTATCAGTTTCAGAAGCAGAGTTGGACTATATAATGTCCTTATGTGTAGGAAACACCGTTCTTTTGTTCTCAGCACACTCACGTTTCCTGCTGTCTTAGAGACTCTAGAAAGCAAGAGCGTGCTTCTTATTCTAAAGCAGAGTGTGATCAATGGATGATTACACTGCTGTGTGTTTTACTTCAGAAATGGAGTTAAATCCCAGGCTCTGAGCCTTCCTACAAGCAAGACTTCAATTCAGGTAAGGGCAGTCACTTTTCTGCTCAAACGAATTACATCGTTCACGAAGCTCACACGTTTCTCATCTTAACTGACAAGCATTGGATGTTAGAGGACCAGTGCTTTGTATGAGTTTCAGAAGCAGATTTGGACTACACATGGTCCATATGTGTAGGAAACACCGTTCTTTTGTTCTGGGCACACTCAGATTTCCTGCTGTATTAGAGAATCTAGAAAGCAAGAGTGTGCTTCTGGCTCTAAAGCAGAGTGTGATCCATGGATGAGAACTATGCTGTGTGTTACCCTTCAGTAATGGACTTAAATCCCAGGCTCTGTGCCTTACTACAAGCAAGACTTCGTTTCAGGTAAGGGTAGTCACTTTTCATTTCAAAGGAACTACATCATTCACAAAGCTCACACGTTTCTCCTCTTAACTGACAAGCATTGGATGTTAGAGGACCAGTGCTTTGTATCAGTTTCAGAAGCAGAGTTGGACTAGGTATGGTCCGTATGTGTAGGAATCACCGTTCTTTTGTTCTCAGCAAACTCACGTTTCCTGCTGTCTTAGAGACTCTAGAAAGCAAGATCGTGCTTCTTGTTCTAAAGCACAGTGTGATCAATGGATGAGAACACTGCTGTGTGTTTCACTTCAGGAATGGAGTTAAATCCCAGGCTCTGAGTCGTCCTACAAGCAAGACTTCGTTTCAGGTAAGGGCAGTCAGTTTTCTGCTCAAATGAACTACGTCGTTCACAAAGCTCACACGTTTCTCATCTTAACTAACAAGCATTGGATGTTAGAGGACCAGTGCTTTGTATCAGTTTCAGAAGCAGATTTGGACTACACATGGTCCATATGTGTAGGAAACACCGTTCTTTTGTTCTGGGCACGCTCAGATTTCCTGCTGTATTAGAGAATCTAGAAAGCAAGAGTGTGCTTCTGGCTCTAAAGCAGAGTGTGATCCATGCATGAGAACTATGCTGTGTGTTTCCCTTCAGTAATGGACTTAAATCCCAGGCTCTGTGCCTTATTACAAGCAAGACTTCGTTTCAGGTAAGGGCAGTCACTTTTCAGGTCAAAGGAACTACATCATTCACAAAGCTCACACGTTTCTCCCCTTAACTGACAAGCATTGGATGTTAGAGGACCAGTGCTTTGTATCAGTTTCAGAAGCAGAGTTGGACTAGATATGGTCCGTATGTGTAGGAATCACCGTTCTTTTGTTCTCAGAAAACTCACGTTTCCTGCTGTATTAGAGACTCTAGAAAGCAAGATCGTGCTTCTTGTTCTAAAGCACAGTGTGATCAATGGATGAGAACACTGCTGTGTGTTTCACTTCAGGAATGGAGTTAAATCCCAGGCTCTGAGTCGTCCTACAAGCAAGACTTCATTTCAGGTAAGGGCAGTCAGTTTTCTGCTCAAATGAACTACATCGTTCACAAAGCTCACACGTTTCTCATCTTAACTGACAAGCATTGGATGTTATTGGACCAGTGCTTTGTATCAGTTTCAGAAGAAGAGTTGGACTAGATAGGGTCCATATGTGTATGAAACACCGTTCTTTTGTTCTGAGCACACTCATGTTTCCTGCTGTCTTAGAGAATCTAGAAAGCAAGAGCGTGCATCTCACTCTACAGCACAGTGTGATCCATGGATGAGAACTATGCTGTGTGTTTCCTTCAGAAATGGAGTTAAATCCCAGGCTCTTTGTTTTCCTACAGGCAAGACTTCGTTTCAGGTAAGGGCAGTCACTTTTCAGCTCAAAAGAACTACATCGTTCACTGAGCACACAAGTTTCTCATCTTAACAGACAAGCATTGGATGTTAGAGGACCAGTGCTTTGTATCAGTTTCAGTAGCAGAGTTGGACTATATAATGTCCCTATGTGTAGGAAACACCGTTCTTTTGTTCTCAGCACACTCAGGTTTCCTGCTGTCTTAGAGAATCTAGAAAGCAAGAGCGTGCTTCTTGTTCTAAAGCATAGTGTGATCCATGGATGAGAACTCTGCTGTGTGTTTCCCTTCAGAAATGGAGTTAAATCCCAGGCTCTGTGTCTTCCTACAAGCAAGACTTCGTTTCAGGTAAGGGCAGTCACTTTTCTACTCAAACGAAATACATCGTTCACGAAGCTCACACGTTTCTCATCTTAACTGACAAGCATTGGATGTTAGAGGGTCAGTGCTTTGTATCAGTTTCAAAAGAAGAGTTGGACTATATAATGTCCCTATGTGTAGGAAACACCGTTCTTTTGTTCTGAGCACACTCACGTTTCCTGCTGTCTTAGAGAATCTAGAAAGCAAGAGTGTGCTTCTCGCTCTACAGCACAGTGTGATCCATGGATGAGAACTATGCTGTGTGTTTCCTTCAGAAATGGAGTTAAATCCCAGGCTCTGTGTATTACTACAAGCAAGACGTCGTTTCAGTTAAGGGCAGTCACTTTTCAGCTCAAACGAACTACATCGTTCACTGAGCTCACAAGTTTCTCATCTTAACAGACAAGCATTGGATGTTAGAGGACCAGTGCTTTGTATCAGTTTCAGAAGCAGAGTTGGACTATATAATATCCCTATGTGTAGGAAACACAGTTCTTTTGTTCTCAGCACACTCACGTTTCCTGCTGTGTTAGAGACTCTAGAAAGCAAGAGCGTGCTTCTCGCTCTAAAGAAGAGTGTGATCCTTGGATGAGAACTATGCTGTGTGTTTCCCTTCAGAAAAGGAGTTAAATCCCAGGCTCTATGTCTTCCTACAAGCAAGACTTCATTTCAGGTAAGGGCACTCACTTTTCAGCTCAAACGAACTACAACGTTCACGAAGCTCACACGTTTCTCATCTTAACACACAAGCATTGGATTTTAGAGGATCAGTGCTTTGTATCAGTTTCAGAAGCAGAGTTGGACTATATAATGTCCTTATGTGTAGGAAACACCGTTCTTTTGTTCTCAGCACACTCACGTTTCCTGCTGTCTTAGAGACTCTAGAAAGCAAGAGCGTGCTTCTTATTCTAAAGCAGAGTGTGATCAATGGATGATTACACTGCTGTGTGTTTTACTTCAGAAATGGAGTTAAATCCCAGGCTCTGAGCCTTCCTACAAGCAAGACTTCAATTCAGGTAAGGGCAGTCACTTTTCTGCTCAAACGAATTACATCGTTCACGAAGCTCACACGTTTCTCATCTTAACTGACAAGCATTGGATGTTAGAGGACCAGTGCTTTGTATGAGTTTCAGAAGCAGATTTGGACTACACATGGTCCATATTTGTAGGAAACACCGTTCTTTTGTTCTGGGCACACTCAGATTTCCTGCTGTATTAGAGAATCTAGAAAGCAAGAGTGTGCTTCTGGCTCTAAAGCAGAGTGTGATCCATGGATGAGAACTATGCTGTGTGTTACCCTTCAGTAATGGACTTAAATCCCAGGCTCTGTGCCTTACTACAAGCAAGACTTCGTTTCAGGTAAGGGTAGTCACTTTTCAGTTCAAAGGAACTACATCATTCACAAAGCTCACACGTTTCTCCTCTTAACTGACAAGCATTGGATGTTAGAGGACCAGTGCTTTGTATCAGTTTCAGAAGCAGAGTTGGACTAGGTATGGTCCGTATGTGTAGGAATCACCGTTCTTTTGTTCTCAGCAAACTCACGTTTCCTGCTGTCTTAGAGACTCTAGAAAGCAAGATCGTGCTTCTTGTTCTAAAGCACAGTGTGATCAATGGATGAGAACACTGCTGTGTGTTTCACTTCAGGAATGGAGTTAAATCCCAGGCTCTGAGTCGTCCTACAAGCAAGACTTCGTTTCAGGTAAGGGCAGTCAGTTTTCTGCTCAAATGAACTACATCGTTCACAAAGCTCACACGTTTCTCATCTTAACTGACAAGCATTGGATGTTATTGGACCAGTGCTTTGTATCAGTTTCAGACGAAGAGTTGGACTAGATAGGGTCCATATGTGTATGAAACACCGTTCTTTTGTTCTGAGCACACTCATGTTTCCTGCTGTCTTAGAGAATCTAGAAAGCAAGAGCGTGCATCTCACTCTACAGCACAGTGTGATCCATGGATGAGAACTATGCTGTGTGTTTCCTTCAGAAATGGAGTTAAATCCCAGGCTCTGTGTATTACTACAGGCAAGACGACGTTTCAGTTAAGGGCTGTCACTTTTCAGCTCAAACGAACTACATCGTTCACTGAGCACACAAGTTTCTCATCTTAACAGAAAAGCATTGGATGTTAGAGGACCAGTGCTTTGTATCAGTTTCAGAAGCAGAGTTGGACTATATAATGTCCCTATGTGTAGGAAACACAGTTCTTTTGTTCTCAGCACACTCACGTTTCCTGCTGTCTTAGAGACTCTAGAAAGCAAGAGCGTGTTTCTCGCTCTAAAGCAGAGTGGGATCCTTGGATGAGAACTATGCTGTGTGTTTCCCTTCAGAAATGGAGTTTAATCCCAGGCTCTGTGTTTTCCTACAGGCAAGACTTCGTTTCAGGTAAGGGCAGTCACTTTTCTGCTCAAACGAACTACATCGTTCAAGAAGCTCACACGTTTCTCATCTTAACTGACAAGCATTGGATGTTAGAGTACCAGTCCTTTGTATCAGTTTAAGAAGCAGAGTTGGACTAGATATGGTCCGTATGTGTAGGAAACACTGTTCTTTTGTTCTCAGCACTCTCATGTTTCCTGATGTCTTAGAGACTCTAGAAAGCAAGAGTGTGCTTCTCGCTCTAAAGCAGAGTGTGATCCATGGATGAGAACTATGCTGTGTGTTACCCTTCAGTAATGGACTTAAATCCCAGGCTCTGTGCCTTACTACAAGCAAGACTTCGTTTCAGGTAAGGGCAGTCACTTTTCAGTTCAAAGGAACTACATCATTCACAAAGCTCACACGTTTCTCCTCTTAACTGACAAGCATTTGATGTTAGAGGACCAGTGCTTTGTATCAGTTTAAGAAGCAGAGTTGGACTAGATATGGTCCGTATGTGTAGGAAACACTGTTCTTTTGTTCTCAGCACTCTCATGTTTCCTGATGTCTTAGAGACTCTAGAAAGCAAGAGCGTGCTTCTTGTTCTAAAGCAGAGTGTGATCAATGGATGATTACACTGCTGTGTGTTTTACCTCAGAAATGTAGTTAAATCCCAGGCTCTGAGTCTTCCTACAAGCAAGACTTCGTTTCAGGTAAGGGCAGTCACTTTTCTGCTCAAACGAACTACATCATTCACGAAGCTCACACGTTTCTCATCTTAACTGACAAGCATTGGATGTTAGAGGGTCAGTGCTTTGTATCAGTTTCAGAAGCAGATTTGGACAACATACGGTCCATATGTGTAGGAAACACCGTTCTTTTGTTCTGGGCACACTCAGATTTCCTGCTGTATTAGAGATTCTAGAAAACAAGTGTGTGCTTCTCGCTCTAAAGAAGAGTGTGATCCATGGATGAAAACTATGCTGTGTGTTTCCCTTCAGAAAAGGAGTTAAATCCCAGGCTCTATGTCTTCCTACAAGCAAGACTTCATTTCAGGTAAGGGCACTCACTTTTCAGCTCAAACGAACTACAACGTTCACGAAGCTCACACGTTTCTCATCTTAACACACAAGCATTGGATTTTAGAGGACCAGTGCTTTGTATCAGTTTCAGAAGCAGAGTTGGACTATATAATGTCCTTATGTGTAGGAAACACCGTTCTTTTGTTCTCAGCACACTCACGTTTCCTGCTGTCTTAGAGACTCTAGAAAGCAAGAGCGTGCTTCTTATTCTAAAGCAGAGTGTGATCAATGAATGATTACACTGCTGTGTGTTTTACTTCAGAAATGGAGTTAAATCCCAGGCTCTGAGCCTTCCTACAAGCAAGACTTCAATTCAGGTAAGGGCAGTCACTTTTCTGCTCAAACGAATTACATCGTTCACGAAGCTCACACGTTTCTCATCTTAACTGACAAGCATTGGATGTTAGAGGATCAGTGCTTTGTATGAGTTTCAGAAGCAGATTTGGACTACACATGGTCCATATGTGTAGGAAACACCGTTCTTTTGTTCTTGGCACACTCAGATTTCCTGCTGTATTACAGACTCTAGAAAGCAAGACTGTGCTTCTCGCTCTAAAGCAGAGTGTGATCCATGGATGAGAACTATGCTGTGTGTTTCCCTTCAGTAATGGACTTAAATCCCAGGCTCTGTGTCTTACTACAACCAAGACTTCGTTTCAGGTAAGAGCAGTCACTTTTGAGGTCAAAGGAACTACATCATTCACAACGCTCACACGTTTCTCCTCTTAACTGACAAGCATTGGATGTTAGAGGACCAATGCTTTGTATCAGTTTCAGAAGCAGAGTTGGACTAGATATGGTCCGTATGTGTAGGAATCACCGTTCTTTTGTTCTCAGCAAACTCACGTTTCCTGCTGTCTTAGAGACTCTAGAAAGCAAGATCGTGCTTCTTGTTCTAAAGCACAGTGTGATCAATGGATGAGAACACTGCTGTGTGTTTCACTTCAGGAATGGAGTTAAATCCCAGGCTCTGAGTCTTCCTACAAGCAAGACTTCTTTTCAGGTAAGGGCAGTCACTTTTCTGCTCAAACGAACTACATAGTTCACGAAGCTCACACGTTTCTCATCTTAACTAACAAGCATTGGATGTTAGAGGACCAGTGATTTGTATCAGTTTCAGAAGCAGATTTGGACTACACATGGTCCATATGTGTAGGAAACACCGTTCTTTTGTTCTGGGCACGCTCAGATTTCCTGCTGTATTAGAGAATCTAGAAAGCAAGAGTGTGCTTCTGGCTCTAAAGCAGAGTGTGATCCATGCATGAGAACTATGCTGTGTGTTTCCCTTCAGTAATGGACTTAAATCCCAGGCTCTGTGCCTTATTACAAGCAAGACTTCGTTTCAGGTAAGGGCAGTCACTTTTCAGGTCAAAGGAACTACATCATTCACAAAGCTCACACGTTTCTCCCCTTAACTGACAAGCATTGGATGTTAGAGGACCAGTGCTTTGTATCAGTTTCAGAAGCAGAGTTGGACTAGATATGGTCCGTATGTGTAGGAATCACCGTTCTTTTGTTCTCAGCAAACTCACGTTTCCTGCTGTATTAGAGACTCTAGAAAGCAAGATCGTGCTTCTTGTTCTAAAGCACAGTGTGATCAATGGATGAGAACACTGCTGTGTGTTTCACTTCAGGAATGGAGTTAAATCCCAGGCTCTGAGTCGTCCTACAAGCAAGACTTCATTTCAGGTAAGGGCAGTCAGTTTTCTGCTCTAATGAACTACATCGTTCACAAAGCTCACACGTTTCTCATCTTAACTGACAAGCATTGGATGTTATAGGACCAGTGCTTTGTATCAGTATCAGAAGAAGAGTTGGACTAGATAGGGTCCATATGTGTATGAAACACCGTTCTTTTGTTCTGATCACACTCATGTTTCCTGCTGTCTTAGAGAATCTAGAAAGCAAGAGCGTGCATCTCACTCTACAGCACAGTGTGATCCATGGATGAGAACTATGCTGTGTGTTTCCTTCAGAAATGGAGTTAAATCCCAGGCTCTGTGTTTTCCTACAGGCAAGACTTCGTTTCAGGTAAGGGCAGTCACTTTTCAGCTCAAAAGAACTACATCGTTCACTGAGCACACAAGTTTCTCATCTTAACAGACAAGCATTGGATGTTAGAGGACCAGTGCTTTGTATCAGTTTCAGTAGCAGAGTTGGACTATATAATGTCCCTATGTGTAGGAAACACCGTTCTTTTGTTCTCAGCACACTCAGGTTTCCTGCTGTCTTAGAGAATCTAGAAAGCAAGAGCGTGCTTCTTGTTCTAAAGCATAGTGTGATCCATGGATGAGAACTCTGCTGTGTGTTTCCCTTCAGAAATGGAGTTAAATCCCAGGCTCTGTGTCTTCCTACAAGCAAGACTTCGTTTCAGGTAAGGGCAGTCACTTTTCTGCTCAAACGAACTACATCGTTCACGAAGCTCACACGTTTCTCATCTTAACTGACAAGCATTGGATGTTAGAGGGTCAGTGCTTTGTATCAGTTTCAAAAGAAGAGTTGGACTATATAATGTCCCTATGTGTAGGAAACACCGTTCTTTTGTTCTGAGCACACTCACGTTTCCTGCTGTCTTAGAGAATCTAGAAAGCAAGAGTGTGCTTCTCGCTCTACAGCACAGTGTGATCCATGGATGAGAACTATGCTGTGTGTTTCCTTCAGAAATGGAGTTAAATCCCAGGCTCTGTGTATTACTACAAGCAAGACGTCGTTTCAGTTAAGGGCAGTCACTTTTCAGCTCAAACGAACTACATCGTTCACTGAGCTCACAAGTTTCTCATCTTAACAGACAAGCATTGGATGTTAGAGGACCAGTGCTTTGTATCAGTTTCAGAAGCAGAGTTGGACTATATAATATCCCTATGTGTAGGAAACACAGTTCTTTTGTTCTCAGCACACTCACGTTTCCCGCTGTGTTAGAGACTCTAGAAAGCAAGAGCGTGCTTCTCGCTCTAAAGAAGAGTGTGATCCTTGGATGAGAACTATGCTGTGTGTTTCCCTTCAGAAATGGAGTTTAATCCCAGGCTCTGTGTCTTCCTACAGGCAAGACTTCGTTTCAGGTAAGGGCAGTCACTTTTCAGCTCAAACGAACTACAGCGTTCACGAAGCTCACAAGTTTCTCATCTTAACTGACAAGCATTGGATGTTAGGGGGTCAGTACTTTGTATCAGTTTCAGAAGCAGATGTGGACTACATATGGTCCATATGTGTAGGAAACACCGTTCTTTTGTTCTGGCCACACTCAGATTTCCTGCTGTATTAGAGAATCTAGAAAGCAAGAGTGTGCTTCTGGCTCTAAAGCAGAGTGTGATCCATGCATGAGAACTATGCTGTGTGTTTCCCTTCAGTAATGGACTTAAATCCCAGGCTCTGTGCCTTACTACAAGCAAGACTTCGTTTCAGGTAAGGGCAGTCACTTTTCAGTTCAAAGGAACTACATCATTCACAAAGCTCACACGATTCTCATCTTAACTGACAAGCATTGGATGTTAGAGGACCAGTGCTTTGTATCAGTTTAAGAAGCAGAGTTGGACTAGATATGGTCCCTATTTGTAGGAAACACCGTTCTTTTGTTCTCAGCACTCTCATGTTTCCTGATGTCTTAGAGACTCTAGAAAGCAAGAGCGTGCTTCTTGTTCTAAAGCAGAGTGTGATCAATGGATGATTACACTGCTGTGTGTTTTACCTCAGAAATGTAGTTAAATCCCAGGCTCTGAGTCTTCCTACAAGCAAGACTTCCTTTCAGGTAAGGGCAGTCACTTTTCTGCTCAAACGAACTACATCATTCACGAAGCTCACACGTTTCTCATCTTAACTGACAAGCATTGGATGTTAGAGGGTCAGTGCTTTGTATCAGTTTCAGAAGCAGATTTGGACTACATACGGTCCATATGTGTAGGAAACACCGTTCTTTTGTTCTGGGCACACTCAGATTTCCTGCTGTATTAGAGACTCTAGAAAGCAAGTGTGTGCTTCTCGCTCTAAAGAAGAGTGTGATCCATGGATGAAAACTATGCTGTGTGTTTCCCTTCAGAAAAGGAGTTAAATCCCAGGCTCTATGTCTTCCTACAAGCAAGACTTCATTTCAGGTAAGGGCAGTCACTTTTCAGCTCAAAGGAACTACAACGTTCACGAAGCTCACACGTTTCTCATCTTAACACACAAGCATTGGATTTTAGAGGACCAGTGCTTTGTATCAGTTTCAGAAGCAGAGTTGGACTATATAATGTCCTGATGTGTAGGAAACACCGTTCTTTTGTTCTCAGCACACTCACGTTTCCTGCTGTCTTAGAGACTCTAGAAAGCAAGAGCGTGCTTCTTATTCTAAAGCAGAGTGTGATCAATGGATGATTACACTGCTGTGTGTTTTACTTCAGAAATGGAGTTAAATCCCAGGCTCTGAGTCTTCCTACAAGCAAGACTTCGTTTCAGGTAAGGGCAGTCACTTTTCTGCTCAAACGAATTACATCGTTCACGAAGCTCATACGTTTCTCATCTTAACTGACAAGCATTGGATGTTAGAGGACCAGTGCTTTGTATCAGTTTCAGAAGCAGAGTTGGACTAGGTATGGTCCGTATGTGTAGGAATCACCGTTCTTTTGTTCTCAGCAAACTCACGTTTCCTGCTGTCTTAGAGACTCTAGAAAGCAAGATCGTGCTTCTTGTTCTAAAGCACAGTGTGATCAATGGATGAGAACACTGCTGTGTGTTTCACTTCAGGAATGGAGTTAAATCCCAGGCTCTGAGTCGTCCTACAAGCAAGACTTCGTTTCAGGTAAGGGCAGTCAGTTTTCTGCTCAAATGAACTACATCGTTCACAAAGCTCACACGTTTCTCATCTTAACTGACAAGCATTGGATGTTATTGGACCAGTGCTTTGTATCAGTTTCAGAAGAAGAGTTGGACTAGATAGGGTCCATATGTGTATGAAACACCGTTCTTTTGTTCTGAGCACACTCATGTTTCCTGCTGTCTTAGAGAATCTAGAAAGCAAGAGCCTGCATCTCACTCTACAGCACAGTGTGATCCATGGATGAGAACTATGCTGTGTGTTTCCTTCAGAAATGGAGTTAAATCCCAGGCTCTGTGTATTACTACAGGCAAGACGACGTTTCAGTTAAGGGCTGTCACTTTTCAGCTCAAACGAACTACATCGTTCACTGAGCACACAAGTTTCTCATCTTAACAGAAAAGCATTGGATGTTAGAGGACCAGTGCTTTGTATCAGTTTCAGAAGCAGAGTTGGACTATATAATGTCCCTATGTGTAGGAAACACAGTTCTTTTGTTCTCAGCACACTCACGTTTCCTGCTGTCTTAGAGACTCTAGAAAGCAAGAGCGTGCTTCTCGCTCTATAGCAGAGTGGGATCCTTGGATGAGAACTATGCTGTGTGTTTCCCTTCAGAAATGGAGTTTAATCCCAGGCTCTGTGTTTTCCTACAGGCAAGACTTCGTTTCAGGTAAGGGCAGTCACTTTTCTGCTCAAACGAACTACATCGTTCACGAAGCTCACACGTTTCTCATCTTAACTGACAAGCATTGGATGTTAGAGGACCAGTGCTTTGTATCAGTTTCAGAAGCAGATTTGGACTACATATGGTCCATATATGTAGGAAACACCGTTCTTTTGTTCTGGGCACACTCAGATTTCCTGCTGTATTAGAGAATCTAGAAAGCAAGAGTGTGCTTCTCGCTCTAAAGCAGAATGTGATGCATGGATGAGAACTATGCTGTGTGTTTCCCTTCAGAAATGGACTTAAATCCCAGGCTCTGTGTCTTACTACAAGCAACACTTCATTTCAGGTAAGGGCAGTCACTTTTCAGTTCAATGGAACTACATCATTCACAAAGCTCACACGATTCTCATCTTAACTGACAAGCATTGGATGTTAGAGGACCAGTGCTTTGTATCAGTTTAAGAAGCAGAGTTGGACTAGATATGGTCCGTATGTGTAGGAAACACTGTTCTTTTGTTCTCAGCACTCTCATGTTTCCTGATGTCTTAGAGACTCTAGAAAGCAAGAGCGTGCTTCTTGTTCTAAAGCAGAGTGTGATCAATGGATGATTACACTGCTGTGTGTTTTACCTCAGAAATGTAGTTAAATCCCAGGCTCTGAGTCTTCCTACAAGCAAGACTTCGTTTCAGGTAAGGGCAGTCACTTTTCTGCTCAAACGAACTACATCATTCACAAAGCTCACACGTTTCTCATCTTAACTGACAAGCATTGGATGTTAGAGGGTCAGTGCTTTGTATCAGTTTCAGAAGCAGATTTGGACTACATACGGTCCATATGTGTAGGAAACACCGTTCTTTTGTTCTGGGCACACTCAGATTTCCTGCTGTATTAGAGACTCTAGAAAGCAAGAGTGTGCTTCTCGCTCTAAAGCAGAGTGTGATCCATGGATGAAAACTATGCTGTGTGTTTCCCTTCAGAAAAGGAGTTAAATCCCAGGCTCTATGTCTTCCTACAAGCAAGACTTCATTTCAGGTAAGGGCAGTCACTTTTCAGCTCAAACGAACTACATCGTTCACGAAGCTCACACGTTTCTCATCTTAACACACAAACATTGGATTTTAGAGGACCAGTGCTTTGTATCAGTTTCAGAAGCAGAGTTGGACTATATAATGTCCGTATGTGTAGGAAACACCGTTCTTTTGTTCTCAGCACACTCACGTTTCCTGCTGTCTTAGAGACTCTAGAAAGCAAGAGCGTGCTTCTTATTCTAAAGCAGAGTGTGATCAATGGATGATTACACTGCTGTGTGTTTTACTTCAGAAATGGAGTTAAATCCCAGGCTCTGAGCCTTCCTACAAGCAAGACTTCAATTCAGGTAAGGGCAGACACTTTTCTGCTCAAACGAATTACATCGTTCATGAAGCTCACACGTTTCTCATCTTAACTGACAAGCATTGGATGTTAGAGGACCAGTGCTTTGTATGAGTTTCAGAAGCAGATTTGGACTACACATGGTCCATATGTGTAGGAAACACCGTTCTTTTGTTCTGGGCACACTCAGATTTCCTGCTGTATTAGAGAATCTAGAAAGCAAGAGTGTGCTTCTCGCTCTAAAGCAGAGTGTGATCCATGGATGAGAACTATGCTGTGTGTTACCCTTCAGTAATGGACTTAAATCCCAGGCTCTGTGCCCTACTACAAGCAAGACTTCGTTTCAGGTAAGGGCAGTCACTTTTCAGTTCAAAGGAACTACATCATTCACAAAGCTCACACGTTTCTCCTCTTAACTGACAAGCATTTGATGTTAGAGGACCAGTGCTTTGTATCAGTTTAAGAAGCAGAGTTGGACTAGATATGGTCCGTATGTGTAGGAAACACTGTTCTTTTGTTCTCAGCACTCTCATGTTTCCTGATGTCTTAGAGACTCTAGAAAGCAAGAGCGTGCTTCTTGTTCTAAAGCAGAGTGTGATCAATGGATGATTACACTGCTGTGTGTTTTACCTCAGAAATGTAGTTAAATCCCAGGCTCTGAGTCTTCCTACAAGCAAGACTTCGTTTCAGGTAAGGGCAGTCACTTTTCTGCTCAAACGAACTACATCATTCACGAAGCTCACACGTTTCTCATCTTAACTGACAAGCATTGGATGTTAGAGGGTCAGTGCTTTGTATCAGTTTCAGAAGCAGATTTGGACTACATACGGTCCATATGTGTAGGAAACACCGTTCTTTTGTTCTGGGCACACTCAGATTTCCTGCTGTATTAGAGATTCTAGAAAGCAAGTGTGTGCTTCTCGCTCTAAAGAAGAGTGTGATCCATGGATGAAAACTATGCTGTGTGTTTCCCTTCAGAAAAGGAGTTAAATCCCAGGCTCTATGTCTTCCTACAAGCAAGACTTCATTTCAGGTAAGGGCAGTCACTTTTCAGCTCAAACGAACTACAACGTTCACGAAGCTCACACGTTTCTCATCTTAACACACAAGCATTGGATTTTAGAGGACCAGTGCTTTGTATCAGTTTCAGAAGCAGAGTTGGACTATATAATGTCCTTATGTGTAGGAAACACCGTTCTTTTGTTCTCAGCACACTCACGTTTCCTGCTGTCTTAGAGACTCTAGAAAGCAAGAGCGTGCTTCTTATTCTAAAGCAGAGTGTGATCAATGGATGATTACACTGTTGTGTGTTTTACTTCAGAAATGGAGTTAAATCCCAGGCTCTGAGTCTTCCTACAAGCAAGACTTCGTTTCAGGTAAGGGCAGTCACTTTTCTGCTCAAACGAACTACATCATTCACGAAGCTCACACGTTTCTCATCTTAACTGACAAGCATTGGATGTTAGAGGGTCAGTGCTTTGTATGAGTTTCAGAAGCAGATTTGGACTACACATGGTCCATATGTGTAGGAAACACCGTTCTTTTGTTCTGGGCACACTCAGATTTCCTGCTGTATTAGAGAATCTAGAAAGCAAGAGTGTGCTTCTGGCTCTAAAGCAGAGTGTGATCCATGGATGAGAACTATGCTGTGTGTTACCCTTCAGTAATGGACTTAAATCCCAGGCTCTGTGCCTTACTACAAGCAAGACTTCGTTTCAGGTAAGGGCAGTCACTTTTCAGTTCAAAGGAACTACATCATTCACAAAGCTCACACGTTTCTCCTCTTAACTGACAAGCATTTGATGTTAGAGGACCAGTGCTTTGTATCAGTTTAAGAAGCAGAGTTGGACTAGATATGGTCCGTATGTGTAGGAAACACTGTTCTTTTGTTCTCAGCACTCTCATGTTTCCTGATGTCTTAGAGACTCTAGAAAGCAAGAGCGTGCTTCTTGTTCTAAAGCAGAGTGTGATCAATGGATGATTACACTGCTGTGTGTTTTACCTCAGAAATGTAGTTAAATCCCAGGCTCTGAGTCTTCCTACAAGCAAGACTTCGTTTCAGGTAAGGGCAGTCACTTTTCTGCTCAAACGAACTACATCATTCACGAAGCTCACACGTTTCTCATCTTAACTGACAAGCATTGGATGTTAGAGGGTCAGTGCTTTGTATCAGTTTCAGAAGCAGATTTGGACTACATACGGTCCATATGTGTAGGAAACACCGTTCTTTTGTTCTGGGCACACTCAGATTTCCTGCTGTATTAGAGATTCTAGAAAGCAAGTGTGTGCTTCTCGCTCTAAAGAAGAGTGTGATCCATGGATGAAAACTATGCTGTGTGTTTCCCTTCAGAAAAGGAGTTAAATCCCAGGCTCTATGTCTTCCTACAAGCAAGACTTCATTTCAGGTAAGGGCAGTCACTTTTCAGCTCAAACGAACTACAACGTTCACGAAGCTCACAGGTTTCTCATCTTAACACACAAGCATTGGATTTTAGAGGACCAGTGCTTTGTATCAGTTTCAGAAGCAGAGTTGGACTATATAATGTCCTTATGTGTAGGAAACACCATTCTTTTGTTCTCAGCACACTCACGTTTCCTGCTGTCTTAGAGATTCTAGAAAGCAAGAGCGTGCTTCTTATTCTAAAGCAGAGTGTGATCAATGGATGATTACACTGCTGTGTGTTTTACTTCAGAAATGGAGTTAAATCCCAGGCTCTGAGCCTTCCTACAAGCAAGACTTCAATTCAGGTAAGGGCAGTCACTTTTCTGCTCAAACGAATTACATCGTTCACGAAGCTCACACGTTTCTCATCTTAACTGACAAGCATTGGATGTTAGAGGACCAGTGCTTTGTATGAGTTTCAGAAGCAGATTTGGACTACACATGGTCCATATGTGTAGGAAACACCGTTCTTTTGTTCTGGGCACACTCAGATTTCCTGCTGTATTAGAGAATCTAGAAAGCAAGAGTGTGCTTCTGGCTCTAAAGCAGAGTGTGATCCATGGATGAGAACTATGCTGTGTGTTACCCTTCAGTAATGGACTTAAATCCCAGGCTCTGTGCCTTACTACAAGCAAGACTTCGTTTCAGGTAAGGGTAGTCACTTTTCAGTTCAAAGGAACTACATCATTCACAAAGCTCACACGTTTCTCCTCTTAACTGACAAGCATTGGATGTTAGAGGACCAGTGCTTTGTATCAGTTTCAGAAGCAGAGTTGGACTAGGTATGGTCCGTATGTGTAGGAATCACCGTTCTTTTGTTCTCAGCAAACTCACGTTTCCTGCTGTCTTAGAGACTCTAGAAAGCAAGATCGTGCTTCTTATTCTAAAGCACAGTGTGATCAATGGATGAGAACACTGCTGTGTGTTTCACTTCAGGAATGGCGTTAAATCCCAGGCTCTGAGTCGTCCTACAAGCAAGACTTCGTTTCAGGTAAGGGCAGTCAGTTTTCTGCTCAAATGAACTACATCGTTCACAAAGCTCACACGTTTCTCATCTTAACTGACAAGCATTGGATGTTATTGGACCAGTGCTTTGTATCAGTTTCAGAAGAAGAGTTGGACTAGATAGGGTCCATATGTGTATGAAACACCGTTCTTTTGTTCTGAGCACACTCATGTTTCCTGCTGTCTTAGAGAATCTAGAAAGCAAGAGCGTGCATCTCACTCTACAGCACAGTGTGATCCATGGATGAGAACTATGCTGTGTGTTTCCTTCAGAAATGGAGTTAAATCCCAGGCTCTGTGTATTACTACAGGGAAGACGACGTTTCAGTTAAGGGCAGTCACTTTTCAGCTCAAACGAACTACATCGTTCACTGAGCACACAAGTTTCTCATCTTAACAGAAAAGCATTGGATGTTAGAGGACCAGTGCTTTGTATCAGTTTCAGAAGCAGAGTTGGACTATATAATGTCCCTATGTGTAGGAAACACAGTTCTTTTGTTCTCAGCACACTCACGTTTCCTGCTGTCTTAGAGACTCTAGAAAGCAAGAGCGTGCTTCTCGCTCTAAAGCAGAGTGGGATCCTTGGATGAGAACTATGCTGTGTGTTTCCCTTCAGACCTGGAGTTTAATCCCAGGCTCTGTGTTTTCCTACAGGCAAGACTTCGTTTCAGGTAAGGGCAGTCACTTTTCTGCTCAAACGAACTACATCGTTCACGAAGCTCACACGTTTCTCATCTTAACTGACAAGCATTGGATGTTAGAGGACCAGTGCTTTGTATCAGTTTCAGAAGCAGATTTGGACTACATATGGTCCATATATGTAGGAAACACCGTTCTTTTGTTCTGGGCACACTCAGATTTCCTGCTGTATTAGAGAATCTAGAAAGCAAGAGTGTGCTTCTCGCTCTAAAGCAGAATGTGATGCATGGATGAGAACTATGCTGTGTGTTTCCCTTCAGAAATGGACTTAAATCCCAGGCTCTGTGTCTTACTACAAGCAACACTTCATTTCAGGTAAGGGCAGTCACTTTTCAGTTCAATGGAACTACATCATTCACAAAGCTCACACGATTCTCATCTTAACTGACAAGCATTGAATGTTAGAGGACCAGTGCTTTGTATCAGTTTAAGAAGCAGAGTTGGACTAGATATGGTCCGTATGTGTAGGAAACACTGTTCTTTTGTTCTCAGCACTCTCATGTTTCCTGATGTCTTATAGACTCTAGAAAGCAAGAGCGTGCTTCTTGTTCTAAAGCAGAGTGTGATCAATGGATGATTACACTGCTGTGTGTTTTACCTCAGAAATGTAGTTAAATCCCAGGCTCTGAGTCTTCCTACAAGCAAGACTTCGTTTCAGGTAAGGGCAGTCACTTTTCTGCTCAAACGAACTACATCATTCACGAAGCTCACACGTTTCTCATCTTAACTGACAAGCATTGGATGTTAGAGGGTCAGTGCTTTGTATCAGTTTCAGAAGCAGATTTGGACTACATACGGTCCATATGTGTAGGAAACACCGTTCTTTTGTTCTGGGCACACTCAGATTTCCTGCTGTATTAGAGACTCTAGAAAGCAAGAGTGTGCTTCTCGCTCTAAAGCAGAGTGTGATCCATGGATGAAAACTATGCTGTGTGTTTCCCTTCAGAAAAGGAGTTAAATCCCAGGCTCTATGTCTTCCTACAAGCAAGACTTCATTTCAGGTAAGGGCAGTCACTTTTCAGCTCAAAAGAACTACATCGTTCACGAAGCTCACACGTTTCTCATCTTAACACACAAGCATTGGATTTTAGAGGACCAGTGCTTTGTATCAGTTTCAGAAGCAGAGTTGGACTATATAATGTCCGTATGTGTAGGAAACACCGTTCTTTTGTTCTCAGCACACTCACGTTTCCTGCTGTCTTAGAGACTCTAGAAAGCAAGAGCGTGCTTCTTATTCTAAAGCAGAGTGTGATCAATGGATGATTACACTGCTGTGTGTTTTACTTCAGAAATGGAGTTAAATCCCAGGCTCTGAGCCTTCCTACAAGCAAGACTTCAATTCAGGTAAGGGCAGTCACTTTTCTGCTCAAACGAATTACATCGTTCACGAAGCTCACACGTTTCTCATCTTAACTGACAAGCATTGGATGTTAGAGGACCAGTGCTTTGTATGAGTTTCAGAAGCAGATTTGGACTACACATGGTCCATATGTGTAGGAAACACCGTTCTTTTGTTCTTGGCACACTCAGATTTCCTGCTGTATTAGAGAATCTAGAAAGCAAGAGTGTGCTTCTGGCTCTAAAGCAGAGTGTGATCCATGGATGAGAACTATGCTGTGTGTTACCCTTCAGTAATGGACTTAAATCCCAGGCTCTGTGCCTTACTACAAGCAAGACTTCGTTTCAGGTAAGGGTAGTCACTTTTCAGTTCAAAGGAACTACATCATTCACAAAGCTCACACGTTTCTCCTCTTAACTGACAAGCATTGGATGTTAGAGGACCAGTGCTTTGTATCAGTTTCAGAAGCAGAATTGGACTAGGTATGGTCCGTATGTGTAGGAATCACCGTTCTTTTGTTCTCAGCAAACTCACGTTTCCTGCTGTCTTAGAGACTCTAGAAAGCAAGATCGTGCTTCTTGTTCTAAAGCACAGTGTGATCAATGGATGAGAACACTGCTGTGTGTTTCACTTCAGGAATGGAGTTAAATCCCAGGCTCTGAGTCGTCCTACAAGCAAGACTTCGTTTCAGGTAAGGGCAGTCAGTTTTCTGCTCAAATGAACTACATCGTTCACAAAGCTCACACGTTTCTCATCTTAACTGACAAGCATTGGATGTTATTGGACCAGTGCTTTGTATCAGTTTCAGAAGAAGAGTTGGACTAGATAGGGTCCATATGTGTATGAAACACCGTTCTTTTGTTCTGAGCACACTCATGTTTCCTGCTGTCTTAGAGAATCTAGAAAGCAAGAGCGTGCATCTCACTCTACAGCACAGTGTGATCCATGGATGAGAACTATGCTGTGTGTTTCCTTCAGAAATGGAGTTAAATCCCAGGCTCTGTGTATTACTACAGGCAAGACGACGTTTCAGTTAAGGGCTGTCACTTTTCAGCTCAAACGAACTACATCGTTCACTGAGCACACAAGTTTCTCATCTTAACAGAAAAGCATTGGATGTTAGAGGACCAGTGCTTTGTATCAGTTTCAGAAGCAGAGTTGGACTATATAATGTCCCTATGTGTAGGAAACACAGTTCTTTTGTTCTCAGCACACTCACGTTTCCTGCTGTCTTAGAGACTCTAGAAAGCAAGAGCGTGCTTCTCGCTCTAAAGCAGAGTGGGATCCTTGGATGAGAGCTATGCTGTGTGTTTCCCTTCAGAAATGGAGTTTAATCCCAGGCTCTGTGTTTTCCTACAGGCAAGACTTCGTTTCAGGTAAGGGCAGTCACTTTTCTGCTAAAACGAACTACATCGTTCACGAAGCTCACACGTTTCTCGTCTTAACTGACAAGCATTGGATGTTAGAGGACCAGTGCTTTGTATCAGTTTCAGAAGCAGATTTGGACTACATATGGTCCATATATGTAGGAAACACCGTTCTTTTGTTCTGGGCACACTCAGATTTCCTGCTGTATTAGAGAATCTAGAAAGCAAGAGTGTGCTTCTCGCTCTAAAGCAGAATGTGATGCATGGATGAGAACTATGCTGTGTGTTTCCCTTCAGAAATGGACTTAAATCCCAGGCTCTGTGTCTTACTACAAGCAACACTTCATTTCAGGTAAGGGCAGTCACTTTTCAGTTCAATGGAACTACATCATTCACAAAGCTCACACGATTCTCATCTTAACTGACAAGCATTGGATGTTAGAGGACCAGTGCTTTGTATCAGTTTAAGAAGCAGAGTTGGACCAGATATGGTCCGTATGTGTAGGAAACACTGTTCTTTTGTTCTCAGCACTCTCATGTTTCCTGATGTCTTAGAGACTCTAGAAAGCAAGAGCGTGCTTCTTGTTCTAAAGCAGAGTGTGATCAATGGATGATTACACTGCTGTGTGTTTTACCTCAGAAATGTAGTTAAATCCCAGGCTCTGAGTCTTCCTACAAGCAAGACTTCGTTTCAGGTAAGGGCAGTCACTTTTCTGCTCAAACGAACTACATCATTCACGAAGCTCACACGTTTCTCATCTTAACTGACAAGCATTGGATGTTAGAGGGTCAGTGCTTTGTATGAGTTTCAGAAGCAGATTTGGACTACACATGGTCCATATGTGTAGGAAACACCGTTCTTTTGTTCTGGGCACACTCAGATTTCCTGCTGTATTAGAGAATCTAGAAAGCAAGAGTGTGCTTCTCGCTCTAAAGCAGAGTGTGATCCATGGATGAGAACTATGCTGTGTGTTACCCTTCAGTAATGGACTTAAATCCCAGGCTCTGTGCCTTACTACAAGCAAGACTTCGTTTCAGGTAAGGGCAGTCACTTTTCAGTTCAAAGGAACTACATCATTCACAAAGCTCACACGTTTCTCCTCTTAACTGACAAGCATTTGATGTTAGAGGACCAGTGCTTTGTATCAGTTTAAGAAGCAGAGTTGGACTAGATATGGTCCGTATGTGTAGGAAACACTGTTCTTTTGTTCTCAGCACTCTCATGTTTCCTGATGTCTTAGAGACTCTAGAAAGCAAGAGCGTGCTTCTTGTTCTAAAGCAGAGTGTGATCAATGGATGATTACACTGCTGTGTGTTTTACCTCAGAAATGTAGTTAAATCCCAGGCTCTGAGTCTTCCTACAAGCAAGACTTCGTTTCAGGTAAGGGCAGTCACTTTTCTGCTCAAACGAACTACATCATTCACGAAGCTCACACGTTTCTCATCTTAACTGACAAGCATTGGATGTTAGAGGGTCAGTGCTTTGTATCAGTTTCAGAAGCAGATTTGGACTACATACGGTCCATATGTGTAGGAAACACCGTTCTTTTGTTCTGGGCACACTCAGATTTCCTGCTGTATTAGAGATTCTAGAAAGCAAGTGTGTGCTTCTCGCTCTAAAGAAGAGTGTGATCCATGGATGAAAACTATGCTGTGTGTTTCCCTTCAGAAAAGGAGTTAAATCCCAGGCTCTATGTCTTCCTACAAGCAAGACTTCATTTCAGGTAAGGGCAGTCACTTTTCAGTTCAATGGAACTACATCATTCACAAAGCTCACACGATTCTCATCTTAACTGACAAGCATTGGATGTTAGAGGACCAGTGCTTTGTATCAGTTTAAGAAGCAGAGTTGGACTAGATATGGTCCGTATGTGTAGGAAACACTGTTCTTTTGTTCTCAGCACTCTCATGTTTCCTGATGTCTTAGAGACTCTAGAAAGCAAGAGCGTGCTTCTTGTTCTAAAGCAGAGTGTGATCCATGGATGAAAACTATGCTGTGTGTTTCCCTTCAGAAAAGGAGTTAAATCCCAGGCTCTATGTCTTCCTACAAGCAAGACTTCATTTCAGGTAAGGGCAGTCACTTTTCAGCTCAAACGAACTACATCGTTCACGAAGCTCACACGTTTCTCATCTTAACACACAAGCATTGGATTTTAGAGGACCAGTGCTTTGTATCAGTTTCAGAAGCAGAGTTGGACTATATAATGTCCGTATGTGTAGGAAACACCGTTCTTTTGTTCTCAGCACACTCACGTTTCCTGCTGTCTTAGAGACTCTAGAAAGCAAGAGCGTGCTTCTTATTCTAAAGCAGAGTGCGATCAATGGATGATTACACTGCTGTGTGTTTTACTTCAGAAATGGAGTTAAATCCCAGGCTCTGAGCCTTCCTACAAGCAAGACTTCAATTCAGGTAAGGGCAGTCACTTTTCTGCTCAAATGAACTACATCGTTCACAAAGCTCACACGTTTCTCATCTTAACTGACAAGCATTGGATGTTATTGGACCAGTGCTTTGTATCAGTTTCAGAAGAAGTGTTGGACTAGATAGGGTCCATATGTGTATGAAACACCGTTCTTTTGTTCTGAGCACACTCATGTTTCCTGCTGTCTTAGAGAATCTAGAAAGCAAGAGCGTGCATCTCACTCTACAGCACAGTGTGATCCATGGATGAGAACTATGCTGTGTGTTTCCTTCAGAAATGGAGTTAAATCCCAGGCTCTGTGTATTACTACAGGCAAGACGACGTTTCAGTTAAGGGCAGTCACTTTTCAGCTCAAACGAACTACATCGTTCACTGATCACACAAGTTTCTCATCTTAACAGAAAAGCATTGGATGTTAGAGGACCAGTGCTTTGTATCAGTTTCAGAAGCAGAGTTGAACTATATAATGTCCCTATGTGTAGGAAACACAGTTCTTTTGTTCTCAGCACACTCACGTTTCCTGCTGTCTTAGAGACTCTAGAAAGCAAGAGCGTGCTTCTCGCTCTAAAGCAGAGTGGGATCCTTGGATGAGAACTATGCTGTGTGTTTCCCTTCAGACCTGGAGTTTAATCCCAGGCTCTGTGTTTTCCTACAGGCAAGACTTCGTTTCAGGTAAGGGCAGTCACTTTTCTGCTCAAACGAACTACATCGTTCACGAAGCTCACACGTTTCTCATCTTAACTGACAAGCATTGGATGTTAGAGGACCAGTGCTTTGTATCAGTTTCAGAAGCAGATTTGGACTACATATGGTCCATATATGTAGGAAACACCGTTCTTTTGTTCTGGGCACACTCAGATTTCCTGCTGTATTAGAGAATCTAGAAAGCAAGAGTGTGCTTCTCGCTCTAAAGCAGAATGTGATGCATGGATGAGAACTATGCTGTGTGTTTCCCTTCAGAAATGGACTTAAATCCCAGGCTCTGTGTCTTACTACAAGCAACACTTCATTTCAGGTAAGGGCAGTCACTTTTCAGTTCAATGGAACTACATCATTCACAAAGCTCACACGATTCTCATCTTAACTGACAAGCATTGAATGTTAGAGGACCAGTGCTTTGTATCAGTTTAAGAAGCAGAGTTGGACTAGATATGGTCCGTATGTGTAGGAAACACTGTTCTTTTGTTCTCAGCACTCTCATGTTTCCTGATGTCTTAGAGACTCTAGAAAGCAAGAGCGTGCTTCTTGTTCTAAAGCAGAGTGTGATCAATGGATGATTACACTGCTGTGTGTTTTACCTCAGAAATGTAGTTAAATCCCAGGCTCTGAGTCTTCCTACAAGCAAGACTTCGTTTCAGGTAAGGGCAGTCACTTTTCTGCTCAAACGAACTACATCATTCACGAAGCTCACACGTTTCTCATCTTAACTGACAAGCATTGGATGTTAGAGGGTCAGTGCTTTGTATCAGTTTCAGAAGCAGATTTGGACTACATACGGTCCATATGTGTAGGAAACACCGTTCTTTTGTTCTGGGCACACTCAGATTTCCTGCTGTATTAGAGACTCTAGAAAGCAAGAGTGTGCTTCTCGCTCTAAAGCAGAGTGTGATCCATGGATGAAAACTATGCTGTGTGTTTCCCTTCAGAAAAGGAGTTAAATCCCAGGCTCTATGTCTTCCTACAAGCAAGACTTCATTTCAGGTAAGGGCAGTCACTTTTCAGCTCAAAAGAACTACATCGTTCACGAAGCTCACACGTTTCTCATCTTAACACACAAGCATTGGATTTTAGAGGACCAGTGCTTTGTATCAGTTTCAGAAGCAGAGTTGGACTATATAATGTCCGTATGTGTAGGAAACACCGTTCTTTTGTTCTCAGCACACTCACGTTTCCTGCTGTCTTAGAGACTCTAGAAAGCAAGAGCGTGCTTCTTATTCTAAAGCAGAGTGTGATCAATGGATGATTACACTGCTGTGTGTTTTACTTCAGAAATGGAGTTAAATCCCAGGCTCTGAGCCTTCCTACAAGCAAGACTTCAATTCAGGTAAGGGCAGTCACTTTTCTGCTCAAACGAATTACATCGTTCACGAAGCTCACACGTTTCTCATCTTAACTGACAAGCATTGGATGTTAGAGGACCAGTGCTTTGTATGAGTTTCAGAAGCAGATTTGGACTACACATGGTCCATATGTGTAGGAAACACCGTTCTTTTGTTCTTGGCACACTCAGATTTCCTGCTGTATTAGAGAATCTAGAAAGCAAGAGTGTGCTTCTGGCTCTAAAGCAGAGTGTGATCCATGGATGAGAACTATGCTGTGTGTTACCCTTCAGTAATGGACTTAAATCCCAGGCTCTGTGCCTTACTACAAGCAAGACTTCGTTTCAGGTAAGGGTAGTCACTTTTCAGTTCAAAGGAACTACATCATTCACAAAGCTCACACGTTTCTCCTCTTAACTGACAAGCATTGGATGTTAGAGGACCAGTGCTTTGTATCAGTTTCAGAAGCAGAGTTGGACTAGGTATGGTCCGTATGTGTAGGAATCACCGTTCTTTTGTTCTCAGCAAACTCACGTTTCCTGCTGTCTTAGAGACTCTAGAAAGCAAGATCGTGCTTCTTGTTCTAAAGCACAGTGTGATCAATGGATGAGAACACTGCTGTGTGTTTCACTTCAGGAATGGAGTTAAATCCCAGGCTCTGAGTCGTCCTACAAGCAAGACTTCGTTTCAGGTAAGGGCAGTCAGTTTTCTGCTCAAATGAACTACATCGTTCACAAAGCTCACACGTTTCTCATCTTAACTGACAAGCATTGGATGTTATTGGACCAGTGCTTTGTATCAGTTTCAGAAGAAGAGTTGGACTAGATAGGGTCCATATGTGTATGAAACACCGTTCTTTTGTTCTGAGCACACTCATGTTTCCTGCTGTCTTAGAGAATCTAGAAAGCAAGAGCGTGCATCTCACTCTACAGCACAGTGTGATCCATGGATGAGAACTATGCTGTGTGTTTCCTTCAGAAATGGAGTTAAATCCCAGGCTCTGTGTATTACTACAGGCAAGACGACGTTTCAGTTAAGGGCTGTCACTTTTCAGCTCAAACGAACTACATCGTTCACTGAGCACACAAGTTTCTCATCTTAACAGAAAAGCATTGGATGTTAGAGGACCAGTGCTTTGTATCAGTTTCAGAAGCAGAGTTGGACTATATAATGTCCCTATGTGTAGGAAACACAGTTCTTTTGTTCTCAGCACACTCACGTTTCCTGCTGTCTTAGAGACTCTAGAAAGCAAGAGCGTGCTTCTCGCTCTAAAGCAGAGTGGGATCCTTGGATGAGAGCTATGCTGTGTGTTTCCCTTCAGAAATGGAGTTTAATCCCAGGCTCTGTGTTTTCCTACAGGCAAGACTTCGTTTCAGGTAAGGGCAGTCACTTTTCTGCTAAAACGAACTACATCGTTCACGAAGCTCACACGTTTCTCGTCTTAACTGACAAGCATTGGATGTTAGAGGACCAGTGCTTTGTATCAGTTTCAGAAGCAGATTTGGACTACATATGGTCCATATATGTAGGAAACACCGTTCTTTTGTTCTGGGCACACTCAGATTTCCTGCTGTATTAGAGAATCTAGAAAGCAAGAGTGTGCTTCTCGCTCTAAAGCAGAATGTGATGCATGGATGAGAACTATGCTGTGTGTTTCCCTTCAGAAATGGACTTAAATCCCAGGCTCTGTGTCTTACTACAAGCAACACTTCATTTCAGGTAAGGGCAGTCACTTTTCAGTTCAATGGAACTACATCATTCACAAAGCTCACACGATTCTCATCTTAACTGACAAGCATTGGATGTTAGAGGACCAGTGCTTTGTATCAGTTTAAGAAGCAGAGTTGGACCAGATATGGTCCGTATGTGTAGGAAACACTGTTCTTTTGTTCTCAGCACTCTCATGTTTCCTGATGTCTTAGAGACTCTAGAAAGCAAGAGCGTGCTTCTTGTTCTAAAGCAGAGTGTGATCAATGGATGATTACACTGCTGTGTGTTTTACCTCAGAAATGTAGTTAAATCCCAGGCTCTGAGTCTTCCTACAAGCAAGACTTCGTTTCAGGTAAGGGCAGTCACTTTTCTGCTCAAACGAACTACATCATTCACGAAGCTCACACGTTTCTCATCTTAACTGACAAGCATTGGATGTTAGAGGGTCAGTGCTTTGTATGAGTTTCAGAAGCAGATTTGGACTACACATGGTCCATATGTGTAGGAAACACCGTTCTTTTGTTCTGGGCACACTCAGATTTCCTGCTGTATTAGAGAATCTAGAAAGCAAGAGTGTGCTTCTCGCTCTAAAGCAGAGTGTGATCCATGGATGAGAACTATGCTGTGTGTTACCCTTCAGTAATGGACTTAAATCCCAGGCTCTGTGCCTTACTACAAGCAAGACTTCGCTTCAGGTAAGGGCAGTCACTTTTCAGTTCAAAGGAACTACATCATTCACAAAGCTCACACGTTTCTCCTCTTAACTGACAAGCATTTGATGTTAGAGGACCAGTGCTTTGTATCAGTTTAAGAAGCAGAGTTGGACTAGATATGGTCCGTATGTGTAGGAAACACTGTTCTTTTGTTCTCAGCACTCTCATGTTTCCTGATGTCTTAGAGACTCTAGAAAGCAAGAGCGTGCTTCTTGTTCTAAAGCAGAGTGTGATCAATGGATGATTACACTGCTGTGTGTTTTACCTCAGAAATGTAGTTAAATCCCAGGCTCTGAGTCTTCCTACAAGCAAGACTTCGTTTCAGGTAAGGGCAGTCACTTTTCTGCTCAAACGAACTACATCATTCACGAAGCTCACACGTTTCTCATCTTAACTGACAAGCATTGGATGTTAGAGGGTCAGTGCTTTGTATCAGTTTCAGAAGCAGATTTGGACTACATACGGTCCATATGTGTAGGAAACACCGTTCTTTTGTTCTGGGCACACTCAGATTTCCTGCTGTATTAGAGATTCTAGAAAGCAAGTGTGTGCTTCTCGCTCTAAAGAAGAGTGTGATCCATGGATGAAAACTATGCTGTGTGTTTCCCTTCAGAAAAGGAGTTAAATCCCAGGCTCTATGTCTTCCTACAAGCAAGACTTCATTTCAGGTAAGGGCAGTCACTTTTCAGTTCAATGGAACTACATCATTCACAAAGCTCACACGATTCTCATCTTAACTGACAAGCATTGGATGTTAGAGGACCAGTGCTTTGTATCAGTTTAAGAAGCAGAGTTGGACTAGATATGGTCCGTATGTGTAGGAAACACTGTTCTTTTGTTCTCAGCACTCTCATGTTTCCTGATGTCTTAGAGACTCTAGAAAGCAAGAGCGTGCTTCTTGTTCTAAAGCAGAGTGTGATCCATGGATGAAAACTATGCTGTGTGTTTCCCTTCAGAAAAGGAGTTAAATCCCAGGCTCTATGTCTTCCTACAAGCAAGACTTCATTTCAGGTAAGGGCAGTCACTTTTCAGCTCAAACGAACTACATCGTTCACGAAGCTCACACGTTTCTCATCTTAACACACAAGCATTGGATTTTAGAGGACCAGTGCTTTGTATCAGTTTCAGAAGCAGAGTTGGACTATATAATGTCCGTATGTGTAGGAAACACCGTTCTTTTGTTCTCAGCACACTCACGTTTCCTGCTGTCTTAGAGACTCTAGAAAGCAAGAGCGTGCTTCTTATTCTAAAGCAGAGTGTGATCAATGGATGATTACACTGCTGTGTGTTTTACTTCAGAAATGGAGTTAAATCCCAGGCTCTGAGCCTTCCTACAAGCAAGACTTCAATTCAGGTAAGGGCAGTCACTTTTCTGCTCAAATGAACTACATCGTTCACAAAGCTCACACGTTTCTCATCTTAACTGACAAGCATTGGATGTTATTGGACCAGTGCTTTGTATCAGTTTCAGAAGAAGAGTTGGACTAGATAGGGTCCATATGTGTATTAAACACCGTTCTTTTGTTCTGAGCACACTCATGTTTCCTGCTGTCTTAGAGAATCTAGAAAGCAAGAGCGTGCATCTCACTCTACAGCACAGTGTGATCCATGGATGAGAACTATGCTGTGTGTTTCCTTCAGAAATGGAGTTAAATCCCAGGCTCTGTGTATTACTACAGGCAAGACGACGTTTCAGTTAAGGGCAGTCACTTTTCAGCTCAAACGAACTACATCGTTCACTGATCACACAAGTTTCTCATCTTAACAGAAAAGCATTGGATGTTAGAGGACCAGTGCTTTGTATCAGTTTCAGAAGCAGAGTTGGACTATATAATGTCCCTATGTGTAGGAAACACAGTTCTTTTGTTCTCAGCACACTCACGTTTCCTGCTGTCTTAGAGACTCTAGAAAGCAAGAGCGTGCTTCTCGCTCTAAAGCAGAGTGGGATCCTTGGATGAGAACTATGCTGTGTGTTTCCCTTCAGACCTGGAGTTTAATCCCAGGCTCTGTGTTTTCCTACAGGCAAGACTTCGTTTCAGGTAAGGGCAGTCACTTTTCTGCTCAAACGAACTACATCGTTCACGAAGCTCACACGTTTCTCATCTTAACTGACAAGCATTGGATGTTAGAGGACCAGTGCTTTGTATCAGTTTCAGAAGCAGATTTGGACTACATATGGTCCATATATGTAGGAAACACCGTTCTTTTGTTCTGGGCACACTCAGATTTCCTGCTGTATTAGAGAATCTAGAAAGCAAGAGTGTGCTTCTCGCTCTAAAGCAGAATGTGATGCATGGATGAGAACTATGCTGTGTGTTTCCCTTCAGAAATGGACTTAAATCCCAGGCTCTGTGTCTTACTACAAGCAACACTTCATTTCAGGTAAGGGCAGTCACTTTTCAGTTCAATGGAACTACATCATTCACAAAGCTCACACGATTCTCATCTTAACTGACAAGCATTGAATGTTAGAGGACCAGTGCTTTGTATCAGTTTAAGAAGCAGAGTTGGACTAGATATGGTCCGTATGTGTAGGAAACACTGTTCTTTTGTTCTCAGCACTCTCATGTTTCCTGATGTCTTAGAGACTCTAGAAAGCAAGAGCGTGCTTCTTGTTCTAAAGCAGAGTGTGATCAATGGATGATTACACTGCTGTGTGTTTTACCTCAGAAATGTAGTTAAATCCCAGGCTCTGAGTCTTCCTACAAGCAAGACTTCGTTTCAGGTAAGGGCAGTCACTTTTCTGCTCAAACGAACTACATCATTCACGAAGCTCACACGTTTCTCATCTTAACTGACAAGCATTGGATGTTAGAGGGTCAGTGCTTTGTATCAGTTTCAGAAGCAGATTTGGACTACATACGGTCCATATGTGTAGGAAACACCGTTCTTTTGTTCTGGGCACACTCAGATTTCCTGCTGTATTAGAGACTCTAGAAAGCAAGAGTGTGCTTCTCGCTCTAAAGCAGAGTGTGATCCATGGATGAAAACTATGCTGTGTGTTTCCCTTCAGAAAAGGAGTTAAATCCCAGGCTCTATGTCTTCCTACAAGCAAGACTTCATTTCAGGTAAGGGCAGTCACTTTTCAGCTCAAAAGAACTACATCGTTCACGAAGCTCACACGTTTCTCATCTTAACACACAAGCATTGGATTTTAGAGGACCAGTGCTTTGTATCAGTTTCAGAAGCAGAGTTGGACTATATAATGTCCGTATGTGTAGGAAACACCGTTCTTTTGTTCTCAGCACACTCACGTTTCCTGCTGTCTTAGAGACTCTAGAAAGCAAGATCGTGCTTCTTGTTCTAAAGCACAGTGTGATCAATGGATGAGAACACTGCTGTGTGTTTCACTTCAGGAATGGAGTTAAATCCCAGGCTCTGAGTCGTCCTACAAGCAAGACTTCGTTTCAGGTAAGGGCAGTCAGTTTTCTGCTCAAATGAACTACATCGTTCACAAAGCTCACACGTTTCTCATCTTAACTGACAAGCATTGGATGTTATTGGACCAGTGCTTTGTATCAGTTTCAGAAGAAGAGTTGGACTAGATAGGGTCCATATGTGTATGAAACACCGTTCTTTTGTTCTGAGCACACTCATGTTTCCTGCTGTCTTAGAGAATCTAGAAAGCAAGAGCGTGCATCTCACTCTACAGCACAGTGTGATCCATGGATGAGAACTATGCTGTGTGTTTCCTTCAGAAATGGAGTTAAATCCCAGGCTCTGTGTATTACTACAGGCAAGACGACGTTTCAGTTAAGGGCTGTCACTTTTCAGCTCAAACGAACTACATCGTTCACTGAGCACACAAGTTTCTCATCTTAACAGAAAAGCATTGGATGTTAGAGGACCAGTGCTTTGTATCAGTTTCAGAAGCAGAGTTGGACTATATAATGTCCCTATGTGTAGGAAACACAGTTCTTTTGTTCTCAGCACACTCACGTTTCCTGCTGTCTTAGAGACTCTAGAAAGCAAGAGCGTGCTTCTCGCTCTAAAGCAGAGTGGGATCCTTGGATGAGAGCTATGCTGTGTGTTTCCCTTCAGAAATGGAGTTTAATCCCAGGCTCTGTGTTTTCCTACAGGCAAGACTTCGTTTCAGGTAAGGGCAGTCACTTTTCTGCTAAAACGAACTACATCGTTCACGAAGCTCACACGTTTCTCGTCTTAACTGACAAGCATTGGATGTTAGAGGACCAGTGCTTTGTATCAGTTTCAGAAGCAGATTTGGACTACATATGGTCCATATATGTAGGAAACACCGTTCTTTTGTTCTGGGCACACTCAGATTTCCTGCTGTATTAGAGAATCTAGAAAGCAAGAGTGTGCTTCTCGCTCTAAAGCAGAATGTGATGCATGGATGAGAACTATGCTGTGTGTTTCCCTTCAGAAATGGACTTAAATCCCAGGCTCTGTGTCTTACTACAAGCAACACTTCATTTCAGGTAAGGGCAGTCACTTTTCAGTTCAATGGAACTACATCATTCACAAAGCTCACACGATTCTCATCTTAACTGACAAGCATTGGATGTTAGAGGACCAGTGCTTTGTATCAGTTTAAGAAGCAGAGTTGGACCAGATATGGTCCGTATGTGTAGGAAACACTGTTCTTTTGTTCTCAGCACTCTCATGTTTCCTGATGTCTTAGAGACTCTAGAAAGCAAGAGCGTGCTTCTTGTTCTAAAGCAGAGTGTGATCAATGGATGATTACACTGCTGTGTGTTTTACCTCAGAAATGTAGTTAAATCCCAGGCTCTGAGTCTTCCTACAAGCAAGACTTCGTTTCAGGTAAGGGCAGTCACTTTTCTGCTCAAACGAACTACATCATTCACGAAGCTCACACGTTTCTCATCTTAACTGACAAGCATTGGATGTTAGAGGGTCAGTGCTTTGTATGAGTTTCAGAAGCAGATTTGGACTACACATGGTCCATATGTGTAGGAAACACCGTTCTTTTGTTCTGGGCACACTCAGATTTCCTGCTGTATTAGAGAATCTAGAAAGCAAGAGTGTGCTTCTCGCTCTAAAGCAGAGTGTGATCCATGGATGAGAACTATGCTGTGTGTTACCCTTCAGTAATGGACTTAAATCCCAGGCTCTGTGCCTTACTACAAGCAAGACTTCGCTTCAGGTAAGGGCAGTCACTTTTCAGTTCAAAGGAACTACATCATTCACAAAGCTCACACGTTTCTCCTCTTAACTGACAAGCATTTGATGTTAGAGGACCAGTGCTTTGTATCAGTTTAAGAAGCAGAGTTGGACTAGATATGGTCCGTATGTGTAGGAAACACTGTTCTTTTGTTCTCAGCACTCTCATGTTTCCTGATGTCTTAGAGACTCTAGAAAGCAAGAGCGTGCTTCTTGTTCTAAAGCAGAGTGTGATCAATGGATGATTACACTGCTGTGTGTTTTACCTCAGAAATGTAGTTAAATCCCAGGCTCTGAGTCTTCCTACAAGCAAGACTTCGTTTCAGGTAAGGGCAGTCACTTTTCTGCTCAAACGAACTACATCATTCACGAAGCTCACACGTTTCTCATCTTAACTGACAAGCATTGGATGTTAGAGGGTCAGTGCTTTGTATCAGTTTCAGAAGCAGATTTGGACTACATACGGTCCATATGTGTAGGAAACACCGTTCTTTTGTTCTGGGCACACTCAGATTTCCTGCTGTATTAGAGATTCTAGAAAGCAAGTGTGTGCTTCTCGCTCTAAAGAAGAGTGTGATCCATGGATGAAAACTATGCTGTGTGTTTCCCTTCAGAAAAGGAGTTAAATCCCAGGCTCTATGTCTTCCTACAAGCAAGACTTCATTTCAGGTAAGGGCAGTCACTTTTCAGTTCAATGGAACTACATCATTCACAAAGCTCACACGATTCTCATCTTAACTGACAAGCATTGGATGTTAGAGGACCAGTGCTTTGTATCAGTTTAAGAAGCAGAGTTGGACTAGATATGGTCCGTATGTGTAGGAAACACTGTTCTTTTGTTCTCAGCACTCTCATGTTTCCTGATGTCTTAGAGACTCTAGAAAGCAAGAGCGTGCTTCTTGTTCTAAAGCAGAGTGTGATCCATGGATGAAAACTATGCTGTGTGTTTCCCTTCAGAAAAGGAGTTAAATCCCAGGCTCTATGTCTTCCTACAAGCAAGACTTCATTTCAGGTAAGGGCAGTCACTTTTCAGCTCAAACGAACTACATCGTTCACGAAGCTCACACGTTTCTCATCTTAACACACAAGCATTGGATTTTAGAGGACCAGTGCTTTGTATCAGTTTCAGAAGCAGAGTTGGACTATATAATGTCCGTATGTGTAGGAAACACCGTTCTTTTGTTCTCAGCACACTCACGTTTCCTGCTGTCTTAGAGACTCTAGAAAGCAAGAGCGTGCTTCTTATTCTAAAGCAGAGTGTGATCAATGGATGATTACACTGCTGTGTGTTTTACTTCAGAAATGGAGTTAAATCCCAGGCTCTGAGCCTTCCTACAAGCAAGACTTCAATTCAGGTAAGGGCAGTCACTTTTCTGCTCAAATGAACTACATCGTTCACAAAGCTCACACGTTTCTCATCTTAACTGACAAGCATTGGATGTTATTGGACCAGTGCTTTGTATCAGTTTCAGAAGAAGAGTTGGACTAGATAGGGTCCATATGTGTATGAAACACCGTTCTTTTGTTCTGAGCACACTCATGTTTCCTGCTGTCTTAGAGAATCTAGAAAGCAAGAGCGTGCATCTCACTCTACAGCACAGTGTGATCCATGGATGAGAACTATGCTGTGTGTTTCCTTCAGAAATGGAGTTAAATCCCAGGCTCTGTGTATTACTACAGGCAAGACGACGTTTCAGTTAAGGGCAGTCACTTTTCAGCTCAAACGAACTACATCGTTCACTGATCACACAAGTTTCTCATCTTAACAGAAAAGCATTGGATGTTAGAGGACCAGTGCTTTGTATCAGTTTCAGAAGCAGAGTTGGACTATATAATGTCCCTATGTGTAGGAAACACAGTTCTTTTGTTCTCAGCACACTCACGTTTCCTGCTGTCTTAGAGACTCTAGAAAGCAAGAGCGTGCTTCTCGCTCTAAAGCAGAGTGGGATCCTTGGATGAGAACTATGCTGTGTGTTTCCCTTCAGACCTGGAGTTTAATCCCAGGCTCTGTGTTTTCCTACAGGCAAGACTTCGTTTCAGGTAAGGGCAGTCACTTTTCTGCTCAAACGAACTACATCGTTCACGAAGCTCACACGTTTCTCATCTTAACTGACAAGCATTGGATGTTAGAGGACCAGTGCTTTGTATCAGTTTCAGAAGCAGATTTGGACTACATATGGTCCATATATGTAGGAAACACCGTTCTTTTGTTCTGGGCACACTCAGATTTCCTGCTGTATTAGAGAATCTAGAAAGCAAGAGTGTGCTTCTCGCTCTAAAGCAGAATGTGATGCATGGATGAGAACTATGCTGTGTGTTTCCCTTCAGAAATGGACTTAAATCCCAGGCTCTGTGTCTTACTACAAGCAACACTTCATTTCAGGTAAGGGCAGTCACTTTTCAGTTCAATGGAACTACATCATTCACAAAGCTCACACGATTCTCATCTTAACTGACAAGCATTGAATGTTAGAGGACCAGTGCTTTGTATCAGTTTAAGAAGCAGAGTTGGACTAGATATGGTCCGTATGTGTAGGAAACACTGTTCTTTTGTTCTCAGCACTCTCATGTTTCCTGATGTCTTAGAGACTCTAGAAAGCAAGAGCGTGCTTCTTGTTCTAAAGCAGAGTGTGATCAATGGATGATTACACTGCTGTGTGTTTTACCTCAGAAATGTAGTTAAATCCCAGGCTCTGAGTCTTCCTACAAGCAAGACTTCGTTTCAGGTAAGGGCAGTCACTTTTCTGCTCAAACGAACTACATCATTCACGAAGCTCACACGTTTCTCATCTTAACTGACAAGCATTGGATGTTAGAGGGTCAGTGCTTTGTATCAGTTTCAGAAGCAGATTTGGACTACATACGGTCCATATGTGTAGGAAACACCGTTCTTTTGTTCTGGGCACACTCAGATTTCCTGCTGTATTAGAGACTCTAGAAAGCAAGAGTGTGCTTCTCGCTCTAAAGCAGAGTGTGATCCATGGATGAAAACTATGCTGTGTGTTTCCCTTCAGAAAAGGAGTTAAATCCCAGGCTCTATGTCTTCCTACAAGCAAGACTTCATTTCAGGTAAGGGCAGTCACTTTTCAGCTCAAAAGAACTACATCGTTCACGAAGCTCACACGTTTCTCATCTTAACACACAAGCATTGGATTTTAGAGGACCAGTGCTTTGTATCAGTTTCAGAAGCAGAGTTGGACTATATAATGTCCGTATGTGTAGGAAACACCGTTCTTTTGTTCTCAGCACACTCACGTTTCCTGCTGTCTTAGAGACTCTAGAAAGCAAGAGCGTGCTTCTTATTCTAAAGCAGAGTGTGATCAATGGATGATTACACTGCTGTGTGTTTTACTTCAGAAATGGAGTTAAATCCCAGGCTCTGAGCCTTCCTACAAGCAAGACTTCAATTCAGGTAAGGGCAGTCACTTTTCTGCTCAAACGAATTACATCGTTCACGAAGCTCACACGTTTCTCATCTTAACTGACAAGCATTGGATGTTAGAGGACCAGTGCTTTGTATGAGTTTCAGAAGCAGATTTGGACTACACATGGTCCATATGTGTAGGAAACACCGTTCTTTTGTTCTTGGCACACTCAGATTTCCTGCGGTATTAGAGAATCTAGAAAGCAAGAGTGTGCTTCTGGCTCTAAAGCAGAGTGTGATCCATGGATGAGAACTATGCTGTGTGTTACCCTTCAGTAATGGACTTAAATCCCAGGCTCTGTGCCTTACTACAAGCAAGACTTCGTTTCAGGTAAGGGTAGTCACTTTTCAGTTCAAAGGAACTACATCATTCACAAAGCTCACACGTTTCTCCTCTTAACTGACAAGCATTGGATGTTAGAGGACCAGTGCTTTGTATCAGTTTCAGAAGCAGAGTTGGACTAGGTATGGTCCGTATGTGTAGGAATCACCGTTCTTTTGTTCTCAGCAAACTCACGTTTCCTGCTGTCTTAGAGACTCTAGAAAGCAAGATCGTGCTTCTTGTTCTAAAGCACAGTGTGATCAATGGATGAGAACACTGCTGTGTGTTTCACTTCAGGAATGGAGTTAAATCCCAGGCTCTGAGTCGTCCTACAAGCAAGACTTCGTTTCAGGTAAGGGCAGTCAGTTTTCTGCTCAAATGAACTACATCGTTCACAAAGCTCACACGTTTCTCATCTTAACTGACAAGCATTGGATGTTATTGGACCAGTGCTTTGTATCAGTTTCAGAAGAAGAGTTGGACTAGATAGGGTCCATATGTGTATGAAACACCGTTCTTTTGTTCTGAGCACACTCATGTTTCCTGCTGTCTTAGAGAATCTAGAAAGCAAGAGCGTGCATCTCACTCTACAGCACAGTGTGATCCATGGATGAGAACTATGCTGTGTGTTTCCTTCAGAAATGGAGTTAAATCCCAGGCTCTGTGTATTACTACAGGCAAGACGACGTTTCAGTTAAGGGCTGTCACTTTTCAGCTCAAACGAACTACATCGTTCACTGAGCACACAAGTTTCTCATCTTAACAGAAAAGCATTGGATGTTAGAGGACCAGTGCTTTGTATCAGTTTCAGAAGCAGAGTTGGACTATATAATGTCCCTATGTGTAGGAAACACAGTTCTTTTGTTCTCAGCACACTCACGTTTCCTGCTGTCTTAGAGACTCTAGAAAGCAAGAGCGTGCTTCTCGCTCTAAAGCAGAGTGGGATCCTTGGATGAGAGCTATGCTGTGTGTTTCCCTTCAGAAATGGAGTTTAATCCCAGGCTCTGTGTTTTCCTACAGGCAAGACTTCGTTTCAGGTAAGGGCAGTCACTTTTCTGCTAAAACGAACTACATCGTTCACGAAGCTCACACGTTTCTCGTCTTAACTGACAAGCATTGGATGTTAGAGGACCAGTGCTTTGTATCAGTTTCAGAAGCAGATTTGGACTACATATGGTCCATATATGTAGGAAACACCGTTCTTTTGTTCTGGGCACACTCAGATTTCCTGCTGTATTAGAGAATCTAGAAAGCAAGAGTGTGCTTCTCGCTCTAAAGCAGAATGTGATGCATGGATGAGAACTATGCTGTGTGTTTCCCTTCAGAAATGGACTTAAATCCCAGGCTCTGTGTCTTACTACAAGCAACACTTCATTTCAGGTAAGGGCAGTCACTTTTCAGTTCAATTGAACTACATCATTCACAAAGCTCACACGATTCTCATCTTAACTGACAAGCATTGGATGTTAGAGGACCAGTGCTTTGTATCAGTTTAAGAAGCAGAGTTGGACTAGATATGGTCCGTATGTGTAGGAAACACTGTTCTTTTGTTCTCAGCACTCTCATGTTTCCTGATGTCTTAGAGACTCTAGAAAGCAAGAGCGTGCTTCTTGTTCTAAAGCAGAGTGTGATCAATGGATGATTACACTGCTGTGTGTTTTACCTCAGAAATGTAGTTAAATCCCAGGCTCTGAGTCTTCCTACAAGCAAGACTTCGTTTCAGGTAAGGGCAGTCACTTTTCTGCTCAAACGAACTACATCATTCACGAAGCTCACACGTTTCTCATCTTAACTGACAAGCATTGGATGTTAGAGGGTCAGTGCTTTGTATGAGTTTCAGAAGCAGATTTGGACTACACATGGTCCATATGTGTAGGAAACACCGTTCTTTTGTTCTGGGCACACTCAGATTTCCTGCTGTATTAGAGAATCTAGAAAGCAAGAGTGTGCTTCTCGCTCTAAAGCAGAGTGTGATCCATGGATGAGAACTATGCTGTGTGTTACCCTTCAGTAATGGACTTAAATCCCAGGCTCTGTGCCTTACTACAAGCAAGACTTCGTTTCAGGTAAGGGCAGTCACTTTTCAGTTCAAAGGAACTACATCATTCACAAAGCTCACACGTTTCTCCTCTTAACTGACAAGCATTTGATGTTAGAGGACCAGTGCTTTGTATCAGTTTAAGAAGCAGAGTTGGACTAGATATGGTCCGTATGTGTAGGAAACACTGTTCTTTTGTTCTCAGCACTCTCATGTTTCCTGATGTCTTAGAGACTCTAGAAAGCAAGAGCGTGCTTCTTGTTCTAAAGCAGAGTGTGATCAATGGATGATTACACTGCTGTGTGTTTTACCTCAGAAATGTAGTTAAATCCCAGGCTCTGAGTCTTCCTACAAGCAAGACTTCGTTTCAGGTAAGGGCAGTCACTTTTCTGCTCAAACGAACTACATCATTCACGAAGCTCACACGTTTCTCATCTTAACTGACAAGCATTGGATGTTAGAGGGTCAGTGCTTTGTATCAGTTTCAGAAGCAGATTTGGACTACATACGGTCCATATGTGTAGGAAACACCGTTCTTTTGTTCTGGGCACACTCAGATTTCCTGCTGTATTAGAGATTCTAGAAAGCAAGTGTGTGCTTCTCGCTCTAAAGAAGAGTGTGATCCATGGATGAAAACTATGCTGTGTGTTTCCCTTCAGAAAAGGAGTTAAATCCCAGGCTCTATGTCTTCCTACAAGCAAGACTTCATTTCAGGTAAGGGCAGTCACTTTTCAGTTCAATGGAACTACATCATTCACAAAGCTCACACGATTCTCATCTTAACTGACAAGCATTGGATGTTAGAGGACCAGTGCTTTGTATCAGTTTAAGAAGCAGAGTTGGACTAGATATGGTCCGTATGTGTAGGAAACACTGTTCTTTTGTTCTCAGCACTCTCATGTTTCCTGATGTCTTAGAGACTCTAGAAAGCAAGAGCGTGCTTCTTGTTCTAAAGCAGAGTGTGATCCATGGATGAAAACTATGCTGTGTGTTTCCCTTCAGAAAAGGAGTTAAATCCCAGGCTCTATGTCTTCCTACAAGCAAGACTTCATTTCAGGTAAGGGCAGTCACTTTTCAGCTCAAACGAACTACATCGTTCACGAAGCTCACACGTTTCTCATCTTAACACACAAGCATTGGATTTTAGAGGACCAGTGCTTTGTATCAGTTTCAGAAGCAGAGTTGGACTATATAATGTCCGTATGTGTAGGAAACACCGTTCTTTTGTTCTCAGCACACTCACGTTTCCTGCTGTCTTAGAGACTCTAGAAAGCAAGAGCGTGCTTCTTATTCTAAAGCAGAGTGTGATCAATGGATGATTACACTGCTGTGTGTTTTACTTCAGAAATGGAGTTAAATCCCAGGCTCTGAGCCTTCCTACAAGCAAGACTTCAATTCAGGTAAGGGCAGTCACTTTTCTGCTCAAACGAATTACATCGTTCACGAAGCTCACACGTTTCTCATCTTAACTGACAAGCATTGGATGTTAGAGGACCAGTGCTTTGTATGAGTTTCAGAAGCAGATTTGGACTACACATGGTCCATATGTGTAGGAAACACCGTTCTTTTGTTCTTGGCACACTCAGATTTCCTGCTGTATTAGAGAATCTAGAAAGCAAGAGTGTGCTTCTCGCTCTAAAGCAGAGTGTGATCCATGGATGAGAACTATGCTGTGTGTTTCCTTCAGAAATGGAGTTAAATCCCAGGCTCTGTGTATTACTACAGGCAAGACTTCGTTTCAGGTAAGGGTAGTCACTTTTCAGTTCAAAGGAACTACATCATTCACAAAGCTCACACGTTTCTCCTCTTAACTGACAAGCATTGGATGTTAGAGGACCAGTGCTTTGTATCAGTTTCAGAAGCAGAGTTGGACTAGGTATGGTCCGTATGTGTAGGAATCACCGTTCTTTTGTTCTCAGCAAACTCACGTTTCCTGCTGTCTTAGAGACTCTAGAAAGCAAGATCGTGCTTCTTGTTCTAAAGCAGAGTGTGATCAATGGATGATTACACTGCTGTGTGTTTCACTTCAGGAATGGAGTTAAATCCCAGGCTCTGAGTCGTCCTACAAGCAAGACTTCGTTTCAGGTAAGGGCAGTCAGTTTTCTTCTCAAATGAACTACATCGTTCACAAAGCTCACACGTTTCTCATCTTAACTGACAAGCATTGGATGTTATTGGACCAGTGCTTTGTATCAGTTTCAGAAGAAGAGTTGGACTAGATAGGGTCCATATGTGTATGAAACACCGTTCTTTTGTTCTGAGCACACTCATGTTTCCTGCTGTCTTAGAGAATCTAGAAAGCAAGAGCGTGCATCTCACTCTACAGCACAGTGTGATCCATGGATGAGAACTATGCTGTGTGTTTCCTTCAGAAATGGAGTTAAATCCCAGGCTCTGTGTATTACTACAGGCAAGACGACGTTTCAGTTAAGGGCAGTCACTTTTCAGCTCAAACGAACTACATCGTTCACTGAGCACACAAGTTTCTCATCTTAACAGAAAAGCATTGGATGTTAGAGGACCAGTGCTTTGTATCAGTTTCAGAAGCAGAGTTGGACTATATAATGTCCCTATGTGTAGGAAACACAGTTCTTTTGTTCTCAGCACACTCACGTTTCCTGCTGTCTTAGAGACTCTAGAAAGCAAGAGCGTGCTTCTCGCTCTAAAGCAGAGTGGGATCCTTGGATGAGAACTATGCTGTGTGTTTCCCTTCAGAACTGGAGTTTAATCCCAGGCTCTGTGTTTTCCTACAGGCAAGACTTCGTTTCAGGTAAGGGCAGTCACTTTTCTGCTCAAACGAACTACATCGTTCACGAAGCTCACACGTTTCTCATCTTAACTGACAAGCATTGGATGTTAGAGGACCAGTGCTTTGTATCAGTTTCAGAAGCAGATTTGGACTACATATGGTCCATATATGTAGGAAACACCGTTCTTTTGTTCTGGGCACACTCAGATTTCCTGCTGTATTAGAGAATCTAGAAAGCAAGAGTGTGCTTCTCGCTCTAAAGCAGAATGTGATGCATGGATGAGAACTATGCTGTGTGTTTCCCTTCAGAAATGGACTTAAATCCCAGGATCTGTGTCTTACTACAAGCAACACTTCATTTCAGGTAAGGGCAGTCACTTTTCAGTTCAATGGAACTACATCATTCACAAAGCTCACACGATTCTCATCTTAACTGACAAGCATTGGATGTTAGAGGACCAGTGCTTTGTATCAGTTTAAGAAGCAGAGTTGGACTAGATATGGTCCGTATGTGTAGGAAACACTGTTCTTTTGTTCTCAGCACTCTCATGTTTCCTGATGTCTTAGAGACTCTAGAAAGCAAGAGCGTGCTTCTTGTTCTAAAGCAGAGTGTGATCAATGGATGATTACACTGCTGTGTGTTTTACCTCAGAAATGTAGTTAAATCCCAGGCTCTGAGTCTTCCTACAAGCAAGACTTCGTTTCAGGTAAGGGCAGTCACTTTTCTGCTCAAACGAACTACATCATTCACGAAGCTCACAAGTTTCTCATCTTAACTGACAAGCATTGGATGTTAGAGGGTCAGTGCTTTGTATCAGTTTCAGAAGCAGATTTGGACTACATACGGTCCATATGTGTAGGAAACACCGTTCTTTTGTTCTGGGCACACTCAGATTTCCTGCTGTATTAGAGACTCTAGAAAGCAAGAGTGTGCTTCTCGCTCTAAAGCAGAGTGTGATCCATGGATGAAAACTATGCTGTGTGTTTCCCTTCAGAAAAGGAGTTAAATCCCAGGCTCTATGTCTTCCTACAAGCAAGACTTCATTTCAGGTAAGGGCAGTCACTTTTCAGCTCAAACGAACTACATCGTTCACGAAGCTCACACGTTTCTCATCTTAACACACAAGCATTGGATTTTAGAGGACCAGTGCTTTGTATCAGTTTCAGAAGCAGAGTTGGACTATATAATGTCCGTATGTGTAGGAAACACCGTTCTTTTGTTCTCAGGACACTCACGTTTCCTGCTGTCTTAGAGACTCTAGAAAGCAAGAGCGTGCTTCTTATTCTAAAGCAGAGTGTGATCAATGGATGATTACACTGCTGTGTGTTTTACTTCAGAAATGGAGTTAAATCCCAGGCTCTGAGCCTTCCTACAAGCAAGACTTCAATTCAGGTAAGGGCAGTCACTTTTCTGCTCAAACGAACTACATCGTTCACGAAGCTCACACGTTTCTCATCTTAACTGACAAGCATTGGATGTTAGGGGGTCAGTGCTTTGTATCAGTTTCAGAAGCAGATTTGGACTACATATGGTCCATATGTGTAGGAAACACCGTTCTTTTGTTCTGGGCACACTCAGATTTCCTGCTGTTTTAGAGACTCTAGAAAGCAAGACTGTGCTTCTCGCTCTAAAGCAGAGTGTGATCCATGGATGAGAACTATGCTGTGTGTTTCCCTTCAGTAATGGACTTAAATCCCAGGCTCTGAATCGTCCTACAAGCAAGACTTCATTTCAGGTAAGGGCAGTCAGTTTTCTGCTCAAATGAACTACATCGTTCACAAAGCTCACACGCTTCTCATCTTAACTGACAAGCATTGGATGTTATTGGACCAGTGCTTTGTATCAGTTTCAGAAGAAGAGTTGGACTAGATAGGGTCCATATGTGTATGAAACACCGTTCTTTTGTTCTGAGCACACTCTTGTTTCCTGCTGTCTTAGAGAATCTAGAAAGCAAGAGTTTGCATCTCACTCTACAGCACAGTGTGATCCATGGATGAGAACTATGCTGTGTGTTTCCTTCAGAAATGGAGTTAAATCCCAGGCTCTGTGTTTTCCTACAGGCACGACTTCGTTTCATGTAAGGGCAGTCACTTTTCAGCTCAAACGAACTACATCGTTCACTGAGCACACAAGTTTCTCATCTTAACAGACAAGCATTGGATGTTAGAGGACCAGTGCTTTGTATCAGTTTCAGTAGCAGAGTTGGACTATATAATGTCCCTATGTGTAGGAAACACTGTTCTTTTGTTCTCAGCACACTCAGGTTTCCTGCTGTCTTAGAGAATCTAGAAAGCAAGAGCGTGCTTCTTGTTCTAAAGCATAGTGTGATCCACGGATGAGAACTCTGCTGTGTGTTTCCCTTCAGAAATGGAGTTAAATCCCAGGCTCTGTGTCTTCCTACAAGCAAGACTTCGTTTCAGGTAAGGGCAGTCACTTTTCTGCTCCAACGAACTACATCGTTCACGAAGCTCACATGTTTCTCATCTTAACTGACAAGCATTGGATGCTAGAGGGTCAGTGCTTTGTATCAGTTTCAAAAGAAGAGTTGTACTATATAATGTCCCTATGTGTAGGAAACACCGTTCTTTTGTTCTGAGCACACTCACGTTTCCTGCTGTCTTAGAGAATCTAGAAAGCAAGAGTGTGCTTCTCGCTCTACAGCACAGTGTGATCCATGGATGAGAACTATGCTATGTGTTTCCTTCAGAAATGGTGTTAAATCCCAGGCTCTGTGTATTACTACAAGCAAGACGTCGTTTCAGTTAAAGGCAGTCACTTTTCAGCTCAAACGAACTACATCGTTCACTGAGCTCACAAGTTTCTCATCTTAACAGACAATCATTGGATGTTAGAGGACCAGTGCTTTGTATCAGTTTCAGAAGCAGAGTTGGACTATATAATGTCCCTATGTGTAGGAAACACAGTTCTTTTGTTCTCAGCACACTCACTTTTCCTGCTGTGTTAGAGACTCTAGAAAGCAAGAGCGTGCTTCTCACTCTAAAGCAGAGTGTGATCCTTGGATGAGAACTATGCTGTGTGTTTCCCTTCAGAAATGGAATTTAATCCCAGGCTCTGTGTCTTCCTACAAGCAAGACTTCGTTTCAGGTAAGGGCAGTCACTTTTCAGCTCAAACGAACTACATCGTTCACGAAGCTCACACGTTTCTCATCTTAACTGACAAGCATGGGATGTTAGGGGGTCAGTGCTTTGTATCAGTTTCAGAAGCAGATTTGGACTACATATGGTCCATATGTGTAGGAAACACCGTTCTTTTGTTCTGGGCACACTCAGATTTCCTGCTGTATTAGAGACTCTAGAAAGCAAGACTGTGCTTCTCGCTCTAAAGCAGAGTGTGATCCATGCATGAGAACTATGCTGTGTGTTTCCCTTCAGTAATGGACTTAAATCCCAGGCTCTGTGCCTTACTACAAGCAAGACTTCGTTTCAGGTAAGGGCAGTCACTTTTCAGGTCAAAGGATCTACATCATTCACAACGCTCACACGTTTCTCCTCTTAACTGACAAGCATTGGATGTTAGATGACCAATGCTTTGTATCAGTTTCAGAAGCAGAGTTGGACTAGATATGGTCCGTATGTGTAGGAATCACCGTTCTTTTGTTCTCAGCAAACTCACGTTTCCTGCTGTCTTAGAGACTCTAGAAAGCAAGATCGTGCTTCTTGTTCTAAAGCACAGTGTGATCAATGGATGAGAACACTGCTGTGTGTTTCACTTCAGGAATGGAGTTAAATCTCAGGCTCTGGTCTTCCTACAAGCAAGACTTCTTTTCAGGTAAGGGCAGTCACAATTCTGCTCAAACGAACTACATCGTTCACGAAGCTCACACGTTTCTCATCTTAACTGACAAGCATTGGATGTTAGGGGGTCAGTGCTTTGTATCAGTTTCAGAAGCAGATTTGGACTACATATGGTCCATATGTGTAGGAAACACCATTCTTTTGTTCTGGGCACACTCAGATTTCCTGCTGATTTAGAGACTCTAGAAAGCAAGACTGTGCTTCTCGCTCTAAAGCAGAGTGTGATCCATGGATGAGAACTATGCTGTGTGTTTCCCTTCAGTAATGGACTTAAATCCCAGGCTCTGTGTCTTACTACAACCAAGACTTCGTTTCAGGTAAGGGCAGTCACTTTTCATTTCAAAGGAACTACGTCATTCACAAAGCTCACATGTTTCTCATCTTAACACACAAGCATTGGATGTTTGAGGACCAGTGCTTTGTATCTGTTTAAGAAGCAGAGTTGGACTAGATATGGTCCGTATGTGTAGGAATCACCGTTCTTTTGTTCTCAGCAAACACACGTTTCCTGCTGTCTTAGAGATTCTAGAAAGCAAGAGCGTGCTACTTGTTCTAAAGCAGAGTGTGATCAATGGATGATTACACTGCTGTGTGTTTTACTTCAGAAATGGAGTTAAATCCCAGGCTCTGAGCCTTCCTACAAGCAAGACTTCGTTTCAGGTAAGGGCAGTCACTTTTCTGCTCAAACGAATTACATCATTCACGAAGCTCACACGTTTCTCATCTTAACTAACAAGCATTGGATGTTAGAGGACCAGTGCTTTGTATCAGTTTCAGAAGCAGATTTGGACTACACATGGTCCATATGTGTAGGAAACACCGTTCTTTTGTTCTGGGCACGCTCAGATTTCCTGCTGTATTAGAGAATCTAGAAAGCAAGAGTGTGCTTCTGGCTCTAAAGCAGAGTGGGATCCTTGGATGAGAACTATGCTGTGTGTTTCCCTTCAGTAATGGACTTAAATCCCAGGCTCTGTGCCTTACTACAAGCAAGACTTCGTTTCAGGTAAGGGCAGTCACTTTTCAGGTCAAAGGAACTACATCATTCACAAAGCTCACACGTTTCTCCCCTTAAATGACAAGCATTGGATGTTAGAGGACCAGTGCTTTGTATCAGTTTCAGAAGCAGAGTTGGACTAGATATGGTCCGTATGTGTAGGAATCACCGTTCTTTTGTTCTCAGCAAACTCACGTTTCCTGCTGTATTAGAGACTCTAGAAAGCAAGATCGTGCTTCTTGTTCTAAAGCACAGTGTGATCAATGTATGAGAACACTGCTGTGTGTTTCACTTCAGGAATGGAGTTAAATCCCAGGCTCTGAGTCGTCCCACAAGCAAGACTTCGTTTCAGGTAAGGGCAGTCAGTTTTCTGCTCAAATGAACTACATCGTTCACAAAGCTCACACGTTTCTCATCTTAACTGACAAGCATTGGATGTTATTGGACCAGTGCTTTGTATCAGTTTCAGAAGAAGAGTTGGACTAGATAGGGTCCATATGTGTATGAAACACCGTTCTTTTGTTCTGAGCACATACATGTTTCCTGCTGTCTTAGAGAATCTAGAAAGCAAGAGCGTGCTTCTCGCTCTACAGCACAGTGTGATCCATGGATGAGAACTATGCTGTGTGTTTCCTTCAGAAATGGAGTTAAATCCCAGGCTCTGTGTATTACTACAAGCAAGACGTCTTTTCAGTTAAGGGCAGTCACTTTTCAGATCAAACGAACTACATCGTTCACTGAGCTCACAAGTTTCTCATCTTAACAGACAAGCATTGGATGTTAGAGGACCAGTGCTTTGTATCAGTTTCAGAAGCAGAGTTGGACTATATAATGTCCCTATGTGTAGGAAACACAGTTCTTTTGTTCTCAGCACACTCACGTTTCCTGCTGTGTTAGAGACTCTAGAAAGCAAGAGCGTGCTTCTCGCTCTAAAGCAGAGTGTGATCCTTGGATGAGAACTATGCTGTGTGTTTCCCTTCAGAAATGGAGTTTAATCCCAGGCTCTGTGTCTTCCTACAGGCAAGACTTCGTTTCAGGTAAGGGCAGTCACTTTTTAGCTCAAACGAACTACGTCGTTCACGAAGGTCACACGTTTCTCATCTTAACAGACAAGCATTGGATATCAGAGTACCAGTGCTTTGTATCAGGTTCAGAAGCAGAGTTGGACTATATAATGTCCGTATGTGTAGGAAACACCGTTCTTTTGTTCTCAGCACACTCACGTTTCCTGCTGTCTTAGAGACTCTAGAAAGCAAGAGCGTGCTTCTTATTCTAAAGCAGAGTGTGATCAATGGATGATTACACTGCTGTGTGTTTTACTTCAGAAATGGAGTTAAATCCCAGGCTCTGAGCCTTCCTACAAGCAAGACTTCAATTCAGGTAAGGGCAGTCACTTTTCTGCTCAAACGAATTACATCGTTCACGAAGCTCACACGTTTCTCATCTTAACTGACAAGCATTGGATGTTAGAGGACCAGTGCATTGTATGAGTTTCAGAAGCAGATTTGAACTACACATGGTCCATATGTGTAGGAAACACCGTTCTTTTGTTCTGGGCACACTCAGATTTCCTGCTGTATTAGAGAATCTAGAAAGCAAGAGTGTGCTTCTCGCTCTAAAGCAGAGTGTGATCCATGGATGAGAACTATGCTGTGTGTTTCCCTTCAGAAATGGAGTTAAATCCCAGGCTCTGTATCTTCCTACAGGCAAGACTTCGTTTCAGGTAAGGGCAGTCACTTTTCAGCTCAAACGAACTACATCGTTCACGGAGCTGACACGTTTCTCATCTTAACAGACAAGCACTGGATGTTAGAGGACCAGTGCTTTGTATCAGTTTCAGAAGCAGAGTTGAACTAGATATTTTCCTTATGTGTAGGAAACACCGTTCTTTTGTTCTCAGCAAAATCACGTTTCCTGCTGTCTTAGAGACTCTAGAAAGCAAGAGCGTGCTTCTGGTTCTAAAGCAGAGTGTGATCAATGGATGATTACACTGCTGTGTGTTTTACTTCAGAAATGGAGTTAAATCCCAGGCTCTGTGTCTTCCTACAGGCAAGACTTCGTTTCAGGAAAGGGCAGTCACTTTTTAGCTCAATCGAACTACATCGTTCACGAAGCTCACACGTTTCTCATCTTAACAGACAAGCATTGGATGTCGGAGTACCAGTGCTTTGTATCAGTTTCAGAAGCAGAGTTGGACTATATAATGTCTGTATGTGTAGGAAACACCGTTCTTTTGTTCTCAGCACACTCACGTTTCCTGCTGTCTTAGAGACTCTAGAAAGCAAGAGCGTGCTTCTTATTCTAAAGCAGAGTGTGATCAATGGATGATTACACTGCTGTGTGTTTTATTTCAGAAATGGAGTTAAATCCCAGGCTCTCAGTCTTCCTACAAGCAAGACTTCAATTCAGGTAAGGGCAGTCACTTTTCTGCTCAAACGAACTACATCGTTCACGAAGCTCACACGTTTCTCATCTTAACTGACAAGCATGGGATGTTAGGGGGTCAGTGCTTTGTATCAGTTTCAGAAGCAGATTTGGACTACATATGGTCCATATGTGTAGGAAACACCGTTCTTTTGTTCTGGGCACACTCAGATTTCCTGCTGTATTAGAGACTCTAGAAAGCAAGACTGTGCTTCTCGCTCTAAAGCAGAGTGTGATCCATGCATGAGAACTATGCTGTGTGTTTCCCTTCAGTAATGGACTTAAATCCCAGGCTCTGTGCCTTACTACAAGCAAGACTTCGTTTCAGGTAAGGGCAGTCACTTTTCAGGTCAAAGGAACTACATCATTCACAACGCTCTCACGTTTCTCCTCTTAACTGACAAGCATTGGATGTTAGATGACCAATGCTTTGTATCAGTTTCAGAAGCAGAGTTGGACTAGATATGGTCCGTATGTGTAGGAATCACCGTTCTTTTGTTCTCAGCAAACTCACGTTTCCTGCTGTCTTAGAGACTCTAGAAAGCAAGATCGTGCTTCTTGTTCTAAAGCACAGTGTGATCAATGGATGAGAACACTGCTGTGTGTTTCACTTCAGGAATGGAGTTAAATCTCAGGCTCTGGTCTTCCTACAAGCAAGACTTCTTTTCAGGTAAGGGCAGTCACTTTTCTGCTCAAACGAACTACATCGTTCACGAAGCTCACACGTTTCTCATCTTAACTGACAAGCATTGGATGTTAGAGGGTCAGTGCTTTGTATCAGTTTCAAAAGAAGAGTTGGACTAGATAGGATCCGTATGTGTAGGAAACACCGTTCTTTTGTTCTGAGCACACTCACGTTTCCTGCTGTCTTAGAGAATCTAGAAAGCAAGAGTGTGCTTCTCGCTCTACAGCACAGTGTGATCCATGGATGAGAACTATGCTGTGTGTTTCCTTCAGAAATGGAGTTAAATCCCAGGCTCTGTGTATTACTACAAGCAAGACGTCGTTTCAGTTAAGGGCAGTCACTTTTCAGCTCAAACGAACTACATCGTTCACTGAGCTCACAAGTTTCTCATCTTAACAGACAAGCATTGGATGTTAGAGGTCCAGTGCTTTGTATCAGTTTCAGAAGCAGAATTGGACTATATAATGTCCCTATGTGTAGGAAACACAGTTCTTTTGTTCTCAGCACACTCACGTTTCCTGCTGTGTTAGAGACTCTAGAAAGCAAGAGCGTGCTTCTCGCTCTAAAGCAGAGTGTGATCCTTGGATGAGAACTATGCTGTGTGTTTCCCTTCAGAAATGGAGTTTAATCCCAGGCTCTGTGTCTTCCTACAAGCAAGACTTCGTTTCAGGTAAGGGCAGTCACTTTTCTTCTCAAACGAACTACATCGTTCACGAAGCTCACACGTTTCTCATCTTAACTGACAAGCATTGGATGTTAGGGGGTCAGTGCTTTGTATCAGTTTCAGAAGCAGATTTGGACTACATATGGTCCATATGTGTAGGAAACACCATTCTTTTGTTCTGGGCACACTCAGATTTCCTGCTGATTTAGAGACTCTAGAAAGCAAGACTGTGCTTCTCGCTCTAAAGCAGAGTGTGATCCATGGATGAGAACTATGCTGTGTGTTTCCCTTCAGTAATGGACTTAAATCCCAGGCTCTGTGTCTTACTACAACCAAGACTTCGTTTCAGGTAAGGGCAGTCACTTTTCATTTCAAAGGAACTACGTCATTCACAAAGCTCACATGTTTCTCATCTTAACACACAAGCATTGGATGTTTGAGGACCAGTGCTTTGTATCTGTTTAAGAAGCAGAGTTGGACTAGATATGGTCCGTATGTGTCGGAAACACCGTTCTTTTGTTCTCAGCAAACACACGTTTCCTGCTGTCTTAGAGATTCTAGAAAGCAAGAGCGTGCTACTTGTTCTAAAGCAGAGTGTGATCAATGGATGATTACACTGCTGTGTGTTTTACTTCAGAAATGGAGTTAAATCCCAGGCTCTGAGCCTTCCTACAAGCAAGACTTCTATTCAGGTAAGGGCAGTCACTTTTCTGCTTAAACGAATTACATCATTCACGAAGCTCACACGTTTCTCATCTTAACTAACAAGCATTGGATGTTAGAGGACCAGTGCTTTGTATCAGTTTCAGAAGCAGATTTGGACTACACATGGTCCATATGTGTAGTAAACACCGTTCTTTTGTTCTGGGCACGCTCAGATTTCCTGCTGTATTAGAGAATCTAGAAAGCAAGAGTGTGCTTCTGGCTCTAAAGCAGAGTGGGATCCTTGGATGAGAACTATGCTGTGTGTTTCCCTTCAGTAATGGACTTAAATCCCAGGCTCTGTGCCTTACTACAAGCAAGACTTCGTTTCAGGTAAGGGCAGTCACTTTTCAGGTCAAAGGAACTACATCATTCACAAAGCTCACACGTTTCTCCCCTTAAATGACAAGCATTGGATGTTAGAGGACCAGTGCTTTGTATCAGTTTCAGAAGCAGAGTTGGACTAGATATGGTCCGTATGTGTAGGAATCACCGTTCTTTTGTTCTCAGCAAACTCACGTTTCCTGCTGTATTAGAGACTCTAGAAAGCAAGATCGTGCTTCTTGTTCTAAAGCACAGTGTGATCAATGGATGAGAACACTGCTGTGTGTTTCACTTCAGGAATGGAGTTAAATCCCAGGCTCCGAGTCTTCCTAAAAGGAAGACTTCGTTTCAAGTAAGGGCAGTTACTTTACAGCTCAAACGAACTACATCATTCAGAAGCTCACACATTTCTCATCTTAACTGCCAATCATTGGATGTTAGAGGACCAGTGCTTTGTATGAGTTTCAGAATCACAGTTGGAATAGATATGATCTGAATGTGTAGAAAACACCGTTCTTTTGTTCTCATCACACTCATGTTTCCTGCTGTCTTAGAGACTCTAGAAAGCAAGAGCGTGCTTCTTGCTCTAAATAAGAGTGTCAACAATGGATGAGAACTCTGCTGTGTGTTTCACTTCTGAAATGGAGTTAAATCCCAGGCTCTGAGTCTTCCTACAAGCAAGACTTCGTTTCAGTTAAGGGCAGTCACTTTTCAACTCAAAGGAACTACATCGTTCACGAAGCTCACATGTTTCTCATCTTAACTGACAAGCATTGGATGTTAGAGGACCAGTGCTTTGTATCAGTTTCAGAAGCAGAGTTGGACTAGATATGATCCGTATGTGTAGGAAACACCATTCATTTGTTCTCAGCACACTCAAGTTTCCTGCTGTCTTATAGAGTCTAGAAAACTAGAGCATGCTTCTTGCTCTAAAGCAGAGTGTGAAGAATGGAAGAGAACTCTGCTGTGTGTTTCACTTCAGAAATGGAGTTCAATCCCAGGCTCTGAGTCTTCTTACAAGCAAGAATTCGTTTCAGGTAAGGGCAGTCACTTCTCAGCTCAAACGAACTACATCGTTCACTAAGCTCACACGTTTCTCATCTTAACTGACAAGCATTGGATGTTATTGGACCAGTGCTTTGTATCAGTTTCAGAAGAAGAGTTGGACTAGATAGGGTCCATATGTGTATGAAACACCGTTCTTTTGTTCTGAGCACACTCATGTTTCCTGCTGTCTTAGAGAATCTAGAAAGCAAGAGCGTGCATCTCACTCTACAGCACAGTGTGATCCATGGATGAGAACTATGCTGTGTGTTTCCTTCAGAAATGGAGTTAAATCCCAGGTTCTGTGTATTACTACAGGCAAGACGACGTTTCAGTTAAGGGCAGTTACTTTACAGCTCAAACGTACTACATCATTCACGAAGCTCACACATTTCTCATCTTAACTGCCAAGCATTGGATGTTAGAGGACCAGTGCTTTGTATCAGTTTCAGAATCACAGTTGTACTAGATATGATCTGAATGTGTAGGAAACACCGTTCTTTTGTTCTCATCACACTCATGTTTCCTGCTGTTTTAGGGACTCTAGAAAGCAAGAGCGTGCTTCTTGCTCTAAAGCAGAGTGTGAACAATGGATGAGAACTCTGCTGTGTGTTTCACTTCAGAAATGGAGTTAAATCCCAGGCTCTGAGTCTTCCTACATGCAAGACTTTGTTTCAGGTAAGGGCAGTCCCTTCTCAGCTCAAACGAACTACATCGTTCACGAAGCTCACACGTTTCTCATCTTAACTGACAAGCATTGGATGTTAGAGGACCAGTGCTTTGTATCAGTTTCAGAAGCAGAGTTGGACTAGATATGATCTGTATGTGTAGGAAACACCATTAATTTGTTCTCAGCACACTCAAGTTTCCTGCTGTATTATAGAGTCTAGAAATATAGAGCATGCTTCTTGCTCTAAAGCAGAGTGTGAACAATGGAAGAGAACACTGCTGTGTGTTTCACTTCAGAAATGGAGTTCAATCCCAGGATCTGAGTCTTCCTACAAGCAAGACTTCGTTTCAGGTAAGGGCAGTCAATGCTCAGCTCAAACGAACTACATCGTTCACGAAGCTCACACGTTTCTCATCTTAACTGACAAGCATTGGATGTTAGAGGACCAGTGCTTTGTATCAGTTTCAGAAGCAGAGTTGGACTAGATATGATCCGTATGTGTAGGAAACACCATTCATTTGTTCTCAGCACACTCAAGTTTCCTGCTGTCTTAGAGAGTCTAGAAAACTAGAGCATGCTTCTTGCTCTAAAGCAGATTGTGATCAATGGATGAGAACTCTGCTGTGTGTTTCACTTCAGAAATGCAGTTAAATCCCAGGCTCTGAGTCTTCCTACAAACAAGACTTCGTTTCAGGGAAGGGCAGTTACTTTAAAGCTCAAAGGAACTACATCGTTCACGACGCTCACACGATTCTCATCTTAAATGACAAGCATTGGATCCTGGAGGACCTGTGCTTTGTATCAATTTCAGAGGCAGAGTTGGACTCGATATGGTCCGAATGTGTAAGAAACACCGTTCTTGTGTTCTCAGCACACTCATGTTTCCTGCTGTCTTAGGGATTCTAGAAAGCTAGAGCGTGCTTCTTGCTCTAAAGCAGAGTGTGCTCAATGGATGAGAACTCTGCTGTGTGTTTCCCTTCAGAAATGGAGTTAAATTCCAGGCTCTGTGTCTTCCATCAAAAAAGACTTCCTTTCAAGTAAGGGCAGTCACTTTTCAGCTCAAACGAACTACATCGTTCCTGAAGCTCACACGTTTCTCATCTTAAATGACAAGCATTGGATGCTGGAGGACCTGTCCATTGTATCAATTTCAGAGGCACAGTTGGACTAGATATGGTCCTTATGTGTAGGAAACACCGTTCTTTTGTTCTCAGCACACTCACTTTTCCTGCTGTCTTAGAGACTCTAGAAAGCTAGAGCGTGATTCTTGCTCTAAAGCAGAGTGTGATCAATGGATGAGAACTCTGCTGTGTGTTTCACTTCATAAATGGAGTTAAATTCCAGTCTCTGAGTCTTCCTACAAGCAAGACTTCGTTTCAGGTAAGGGCAGTCAATGCTCAGCTCAAACGAACTACATCGTTCACGAAGCTCACACGTTTCTCATCTTAACTGACAAGCATTGGATGTTACAGGACCAGTGCTTTGTATCAGTTTCAGAAGCAGAGTTGGACTAGATATGATCCGTATGTGTAGGAAACACCATTCATTTGTTCTCAGCACACTCAAGTTTCCTGCTGTCTTAGAGAGTCTAGAAAACTAGAGCATGCTTCTTGCTCTAAAGCAGATTGTGATCAATGGATGCGAACTCTGCTGTGTGTTTCACTTCAGAAATGGACTTAAATCCCAGGCTCTGTGTCCGCCTACAAGGAAGACTTCGTTTCAGGTAAGGGCAGTTACTTTACAGCTCAAACGTACTACATCATTCACGAAGCTCACACATTTCTCATCTTAACTGCCAAGCATTGGATGTTAGAGGACCAGTGCTTTGTATCAGTTTCAGAATCACAGTTGTACTAGATATGATCTGAATGTGTAGGAAACACCGTTCTTTTGTTCTCATCACACTCATGTTTCCTGCTGTTTTAGGGACTCTAGAAAGCAAGAGCGTGCTTCTTGCTCTAAAGCAGAGTGTGAACAATGGATGAGAACTCTGCTGTGTGTTTCACTTCAGAAATGGAGTTCAATCGCAGGCTCTGAGTCTTCCTATATGCAAGACTTTGTTTCAGGTAAGGGCAGTCCCTTCTCAGCTCAAACGAACTACATCGTTCACGAAGCTCACACGTTTCTCATCTTAACTGACAAGCATTGGATGTTAGAGGACCAGTGCTTTGTATCAGTTTCAGAAGCAGAGTTGGACTAGATATGATCTGTATGTGTAGGAAACACCATTAATTTGTTCTCAGCACACTCAAGTTTCCTGCTGTATTATAGAGTCTAGAAATATAGAGCATGCTTCTTGCTCTAAAGCAGAGTGTGAACAATGGATGAGAACTATGCTGTGTGTTTCCCTTCAGAAATGGAGTTTAATCCCAGGCTCTGTGTCTTCCTACAAGCAAGACTTCGTTTCAGGTAAGGGCAGTCACTTTTCTGCTCAAACGAACTACATCGTTCACGAAGCTCACACGTTTCTCATCTTAACTGACAAGCATTGGATGTTAGGGGGTCAGTGCTTTGTATCAGTTTCAGAAGCAGATTTGGACTACATATGGTCCATATGTGTAGGAAACACCATTCTTTTGTTCTGGGCACACTCAGATTTCCTGCTGTATTAGAGACTCTAGAAAGCAAGACTGTGCTTCTCGCTCTAAAGCAGAGTGTGATCCATGGATGAGAACTATGCTGTGTGTTTCCCTTCAGTAATGGACTTAAATCCCAGGCTCTGTGTCTTACTACAACCAAGACTTCGTTTCAGGTAAGGGCAGTCACTTTTCATTTCAAAGGAACTACGTCATTCACAAAGCTCACATGTTTCTCATCTTAACACACAAGCATTGGATGTTTGAGGACCAGTGCTTTGTATCTGTTTAAGAAGCAGAGTTGGACTAGATATGGTCCGTATGTGTCGGAAACACCGTTCTTTTGTTCTCAGCAAACACACGTTTCCTGCTGTCTTAGAGATTCTAGAAAGCAAGAGCGTGCTACTTGTTCTAAAGCAGATTGTGATCAATGGATGAGAACTCTGCTGTGTGTTTTACTTCAGAAATGGAGTTAAATCCCAGGCTCTGAGCCTTCCTACAAGCAAGACTTCAATTCAGGTAAGGGCAGTCACTTTTCTGCTTAAACGAATTACATCATTCACGAAGCTCACACGTTTCTCATCTTAACTAACAAGCATTGGATGTTAGAGGACCAGTGCTTTGTATCAGTTTCAGAAGCAGATTTGGACTACACATGGTCCATATGTGTAGTAAACACCGTTCTTTTGTTCTGGGCACGCTCAGATTTCCTGCTGTATTAGAGAATCTAGAAAGCAAGAGTGTGCTTCTGGCTCTAAAGCAGAGTGGGATCCTTGGATGAGAACTATGCTGTGTGTTTCCCTTCAGTAATGGACTTAAATCCCAGGCTCTGTGCCTTACTACAAGCAAGACTTCGTTTCAGGTAAGGGCAGTCACTTTTCAGGTCAAAGGAACTACATCATTCACAAAGCTCACACGTTTCTCCCCTTAAATGACAAGCATTGGATGTTAGAGGACCAGTGCTTTGTATCAGTTTCAGAAGCAGAGTTGGACTAGATATGGTCCGTATGTGTAGGAATCACCGTTCTTTTGTTCTCAGCAAACTCACGTTTCCTGCTGTATTAGAGACTCTAGAAAGCAAGATCGTGCTTCTTGTTCTAAAGCACAGTGTGATCAATGGATGAGAACACTGCTGTGTGTTTCACTTCAGGAATGGAGTTTAATCCCAGGCTCCGAGTCTTCCTAAAAGGAAGACTTCGTTTCAAGTAAGGGCAGTTACTTTACAGCTCAAACGAACTACATCATTCAGAAGCTCACACATTTCTCATCTTAACTGCCAATCATTGGATGTTAGAGGACCAGTGCTTTGTATGAGTTTCAGAATCACAGTTGGAATAGATATGATCTGAATGTGTAGAAAACACCGTTCTTTTGTTCTCATCACACTCATGTTTCCTGCTGTCTTAGAGACTCTAGAAAGCAAGAGCGTGCTTCTTGCTCTAAATAAGAGTGTCAACAATGGATGAGAACTCTGCTGTGTGTTTCACTTCTGAAATGGAGTTAAATCCCAGGCTCTGAGTCTTCCTACAAGCAAGACTTCGTTTCAGTTAAGGGCAGTCACTTTTCAACTCAAAGGAACTACATCGTTCACGAAGCTCACATGTTTCTCATCTTAACTGACAAGCATTGGATGTTAGAGGACCAGTGCTTTGTATCAGTTTCAGAATCACAGTTGGACTAGATATGACCTGAATGTGTAGGAAACACCGTTCTTTTGTTCTCATCACACTCATGTTTCCTGCTGTCTTAGAGACTCTAGAAAACTAGACCATGCTTCTTGCTCTAAAGCAGAGTGTGAACAATGGATGAGAACTCTGCTGTGTGTTTCACTTCAGAAATGGAGTTAAATCCCAGGCTCTGAGTCTTCCTACAAGCAAGACTTCGTTCCAGGTATGGGCAGTCACTTCTCAGCTCAAACGAACTACATCGTTCACGAAGCTCACACGTTTCTCATCTTAACTGACAAGCATTGGATGTTAGAGGACCAGTGCTTTGTATCAGTTTCAGAAGCAGAGTTGGACTAGATATGATCCGTATGTGTAGGAAACACCATTCATTTGTTCTCAGCACACTCAAGTTTCCTGCTGTCTTATAGAGTCTAGAAAACTAGAGCATGCTTCTTGCTCTAAAGCAGAGTGTGAAGAATGGAAGAGAACTCTGCTGTGTGTTTCACTTCAGAAATGGAGTTCAATCCCAGGCTCTGAGTCTTCTTACAAGCAAGAATTCGTTTCAGGTAAGGGCAGTCACTTCTCAGCTCAAACGAACTACATCGTTCACTAAGCTCACACGTTTCTCATCTTAACTGACAAGCATTGGATGTTATTGGACCAGTGCTTTGTATCAGTTTCAGAAGAAGAGTTGGACTAGATAGGGTCCATATGTGTATGAAACACCGTTCTTTTGTTCTGAGCACACTCATGTTTCCTGCTGTCTTAGAGAATCTAGAAAGCAAGAGCGTGCATCTCACTCTACAGCACAGTGTGATCCATGGATGAGAACTATGCTGTGTGTTTCCTTCAGAAATGGAGTTAAATCCCAGGTTCTGTGTATTACTACAGGCAAGACGACGTTTCAGTTAAGGGCAGTTACTTTACAGCTCAAACGTACTACATCATTCACGAAGCTCACACATTTCTCATCTTAACTGCCAAGCATTGGATGTTAGAGGACCAGTGCTTTGTATCAGTTTCAGAATCACAGTTGTACTAGATATGATCTGAATGTGTAGGAAACACCGTTCTTTTGTTCTCATCACACTCATGTTTCCTGCTGTTTTAGGGACTCTAGAAAGCAAGAGCGTGCTTCTTGCTCTAAAGCAGAGTGTGAACAATGGATGAGAACTCTGCTGTGTGTTTCACTTCAGAAATGGAGTTAAATCCCAGGCTCTGAGTCTTCCTACATGCAAGACTTTGTTTCAGGTAAGGGCAGTCCCTTCTCAGCTCAAACGAACTACATCGTTCACGAAGCTCACACGTTTCTCATCTTAACTGACAAGCATTGGATGTTAGAGGACCAGTGCTTTGTATCAGTTTCAGAAGCAGAGTTGGACTAGATATGATCTGTATGTGTAGGAAACACCATTAATTTGTTCTCAGCACACTCAAGTTTCCTGCTGTATTATAGAGTCTAGAAATATAGAGCATGCTTCTTGCTCTAAAGCAGAGTGTGAACAATGGAAGAGAACACTGCTGTGTGTTTCACTTCAGAAATGGAGTTCAATCCCAGGATCTGAGTCTTCCTACAAGCAAGACTTCGTTTCAGGTAAGGGCAGTCAATGCTCAGCTCAAACGAACTACATCGTTCACGAAGCTCACACGTTTCTCATCTTAACTGACAAGCATTGGATGTTAGAGGACCAGTGCTTTGTATCAGTTTCAGAAGCAGAGTTGGACTAGATATGATCCGTATGTGTAGGAAACACCATTCATTTGTTCTCAGCACACTCAAGTTTCCTGCTGTCTTAGAGAGTCTAGAAAACTAGAGCATGCTTCTTGCTCTAAAGCAGATTGTGATCAATGGATGAGAACTCTGCTGCGTGTTTCACTTCAGAAATGCAGTTAAATCCCAGGCTCTGAGTCTTCCTACAAACAAGACTTCGTTTCAGGGAAGGGCAGTTACTTTAAAGCTCAAAGGAACTACATCGTTCACGACGCTCACACGATTCTCATCTTAAATGACAAGCATTGGATCCTGGAGGACCTGTGCTTTGTATCAATTTCAGAGGCAGAGTTGGACTCGATATGGTCCGAATGTGTAAGAAACACCGTTCTTGTGTTCTCAGCACACTCATGTTTCCTGCTGTCTTAGGGATTCTAGAAAGCTAGAGCGTGCTTCTTGCTCTAAAGCAGAGTGTGCTCAATGGATGAGAACTCTGCTGTGTGTTTCCCTTCAGAAATGGAGTTAAATTCCAGGCTCTGTGTCTTCCATCAAAAAAGACTTCCTTTCAAGTAAGGGCAGTCACTTTTCAGCTCAAACGAACTACATCGTTCCTGAAGCTCACACGTTTCTCATCTTAAATGACAAGCATTGGATGCTGGAGGACCTGTCCATTGTATCAATTTCAGAGGCACAGTTGGACTAGATATGGTCCTTATGTGTAGGAAACACCGTTCTTTTGTTCTCAGCACACTCACTTTTCCTGCTGTCTTAGAGACTCTAGAAAGCTAGAGCGTGCTTCTTGCTCTAAAGCAGAGTGTGATCAATGGATGAGAACTCTGCTGTGTGTTTCACTTCATAAATGGAGTTAAATTCCAGTCTCTGAGTCTTCCTACAAATAAGACTTCGTTTCAGGGAAGGGCAGTTACTTTAAAGATCAAAGGAACTACATCGTTCACTAAGCTCACACATTTCTCATCTTAAATGAAAAGCATTGGATGCTGGAGGACCGGTGCTTTGTATCACTTTCAGAGGCAGAGTTAGACTAGATATGCTCCGTATGTGTAGGAAACACCGTTCTTTTGTTCTCAGAACACTCACTTTTCCTGCTGTTTTAGAGACTCTAGAAAGCTAGAGCGTGGTTCTTGCTCTAAAGCAGAGTGTGATCCATGGAAGAGAACACTGCTGTGTGTTTCACTTCAGAAATGGAGTTCAATCCCAGGATCTGAGTCTTCCTACAAGCAAGACTTCGTTTCAGGTAAGGGCAGTCAATGCTCAGCTCAAACGAACTACATCGTTCACGAAGCTCACACGTTTCTCATCTTAACTGACAAGCATTGGATGTTACAGGACCAGTGCTTTGTATCAGTTTCAGAAGCAGAGTTGGACTAGATATGATCCGTATGTGTAGGAAACACCATTCATTTGTTCTCAGCACACTCAAGTTTCCTGCTGTCTTAGAGAGTCTAGAAAACTAGAGCATGCTTCTTGCTCTAAAGCAGATTGTGATCAATGGATGAGAACTCTGCTGTGTGTTTCACTTCAGAAATGGACTTAAATCCCAGGCTCTGTGTCCGCCTACAAGGAAGACTTCGTTTCAGGTAAGGGCAGTTACTTTACAGCTCAAACGTACTACATCATTCACGAAGCTCACACATTTCTCATCTTAACTGCCAAGCATTGGATGTTAGAGGACCAGTGCTTTGTATCAGTTTCAGAATCACAGTTGTACTAGATATGATCTGAATGTGTAGGAAACACCGTTCTTTTGTTCTCATCACACTCATGTTTCCTGCTGTTTTAGGGACTCTAGAAAGCAAGAGCGTGCTTCTTGCTCTAAAGCAGAGTGTGAACAATGGATGAGAACTCTGCTGTGTGTTTCACTTCAGAAATGGAGTTCAATCGCAGGCTCTGAGTCTTCCTATATGCAAGACTTTGTTTCAGGTAAGGGCAGTCCCTTCTCAGCTCAAACGAACTACATCGTTCACGAAGCTCACACGTTTCTCATCTTAACTGACAAGCATTGGATGTTAGAGGACCAGTGCTTTGTATCAGTTTCAGAAGCAGAGTTGGACTAGATATGATCTGTATGTGTAGGAAACACCATTAATTTGTTCTCAGCACACTCAAGTTTCCTGCTGTATTATAGAGTCTAGAAATATAGAGCATGCTTCTTGCTCTAAAGCAGAGTGTGAACAATGGAAGAGAACACTGCTGTGTGTTTCACTTCAGAAATGGAGTTCAATCCCAGGATCTGAGTCTTCCTACAAGCAAGACTTCTTTTCAGGTAAGGGCAGTCAATGCTCAGCTCAAACGAACTACATCGTTCACGAAGCTCACACGTTTCTCATCTTAACTGACAAGCATTGGATGTTAGAGGACCAGTGCTTTGTATCAGTTTCAGAAGCAGAGTTGGACTAGATATGATCCGTATGTGTAGGAAACACCATTCATTTGTTCTCAGCACACTCAAGTTTCCTGCTGTCTTAGAGAGTCTAGAAAACTAGAGCATGCTTCTTGCTCTAAAGCAGATTGTGATCAATGGATGACAACTCTGCTGTGTGTTTCACTTCAGAAATGCAGTAAAATCCCAGGCTCTGAGTCTTCCTACAAACAAGACTTCGTTTCAGGGAAGGGCAGTTACTTTAAAGCTCAAAGGAACTACATCGTTCACGACGCTCACACGATTCTCATCTTAAATGACAAGCATTGGATCCTGGAGGACCTGTGCTTTGTATCAATTTCAGAGGCAGAGTTGGACTCGATATGGTCCGAATGTGTAAGAAACACCGTTCTTGTGTTCTCAGCACACTCATGTTTCCTGCTGTCTTAGGGATTCTAGAAAGCTAGAGCGTGCTTCTTGCTCTAAAGCAGAGTGTGCTCAATGGATGAGAACTCTGCTGTGTGTTTCCCTTCAGAAATGGAGTTAAATTCCAGGCTCTGTGTCTTCCATCAAAAAAGACTTCCTTTCAAGTAAGGGCAGTCACTTTTCAGCTCAAACGAACTACATCGTTCCTGAAGCTCACACGTTTCTCATCTTAAATGACAAGCATTGGATGCTGGAGGACCTGTCCATTGTATCAATTTCAGAGGCACAGTTGGACTAGATATGGTCCTTATGTGTAGGAAACACCGTTCTTTTGTTCTCAGCACACTCACTTTTCCTGCTGTCTTAGAGACTCTAGAAAGCTAGAGCGTGCTTCTTGCTCTAAAGCAGAGTGTGATCAATGGATGAGAACTCTGCTGTGTGTTTCACTTCATAAATGGAGTTAAATTCCAGTCTCTGAGTCTTCCTACAAATAAGACTTCGTTTCAGGGAAGGGCAGTTACTTTAAATATCAAAGGAACTACATCGTTCACTAAGCTCACACGTTTCTCATCTTAAATGAAAAGCATTGGATGCTGGAGGACCGGTGCTTTGTATCACTTTCAGAGGCAGAGTTAGACTAGATATGCTCCGTATGTGTAGGAAACACCGTTCTTTTGTTCTCAGAACACTCACTTTTCCTGCTGTTTTAGAGACTCTAGAAAGCTAGAGCGTGGTTCTTGCTCTAAAGCAGAGTGTGATCCATGGAAGAGAACACTGCTGTGTGTTTCACTTCAGAAATGGAGTTCAATCCCAGGATCTGAGTCTTCCTACAAGCAAGACTTCGTTTCAGGTAAGGGCAGTCAATGCTCAGCTCAAACGAACTACATCGTTCACGAAGCTCACACGTTTCTCATCTTAACTGACAAGCATTGGATGTTACAGGACCAGTGCTTTGTATCAGTTTCAGAAGCAGAGTTGGACTAGATATGATCCGTATGTGTAGGAAACACCATTCATTTGTTCTCAGCACACTCAAGTTTCCTGCTGTCTTAGAGAGTCTAGAAAACTAGAGCATGCTTCTTGCTCTAAAGCAGATTGTGATCAATGGATGAGAACTCTGCTGTGTGTTTCACTTCAGAAATGGAGTTAAATCCCAGGCTCTGTGTCCGCCTACAAGCAAGACTTCGTTTCAGTTAAGGGCAGTCACTTTTCAACTCAAAGGAACTACATCGTTCACGAAGCTCACACGTTTCTCATCTTAACTGACAAGCATTGGATGTTAGAGGACCAGTGCTTTGTATCAGTTTCAGAATCACAGTTGGACTAGATATGACCTGAATGTGTAGGAAACACCGTTCTTTTGTTCTCATCACACTCATGTTTCCTGCTGTCTTAGAGACTCTAGAAAACTAGAGCATGCTTCTTGCTCTAAAGCAGAGTGTGAACAATGGATGAGAACTCTTCTGTGTGTTTCACTTCAGAAATGGAGTTCAATCCCAGGCTCTGAGTCTTCCTACAATCAAGAATTCGTTTCAGGTATGGGCAGTCACTTCTCAGCTCAAACGAACTACATAGTTCACGAAGCTCTCACGTTTCTCATCTTAACTGACAAGCATTGGATGTTAGAGGACCTGTACTTTGTATCAGTTTCAGAAGCAGAGTTGGACTAGATATGATCTGTATGTGTAGGAAACACCATTCATTCGTTCTCAGCACACTCAAGTTTCCTGCTGTCTTATAGAGTCTAGAAAACTAGAGCATGCTTCTTGCTCTAAAGCAGATTGTGATCAATGGATGAGAACTCTGCTGTGTGTTTCACTTCAGAAATGGAGTTAAATCCCAGGCTCTGAGTCTTCCTACAAGGAAGACTTCGTTTCAAGTAAGGGCAGTTACTTTACAGCACAAACGAACTACATCGTTCACGAAGCTCACACATTTCTTATCTTAACTGTCAACCATTGGATGTTAGAGGACCAGTGCTTTGTATCAGTTTCAGAAGCACAGTTGGACTAGATATGATCCGTATGTGTAGGAAACACCATTCATTTGTTCTCAGCACACTCATGTTTCCTGCTGTCTTATAGATTCTAGAAAACTAGAGCATGCTTCTTGCTCTAAAGCAGATTGTGATCAATGTATGAGAACACTGCTTTATGTTTCACTTCAGAAATGGAGTTAAATCCCAGGCTCTGAGTCTTCCTACAAGGAAGACTTCGTTTCAAGTAAGGGCAGTTACTTTACAGCTCAAACGAACTACATCGTTCACGAAGCTCACACGTTTCTCATCTTATCTGACAAGCATTGGATGTTAGAGGACCATTTGCTTTGTATCAGTTTCAGAAGCACAGTTGGACTAGATATGATCTGAATGTGTAGGAAACACCATTCTTTTGTTCTCATCACACTCATGTTTCCTGCTGACTTAGAGAATCTAGAAAGCAAGAGAATGCTTCTTGCTCTAAACAAGAGTGTGAACAATGGATGAGAAATCTGCTGTGTGTTTCACTTCAGAAATGGAGTTAAATCCCAGGCTCTGAGTCTTCCTACAAGCAAGACTTCGTTTCAGGTATGGGCAGTCCCTTCTCAGCTCAAACGAACTACATCGTTCACGAAGCTCACACGTTACTCATCTTAACTGACAAGCATTGGATGTTACAGGACCAGTGCTTTGTATCAGTTTCAGAAGCAGAGTTGGACTAGATATGATCCGTATGTGTAGGAAACACCATTCATTTGTTCTCAGCACACTCAAGTTTCCTGCTGTCTTATAGAGTCAAGAAAACTTAAGCGTGCTTCTTGCTCTAAAGCAGATTGTGATCAATGGATGAGAACTCTGCTGTGTGTTTCACTTCAGAAATGGAGTTAAATCCCAGGCTCCGAGTCTTCCTAAAAGGAAGACTTCGTTTCAAGTAAGGGCAGTTACTTTACAGCTCAAACGAACTACATCATTCAGAAGCTCACACATTTCTCATCTTAACTGCCAAGGATTGGAGGTTAGAGGACCAGTGCTTTGTATCAGTTTCAGAAGCACAGTTGGACTAGATATGATCTGAATGTGTAGGAAACACCGTTCTTTTGTTCTCATCACACTCATGTTTCCTGCTGTCTTAGAGACTCTAGAAAGCAAGAGCGTGCTTCTTGCTCTAAAAAAGAGTGTGAACAATGGATGAGAACTCTGCTGTGTGTTTCACTTCTGAAATGGAGTTCAATCGCAGGCTCTGAGTCTTCCTACAATCAAGACTTCGTTTCAGGTACGGGAAGTCAGTTTTCAACTCAAAGGAACTACATCGTTCACAAAGCTCACACGTTTCTCATCTTAACTGACAAGCATTGGATGTTAGAGGACCAGTGCTTTGTATCAGTTTCAGAAGCAGAGTTGGACTAGATATGATCTGTATGTGTAGGAAACACCATTCATTTCTTCTCAGCACACTCAAGTTTCCTGCTGTCTTATAGAGTCAAGAAAACTTAAACGTCCTTCTTGCTCTAAAGCAGATTGTGATCAATGGATGAGAACTCTGCTGTGTTTTTCACTTCAGAAATGGAGTTAAATCCCAGGGTCCGAGTCTTCCTACAAGGAATACTTCTTTTCAAGTAAGGGCAGTCACTTTTCAACTCAAAGGAACTACATCGTTCACGAAGCTCACAAGTTTCTCATCTTAACTGCCAAGCATTGGATGTTAGAGGACCAGTGCTTTGTATCAGTTTCAGAAGCAGAGTTGGACTAGATATGATCTGTATGTGTAGGAAACACCATTCATTTGTTCTCAGCACACTCAAGTTTCCTGCTGTCTTATAGAGTCTAGAAAACTAGAGCATGCTTCTTGCTCTAAAGCAGATTGTGATCAATGGATGAGAACTCTGCTGTGTGTTTCACTTCAGAAATGGAGTTAAATCCCAGGCTCTGAGTCTTCCTACAAGGAAGACTTCGTTTCAAGTAAGGGCAGTTACTTTACAGCTCAAACGAACTACATCGTTCACGAAGCTCACACATTTCTCATCTTAACTCTCAAGCATTGGATGTTAGAGGACCAGTGCTTTGTATCAGTTTCAGAATCACAGTTGGACTAGATATGATCTGAATGTGTAGGAAACACCATTCTTTTGTTCTCATCACACTCATGTTTCCTGCTGTCTTAGAGACTCTAGAAACCAAGAGAATGCTTCTTGCTCTAAACAAGAGTGTGAACAATGGATGAGAACTCTGCTGTGGGTTTCACTTCAGAAATGGAGTTAAATCCCAGGCTCTGAGTCTTCCTACAAGCAAGACTTCGTTTCAGGTATGGGCAGTCCCTTCTCAGCTCAAACGAACTACATCGTTCACGAAGCTCACACGTTTCTCATCTTAACTGACAAGCATTGGATGTTAGAGGACCAGTGCTTTGTATCAGTTTCAGAAGCAGAGTTGGACTAGATATGATCCGTATGTGTAGAAAATACCATTCATTTGTTCTCAGCACACTCAAGTTTCCTGCTGTCTTATAGAGTCAAGAAAACTTAAGCGTGCTTCTTGCTCTAAAGCAGATTGTGATCAATGGATGAGAACTCTGCTGTGTGTTTCACTTCAGAAATGGAGTTAAATCCCAGGCTCCGAGTCTTCCTACAAGGAATACTTCTTTTCAAGTAAGGGCAGTTACTTTACAGCTCAAACGAACTACATCATTCAGAAGCTCACACATTTCTCATATTAACTGCCAAGCATTGGAGGTTAGAGGACCCGTGCTTTGTATCAGTTTCAGAATCACAGTTGGACTAGATATGATCTGAATATGTAGGAAACACCGTTCTTTTGTTCTCATCACACTCATGTTTCCTGCTGTCTTAGAGACTCTAGAAAGCAAGAGCGTGCTTCTTGCTCTAAATAAGAGTGTGAACAATGGATGAGAACTCTGCTGTGTGTTTCACTTCAAAAATGGAGTTAAATCCCAGGCTGTGAGTCTTCCTACAAGCAAGACTTCGTTTCAGTTAAGGGCAGTCACTTTTCAACTCAAAGGAACTACATCGTTCACGAAGCTCACACGTTTCTCATCTTAACTGCCAAGCATTGGATGTTAGAGGACCAGTGCTTTGTATCAGTTTCAGAATCACAGTTGGACTAGATATGTCCTGAATGTTTAGGAAACACCGTTCTTTTGTTCTCATCACACTCATGTTTCCTGCTGTCTTAGAGACTCTAGAAAGCAAGAGAATGCTTCTTGCTCTAAATAAGAGTGTGAACAATGGATGAGAACTCTGCTGTGTGTTTTACTTCAGAAATGGAGTTAAATCCCAGGCTCTGAGTCTTCCTACAAGCAAGACTTCGTTTCAGGTACGGGAAGTCACTTTTCAACTCAAAGGAACTACATCGTTCACGAAGCTCACACGTTTCTCATCTTAACTGACAAGCATTGGATGTTAGAGGACCAGTGCTTTGTATCAGTTTCAGAAGCAGAGTTGGACTAGATATGATCCGTATGTGTAGGAAACACCATTCATTTGTTCTCAGCACACTCAAGTTTCCTGCTGTCTTATAGATTCTAGAAAACTAGAGCATGCTTCTTGCTCTAAAGCAGATTGTGATCAATGTATGAGAACACTGCTGTGTGTTTCACTTCAGAAATGGAGTTAAATCCCAGGCTCTGAGTCTTCCTACAAGGAAGACTTCGTTTCAAGTAAGGGCAGTTACTTTACAGCTCAAACGATCTACATCGTTCACGAAGCTCACACATTTCTCATCTTAACTGTCAATCATTGGATGTTAGAAGACCAGTGCTTTGTATCAGTTTCAGAAGCACAGTTGGACTAGATAAGATCTGAATGTGTAGGAAACCCCATTCTTTTGTTCTCATCACACTCATGTTTCCTGCTGTCTTAGAGACTCTAGAAACCAAGAGAATGCTTCTTGCTCTAAACAAGAGTGTGAACAATGGATGAGAACTCTGCTGTGTGTTTCACTTCAGAAATGGAGTTAAATCCCAGGCTCTGAGTCTTCCTACAAGCAAGACTTCGTTTCAGGTATGGGCAGTCCCTTCTCAGCTCAAACGAACTACATCATTCACGAAGCTCACACGTTTCTCATCTTAACTGACAAGCATTGGATGTTAGAGGACCAGTGCTTTGTATCAGTTTCAGAAGCAGATTTGGACTAGATATGATCCGTATGTGTAGGAAATACCATTCATTTGTTCTCAGCACACCCAAGTTTCCTGCTCTCTTATAGAGTCAAGAAAACTTAAGCGTGCTTCTTGCTCTAAAGCAGATTGTGATCAATCGATGAGAACTCTGCTGTGTGTTTCACTTCAGAAATGGAGTTAAATCCCAGGCTCCGAGTCTTCCTACAAGGAATACTTCTTTTCAAGTAACGGCAGTTACTTTACAGCTCAAACGAACTACATCATTCAAAAGCTCACACATTTCTCATCTTAACTGTCAAGCATTGGATGTTAGAAGACCAGTGCTTTGTATCAGTTTCAGAAGCAGAGTTGGACTAGATATGATCCGTATGTGTAGGAAACACCATTCATTTCTTCTCAGCACACTCAAGTTTCCTGCTGTCTTATAGAGTCAAGAAAACTTAAACGTCCTTCTTGCTCTAAAGCAGATTGTGATCAATGGATGAGAACTCTGCTGTGTTTTTCACTTCAGAAATGGAGTTAAATCCCAGGCTCCGAGTCTTCCTACAAGGAATACTTCTTTTCAAGTAAGGGTAGTCACTTTTCAACTCAAAGGAACTACATCGTTCACGAAGCTCACAAGTTTCTCATCTTAACCTGCAAGCATTGGATGTTAGAGTTCCAGTGCTTTGTATCAGTTTCAGAAGCAGAGTTGGACTAGATATGATCTGTATGTGTAGGAAACACCATTCATTTGTTCTCAGCACACTCAAGGTTCCTGCTGTCTTAGAGACTCGAGAAAGCAAGAGAATGCCTCTTGCTCTAAACAATAGTGTGAACAATGGAGGAGAACTCTGCTGTGTGTTTCACTTCAGAACTGGAGTTAAATCCCAGGCTCTGAGTCTTCCTACAAGCAAGACTTCATTTCAGGTATGGGCAGTCCCTTCTCACCTCAAACGAACTACATCGTTCACGAAGCTCACACCTTTCTCATCTTAACTGACAAGCATTGGATGTTAGAGGACCAGTGCTTTGTATCAGTTTCAGAAGCAGAGTTGGACTAGATATGATCCGTATGTGTAGGAAACACCATTCATTTGTTCTCAGCACACTCAAGTTTCCTGCTGTCTTATAGATTCTAGAAAACTAGAGCATGCTTCTTGCTCTAAATCAGATTGTGATCAATGTATGAGAACACTGCTGTGTGTTTCACTTCAGAAATGGAGTTAAATCCCAGGCTCCGAGTCTTCCTACAAGGAATACTTCTTTTCAAGTAAGGGCAGTCACTTTTCAACTCAAAGGAACTACATCGTTCACGAAGCTCACAAGTTTCTCATCTTAACTGCCAAGCATTGGATGTTAGAGGACCAGTTCTTTGTATCAGTTTCAGAAGCAAAGTTGGACTAGATATGATCTGTATGTGTAGGAAACACCATTCATTTGTTCTCAGCACACTCAAGTTTCCTGCTGTCTTATAGAGTCTAGAAAACTAGAGCATGCTTCTTCCTCTAAAGCAGAGTGTGAGCAATGGAAGAGAACTCTGCTGTGTGTTTCACTTCAGAAATGGAGTTCAATCCAGGCTCTGAGTCTTCCTACAAGCAAGAATTCGTTTCAGGTAAGGGCAGTCACTTCTCAGCTCAAACGAACTACATCGTTCACTAAGCTCACACGTTTCTCATCTTAACTGACAAGCATTGGATGTTAGAGGACCAGTGCTTTGTATCAGTTTCAGAAGCAGAGTTGGACTAGATATGATCCGTATGTGTAGGAAACACCATTCATTTGTTCTCAGCACACTCAAGTTTCCTGTTGTCTTAGAGAGTCTAGAAAACTAGAGCATGCTTCTTGCTCTAAAGCAGATTGTGATCAATGGATGAGAACTCTGCTGTGTGTTTCACTTCAGAAATGGAGTTAAATCCCAGGCTCCGAGTCTTCCTACAAGGAATACTTCTTTTCAAGTAAGGGCAGTCACTTTTCAACTCAAAGGAACTACATCGTTCACGAAGCTCACAAGTATCTCATCTTAACTGCCAAGCATTGGATGTTAGAGGACCAGTGCTTTGTATCAGTTTCAGAATCACAGTTGGACTAGATATGACCTGAATGTGTAGGAAACACCGTTCTTTTGTTCTCATCACACTCATGTTTCCAGCTCTCTTAGAGACTCTAGAAAACTAGAGCGTGCTACTTGCTCTAAAGCAGAGTGTGAACAATGGATGAGAACTCTGCTGTGTGTTTCACTTCAGAAATGGAGTTAAATCCCAAGCTCTGAGTCTTCCTACAAGCAAGACTTCGTTCCAGGTATGGGCATTCACTTCTCAGCTCAAACGAACTACATCGTTCACGAAGCTCACACGTTTCTCATCTTAACTGACAAGCATTGGATGTTAGAGAACCAGTGCTTTGTATCAGTTTCAGAAGCAGAGTTGGACTAGATATGATCCGTATGTGTAGGAAACACCATTCATTTGTTCTCAGCACACTCATGTTTCCTGCTGTCTTATAGAGTCTAGAAAACTAGAGCATGCTTCTTGCTCTAAAGCAGATTGTGATCAATGGATGAGAACTCTGCTGTGTGTTTCACTTCAGAAATGGAGTTAAATCCCAGGCTCTGAGTCTTCCTACAAGGAAGACTTCGTTTCAGGTATGGGCAGTCACTTCTCAGCTCAAACGAACTACATAGTTCACGAAGCTCACACGTTTCCCATCTTAACTGACAAGCATTGGATGTTAGAGGACCAATTGCTTTGTATCAGTTTCAGAAGCACAGTTGGACTAGATATGATCTGAATGTGTAGGAAACACCATTCATTTGTTCTCAGCACACTCAAGTTTCCTGCTGTCTTATAGAGTCAAGAAAACTTAAGCTTGCTTCTTGCTCTAAAGCAGATTGTGATCAATGGATGAGAACTCTGCTGTGTGTTTCACTTCAGAAATGGAGTTAAATCCCACGCTCCGAGTCTTCCTAAAAGAAAGACTTCGTTTCAAGTAAGGGCAGTTACTTTACAGCTCAAACGAACTACATCATTCAGAAGCTCACATATTTCTCATCTTAACTGCCAATCATTGGAGGTTCGAGGACCAGTACTTTGTATGAGTTTCAGAATCACAGTTGGCCTAGATATGATCTGAATGTGTAGGAAACACCGTTCTTTTGTTCTCATCACACTCATGTTTCCTGCTGTCTTAGAGACTCTAGAAAGCAAGAGCGTGCTTCTTGCTCTAAATAAGAGTGTGAACAATGGATGAGAACTCTGCTGTGAGTTTCACTTCTGAAATGGAGTTAAATCCCAGGCTCGAGTCTTCCTACAAGCAAGACTTCGTTTCAGTTAAGGGCAGTCACTTTTCAACTCAAAGGAACTACATCGTTCACGAAGCTCACACGTTTCTCATCTTAACTGACAAGCATTGGATGTTAGAGGACCAGTGCTTTGTATCAGTTTCAGAATCACAGTTGGACTAGATATGACCTGAATGTGTAGGAAACACCGTTCTTTTGTTCTCATCACACTCATGTTTCCTGCTGTCTTAGAGACTCTAGAAAACTAGAGCATGCTTCTTGCTCTAAAGCAGAGTGTGAACAATGGATGAGAACTCTTCTTTGTGTTTCACTTCAGAAATGGAGTTCAATCCCAGGCTCTGAGTCTTCCTACAAGCAAGACTTCGTTTCTGGTAATGGCAGTCCATTCTCAGCTCAAACGAACTACATCATTCACGAAGCTCACACGTTTCTCATCTTAACTGACAAGCATTGGATGTTAGAGGACCTGTACTTTGTATCAGTTTCAGAAGCAGAGTTGGACTAGATATGATCTGTATGTGTAGGAAACACCATTCATTTGTTCTCAGCACACTCAAGTTTCCTGCTGTCTTATAGAGTCTAGAAAACTAGAGCATGCTTCTTTCTCTAAAGCAGATTGTGATCAATGGATAAGAACTCTGCTGTGTGTTTCACTTCAGAAATGGAGTTAAATCCCAGGCTCTGAGTCTTCCTACAAGGAAGACTTCGTTTCAAGTAAGGGCAGTTACTTTACAGCTCAAACGAACTACATCGTTCACGAAGCTCACACATTTCTCATCTTAACTGTCAACCATTGGATGTTAGAGGACCAGTGCTTTGTATCAGTTTCAGAAGCACAGTTGGACTAGATATGATCCGTATGTGTAGGAAACACCATTCATTTGTTCTCAGCACACTCAAGTTTCCTGCTGTCTTATAGAGTCAAGAAAACTTAAGTGTGCTTTTTGCACTAAAGCAGATTGTGATCAATGGATGAGAACTCTGCTGTGTGTTTCACTTCAGAAATGGAGTTAAATCCCAGGCTCCGAGTCTTCCTACAAGGAAGACTTCATTTCAAGTAAGGGCAGTTACTTTACAGCTCAAACGAGCTACATCATTCACGAAGCTCACACATTTCTCATCTTAATTGCCAAGCATTGGAGGTTAGAGGACCAGTGCTTTGTATCAGTTTCAGAATCACAGTTGGACTAGATATGATCTGAATGTGTGGGAAACACCGTTCTTTTGTTCTCATCACACTCATGTTTTCCTGCTGTCTTAGAGACTCTAGAAAACTAGAGCATGCTTCTTGCTCTAAAGCAGAGTGTGGACAATGGATGAGAACACTGCTGTGTGTTTCACTTCAGAAATGGAGTCAAATCCCAGGCTCTGAGTCTTCCTACAAGCAAGACTTTGTTTCAGGTAAGGGCAGTCCCTTCTCAGCTCAAACGAACTACATCGTTCACGAAGCTCACATGTTTCTCATCTTAACTGACAAGCATTGGATGTTAGAGGACCAGTACTTTGTATGAGTTTCAGAATCACAGTTGGCCTAGATATGATCTGAATGTGTAGGAAACACCGTTCTTTTGTTCTCATCACACTCATGTTTCCTGCTGTCTTAGAGACTCTAGAAAGCAAGAGCGTGCTTCTTGCTCTAAATAAGAGTGTGAACAATGGATGAGAACTCTGCTGTGAGTTTCACTTCTGAAATGGAGTTAAATCCCAGGCTCGAGTCTTCCTACAAGCAAGACTTCGTTTCAGTTAAGGGCAGTCACTTTTCAACTCAAAGGAACTACATCGTTCACGAAGCTCACACGTTTCTCATCTTAACTGACAAGCATTGGATGTTAGAGGACCAGTGCTTTGTATCAGTTTCAGAATCACAGTTGGACTAGATATGACCTGAATGTGTAGGAAACACCGTTCTTTTGTTCTCATCACACTCATGTTTCCTGCTGTCTTAGAGACTCTAGAAAACTAGAGCATGCTTCTTGCTCTAAAGCAGAGTGTGAACAATGGATGAGAACTCTTCTTTGTGTTTCACTTCAGAAATGGAGTTCAATCCCAGGCTCTGAGTCTTCCTACAAGCAAGACTTCGTTTCTGGTAATGGCAGTCCATTCTCAGCTCAAACGAACTACATCATTCACGAAGCTCACACGTTTCTCATCTTAACTGACAAGCATTGGATGTTAGAGGACCTGTACTTTGTATCAGTTTCAGAAGCAGAGTTGGACTAGATATGATCTGTATGTGTAGGAAACACCATTCATTTGTTCTCAGCACACTCAAGTTTCCTGCTGTCTTATAGAGTCTAGAAAACTAGAGCATGCTTCTTTCTCTAAAGCAGATTGTGATCAATGGATAAGAACTCTGCTGTGTGTTTCACTTCAGAAATGGAGTTAAATCCCAGGCTCTGAGTCTTCCTACAAGGAAGACTTCGTTTCAAGTAAGGGCAGTTACTTTACAGCTCAAACGAACTACATCGTTCACGAAGCTCACACATTTCTCATCTTAACTGTCAACCATTGGATGTTAGAGGACCAGTGCTTTGTATCAGTTTCAGAAGCACAGTTGGACTAGATATGATCCGTATGTGTAGGAAACACCATTCATTTGTTCTCAGCACACTCAAGTTTCCTGCTGTCTTATAGAGTCAAGAAAACTTAAGTGTGCTTTTTGCACTAAAGCAGATTGTGATCAATGGATGAGAACTCTGCTGTGTGTTTCACTTCAGAAATGGAGTTAAATCCCAGGCTCCGAGTCTTCCTACAAGGAAGACTTCATTTCAAGTAAGGGCAGTTACTTTACAGCTCAAACGAGCTACATCATTCACGAAGCTCACACATTTCTCATCTTAATTGCCAAGCATTGGAGGTTAGAGGACCAGTGCTTTGTATCAGTTTCAGAATCACAGTTGGACTAGATATGATCTGAATGTGTGGGAAACACCGTTCTTTTGTTCTCATCACACTCATGTTTTCCTGCTGTCTTAGAGACTCTAGAAAACTAGAGCATGCTTCTTGCTCTAAAGCAGAGTGTGGACAATGGATGAGAACACTGCTGTGTGTTTCACTTCAGAAATGGAGTCAAATCCCAGGCTCTGAGTCTTCCTACAAGCAAGACTTTGTTTCAGGTAAGGGCAGTCCCTTCTCAGCTCAAACGAACTACATCGTTCACGAAGCTCACATGTTTCTCATCTTAACTGACAAGCATTGGATGTTAGAGGACCAGTGCTTTGTATCAGTTTCAGAATCACAGTTGGACTAGATATGATCTGACTGTGTAGGAAACAACGTGCTTTTGTTCTCATCACACTCATGTTTCCTGCTGTCTTAGAGACTCTAGAAAACTAGAGCATGCTTCTTGCTCTAAAGCAGAGTGTGAACAATGTAAGAGAACTCTGCTGTGTGTTTCACTTCAGAAATGGAGTTCAATCCCAGGCTCTGAGTCTTCCTCCAAGCAAGAATTCCTTTCAGGTAAGGGCAGTCACTTCTCAGCTCAAACGAACTACATCGTTCACGAAGCTCACACGTTTCTCATCTTAACTGACAAGCATTGGATGTTAGAGGACCAGTGCTTTGTATCAGTTTCAGAAGCAGAGTTGGACTAGATATGATCTGTATGTGTAGGAAACACCATTCATTTGTTCTCAGCACACTCAAGTTTCCTGCTGTCTTAGAGAGTCAAGAAAACTTAAGTGTGGTTTTTGCTCTAAAGCAGATTGTGATCAATGGATGAGAACTCTGCTGTGTGTTTCACTTCAGAAATGGAGTTAAATCCCAGGCTCTGAGTCTTCCTACAAGGCAGACTTCATTTCAAGTAAGGGCAGTTACTTTACAGCTCAAACGAGCTACATCATTCACGAAGCTCACACATTTCTCATCTTAATTGCCAAGCATTGGAGGTTAGAGGACCAGTGCTTTGTATCAGTTTCAGAATCACAGTTGGACTAGATATGACCTGAATGTGTAGGAAACACCGTTCTTTTGTTCTCATCACACTCATGTTTTCCTGCTGTCTTAGAGACTCTAGAAAACTAGAGCATGCTTCTTGCTCTAATGCAGAGTGTGGACAATGGATGAGAACTCTGCTGTGTGTTTCACTTCAGAAATGGAGTCAAATCCCAGGCTCTGAGTCTTCCTACAAGCAAGACTTTGTTTCAGGTAAGGGCAGTCCCTTCTCAGCTCAAACGAACTACATCGTTCACGAAGCTCACATGTTTCTCATCTTAACTGACAAGCATTGGATGTTAGAGGACCAGTGCTTTGTATCAGTTTCAGAATCACAGTTGGACTAGATATGATCTGCATGTGTAGGAAACACCATTCATTTGTTCTCAGCACACTCAAGTTTCCTGCTGTCTTATAGATTCTAGAAAACTAGAGCATGCTTCTTTCTCTAAAGCAGATTGTGATCAATGGATAAGAACTCTGCTGTGTGTTTCACTTCAGAAATGGAGTTAAATCCCAGGCTCTGAGTCTTCCTACAAGGAAGACTTCGTTTCAAGTAAGGGCAGTTACTTTACAGCTCAAACGAACTACATCGTTCACGAAGCTCACACATTTCTCATCTTAACTGTCAACCATTGGATGTTAGAGGACCAGTGCTTTGTATCAGTTTCAGAAGCACAGTTGGACTAGATATGATCCGTATGTGTAGGAAACACCATTCATTTGTTCTCAGCACACTCAAGTTTCCTACTGTCTTATAGAGTCAAGAAAACTTAAGTGTGCTTTTTGCTCTAAAGCAGATTGTGATCAATGGATGAGAACTCTGCTGTGTGTTTCACTTCAGAAATGGAGTTAAATCCCAGGCTCCGAGTCTTCCTACAAGGAAGACTTCATTTCAAGTAAGGGCAGTTACTTTACAGCTCAAACGAACTACATCATTCACGAAGCTCACACATTTCTCATCTTAATTGCCAAGCATTGGAGGTTAGAGGACCAGTGCTTTGTATCAGTTTCAGAATCACAGTTGGACTAGATATGATCTGAATGTGTAGGAAACACCGTTCTTTTGTTCTCATCACACTCATGTTTTCCTGCTGTCTTAGAGACTCTAGAAAACTAGAGCATGCTTCTTGCTCTAAAGCAGAGTGTGGACAATGGATGAGAACTCTGCCGTGTGTTTCACTTCAGAAATGGAGTCAAATCCCAGGCTCTGAGTCTTCCTACAAGCAAGACTTTGTTTCAGGTAAGGGCAGTCCCTTCTCAGCTCAAACGAACTACATCGTTCACGAAGCTCACATGTTTCTCATCTTAACTGACAAGCATTGGATGTTAGAGGACCAGTGCTTTGTATCAGTTTCAGAATCACAGTTGGACTAGATATGATCTGACTGTGTAGGAAACAACGTGCTTTTGTTCTCATCACACTCATGTTTCCTGCTGTCTTAGAGACTCTAGAAAACTAGAGCATGCTTCTTGCTCTAAAGCAGAGTGTGAACAATGTAAGAGAACTCTGCTGTGTGTTTCACTTCAGAAATGGAGTTCAATCCCAGGCTCTGAGTCTTCCTCCAAGCAAGAATTCCTTTCAGGTAAGGGCAGTCACTTCTCAGCTCAAACGAACTACATCGTTCACGAAGCTCACACGTTTCTCATCTTAACTGACAAGCATTGGATGTTAGAGGACCAGTGCTTTGTATCAGTTTCAGAAGCAGAGTTGGACTAGTTAGAATCCGTATGTGAAGGAAACACCATTCATTTGTTCTCAGCACACTCAAGTTTCCTGCTGTCTTATAGAGTCAAGAAAACTTAAGTGTGGTTTTTGCTCTAAAGCAGATTGTGATCAATGTAAGAGAACTCTGCTGTGTGTTTCATTTCAGAAATGGAGTTCAATCCCAGGCTCTGAGTCTTCCTACAAGGAAGACTTCGTTTCAAGTAAGGGCAGTTACTTTACAGCTCAAACGAACTACATCCTTCACGAAGCTCACACATTTCTCATCTTAACTGTCAACCATTGGATGTTAGAGGACCAGTGCTTTGTATCAGTTTCAGAAGCACAGTTGGACTAGATATGATCCGTATGTGTAGGAAACACCATTCATTTGTTCTCAGCACACTCAAGTTTCCTGCTGTCTTATAGAGTCAAGAAAACTTAAGTGTGCTTTTTGCTCTAAAGCAGATTGTGATCAATGGATGAGAACTCTGCTGTGTGTTTCACTTCAGAAATGGAGTTAAATCCCAGGCTCCGAGTCTTCCTACAAGGAAGACTTCATTTCAAGTAAGGGCAGTTACTTTACAGCTCAAACGAACTACATCATTCACGAAGCTCACACATTTCTCATCTTAATTGCCAAGCATTGGAGGTTAGAGTACCAGTGCTTTGTATCAGTTTCAGAATCACAGTTGGACTAGATATGACCTGAATGTGTAGGAAACACCGTTCTTTTGTTCTCATCACACTCATGTTTTCCTGCTGTCTTAGAGACTCTAGAAAACAAGAGCATGCTTCTTGCTCTAAAGCAGAGTGTGGACAATGGATGAGAATTCTGCTGTGTGTTTCACTTCAGAAATGGAGTCAAATCCCAGGCTCTCAGTCTTCCTACAAGCAAGACTTTGTTTCAGGTAAGGGCAGTCCCTTCTCAGCGCAAACGAACTACATCGTTCACGAAGCTCACATGTTTCTCATCTTAACTGACAAGCATTGGATGTTAGAGGACCAGTGCTTTGTATCAGTTTCAGAATCACAGTTGGACTAGATATGATCTGACTGTGTAGGAAACAACGTGCTTTTGTTCTCATCACACTCATGTTTCCTGCTGTCTTAGAGACTCTAGAAAGCAAGAGCGTGCTTCTTGCTCTAAAGCAGAGTGTGAACAATGGATGAGAACTCTGCTGTGTGTTTCACTTCAGAAATGGAGTTAAATCCCAGGCTCTGAGTCTTCCTACAAGCAAGACTTTGTTTCAGGTAAGGGCAGTCCCTTCTCAGCGCAAACGAACTACATCGTTCACGAAGCTCACATGTTTCTCATCTTAACTGACAAGCATTGGATGTTAGAGGACCAGTGCTTCGTATCAGTTGCAGAAGCAGAGTTGGACTTGATATGATCTGTATGTGTAGGAAACACCATTCATTTGTTCTCAGCACACTCAAGTTTCCTGCTGTCTTATAGAGTCTAGAAAACTAGAGCATGCTTCTTGCTCTAAAGCAGATTGTGATCAATGTATGAGAACTCTGCTGTGTGTTTCACTTCAGGAATGGAGTTAAATCCCAGGCTCTGAGTCTTCCTAAAAGGAAGACTTCGTTTCAAGTAAGGGCAGTTACTTTATAGCTCAAATGAACTACAGTGTTCACGAAGCTCACACATTTCTCATTTTAACTGCCAAGCATTGGATGTTAGAGGACCAGTGCATTGTATCAGTTTCAGAAGCAGAGTTGGACTAGATATGATCCGTATGTGTAGGAAACACCATTCATTTGTTCTCAGCACACTCAAGTTTCCTGCTGTCTTAGAAATTCTAGAAAAATAGAGCATGCTTCTTGCTCTAAAGCAGATTGTGTTCAATGGATGAGAACTCTGCTGTGTGTTTCACTTCAGAAATGGAGTTCAATCCCAGGCTCTGAGTCTTCCTACAAGGAAGACTTCGTTTCAGGTATGGGCAGTCACTTCTCAGCTCAAACGAACTACATAGTTCACGACGCTCCCACGTTTCTCATCTTATCTGACAAGCATTGGATGTTAGAGGACCAATTGCTTTGTATCAGTTTCAGAAGCAGAGTTGGACTAGATATGATCCGTATGTGTAGGAAACACCATTCATTTGTTCTCAGCACACTCAAGTTTCCTGTTGTCTTATAGATTCTAGAAAACTAGAGCATGCTTCTTGCTCTAAAGCAGATTGTGATCAATGGATGAGAACTCTGCTGTGTGTTTCACTTCAGAAATGGAGTTAAATCCCAGGCTCTGAGTCTTCCTACAAGCAAGACTTCGTTTCAGGTATGGGCAGTTACTTCTCAGCTCAAACGAACTACATAGTTCACAAAGCTCACATGTTTCTCATCTTAACTGACAAGCATTGGATGTTAGAGGACCAGTGCTTTGTATCAGTTTCAGAATCACAGTTGGACTAGATATGATCTGACTGTGTAGGAAACAACGTTCTTTTGTTCTCATCACACTCATGTTTCCTGCTGTCTTAGAGACTCTAGAAAGCAAGAGCGTGCTTCTTGCTCTAAAGCAGAGTGTGAACAATGGATGAGAACTCTGCTGTGTGTTTCACTTCAGAAATGGAGTTAAATCCCAGGCTCTGAGTCTTCCTACAAGCAAGACTTTGTTTCAGGTAAGGGCAGTCCCTTCTCAGCTCAAACGAACTACATTGTTCACGAAGCTCACATGTTTCTCATCTTAACTGACAAGCATTGGATGTTAGAGGACCAGTGCTTCGTATCAGTTTCAGAAGCAGAGTTGGACTAGATATGATCTGTATGTGTTGGAAACACCATTCATTTTTTCTCACCACACTCAAGTTTCCTGCTGTCTTAGAGATTCTAGAAAAATAGAGCATGCTTCTTGCTCTAAAGCAGATTGTGTTCAATGGATGAGAACTCTGCTGTGTGTTTCACTTCAGAAATGGAGTTAAATCCCAGGCTCTGAGTCTTCCTACAAGGAAGACTTCGTTTCAGGTATGGGCAGTCACTTCTCAGCTCAAACGAACTACATAGTTCACGAAGCTCACACGTTTCTCATCTTATCTGACAAGCATTGGATGTTAGAGGACCAATTGCTTTGTATCAGTTTCAGAAGCAGAGTTGGACTAGATATGATCCGTATGTGTAGGAAACACCATTCATTTGTTCTCAGCACACTCAAGTTTCCTGCTGTCTTATAGATTCTAGAAAACTAGAGCATGCTTCTTGCTCTAAAGCAGATTGTGATCAATGTATGAGAACACTGCTGTGTGTTTCACTTCAGAAATGGAGTTAAATCCCAGGCTCTGAGTCTTCCTACAAGGAAGACTTCGTTTCAATTAAGGGCAGTTACTTTAACGCTCAAACGAACTACATCATTCACGAACCTCACACATTTCTCATCTTAACTCTCAAGCATTGGATGTTAGAGGACCAGTGCTTTGTATCAGTTTCAGAAGCACATTTGGACTAGATATGATCTGAATGTGTAGGAAACACCATTCTTTTGTTCTCATCACACTCATGTTTCCTGCTGTCTTAGAGATGATAGAAAGCAAGAGAATGCTTCTTGCTCTAAAGCAGAGTGTGAACAATGTAAGAGAACTCTGCTGTGTGTTTCACTTCAGAAATGGAGTTCAATCCCAGGCTCTGAGTCTTCCTACAAGCAAGAATTCCTTTCAGGTAAGGGCAGTCACTTCTCAGCTCAAACGAACTACATCGTTCACGAAGCTCACACGTTTCTCATCTTAACTGACAAGCATTGGATGTTAGAGGACCAGTGCTTTGTATCAGTTTCAGAAGCAGAGTTGGACTAGATATGATCCGTATGTGTAGGAAACACCATTCATTTGTTCTCAGCACACTCAAGTTTCCTGCTGTCTTATAGAGTCAAGAAAACTTAAGTGTGCTTTTTGCTCTAAAGCAGGTTGTGATCAATGGATGAGAACTCTGCTGTGTGTTTCACTTCAGAAATGGAGTTAAATCCCAGGCTCCGAGTCTTCCTACAAGATAGACTTCATTTCAAGTAAGGGCAGTTACTTTACAGCTCAAACGAGCTACATCATTCACGAAGCTCACACATTTCTCATCTTAATTGCCAAGCATTGGAGGTTAGAGGACCAGTGCTTTGTATCAGTTTCAGAATCACAGTTGGACTAGATATGACCTGAATGTGTAGGAAACACCGTTCTTTTGTTCTCATCACACTCATGTTTTCCTGCTGTCTTAGAGACTCTAGAAAACTAGAGCATGCTTCTTGCTCTAAAGCAGAGTGTGGACAATGGATGAGAACTCTGCTGTGTGTTTCACTTCAGAAATGGAGTCAAATCCCAGGCTCTGAGTCTTCCTACAAGCAAGACTTTGTTTCAGGTAAGGGCAGTCCCTTCTCAGCTCAAACGAACTACATCGTTCACGAAGCTCACATGTTTCTCATCTTAACTGACAAGCATTGGATGTTAGAGGACCAGTGCTTTGTATCAGTTTCAGAATCACAGTTGGACTAGATATGATCTGACTGTGTAGGAAACAACGTGCTTTTGTTCTCATCACACTCATGTTTCCTGTTGTCTTAGAGACTCTAGAAAACTAGAGCATGCTTCTTGCTCTAAAGCAGAGTGTGAACAATGCATGAGAACTCTTCTTTGTGTTTCACTTCAGAAATGGAGTTCAATCCCAGGCTCTGAGTCTTCCTAAAAGCAAGACTTCGTTTCAGGTAATGGCAGTCTATTCTCAGCTCAAACGAACTACATCATTCATGAAGCTCACACGTTTCTCATCTTAACTGACAAGCATTGGATGTTAGAGGACCTGTACTTTGTATCAGTTTCAGAAGCAGAGTTGGACTAGATATGATCTGTATGTGTAGGAAACACCATTCATTTGTTCTCAGCACACTCAAGTTTCCTGCTGTCTTATAGAGTCTAGAAAACTAGAGCATGCTTCTTGCTCTAAAGCAGATTGTGATCAATGAATAAGAACTCTGCTGTGTGTTTCACTTCAGAAATGGAGTTAAATCCCAGGCTCTGAGTCTTCCTACAAGGAAGACTTCGTTTCAAGTAAGGGCAGTTACTTTACAGCTCAAACGAACTACATCGTTCACGAAGCTCACACATTTCTCATCTTAACTGTCAACCATTGGATGTTAGAGGACCAGTGCTTTGTATCAGTTTCAGAAGCACAGTTGGACTAGATATGATCCGTATGTGTAGGAAACACCATTCATTTGTTCTCAGCACACTCAAGTTTCCTGCTGTCTTATAGAGTCAAGAAAACTTAAGTGTGCTTTTTGCTCTAAAGCAGATTGTGATAAATGGATGAGAACTCTGCTGTGTGTTTCACTTCCGAAATGGAGTTAAATCCCAGGCTCCGAGTCTTCCTACAAGGAAGACTTCATTTCAAGTAAGGGCAGTTACTTTACAGCTCAAACGAACTACATCATTCACGAAGCTCACACATTTCTCATCTTAATTGCCAAGCATTGGAGGTTAGAGTACCAGTGCTTTGTATCAGTTTCAGAATCACAGTTGGACTAGATATGACCTGAATGTGTAGGAAACACCGTTCTTTTGTTCTCATCACACTCATGTTTTCCTGCTGTCTTAGAGACTCTAGAAAACAAGAGCATGCTTCTTGCTCTAAAGCAGAGTGTGGACTATGGATGAGAATTCTGCTGTGTGTTTCACTTCAGAAATGGAGTCAAATCCCAGGCTCTGAGTCTTCCTACAAGCAAGACTTTGTTTCAGGTAAGGGCAGTCCCTTCTCAGCGCAAACGAACTACATCGTTCACGAAGCTCACATGTTTCTCATCTTAACTGACAAGCATTGGATGTTAGAGGACCAGTGCTTTGTATCAGTTTCAGAATGACAGTTGGACTAGATATGATCTGACTGTGTAGGAAACAACGTGCTTTTGTTCTCATCACACTCATGTTTCCTGCTGTCTTAGAGACTCTAGAAAGCAAGAGCGTGCTTCTTGCTCTAAAGCAGAGTGTGAACAATGGATGAGAACTCTGCTGTGTGTTTCACTTCAGAAATGGAGTTAAATCCCAGGCTCTGAGTCTTCCTACAAGCAAGACTTTGTTTCAGGTAAGGGCAGTCCCTTCTCAGCGCAAACGAACTACATCGTTCACGAAGCTCACATGTTTCTCATCTTAACTGACAAGCATTGGATGTTAGAGGACCAGTGCTTCGTATCAGTTTCAGAATGACAGTTGGACTAGATATGATCTGACTGTGTAGGAAACAACGTGCTTTTGTTCTCATCACACTCATGTTTCCTGCTGTCTTAGAGACTCTAGAAAGCAAGAGCGTGCTTCTTGCTCTAAAGCAGAGTGTGAACAATGGATGAGAACTCTGCTGTGTGTTTCACTTCAGAAATGGAGTTAAATCCCAGGCTCTGAGTCTTCCTACAAGCAAGACTTTGTTTCAGGTAAGGGCAGTCCCTTCTCAGCGCAAACGAACTACATCGTTCACGAAGCTCACATGTTTCTCATCTTAACTGACAAGCATTGGATGTTAGAGGACCAGTGCTTCGTATCAGTTGCAGAAGCAGAGTTGGACTTGATATGATCTGTATGTGTAGGAAACACCATTCATTTGTTCTCAGCACACTCAAGTTTCCTGCTGTCTTATAGAGTCTAGAAAACTAGAGCATGCTTCTTGCTCTAAAGCAGATTGTGATCAATGTATGAGAACTCTGCTGTGTGTTTCACTTCAGAAATGGAGTTAAATCCCAGGCTCTGAGTCTTCCTAAAAGGAAGACTTCGTTTCAAGTAAGGGCAGTTACTTTATAGCTCAAATGAACTACAGTGTTCACGAAGCTCACACATTTCTCATTTTAACTGCCAAGCATTGGATGTTAGAGGACCAGTGCATTGTATCAGTTTCAGAAGCAGAGTTGGACTAGATATGATCCGTATGTGTAGGAAACACCATTCATTTGTTCTCAGCACACTCAAGTTTCCTGCTGTCTTAGAAATTCTAGAAAAATAGAGCATGCTTCTTGCTCTAAAGCAGATTGTGTTCAATGGATGAGAACTCTGCTGTGTGTTTCACTTCAGAAATGGAGTTAAATCCCAGGCTCTGAGTCTTCCTACAAGGAAGACTTCGTTTCAGGTATGGGCAGTCACTTCTCAGCTCAAACGAACTACATAGTTCACGACGCTCCCACGTTTCTCATCTTATCTGACAAGCATTGGATGTTAGAGGACCAGTGCTTTGTATCAGTTTCAGAATCACAGTTGGACTAGATATGATCTGACTGTGTAGGAAACAACGTTCTTTTGTTCTCATCACACTCATGTTTCCTGCTGTCTTAGAGACTCTAGAAAGCAAGAGCGTGCTTCTTGCTCTAAAGCAGAGTGTGAACAATGGATGAGAACTCTGCTGTGTGTTTCACTTCAGAAATGGAGTTAAATCCCAGGCTCTGAGTCTTCCTACAAGCAAGACTTTGTTTCAGGTAAGGGCAGTCCCTTCTCAGCTGAAACGAACTACATTGTTCACGAAGCTCACATGTTTCTCATCTTAACTGACAAGCATTGGATGTTAGAGGACCAGTGCTTCGTATCAGTTTCAGAAGCAGAGTTGGACTAGATATGATCTGTATGTGTTGGAAACACCATTCATTTGTTCTCAGCACACTCAAGTTTCCTGCTGTCTTATAGATTCTAGAAAACTAGAGCATGCTTCTTGCTCTAAAGCAGATTGTGATCAATGTATGAGAACACTGCTGTGTGTTTCACTTCAGAAATGGAGTTAAATCCCAGGCTCTGAGTCTTCCTACAAGGAAGACTTCGTTTCAATTAAGGGCAGTTACTTTACAGCTCAAACGAACTACATCGTTCACGAAGCTCACACATTTCTCATCTTAACTCTCAAGCATTGGATGTTAGAGGACCAGTGCTTTGTATCAGTTTCAGAAGCACATTTGGACTAGATATGATCTGAATGTGTAGGAAACACCATTCTTTTGTTCTCATCACACTCATGTTTCCTGCTGTCTTAGAGACGATAGAAAGCAAGAGAATGCTTCTTGCTCTAAAGCAGAGTGTGAACAATGTAAGAGAACTCTGCTGTGTGTTTCACTTCAGAAATGGAGTTCAATCCCAGGCTCTGAGTCTTCCTCCAAGCAAGAATTCCTTTCAGGTAAGGGCAGTCACTTCTCAGCTCAAACGAACTACATCGTTCACGAAGCTCACACGTTTCTCATCTTAACTGACAAGCATTGGATGTTAGAGGACCAGTGCTTTGTATCAGTTTCAGAAGCAGAGTTGGACTAGATATGATCCGTATGTGTAGGAAACACCATTCATTTGTTCTCAGCACACTCAAGTTTCCTGCTGTCTTATAGAGTCAAGAAAACTTAAGTGTGGTTTTTGCTCTAAAGCAGATTGTGATCAATGGATGAGAACTCTGCTGTGTGTTTCACTTCAGAAATGGAGTTAAATCCCAGGCTCCGAGTCTTCCTACAAGGTAGACTTCATTTCAAGTAAGGGCAGTTACTTTACAGCTCAAACGAGCTACATCATTCACGAAGCTCACACATTTCTCATCTTAATTGCCAAGCATTGGAGGTTAGAGGACCAGTGCTTTGTATCAGTTTCAGAATCACAGTTGGACTAGATATGACCTGAATGTGTAGGAAACACCGTTCTTTTGTTCTCATCACACTCATGTTTTCCTGCTGTCTTAGAGACTCTAGAAAACTAGAGCATGCTTCTTGCTCTAAAGCAGAGTGTGGACAATGGATGAGAACTCTGCTGTGTGTTTCACTTCAGAAATGGAGTCAAATCCCAGGCTCTGAGTCTTCCTACAAGCAAGACTTTGTTTCAGGTAAGGGCAGTCCCTTCTCAGCTCAAACGAACTACATCGTTCACGAAGCTCACATGTTTCTCATCTTAACTGACAAGCATTGGATGTTAGAGGACCAGTGCTTTGTATCAGTTTCAGAATCACAGTTGGACTAGATATGATCTGACTGTGTAGGAAACAACGTGCTTTTGTTCTCATCACACTCATGTTTCCTGCTCTCTTAGAGACTCTAGAAAACTAGAGCATGCTTCTTGCTCTAAAGCAGAGTGTGAACAATGCATGAGAACTCTTCTTTGTGTTTCACTTCAGAAATGGAGTTCAATCCCAGGCTCTGAGTCTTCCTACAAGCAAGACTTCGTTTCAGGTAATGGCAGTCTATTCTCAGCTCAAACGAACTACATCGTTCACGAAGCTCACACGTTTCTCATCTTAACTGACAAGCATTGGATGTTAGAAGACCTGTACTTTGTATCAGTTTCAGAAGCAGAGTTGGACTAGATATGATCTGTATGTGTAGGAAACACCATTAATTTGTTCTCAGCACACTCAAGTTTCCTGCTGTCTTATAGAGTCTAGAAAACTAGAGCATGCTTCTTGCTCTAAAGCAGATTGTGATCAATGGATAAGAACTCTGCTGTGTGTTTCACTTCAGAAATGGAGTTAAATCCCAGGCTCTGAGTCTTCCTACAAGGAAGACTTCGTTTCAAGTAAGGGCAGTTACTTTACAGCTCAAACGAACTACATCGTTCACGAAGCTCACACATTTCTCATCTTAACTGTCAACCATTGGATGTTAGAGGACCAGTGCTTTGTATCAGTTTCAGAAGCACAGTTGGACTAGATATGATCCGTATGTGTAGGAAACACCCTTCATTTGTTCTCAGCACACTCAAGTTTCCTGCTGTCTTATAGAGTCAAGAAAACTTAAGTGTGGTTTTTGCTCTAAAGCAGATTGTGATCAATGTAAGAGAACTCTGCTGTGTGTTTCATTTCAGAAATGGAGTTCAATCCCAGGCTCTGAGTCTTCCTACAAGGAAGACTTCGTTTCAAGTAAGGGCAGTTACTTTACAGCTCAAACGAACTACATCGTTCACGAAGCTCACACATTTCTCATCTTAACTGTCAACCATTGGATGTTAGAGGACCAGTGCTTTGTATCAGTTTCAGAAGCACAGTTGGAATAGATATGATCCGTATGTGTAGGAAACACCATTCATTTGTTCTCAGCACACTCAAGTTTCCTGCTGTCTTATAGAGTCAAGAAAACTTAAGTGTGCTTTTTGCTCTAAAGCAGATTGTGATCAATGGATGAGAACTCTGCTGTGTGTTTCACTTCAGAAATGGAGTTAAATCCCAGGCTCCGAGTCTTCCTACAAGGAAGACTTCATTTCAAGTAAGGGCAGTTACTTTACAGCTCAAACGAACTACATCATTCACGAAGCTCACACATTTCTCATCTTAATTGCCAAGCATTGGAGGTTAGAGTACCAGTGCTTTGTATCAGTTTCAGAATCACAGTTGGACTAGATATGACCTGAATGTGTAGGAAACACCGTTCTTTTGTTCTCATCACACTCATGTTTTCCTGCTGTCTTAGAGACTCTAGAAAACAAGAGCATGCTTCTTGCTCTAAAGCAGAGTGTGGACAATGGATGAGAATTCTGCTGTGTGCTTCACTTCAGAAATGGAGTCAAATCCCAGGCTCTGAGTCTTCCTACAAGCAAGACTTTGTTTCAGGTAAGGGCAGTCCCTTCTCAGCGCAAACGAACTACATCGTTCACGAAGCTCACATGTTTCTCATCTTAACTGACAAGCATTGGATGTTAGAGGACCAGTGCTTTTTATCAGTTTCAGAATGACAGTTGGACTAGATATGATCTGACTGTGTAGGAAACAACGTGCTTTTGTTCTCATCACACTCATGTTTCCTGCTGTCTTAGAGACTCTAGAAAGCAAGAGCGTGCTTCTTGCTCTAAAGCAGAGTGTGGACAATGGATGAGAACTCTGCTGTGTGTTTCACTTCAGAAATGGAGTTAAATCCCAGGCTCTGAGTCTTCCTACAAGCAAGACTTTGTTTCAGGTAAGGGCAGTCCCTTCTCAGCGCAAACGAACTACATCGTTCACGAAGCTCACATGTTTCTCATCTTAACTGACAAGCATTGGATGTTAGAGGACCAGTGCTTCGTATCAGTTGCAGAAGCAGAGTTGGACTTGATATGATCTGTATGTGTAGGAAACACCATTCATTTGTTCTCAGCACACTCAAGTTTCCTGCTGTCTTAGAGATTCTAGAAAACTAGAGCATGCTTCTTGCTCTAAAGCAGATTGTGATCAATGTATGAGAACTCTGCTGTGTGTTTCACTTCAGAAATGGAGTTAAATCCCAGGCTCTGAGTCTTCCTAAAAGGAAGACTTCGTTTCAAGTAAGGGCAGTTACTTTATAGCTCAAATGAACTACAGTGTTCACGAAGCTCACACATTTCTCATTTTAACTGCCAAGCATTGGATGTTAGAGGACCAGTGCATTGTATCAGTTTCAGAAGCAGAGTTGGACTAGATATGATCCGTATGTGTAGGAAACACCATTCATTTGTTCTCAGCACACTCAAGTTTCCTGCTGTCTTAGAAATTCTAGAAAAATAGAGCATGCTTCTTGCTCTAAAGCAGATTGTGTTCAATGGATGAGAACTCTGCTGTGTGTTTCACTTCAAAAATGGAGTTAAATCCCAGGCTCTGAGTCTTCCTACAAGGAAGACTTCGTTTCAGGTATGGGCAGTCACTTCTCAGCTCAAACGAACTACATAGTTCACGACGCTCCCACGTTTCTCATCTTATCTGACAAGCATTGGATGTTAGAGGACCAATTGCTTTGTATCAGTTTCAGAAGCAGAGTTGGACTAGATATGATCCGTATGTGTAGGAAACACCATTCATTTGTTCGCAGCACACTCAAGTTTCCTGTTGTCTTATAGATTCTAGAAAACTAGAGCATGCTTCTTGCTCTAAAGCAGATTGTGATCAATGGATGAGAACTCTGCTGTGTGTTTCACTTCAGAAATGGAGTTAAATCCCAGGCTCTGAGTCTTCCTACAAGCAAGACTTCGTTTCAGGTATGGGCAGTTACTTCTCAGCTCAAACGAACTACATAGTTCACAAAGCTCACATGTTTCTCATCTTAACTGACAAGCATTGGATGTTAGAGGACCAGTGCTTTGTATCAGTTTCAGAATCACAGTTGGACTAGATATGATCTGACTGTGTAGGAAACAACGTTCTTTTGTTCTCATCACACTCATGTTTCCTGCTGTCTTAGAGACTCTAGAAAGCAAGAGCGTGCTTCTTGCTCTAAAGCAGAGTGTGAACAATGGATGAGAACTCTGCTGTGTGTTTCACTTCAGAAATGGAGTTAAATCCCAGGCTCTGAGTCTTCCTACAAGCAAGACTTTGTTTCAGGTAAGGGCAGTCCCTTCTCAGCTCAAACGAACTACATTGTTCACGAAGCTCACATGTTTCTCATCTTAACTGACAAGCATTGGATGTTAGAGGACCAGTGCTTCGTATCAGTTTCAGAAGCAGAGTTGGACTAGATATGATCTGTATGTGTTGGAAACACCATTCATTTTTTCTCACCACACTCAAGTTTCCTGCTGTCTTAGAGATTCTAGAAAAATAGAGCATGCTTCTTGCTCTAAAGCAGATTGTGTTCAATGGATGAGAACTCTGCTGTGTGTTTCACTTCAGAAATGGAGTTAAATCCCAGGCTCTGAGTCTTCCTACAAGGAAGACTTCGTTTCAGGTATGGGCAGTCACTTCTCAGCTCAAACGAATTACATAGTTCACGAAGCTCACACGTTTCTCATCTTATCTGACAAGCATTGGATGTTAGAGGACCAATTGCTTTGTATCAGTTTCAGAAGCAGAGTTGGACTAGATATGATCCGTATGTGTAGGAAACACCATTCATTTGTTCTCAGCACACTCAAGTTTCCTGCTGTCTTATAGATTCTAGAAAACTAGAGCATGCTTCTTGCTCTAAAGCAGATTGTGATCAATGTATGAGAACACTGCTGTGTGTTTCACTTCAGAAATGGAGTTAAATCCCAGGCTCTGAGTCTTCCTACAAGGAAGACTTCGTTTCAATTAAGGGCAGTTACTTTACAGCTCAAACGAACTACATCATTCACGAAGCTCACACATTTCTCATCTTAACTCTCAAGCATTGGATGTTAGAGGACCAGTGCTTTGTATCAGTTTCAGAAGCACATTTGGACTAGATATGATCTGAATGTGTAGGAAACACCATTCTTTTGTTCTCATCACACTCATGTTTCCTGCTGTCTTAGAGACGATAGAAAGCAAGAGAATGCTTCTTGCTCTAAAGCAGAGTGTGAACAATGTAAGAGAACTCTGCTGTGTGTTTCACTTCAGAAATGGAGTTCAATCCCAGGCTCTGAGTCTTCCTCCAAGCAAGAATTCCTTTCAGGTAAGGGCAGTCACTTCTCAGCTCAAACGAACTACATCGTTCACGAAGCTCACACGTTTCTCATCTTAACTGACAAGCATTGGATGTTAGAGGACCAGTGCTTTGTATCAGTTTCAGAAGCAGAGTTGGACTAGATATGATCCGTATGTGTAGGAAACACCATTCATTTGTTCTCAGCACACTCAAGTTTCCTGCTGTCTTATAGAGTCAAGAAAACTTAAGTGTGCTTTTTGCTCTAAAGCAGATTGTGATCAATGGATGAGAACTCTGCTGTGTGTTTCACTTCAGAAATGGAGTTAAATCCCAGGCTCCGAGTCTTCCTACAAGGTAGACTTCATTTCAAGTAAGGGCAGTTACTTTACAGCTCAAACGAGCTACATCATTCACGAAGCTCACACATTTCTCATCTTAATTGCCAAGCATTGGAGGTTAGAGGACCAGTGCTTTGTATCAGTTTCAGAATCACAGTTGGACTAGATATGACCTGAATGTGTAGGAAACACCGTTCTTTTGTTCTCATCACACTCATGTTTTCCTGCTGTCTTAGAGACTCTAGAAAACTAGAGCATGCTTCTTGCTCTAAAGCAGAGTGTGGACAATGGATGAGAACTCTGCTGTGTGTTTCACTTCAGAAATGGAGTCAAATCCCAGGCTCTGAGTCTTCCTACAAGCAAGACTTTGTTTCAGGTAAGGGCAGTCCCTTCTCAGCTCAAACGAACTACATCGTTCACGAAGCTCACATGTTTCTCATCTTAACTGACAAGCATTGGATGTTAGAGGACCAGTGCTTTGTATCAGTTTCAGAATCACAGTTGGACTAGATATGATCTGTATGTGTAGGAAACACCATTCATTTGTTCTCAGCACACTCAAGTTTCCTGCTGTCTTATAGAGTCTAGAAAACTAGAGCATGCTTCTTGCTCTAAAGCAGATTGTGATCAATGGATAAGAACTCTGCTGTGTGTTTCACTTCAGAAATGGAGTTAAATCCCAGGCTCTGAGTCTTCCTACAAGGAAGACTTCGTTTCAAGTAAGGGCAGTTACTTTACAGCTCAAACGAACTACATCGTTCACGAAGCTCACACATTTCTCATCTTAACTGTCAACCATTGGATGTTAGAGGACCAGTGCTTTGTATCAGTTTCAGAAGCACAGTTGGACTAGATATGATCCGTATGTGTAGGAAACACCATTCATTTGTTCTCAGCACACTCAAGTTTCCTGCAGTCTTATAGAGTCAAGAAAACTTAAGTGTGCTTTTTGCTCTAAAGCAGATTGTGATCAATGGATGAGAACTCTGCTGTGTGTTTCACTTCAGAAATGGAGTTAAATCCCAGGCCCCGAGTCTTCCTACAAGGAAGACTTCATTTCAAGTAAGGGCAGTTACTTTACAGCTCAAACGAACTACATCATTCACGAAGCTCACACATTTCTCATCTTAATTGCCAAGCATTGGAGGTTAGAGTACCAGTGCTTTGTATCAGTTTCAGAATCACAGTTGGACTAGATATGACCTGAATGTGTAGGAAACACCGTTCTTTTGTTCTCATCACACTCATGTTTTCCTGCTGTCTTAGAGACTCTAGAAAACAAGAGCATGCTTCTTGCTCTAAAGCAGAGTGTGGACTATGGATGAGAATTCTGCTGTGTGTTTCACTTCAGGAATGGAGTCAAATCCCAGGCTCTGAGTCTTCCTACAAGCAAGACTTTGTTTCAGGTAAGGGCAGTCCCTTCTCAGCGCAAACGAACTACATCGTTCACGAAGCTCACATGTTTCTCATCTTAACTGACAAGCATTGGATGTTAGAGGACCAGTGCTTTTTATCAGTTTCAGAATCACAGTTGGACTAGATATGATCTGACTGTGTAGGAAACAACGTGCTTTTGTTCTCATCACACTCATGTTTCCTGCTGTCTTAGAGACTCTAGAAAGCAAGAGCGTGCTTCTTGCTCTAAAGCAGAGTGTGAACAATGGATGAGAACTCTGCTGTGTGTTTCACTTCAGAAATGGAGTTCAATCCCAGGCTCTGAGTCTTCCTACAAGCAAGACTTTGTTTCAGGTAAGGGCAGTCCCTTCTCAGCGCAAACGAACTACATCGTTCACGAAGCTCACATGTTTCTCATCTTAACTGACAAGCATTGGATGTTAGAGGACCAGTGCTTCGTATCAGTTGCAGAAGCAGAGTTGGACTTGATATGATCTGTATGTGTAGGAAACACCATTCATTTGTTCTCAGCACACTCAAGTTTCCTGCTGTCTTATAGAGTCTAGAAAACTAGAGCATGCTTCTTGCTCTAAAGCAGATTGTGATCAATGTATGAGAACTCTGCTGTGTGTTTCACTTCAGAAATGGAGTTAAATCCCAGGCTCTGAGTCTTCCTAAAAGGAAGACTTCGTTTCAAGTAAGGGCAGTTACTTTATAGCTCAAATGAACTACAGTGTTCACGAAGCTCACACATTTCTCATTTTAACTGCCAAGCATTGGATGTTAGAGGACCAGTGCATTGTATCAGTTTCAGAAGCAGAGTTGGACTAGATATGATCCGTATGTGTAGGAAACACCATTCATTTGTTCTCAGCACACTCAAGTTTCCTGCTGTCTTAGAAATTCTAGAAAAATAGAGCATGCTTCTTGCTCTAAAGCAGATTGTGTTCAATGGATGAGAACTCTGCTGTGTGTTTCACTTCAGAAATGGAGTTCAATCCCAGGCTCTGAGTCTTCCTACAAGGAAGACTTCGTTTCAGGTATGGGCAGTCACTTCTCAGCTCAAACGAACTACATAGTTCACGACGCTCCCACGTTTCTCATCTTATCTGACAAGCATTGGATGTTAGAGGACCAATTGCTTTGTATCAGTTTCAGAAGCAGAGTTGGACTAGATATGATCTGTATGTGTAGGAAACACCATTCATTTGTTCTCAGCACACTCAAGTTTCCTGCTGTCTTATAGATTCTAGAAAACTAGAGCATGCTTCTTGCTCTAAAGCAGATTGTGATCAATGGATGAGAACTCTGCTGTGTGTTTCACTTCAGAAATGGAGTTAAATCCCAGGCTCTGAGTCTTCCTACAAGCAAGACTTCGTTTCAGGTATGGGCAGTTACTTCTCAGCTCAAACGAACTACATAGTTCACAAAGCTCACATGTTTCTCATCTTAACTGACAAGCATTGGATGTTAGAGGACCAGTGCTTTGTATCAGTTTCAGAATCACAGTTGGACTAGATATGATCTGACTGTGTAGGAAACAACGTTCTTTTGTTCTCATCACACTCATGTTTCCTGCTGTCTTAGAGACTCTAGAAAGCAAGAGCGTGCTTCTTGCTCTAAAGCAGAGTGTGAACAATGGATGAGAACTCTGCTGTGTGTTTCACTTCAGAAATGGAGTTAAATCCCAGGCTCTGAGTCTTCCTACAAGCAAGACTTTGTTTCAGGTAAGGGCAGTCCCTTCTCAGCTCAAACGAACTACATTGTTCACGAAGCTCACATGTTTCTCATCTTAACTGACAAGCATTGGATGTTAGAGGACCAGTGCTTCGTATCAGTTTCAGAAGCAGAGTTGGACTAGATATGATCTGTATGTGTTGGAAACACCATTCATTTGTTCTCAGCACACTCAAGTTTCCTGCTGTCTTATAGATTCTAGAAAACTAGAGCATGCTTCTTGCTCTAAAGCAGATTGTGATCAATGTATGAGAACACTGCTGTGTGTTTCACTTCAGAAATGGAGTTAAATCCCAGGCTCTGAGTCTTCCTACAAGGAAGACTTCGTTTCAATTAAGGGCAGTTACTTTACAGCTCAAACGAACTACATCGTTCACGAAGCTCACACATTTCTCATCTTAACTCTCAAGCATTGGATGTTAGAGGACCAGTGCTTTGTATCAGTTTCAGAAGCACATTTGGACTAGATATGATCTGAATGTGTAGGAAACACCATTCTTTTGTTCTCATCACACTCATGTTTCCTGCTGTCTTAGAGACGATAGAAAGCAAGAGAATGCTTCTTGCTCTAAAGCAGAGTGTGAACAATGTAAGAGAACTCTGCTGTGTGTTTCACTTCAGAAATGGAGTTCAATCCCAGGCTCTGAGTCTTCCTCCAAGCAAGAATTCGTTTCAGGTAAGGGCAGTCACTTCTCAGCTCAAACGAACTACATCGTTCACGAAGCTCACACGTTTCTCATCTTAACTGACAAGCATTGGATGTTAGAGGACCAGTGCTTTGTATCAGTTTCAGAAGCAGAGTTGGACTAGATATGATCCGTATGTGTAGGAAACACCATTCATTTGTTCTCAGCACACTCAAGTTTCCTGCTGTCTTATAGAGTCAAGAAAACTTAAGTGTGGTTTTTGCTCTAAAGCAGATTGTGATCAATGGATGAGAACTCTGCTGTGTGTTTCACTTCAGAAATGGAGTTAAATCCCAGGCTCCGAGTCTTCCTACAAGGTAGACTTCATTTCAAGTAAGGGCAGTTACTTTACAGCTCAAACGAGCTACATCATTCACGAAGCTCACACATTTCTCATCTTAATTGCCAAGCATTGGAGGTTAGAGGACCAGTGCTTTGTATCAGTTTCAGAATCACAGTTGGACTAGATATGACCTGAATGTGTAGGAAACACCGTTCTTTTGTTCTCATCACACTCATGTTTTCCTGCTGTCTTAGAGACTCTAGAAAACTAGAGCATGCTTCTTGCTCTAAAGCAGAGTGTGGACAATGGATGAGAACTCTGCTGTGTGTTTCACTTCAGAAATGGAGACAAATCCCAGGCTCTGAGTCTTCCTACAAGCAAGACTTTGTTTCAGGTAAGGGCAGTCCCTTCTCAGCTCAAACGAACTACATCGTTCACGAAGCTCACATGTTTCTCATCTTAACTGACAAGCATTGGATGTTAGAGGACCAGTGCTTTGTATCAGTTTCAGAATCACAGTTGGACTAGATATGATCTGACTGTGTAGGAAACAACGTGCTTTTGTTCTCATCACACTCATGTTTCCTGCTGTCTTAGAGACTCTAGAAAACTAGAGCATGCTTCTTGCTCTAAAGCAGAGTGTGAACAATGCATGAGAACTCTTCTTTGTGTTTCACTTCAGAAATGGAGTTCAATCCCAGGCTCTGAGTCTTCCTACAAGCAAGACTTCGTTTCAGGTAATGGCAGTCTATTCTCAGCTCAAACGAACTACATCGTTCACGAAGCTCACACGTTTCTCATCTTAACTGACAAGCATTGGATGTTAGAGGACCTGTACTTTGTATCAGTTTCAGAAGCAGAGTTGGACTAGATATGATCCGTATGTGTAGGAAACACCATTCATTTGTTCTCAGCACACTCAAGTTTCCTGCTGTCTTATAGAGTCAAGAAAACTTAAGTGTGCTTTTTGCTCTAAAGCAGATTGTGATCAATGGATGAGAACTCTGCTGTGTGTTTCACTTCAGAAATGGAGTTAAATCCCAGGCTCCGAGTCTTCCTACAAGGAAGACTTCATTTCAAGTAAGGGCAGTTACTTTACAGCTCAAACGAACTACATCATTCACGAAGCTCACACATTTCTCATCTTAATTGCCAAGCATTGGAGGTTAGAGTACCAGTGCTTTGTATCAGTTTCAGAATCACAGTTGGACTAGATATGACCTGAATGTGTAGGAAACACCGTTCTTTTGTTCTCATCACACTCATGTTTTCCTGCTGTCTTAGAGACTCTAGAAAACAAGAGCATGCTTCTTGCTCTAAAGCAGAGTGTGGACTATGGATGAGAATTCTGCTGTGTGTTTCACTTCAGAAATGGAGTCAAATCCCAGGCTCTGAGTCTTCCTACAAGCAAGACTTTGTTTCAGGTAAGGGCAGTCCCTTCTAAGCGCAAACGAACTACATCGTTCACGAAGCTCACATGTTTCTCATCTTAACTGACAAGCATTGGATGTTAGAGGACCAGTGCTTTGTATCAGTTTCAGAATCACAGTTGGACTAGATATGATCTGACTGTGTAGGAAACAACGTGCTTTTGTTCTCATCACACTCATGTTTCCTGCTGTCTTAGAGACTCTAGAAAGCAAGAGCGTGCTTCTTGCTCTAAAGCAGAGTGTGAACAATGGATGAGAACTCTGCTGTGTGTTTCACTTCAGAAATGGAGTTAAATCCCAGGCTCTGAGTCTTCCTACAAGCAAGACTTTGTTTCAGGTAAGGGCAGTCCCTTCTCAGCACAAACGAACTACATCGTTCACGAAGCTCACATGTTTCTCATCTTAACTGACAAGCATTGGATGTTAGAGGACCAGTGCTTCGTATCAGTTGCAGAAGCAGAGTTGGACTTGATATGATCTGTATGTGTAGGAAACACCATTCATTTGTTCTCAGCACACTCAAGTATCCTGCTGTCTTATAGAGTCTAGAAAACTAGAGCATGCTTCTTGCTCTAAAGCAGATTGTGATCAATGTATGAGAACTCTGCTGTGTGTTTCACTTCAGAAATGGAGTTAAATCCCAGGCTCTGAGTCTTCCTAAAAGGAAGACTTCGTTTCAAGTAAGGGCAGTTACTTTATAGCTCAAATGAACTACAGTGTTCACGAAGCTCACACATTTCTCATTTTAACTGCCAAGCATTGGATGTTAGAGGACCAGTGCATTGTATCAGTTTCAGAAGCAGAGTTGGACTAGATATGATCCGTATGTGTAGGAAACACCATTCATTTGTTCTCAGCACACTCAAGTTTCCTGCTGTCTTAGAAATTCTAGAAAAATAGAGCATGCTTCTTGCTCTAAAGCAGATTGTGTTCAATGGATGAGAACTCTGCTGTGTGTTTCACTTCAGAAATGGAGTTAAATCCCAGGCTCTGAGTCTTCCTACAAGGAAGACTTCGTTTCAGGTATGGGCAGTCACTTCTCAGCTCAAACGAACTACATAGTTCACGACGCTCCCACGTTTCTCATCTTATCTGACAAGCATTGGATGTTAGAGGACCAATTGCTTTGTATCAGTTTCAGAAGCAGAGTTGGACTAGATATGATCCGTATGGGTAGGAAACACCATTCATTTGTTCTCAGCACACTCAAGTTTCCTGCTGTCTTATAGATTCTAGAAAACTAGAGCATGCTTCTTGCTCTAAAGCAGATTGTGATCAATGGATGAGAACTCTGCTGTGTGTTTCACTTCAGAAATGGAGTTAAATCCCAGGCTCTGAGTCTTCCTACAAGCAAGACTTCGTTTCAGGTATGGGCAGTTACTTCTCAGCTCAAACGAACTACATAGTTCACAAAGCTCACATGTTTCTCATCTTAACTGACAAGCATTGGATGTTAGAGGACCAGTGCTTTGTATCAGTTTCAGAATCACAGTTGGACTAGATATGATCTGACTGTGTAGGAAACAACGTTCTTTTGTTCTCATCACACTCATGTTTCCTGCTGTCTTAGAGACTCTAGAAAGCAAGAGCGTGCTTCTTGCTCTAAAGCAGAGTGTGAACAATGGATGAGAACTCTGCTGTGTGTTTCACTTCAGAAATGGAGTTAAATCCCAGGCTCTGAGTCTTCCTACAAGCAAGACTTTGTTTCAGGTAAGGGCAGTCCCTTCTCAGCTCAAACGAACTACATTGTTCACGAAGCTCACATGTTTCTCATCTTAACTGACAAGCATTGGATGTTAGAGGACCAGTGCTTCGTATCAGTTTCAGAAGCAGAGTTGGACTAGATATGATCTGTATGTGTTGGAAACACCATTCATTTTTTCTCACCACACTCAAGTTTCCTGCTGTCTTAGAGATTCTAGAAAAATAGAGCATGCTTCTTGCTCTAAAGCAGATTGTGTTCAATGGATGAGAACTCTGCTGTGTGTTTCACTTCAGAAATGGAGTTAAATCCCAGGCTCTGAGTCTTCCTACAAGGAAGACTTCGTTTCAGGTATGGGCAGTCACTTCTCAGCTCAAACGAACTACATAGTTCACGAAGCTCACACGTTTCTCATCTTATCTGACAAGCATTGGATGTTAGAGGACCAATTGCTTTGTATCAGTTTCAGAAGCAGAGTTGGACTAGATATGATCCGTATGTGTAGGAAACACCATTCATTTGTTCTCAGCACACTCAAGTTTCCTGCTGTCTTATAGATTCTAGAAAACTAGAGCATGCTTCTTGCTCTAAAGCAGATTGTGATCAATGTATGAGAACACTGCTGTGTGTTTCACTTCAGAAATGTAGTTAAATCCCAGGCTCTGAGTCTTCCTACAAGGAAGACTTCGTTTCAATTAAGGGCAGTTACTTTACCGCTCAAACGAACTACATCGTTCACGAAGCTCACACATTTCTCATCTTAACTCTCAAGCATTGGATGTTAGAGGACCAGTGCTTTGTATCAGTTTCAGAAGCACATTTGGACTAGATATGATCTGAATGTGTAGGAAACACCATTCTTTTGTTCTCATCACACTCATGTTTCCTGCTGTCTTAGAGACGATAGAAAGCAAGAGAATGCTTCTTGCTCTAAAGCAGAGTGTGAACAATGTAAGAGAACTCTGCTGTGTGTTTCACCTCAGAAATGGAGTTCAATCCCAGGCTCTGAGTCTTCCTCCAAGCAAGAATTCCTTTCAGGTAAGGGCAGTCACTTCTCAGCTCAAACGAACTACAACGTTCACGAAGCTCACACGTTTCTCGTCTTAACTGACAAGCATTGGATGTTAGAGGACCAGTGCTTTGTATCAGTTTCAGAAGCAGAGTTGGACTAGATATGATCCGTATGTGTAGGAAACACCATTCATTTGTTCTCAGCACACTCAAGTTTCCTGCTTTCTTAGAGAGTCTAGAAAACTAGAGCATGCTTCTTGCTCTAAAGCAGATTGTGATCAATGGATGAGAACTCTGCTGTGTGTTTCACTTCAGAAATGGAGTTAAATCCCAGGCTCTGAGTCTTCCTACAAGGAAGACTTCGTTTCAAGTAAGGGCAGTTACTTTATAGCTCAAACGAACTACATCATTCACGAAGCTCACACATTTCTCATCTTAACTGCCAAGCATTGGATGTTAGAGGACCAGTGCTTTGTATCAGTTTCAGAATCACAGTTGGACTAGATATGATCTGACTGTGTAGGAAACAACGTGCTTTTGTTCTCATCACACTCATGTTTCCTGCTGTCTTAGAGACTCTAGAAAACTAGAGCATGCTTCTTGCTCTAAAGCAGAGTGTGAACAATGGATGAGAACTCTTCTTTGTGTTTCACTTCAGAAATGGAGTTCAATCCCAGGCTCTGAGTCTTCCTAAAAGCAAGACTTCGTTTCAGGTATGGGCAGTTACTTCTCAGCTCAAACGAACTACATAGTTCACAAAGCTCACATGTTTCTCATCTTAACTGACAAGTATTGGATGTTAGAGGACCAGTGCTTTGTATCAGTTTCAGAATCACAGTTGGACTAGATATGATCTGACTGTGTAGGAAACAACGTTCTTTTGTTCTCATCACACTCATGTTTCCTGCTGTCTTAGAGACTCTAGAAAGCAAGAGCGTGCTTCTTGCTCTAAAGCAGAGTGTGAACAATGGATGAGAACTCTGCTGTGTGTTTCACTTCAGAAATGGAGTTCAATCCCAGGCTCTGAGTCTTCCTACAAGCAAGACTTTGTTTCAGGTAAGGGCAGTCCCTTCTCAGCTCAAACGAACTACATTGTTCACGAAGCTCACATGTTTCTCTTCTTAACTGACAAGCATTGGATGTTAGAGGACCAGTGCTTCGTATCAGTTTCAGAAGCAGAGTTGGACTAGATATGATCTGTATGTGTTGGAAACACCATTCATTTTTTCTCACCACACTCAAGTTTCCTGCTGTCTTAGAGATTCTAGAAAAATAGAGCATGCTTCTTGCTCTAAAGCAGATTGTGTTCAATGGATGAGAACTCTGCTGTGTGTTTCACTTCAGAAATGGAGTTAAATCCCAGGCTCTGAGTCTTCCTACAAGGAAGACTTCGTTTCAGGTATGGGCAGTCACTTCTCAGCTCAAACGAACTACATAGTTCACGAAGCTCACACGTTTCTCATCTTATCTGACAAGCATTGGATGTTAGAGGACCAATTGCTTTGTATCAGTATCAGAAGCAGAGTTGGACTAGATATGATCCGTATGTGTAGGAAACACCATTCATTTGTTCTCAGCACACTCAAGTTTCCTGCTGTCTTATAGATTCTAGAAAACTAGAGCATGCTTCTTGCTCTAAAGCAGATTGTGATCAATGTATGAGAACACTGTTGTGTGTTTCACTTCAGAAATGGAGTTAAATCCCAGGCTCTGAGTCTTCCTACAAGGAAGACTTCGTTTCAATTAAGGGCAGTTACTTTACAGCTCAAACGAACTACATCGTTCACGAAGCTCACACATTTCTCATCTTAACTCTCAAGCATTGGATGTTAGAGGACCAGTGCTTTGTATCAGTTTCAGAGGCACATTTGGACTAGATATGATCTGAATGTGTAGGAAACACCATTCTTTTGTTCTCATCACACTCATGTTTCCTGCTGTCTTAGAGACGATAGAGAGCAAGAGAATGCTTCTTGCTCTAAAGCAGAGTGTGAACATTGTAAGAGAACTCTGCTGTGTGTTTCACTTCAGAAATGGAGTTCAATCCCAGGCTCTGAGTCTTCCTCCAAGCAAGAATTCCTTTCAGGTAAGGGCAGTCACTTCTCAGCTCAAACGAACTACATCGTTCACGAAGCTCACACGTTTCTCATCTTAACTGACAAGCATTGGATGTTAGAGGACCAGTGCTTCGTATCAGTTGCAGAAGCAGAGTTGGACTTGATATGATCTGTATGTGTAGGAAACACCATTCATTTGTTCTCAGCACACTCAAGTTTCCTGCTGTCTTATAGAGTCTAGAAAACTAGAGCATGCTTCTTGCTCTAAAGCAGATTGTGATCAATGTATGAGAACTCTGCTGTGTGTTTCACTTCAGAAATGGAGTTAAATCCCAGGCTCTGAGTCTTCCTAAAAGGAAGACTTCGTTTCAAGTAAGGGCAGTTACTTTATAGCTCAAATGAACTACAGTGTTCACGAAGCTCACACATTTCTCATTTTAACTGCCAAGCATTGGATGTTAGAGGACCAGTGCATTGTATCAGTTTCAGAAGCAGAGTTGGACTAGATATGATCCGTATGTGTAGGAAACACCATTCATTTGTTCTCAGCACACTCAAGTTTCCTGCTGTCTTAGAAATTCTAGAAAAATAGAGCATGCTTCTTGCTCTAAAGCAGATTGTGTTCAATGGATGAGAACTCTGCTGTGTGTTTCACTTCAGAAATGGAGTTAAATCCCAGGCTCTGAGTCTTCGTACAAGGAAGACTTCGTTTCAGGTATGGGCAGTCACTTCTCAGCTCAAACGAACTACATAGTTCACGACGCTCCCACGTTTCTCATCTTATCTGACAAGCATTGGATGTTAGAGGACCAATTGCTTTGTATCAGTTTCAGAAGCAGAGTTGGACTAGATATGATCCGTATGTGTAGGAAACACCATTCATTTGTTCTCAGCACACTCAAGTTTCCTGCTGTCTTATAGATTCTAGAAAACTAGAGCATGCTTCTTGCTCTAAAGCAGATTGTGATCAATGGATGAGAACTCTGCTGTGTGTTTCACTTCAGAAATGGAGTTAAATCCCAGGCTCTGAGTCTTCCTACAAGCAAGACTTCGTTTCAGGTATGGGCAGTTACTTCTCAGCTCAAACGAAGTATATAGTTCACAAAGCTCACATGTTTCTCATCTTAACTGACAAGCATTGGATGTTAGAGGACCAGTGCTTTGTATCAGTTTCAGAATCACAGTTGGACTAGATATGATCTGACTGTGTAGGAAACAACGTTCTTTTGTTCTCATCACACTCATGTTTCCTGCTGTCTTAGAGACTCTAGAAAGCAAGAGCGTGCTTCTTGCTCTAAAGCAGAGTGTGAACAATGGATGAGAACTCTGCTGTGTGTTTCACTTCAGAAATGGAGTGAAATCCCAGGCTCTGAGTCTTCCTACAAGGAAGACTTCGTTTCAGGTATGGGCAGTCACTTCTCAGCTCAAACGAACTACATAGTTCACGAAGCTCACACGTTTCTCATCTTATCTGACAAGCATTGGATGTTAGAGGACCAATTGCTTTGTATCAGTTTCAGAAGCAGAGTTGGACTAGATATGATCCGTATGTGTAGGAAACACCATTCATTTGTTCTCAGCACACTCAAGTTTCCTGCTGTCTTATAGATTCTAGAAAACTAGAGCATGCTTCTTGCTCTAAAGCAGATTGTGATCAATGTATGAGAACACTGTTGTGTGTTTCACTTCAGAAATGGAGTTAAATCCCAGGCTCTGAGTCTTCCTACAAGGAAGACTTCGTTTCAATTAAGGGCAGTTACTTTACAGCTCAAACGAACTACATCGTTCACGAAGCTCACACATTTCTCATCTTAACTCTCAAGCATTGGATGTTAGAGGACCAGTGCTTTGTATCAGTTTCAGAAGCACATTTGGACTAGATATGATCTGAATGTGTAGGAAACACCATTCTTTTGTTCTCATCACACTCATGTTTCCTGCTGTCTTAGAGACGATAGAGAGCAAGAGAATGCTTCTTGCTCTAAAGCAGAGTGTGAACATTGTAAGAGAACTCTGCTGTGTGTTTCACTTCAGAAATGGAGTTCAATCCCAGGCTCTGAGTCTTCCTCCAAGCAAGAATTCCTTTCAGGTAAGGGCAGTCACTTCTCAGCTCAAACGAACTACATCGTTCACGAAGCTCACACGTTTCTCATCTTAACTGACAAGCATTGGATGTTAGAGGACCAGTGCTTCGTATCAGTTGCAGAAGCAGAGTTGGACTTGATATGATCTGTATGTGTAGGAAACACCATTCATTTGTTCTCAGCACACTCAAGTTTCCTGCTGTCTTATAGAGTCTAGAAAACTAGAGCATGCTTCTTGCTCTAAAGCAGATTGTGATCAATGTATGAGAACTCTGCTGTGTGTTTCACTTCAGAAATGGAGTTAAATCCCAGGCTCTGAGTCTTCCTAAAAGGAAGACTTCGTTTCAAGTAAGGGCAGTTACTTTATAGCTCAAATGAACTACAGTGTTCACGAAGCTCACACATTTCTCATTTTAACTGCCAAGCATTGGATGTTAGAGGACCAGTGCATTGTATCAGTTTCAGAAGCAGAGTTGGACTAGATATGATCCGTATGTGTAGGAAACACCATTCATTTGTTCTCAGCACACTCAAGTTTCCTGCTGTCTTAGAAATTCTAGAAAACTAGAGCATGCTTCTTGCTCTAAAGCAGATTGTGTTCAATGGATGAGAACTCTGCTGTGTGTTTCACTTCAGAAATGGAGTTTAATCCCAGGCTCTGAGTCTTCGTACAAGGAAGACTTCGTTTCAGGTATGGGCAGTCACTTCTCAGCTCAAACGAACTACATAGTTCACGACGCTCCCACGTTTCTCATCTTATCTGACAAGCATTGGATGTTAGAGGACCAATTGCTTTGTATCAGTTTCAGAAGCAGAGTTGGACTAGATATGATCCGTATGTGTAGGAAACACCATTCATTTGTTCTCAGCACACTCAAGTTTCCTGCTGTCTTATAGATTCTAGAAAACTAGAGCATGCTTCTTGCTCTAAAGCAGATTGTGATCAATGGATGAGAACTCTGCTGTGTGTTTCACTTCAGAAATGGAGTTAAATCCCAGGCTCTGAGTCTTCCTACAAGCAAGACTTCGTTTCAGGTATGGGCAGTTACTTCTCAGCTCAAACGAAGTATATAGTTCACAAAGCTCACATGTTTCTCATCTTAACTGACAAGCATTGGATGTTAGAGGACCAGTGCTTTGTATCAGTTTCAGAATCACAGTTGGACTAGATATGATCTGACTGTGTAGGAAACAACGTTCTTTTGTTCTCATCACACTCATGTTTCCTGCTGTCTTAGAGACTCTAGAAAGCAAGAGCGTGCTTCTTGCTCTAAAGCAGAGTGTGAACAATGGATGAGAACTCTGCTGTGTGTTTCACTTCAGAAATGGAGTGAAATCCCAGGCTCTGAGTCTTCCTACAAGGAAGACTTCGTTTCAGGTATGGGCAGTCACTTCTCAGCTCAAACGAACTACATAGTTCACGAAGCTCACACGTTTCTCATCTTATCTGACAAGCATTGGATGTTAGAGGACCAATTGCTTTGTATCAGTTTCAGAAGCAGAGTTGGACTAGATATGATCCGTATGTGTAGGAAACACCATTCATTTGTTCTCAGCACACTCAAGTTTCCTGCTGTCTTATAGATTCTAGAAAACTAGAGCATGCTTCTTGCTCTAAAGCAGATTGTGATCAATGTATGAGAACACTGCTGTGTGTTTCACTTCAGAAATGGAGTTAAATCCCAGGCTCTGAGTCTTCCTACAAGGAAGACTTCGTTTCAATTAAGGGCAGTTACTTTACAGCTCAAACGAACTACATCGTTCACGAAGCTCACACATTTCTCATCTTAACTCTCAAGCATTGGATGTTAGAGGACCAGTGCTTTGTATCAGTTTCAGAAGCACATTTGGACTAGATATGATCTGAATGTGTAGGAAACACCATTCTTTTGTTCTCATCACACTCATGTTTCCTGCTGTCTTAGAGACGATAGAAAGCAAGAGAATGCTTCTGGCTCTAAAGCAGAGTGTGAACAATGTAAGAGAACTCTGCAGTGTGTTTCACTTCAGAAATGGAGTTCAATCCCAGGCTCTGAGTCTTCCTCCAAGCAAGAATTCCTTTCAGGTAAGGGCAGTCACTTCTCAGCTCAAACGAACTACATCGTTCACGAAGCTCACACGTTTCTCATCTTAACTGACAAGCATTGGATGTTAGAGGACCAGTGCTTTGTATCAGTTTCAGAAGCAGAGTTGGACTAGATATGATCCGTATGTGTAGGAAACACCATTCATTTGTTCTCAGCACACTCAAGTTTCCTGCTTTCTTAGAGAGTCTAGAAAACTAGAGCATGCTTCTTGCTCTAAAGCAGATTGTGATCAATGGATGAGAACTCTGCTGTGTGTTTCACTTCAGAAATGGAGTTAAATCCCAGGCTCTGAGTCTTCCTACAAGGAAGACTTCGTTTCAAGTAAGGGCAGTTACTTTATAGCTCAAACGAACTACATCATTCACGAAGCTCACACATTTCTCATCTTAACTGCCAAGCATTGGATGTTAGAGGACCAGTGCTTTGTATCAGTTTCAGAAGCACAGTTGGACTAGATATGATCTGAATGTGTAGGAAACACCATTCTTTTGTTCTCATCACACTCATGTTTCCTGCTGTCTTAGAGACTCTAGAAAGCAAGAGAATGCTTCTTGCTCTAAAGCAGAGTGTGAACAATGGATGAGAACTCTTCTTTGTGTTTCACTTCAGAAATGGAGTTCAATCCCAGGCTCTGAGTCTTCCTACAAGCAAGACTTCGTTTCAGGTATGGGCAGTTACTTCTCAGCTCAAACGAACTACATAGTTCACAAAGCTCACATGTTTCTCATCTTAACTGACAAGCATTGGATGTTAGAGGACCAGTGCTTTGTATCAGTTTCAGAATCACAGTTGGACTAGATATGATCTGACTGTGTAGGAAACAACGTTCTTTTGTTCTCATCACACTCATGTTTCCTGCTGTCTTAGAGACTCTAGAAAGCAAGAGCGTGCTTCTTGCTCTAAAGCAGAGTGTGAACAATGGATGAGAACTCTGCTATGTGTTTCACTTCAGAAATGGAGTTCAATCCCAGGCTCTGAGTCTTCCTACAAGCAAGACTTTGTTTCAGGTAAGGGCAGTCCCTTCTCAGCTCAAACGAACTACATTGTTCACGAAGCTCACATGTTTCTCTTCTTAACTGACAAGCATTGGATGTTAGAGGACCAGTGCTTCGTATCAGTTTCAGAAGCAGAGTTGGACTAGATATGATCTGTATGTGTTGGAAACACCATTCATTTTTTCTCACCACACTCAAGTTTCCTGCTGTCTTAGAGATTCTAGAAAAATAGAGCATGCTTCTTGCTCTAAAGCAGATTGTGTTCAATGGATGAGAACTCTGCTGTGTGTTTCACTTCAGAAATGGAGTTAAATCCCAGGCTCTGAGTCTTCCTACAAGGAAGACTTCGTTTCAGGTATGGGCAGTCACTTCTCAGCTCAAACGAACTACATAGTTCACGAAGCTCACACGTTTCTCATCTTATCTGACAAGCATTGGATGTTAGAGGACCAATTGCTTTGTATCAGTTTCAGAAGCAGAGTTGGACTAGATATGATCCGTATGTGTAGGAAACACCATTCATTTGTTCTCAGCACACTCAAGTTTCCTGCTGTCTTATAGATTCTAGAAAACTAGAGCATGCTTCTTGCTCTAAAGCAGATTGTGATCAATGTATGAGAACACTGCTGTGTGTTTCACTTCAGAAATGGAGTTAAATCCCAGGCTCTGAGTCTTCCTACAAGGAAGACTTCGTTTCAATTAAGGGCAGTTACTTTACAGCTCAAACGAACTACATCGTTCACGAAGCTCACACATTTCTCATCTTAACTCTCAAGCATTGGATGTTAGAGGACCAGTGCTTTGTATCAGTTTCAGAAGCACATTTGGACTAGATATGATCTGAATGTGTAGGAAACACCATTCTTTTGTTCTCATCACACTCATGTTTCCTGCTCTCTTAGAGACGATAGAAAGCAAGAGAATGCTTCTTGCTCTAAAGCAGAGTGTGAACAATGTAAGAGAACTCTGCTGTGTGTTTCACTTCAGAAATGGAGTTCAATCCCAGGCTCTGAGTCTTCCTCCAAGCAAGAATTCCTTTCAGGTAAGGGCAGTCACTTCTCAGCTCAAACGAACTACATCGTTCAAGAAGCTCACACGTTTCTCATCTTAACTGACAAGCATTGGATGTTAGAGGACCAGTGCTTTGTATCAGTTTCAGAAGCAGAGTTGGACTAGATATGATCCGTATGTGTAGGAAACACCATTCATTTGTTCTCAGCACACTCAAGTTTCCTGCTTTCTTAGAGAGTCTAGAAAACTAGAGCATGCTTCTTGCTCTAAAGCAGATTGTGATCAATGGATGAGAACTCTGCTGTGTGTTTCACTTCAGAAATGGAGTTAAATCCCAGGATCTGAGTCTTCCTACAAGGAAGACTTCGTTTCAAGTAAGGGCAGTTACTTTATAGCTCAAAAGAACTACATCATTCACGAAGCTCACACATTTCTCATCTTAACTGCCAAGCATTGGATGTTAGAGGACCAGTGCTTTGTATCAGTTTCAGAAGCACAGTTGGACTAGATATGATCTGAATGTGTAGGAAACACCATTCTTTTGTTCTCATCACACTCATGTTTCCTGCTGTCTTAGAGACTCTAGAAAGCAAGAGAATGCTTCTTGCTCTAAAGCAGAGTGTGAACAATGGATGAGAACTCTTCTTTGTGTTTCACTTCAGAAATGGATTTCAATCCCAGGCTCTGAGTCTTCCTACAAGCAAGACTTCGTTTCAGGTATGGGCAGTTACTTCTCAGCTCAAACGAACTACATAGTTCACAAAGCTCACATGTTTCTCATCTTAACTGACAAGCATTGGATGTTAGAGGACCAGTGCTTTGTATCAGTTTCAGAATCACAGTTGGACTAGATATGATCTGACTGTGTAGGAAACAACGTTCTTTTGTTCTCATCACACTCATGTTTCCTGCTGTCTTAGAGACTCTAGAAAGCAAGAGCGTGCTTCTTGCTCTAAAGCAGAGTGTGAACAATGGATGAGAACTCTGCTGTGTGTTTCACTTCAGAAATGGAGTTCAATCCCAGGCTCTGAGTCTTCCTACAAGCAAGACTTTGTTTCAGGTAAGGGCAGTCCCTTTTCAGCTCAAACGAACTACATTGTTCACGAAGCTCACATGTTTCTCTTCTTAACTGACAAGCATTGGATGTTAGAGGACCAGTGCTTCGTATCAGTTTCAGAAGCAGAGTTGGACTAGATATGATCTGTATGTGTTGGAAACACCATTCATTTTTTCTCACCACACTCAAGTTTCCTGCTGTCTTAGAGATTCTAGAAAAATAGAGCATGCTTCTTGCTCTAAAGCAGATTGTGTTCAATGGATGAGAACTCTGCTGTGTGTTACACTTCAGAAATGGAGTTAAATCCCAGGCTCTGAGTCTTCCTACAAGGAAGACTTCGTTTCAGGTATGGGCAGTCACTTCTCAGCTCAAACGAACTACATAGTTCACGAAGCTCACACGTTTCTCATCTTATCTGACAAGCATTGGATGTTAGAGGACCAATTGCTTTGTATCAGTTTCAGAAGCAGAGTTGGACTAGATATGATCCGTATGTGTAGGAAACACCATTCATTTGTTCTCAGCACACTCAAGTTTCCTGCTGTCTTATAGATTCTAGAAAACTAGAGCATGCTTCTTGCTCTAAAGCAGATTGTGATCAATGTATGAGAACACTGCTGTGTGTTTCACTTCAGAAATGGAGTTAAATCCCAGGCTCTGAGTCTTCCTACAAGGAAGACTTCGTTTCAATTAAGGGCAGTTACTTTACAGCTCAAACGAACTACATCGTTCACGAAGCTCACACATTTCTCATCTTAACTCTCAAGCATTGGATGTTAGAGGACCAGTGCTTTGTATCAGTTTCAGAAGCACATTTGGACTAGATATGATCTGAATGTGTAGGAAACACCATTCTTTTGTTCTCATCACACTCATGTTTCCTGCTGTCTTAGAGACGATAGAAAGCAAGAGAATGCTTCTTGCTCTAAAGCAGAGTGTGAACATTGTAAGAGAACTCTGCTGTGTGTTTCACTTCAGAAATGGAGTTCAATCCCAGGCTCTGAGTCTTCCTCCAAGCAAGAATTCCTTTCAGGTAAGGGCAGTCACTTCTCAGCTCAAACGAACTACATCGTTCACAAAGCTCACACGTTTCTCATCTTATCTGACAAGCATTGGATGTTAGAGGACCAATTGCTTTGTATCAGTTTCAGAAGCAGAGTTGGACTAGATATGATCCGTATGTGTAGGAAACACCATTCATTTGTTCTCAGCATACTCAAGTTTCCTGCTGTCTTATAGAGTCAAGAAAACTTAAGTGTGGTTTTTGCTCTAAAGCAGATTGTGATCAATGGATGAGAACTCTGCTGTGTGTTTCACTTCAGAAATGGAGTTAAATCCCAGGCTCCGAGTCTTCCTACAAGGTAGACTTCATTTCAAGTAAGGGCAGTTACTTTACAGCTCAAACGAGCTACATCATTCACGAAGCTCACACATTTCTCATCTTAATTGCCAAGCATTGGAGGTTAGAGGACCAGTGCTTTGTATCAGTTTCAGAATCACAGTTGGACTAGATATGACCTGAATGTGTAGGAAACACCGTTCTTTTGTTCTCATCACACTCATGTTTTCCTGCTGTCTTAGAGACTCTAGAAAACTAGAGCATGCTTCTTGCTCTAAAGCAGAGTGTGGACAATGGATGAGAACTCTGCTGTGTGTTTCCCTTCAGAAATGGAGTCAAATCCCAGGCTCTGAGTCTTCCTACAAGCAAGACTTTGTTTCAGGTAAGGGCAGTCCCTTCTCAGCTCAAACGAACTACATCGTTCACGAAGCTCACACGTTTCTCATCTTAACTGACAAGCATTGGATGTTAGAGGACCAGTGCTTTGTATCAGTTTCAGAATCACAGTTGGACTAGATATGATCTGACTGTGTAGGAAACAACGTGCTTTTGTTCTCATCACACTCATGTTTCCTGCTGTCTTAGAGACTCTAGAAAACTAGAGCATGCTTCTTGCTCTAAAGCAGAGTGTGAACAATGCATGAGAACTCTTCTTTGTGTTTCACTTCAGAAATGGAGTTCAATCCCAGGCTCTGAGTCTTCCTACAAGCAAGACTTCGTTTCAGGTAATGGCAGTCTATTCTCAGCTCAAACGAACTACATCGTTCACGAAGCGCACACGTTTCTCATCTTAACTGACAAGCATTGGATGTTAGAGGACCTGTACTTTGTATCAGTTTCAGAAGCAGAGTTGGACTAGATATGATCTGTATGTGTAGGAAACACCATTCATTTGTTCTCAGCACACTCAAGTTTCCTGCTGTCTTAAAGAGTCTAGAAAACTAGAGCATGCTTCTTGCTCTAAAGCAGATTGTGATCAATGGATAAGAACTCTGCTGTGTGTTTCCCTTCAGAAATGGAGTTAAATCCCAGGCTCTGAGTCTTCCTACAAGGAAGACTTCGTTTCAAGTAAGGGCAGTTACTTTACAGCTCAAACGAACTACATCGTTCACGAAGCTCACACATTTCTCATCTTAACTGTCAACCATTGGATGTTAGAGGACCAGTGCTTTGTATCAGTTTCAGAAGCACAGTTGGACTAGATATGATCCGTATGTGTAGGAAACACCATTCATTTGTTCTCAGCACACTCAAGTTTCCTGCTGTCTTATAGAGTCAAGAAAACTTAAGTGTGCTTTTTGCTCTAAAGCAGATTTTGATCAATGGATGAGAACTCTGCTGTGTGTTTCACTTCAGAAATGGAGTTAAATCCCAGGCTCCGAGTCTTCCTACAAGGAAGACTTCATTTCAAGTAAGGGCAGTTACTTTACAGCTCAAACGAACTACATCATTCACGAAGCTCACACATTTCTCATCTTAATTGCCAAGCATTGGAGGTTAGAGTACCAGTGCTTTGTATCAGTTTCAGAATCACAGTTGGACTAGATATGACCTGAATGTGTAGGAAACACCGTTCTTTTTTTCTCATCACACTCATGTTTTCCTGCTGTCTTAGAGACTGTAGAAAACAAGAGCATGCTTCTTGCTCTAAAGCAGAGTGTGGACAATGGATGAGAATTCTGCTGTGTGTTTCACTTCAGAAATGGAGTCAAATCCCAGGCTCTGAGTCTTCCTACAAGCAAGACTTTGTTTCAGGTAAGGGCAGTCCCTTCTCAGCGCAAACGAACTACATCGTTCACGAAGCTCATATGTTTCTCATCTTAACTGACAAGCATTGGATGTTAGAGGACCAGTGCTTTGTATCAGTTTCAGAATCACAGTTGGACTAGATATGATCTGACTGTGTAGGAAACAACGTGCTTTTGTTCTCATCACACTCAAGTTTCCTGCTGTCTTAGAGACTCTAGAAAGCAAGACCGTGCTTCTTGCTCTAAAGCAGAGTGTGAACAATGGATGAGAACTCTGCTGTGTGTTTCACTTCAGAAATGGAGTTAAATCCCAGGCTCTGAGTCTTCCTACAAGCAAGACTTTGTTTCAGGTAAGGGCAGTCCCTTCTCAGCGCAAACGAACTACATCGTTCACGAAGCTCACATGTTTCTCATCTTAACTGACAAGCATTGGATGTTAGAGGACCAGTGCTTCGTATCAGTTGCAGAAGCAGAGTTGGACTTGATATGATCTGTATGTGTAGGAAACACCATTCATTTGTTCTCAGCACACTCAAGTTTCCTGCTGTCTTATAGAGTCTAGAAAACTAGAGCATGCTTCTTGCTCTAAAGCAGATTGTGATCAATGTATGAGAACTCTGCTGTGTGTTTCACTTCAGAAATGGAGTTAAATCCCAGGCTCTGAGTCTTCCTAAAAGGAAGACTTCATTTCAAGTAAGGGCAGTTACTTTATAGCTCAAATGAACTACAGTGTTCACGAAGCTCACACATTTCTCATTTTAACTGCCAAGCATTGGATGTTAGAGGACCAGTGCATTGTATCAGTTTCAGAAGCAGAGTTGGACTAGATATGATCCGTATGTGTAGGAAACACCATTCATTTGTTCTCAGCACACTCAAGTTTCCTGCTGTCTTAGAAATTCTAGAAAAATAGAGCATGCTTCTTGCTCTAAAGCAGATTGTGTTCAATGGATGAGAACTCTGCTGTGTGTTTGACTTCAGAAATGGAGTTAAATCCCAGGCTCTGAGTCTTCCTACAAGGAAGACTTCATTTCAGGTATGGGCAGTCACTTCTCAGCTCAAACGAACTACATAGTTCACGACGCTCCCACGTTTCTCATCTTATCTGACAAGCATTGGATGTTAGAGGACCAATTGCTTTGTATCAGTTTCAGAAGCAGAGTTGGACTAGATATGATCCGTATGTGTAGGAAACACCATTCATTTGTTCTCAGCACACTCAATTTTCCTGCTGTCTTATAGATTCTAGAAAACTAGAGCATGCTTCTTGCTCTAAAGCAGATTGTGATCAATGGATGAGAACTCTGCTGTGTGTTTCACTTCAGAAATGGAGTTAAATCCCAGGCTGTGAGTCTTCCTACAAGCAAGACTTCGTTTCAGGTATGGGCAGTTACTTCTCAGCTCAAACGAACTACATAGTTCACAAAGCTCACATGTTTCTCATCTTAACTGACTAGCATTGGATGTTAGAGGACCAGTGCTTTGTATCAGTTTCAGAATCACAGTTGGACTAGATATGATCTGACTGTGTAGGAAACAACATTCTTTTGTTCTCATCACACTCATGTTTCCTGCTGTCTTAGAGACTCTAGAAAGCAAGAGCGTGCTTCTTGCTCTAAAGCAGAGTGTGAACAATGGATGAGAACTCTGCTGTGTGTTTCACTTCAGAAATGGAGTTAAATCCCAGGCTCTGAGTCTTCCTACAAGCAAGACTTTGTTTCAGGTAAGGGCAGTCCCTTCTCAGCTCAAACGAACTACATCGTTCACGAAGCTCACACGTTTCTCATCTTAACTGACAAGCATTGGATGTTAGAGGACCAGTGCTTTGTATCAGTTTCAGAATCACAGTTGGACTAGATATGATCTGACTGTGTAGGAAACAACGTGCTTTTGTTCTCATCACACTCATGTTTCCTGCTGTCTTAGAGACTCTAGAAAACTAGAGCATGCTTCTTGCTCTAAAGCAGAGTGTGAACAATGCATGAGAACTCTTCTTTGTGTTTCACTTCAGAAATGGAGTTCAATCCCAGGCTCTGAGTCTTCCTACAAGCAAGACTTCGTTTCAGGTAATGGCAGTCTATTCTCAGCTCAAACGAACTACATCGTTCACGAAGCTCACACGTTTCTCATCTTAACTGACAAGCATTGGATGTTAGAGGACCTGTACTTTGTATCAGTTTCAGAAGCAGAGTTGGACTAGATATGATCTGTATGTGTAGGAAACACCATTCATTTGTTCTCAGCACACTCAAGTTTCCTGCTGTCTTAAAGAGTCTAGAAAACTAGAGCATGCTTCTTGCTCTAAAGCAGATTGTGATCAATGGATAAGAACTCTGCTGTGTGTTTCCCTTCAGAAATGGAGTTAAATCCCAGGCTCTGAGTCTTCCTACAAGGAAGACTTCGTTTCAAGTAAGGGCAGTTACTTTACAGCTCAAACGAACTACATCGTTCACGAAGCTCACACATTTCTCATCTTAACTGTCAACCATTGGATGTTAGAGGACCAGTGCTTTGTATCAGTTTCAGAAGCACAGTTGGACTAGATATGATCCGTATGTGTAGGAAACACCATTCATTTGTTCTCAGCACACTCAAGTTTCCTGCTGTCTTATAGAGTCAAGAAAACTTAAGTGTGCTTTTTGCTCTAAAGCAGATTTTGATCAATGGATGAGAACTCTGCTGTGTGTTTCACTTCAGAAATGGAGTTAAATCCCAGGCTCCGAGTCTTCCTACAAGGAAGACTTCATTTCAAGTAAGGGCAGTTACTTTACAGCTCAAACGAACTACATCATTCACGAAGCTCACACATTTCTCATCTTAATTGCCAAGCATTGGAGGTTAGAGTACCAGTGCTTTGTATCAGTTTCAGAATCACAGTTGGACTAGATATGACCTGAATGTGTAGGAAACACCGTTCTTTTGTTCTCATCACACTCATGTTTTCCTGCTGTCTTAGAGACTGTAGAAAACAAGAGCATGCTTCTTGCTCTAAAGCAGAGTGTGGACAATGGATGAGAATTCTGCTGTGTGTTTCACTTCAGAAATGGAGTCAAATCCCAGGCTCTGAGTCTTCCTACAAGCAAGACTTTGTTTCAGGTAAGGGCAGTCCCTTCTCAGCGCAAACGAACTACATCGTTCACGAAGCTCATATGTTTCTCATCTTAACTGACAAGCATTGGATGTTAGAGGACCAGTGCTTTGTATCAGTTTCAGAATCACAGTTGGACTAGATATGATCTGACTGTGTAGGAAACAACGTGCTTTTGTTCTCATCACACTCAAGTTTCCTGCTGTCTTAGAGACTCTAGAAAGCAAGACCGTGCTTCTTGCTCTAAAGCAGAGTGTGAACAATGGATGAGAACTCTGCTGTGTGTTTCACTTCAGAAATGGAGTTAAATCCCAGGCTCTGAGTCTTCCTACAAGCAAGACTTTGTTTCAGGTAAGGGCAGTCCCTTCTCAGCGCAAACGAACTACATCGTTCACGAAGCTCACATGTTTCTCATCTTAACTGACAAGCATTGGATGTTAGAGGACCAGTGCTTCGTATCAGTTGCAGAAGCAGAGTTGGACTTGATATGATCTGTATGTGTAGGAAACACCATTCATTTGTTCTCAGCACACTCAAGTTTCCTGCTGTCTTATAGAGTCTAGAAAACTAGAGCATGCTTCTTGCTCTAAAGCAGATTGTGATCAATGTATGAGAACTCTGCTGTGTGTTTCACTTCAGAAATGGAGTTAAATCCCAGGCTCTGAGTCTTCCTAAAAGGAAGACTTCATTTCAAGTAAGGGCAGTTACTTTATAGCTCAAATGAACTACAGTGTTCACGAAGCTCACACATTTCTCATTTTAACTGCCAAGCATTGGATGTTAGAGGACCAGTGCATTGTATCAGTTTCAGAAGCAGAGTTGGACTAGATATGATCCGTATGTGTAGGAAACACCATTCATTTGTTCTCAGCACACTCAAGTTTCCTGCTGTCTTAGAAATTCTAGAAAAATAGAGCATGCTTCTTGCTCTAAAGCAGATTGTGTTCAATGGATGAGAACTCTGCTGTGTGTTTGACTTCAGAAATGGAGTTAAATCCCAGGCTCTGAGTCTTCCTACAAGGAAGACTTCATTTCAGGTATGGGCAGTCACTTCTCAGCTCAAACGAACTACATAGTTCACGACGCTCCCACGTTTCTCATCTTATCTGACAAGCATTGGATGTTAGAGGACCAATTGCTTTGTATCAGTTTCAGAAGCAGAGTTGGACTAGATATGATCCGTATGTGTAGGAAACACCATTCATTTGTTCTCAGCACACTCAATTTTCCTGCTGTCTTATAGATTCTAGAAAACTAGAGCATGCTTCTTGCTCTAAAGCAGATTGTGATCAATGGATGAGAACTCTGCTGTGTGTTTCACTTCAGAAATGGAGTTAAATCCCAGGCTGTGAGTCTTCCTACAAGCAAGACTTCGTTTCAGGTATGGGCAGTTACTTCTCAGCTCAAACGAACTACATAGTTCACAAAGCTCACATGTTTCTCATCTTAACTGACTAGCATTGGATGTTAGAGGACCAGTGCTTTGTATCAGTTTCAGAATCACAGTTGGACTAGATATGATCTGACTGTGTAGGAAACAACATTCTTTTGTTCTCATCACACTCATGTTTCCTGCTGTCTTAGAGACTCTAGAAAGCAAGAGCGTGCTTCTTGCTCTAAAGCAGAGTGTGAACAATGGATGAGAACTCTGCTGTGTGTTTCACTTCAGAAATGGAGTTAAATCCCAGGCTCTGAGTCTTCCTACAAGCAAGACTTTGTTTCAGGTAAGGGCAGTCCCTTCTCAGCTCAAAAGAACTACATTGTTCACGAAGCTCACATGTTTCTCATCTTAACTGACAAGCATTGGATGTTAGAGGACCAGTGCTTCTTATCAGTTTCAGAAGCAGAGTTGGACTAGATATGATCCGTATGTGTAGGAAACACCATTCATTTGTTCTCAGCACACTCAAGTTTCCTGCTGTCTTATAGATTCTAGAAAACTAGAGCATGCTTCTTGCTCTAAAGCAGATTGTGATCAATGTATGAGAACACTGCTGTGTGTTTCACTTCAGAAATGGAGTTAAATCCCAGGCTCTGAGTCTTCCTACAAGGAAGACTTCGTTTCAATTAAGGGCAGTTACTTTACAGCTCAAACGAACTACATCGTTCACGAAGCTCACACATTTCTCATCTTAACTCTCAAGCATTGGATGTTAGAGGACCAGTGCTTTGTATCAGTTTCAGATGCACATTTGGAAGAGATATGATCTGAATGTGTAGGAAACACCATTCTTTTGTTCTCATCACACTCATGTTTCCTGCTGTCTTAGAGACGATAGAAAGCAAGAGAATGCTTCTTGCTCTAAAGCAGAGTGTGAACAATGTAAGAGAACTCTGCTGTGTGTTTCACTTCAGAAATGGAGTTCAATCCCATGCTCTGAGTCTTCCTCCAAGCAAGAATTCCTTTCAGGTAAGGGCAGTCACTTCTCAGCTCAAACGAACTACATCGTTCACGAAGCTCACACGTTTCTCATCTTAACTGACAAGCATTGGATGTTAGAGGACCAGTGCTTTGTATCAGTTTCAGAAGCAGAGTTGGACTAGATATGATCCGTATGTGTAGGAAACACCATTCATTTGTTCTCAGCACACTCAAGTTTCCTGCTTTCTTAGAGAGTCTAGAAAACTAGAGCATGCTTCTTGCTCTAAAGCAGATTGTGATCAATGGATGAGAACTCTGCTGTGTGTTTCACTTCAGAAATGGAGTTAAATCCCAGGCTCTGAGTCTTCCTACAAGGAAGACTTCGTTTCAAGTAAGGGCAGTTACTTTATAGCTCAAACGAACTACATCATTCACGAAGCTCACACATTTCTCATCTTAACTGCCAAGCATTGGATGTTAGAGGACCAGTGCTTTGTATCAGTTTCAGAATCACAGTTGGACTAGATATGATCTGACTGTGTAGGAAACAACGTGGTTTTGTTCTCATCACACTCATGTTTCCTGCTGTCTTAGAGACTCTAGAAAACTAGAGCATGCTTCTTGCTCTAAAGCAGAGTGTGAACAATGGATGAGAACTCTTCTTTGTGTTTCACTTCAGAAATGGAGTTCAATCCCAGGCTCTGAGTCTTCCTACAAGCAAGACTTCGTTTCAGGTAATGGCAGTCCATTCTCAGCTCAAACGAACTACATCGTTCACGAAGCTCACACGTTTCTCATCTTAACTGACAAGCATTGGATGTTAGAGGACCTGTACTTTGTATCAGTTTCAGAAGCAGAGTTGGACTAGATATGATCTGTATGTGTAGGAAACACCATTCATTTGTTCTCAGCACACTCAAGTTTCCTGCTGTCTTATAGAGTCTAGAAAACTAGAGCATGCTTCTTGCTCTAAAGCAGATTGTGATCAATGGATAAGAACTCTGCTGTGTGTTTCACTTCAGAAATGGAGTTAAATCCCAGGCTCTGAGTCTTCCTACAAGGAAGACTTCGTTTCAAGTAAGGGCAGTTACTTTACAGCTCAAACGAACTACATCGTTCACGAAGCTCACACATTTCTCATCTTAACTGTCAACCATTGGATGTTAGAGGACCAGTGCTTTGTATCAGTTTCAGAAGCACAGTTGGACTAGATATGATCCGTATGTGTAGGAAACACCATTCATTTGTTCTCAGCACACTCAAGTTTCCTGCTGTCTTATAGAGTCAAGAAAACTTAAGTGTGCTTTTTGCTCTAAAGCAGATTGTGATCAATGGATAAGAACTCTGCTGTGTGTTTCACTTCAGAAATGGAGTTAAATCCCAGGCTCTGAGTCTTCCTACAAGGAAGACTTCGTTTCAAGTAAGGGCAGTTACTTTACAGCTCAAACGAACTACATCGTTCACGAAGCTCACACATTTCTCATCTTAACTGTCAACCATTGGATGTTAGAGGACCAGTGCTTTGTATCAGTTTCAGAAGCACAGTTGGACTAGATATGATCCGTATGTGTAGGAAACACCATTCATTTGTTCTCAGCACACTCAAGTTTCCTGCTGTCTTATAGAGTCAAGAAAACTTAAGTGTGCTTTTTGCTCTAAAGCAGATTGTGATCAATGGATGAGAACTCTGCTGTGTGTTTCACTTCAGAAATGGAGTTAAATCCCAGGCTCCGAGTCTTCCTACAAGGAAGACTTCATTTCAAGTAAGGGCAGTTACTTTACAGCTCAAACGAACTACATCATTCACGAAGCTCACACATTTCTCATCTTAATTGCCAAGCATTGGAGGTTAGAGTACCAGTGCTTTGTATCAGTTTCAGAATCACAGTTGGACTAGATATGACCTGAATGTGTAGGAAACATCGTTCTTTTGTTCTCATCACACTCATGTTTTCCTGCTGTCTTAGAGACTCTAGAAAACAAGAGCATGCTTCTTGCTCTAAAGCAGAGTGTGGACAATGGATCAGAATTCTGCTGTGTGTTTCACTTCAGAAATGGAGTCAAATCCCAGGCTCTGAGTCTTCCTACAAGCAAGACTTCGTTTCAGGTATGGGCAGTTACTTCTCAGCTCAAACGAACTACATCGTTCACGAAGCTCACATGTTTCTCATCTTAACTGACAAGCATTGGATGTTAGAGGACCAGTGCTTTGTATCAGTTTCAGAATCACAGTTGGACTAGATATGATCTGACTGTGTAGGAAACAACGTGCTTTTGTTCTCATCACACTCATGTTTCCTGCTGTCTTAGAGACTCTAGAAAGCAAGAGCGTGCTTCTTGCTCTAAAGCAGAGTGTGAACAATGGATGAGAACTCTGCTGTGTGTTTCACTTCAGAAATGGAGTTAAATCCCAGGCTCTGAGTCTTCCTACAAGCAAGACTTTGTTTCAGGTAAGGGCAGTCCCTTCTCAGCGCAAACGAACTACATCGTTCACGAAGCTCACATGTTTCTCATCTTAACTGACAAGCATTGGATGTTAGAGGACCAGTGCTTCGTATCAGTTGCAGAAGCAGAGTTGGACTTGATATGATCTGTATGTGTAGGAAACACCATTCATTTGTTCTCAGCACACTCAAGTTTCCTGCTGTCTTATAGAGTCTAGAAAACTAGAGCATGCTTCTTGCTCTAAAGCAGATTGTGATCAATGTATGAGAACTCTGCTGTGTGTTTCACTTCAGAAATGGAGTTAAATCCCAGGCTCTGAGTCTTCCTACAAGGAAGACTTCGTTTCAGGTATGGGCAGTCACTTCTCAGCTCAAACGAACTACATAGTTCACGACGCTCCCACGTTTCTCATCTTATCTGACAAGCATTGGATGTTAGAGGACCAATTGCTTTGTATCAGTTTCAGAAGCAGAGTTGGACTAGATATGATCCGTATGTGTAGGAAACACCATTCATTTGTTCTCAGCACACTCAAGTTTCCTGCTGTCTTATAGATTCTAGAAAACAAGAGCATGCTTCTTGCTCTAAAGCAGATTGTGATCAATGGATGAGAACTCTGCTGTGTGTTTCACTTCAGAAATGGAGTTAAATCCCAGGCTCTGAGTCTTCCTACAAGCAAGACTTCGTTTCAGGTATGGGCAGTTACTTCTCAGCTCAAACGAACTACATAGTTCACAAAGCTCACATGTTTCTCATCTTAACTGACAAGCATTGGATGTTAGAGGACCAGTGCTTTGTATCAGTTTCAGAATCACAGTTGGACTAGATATGATCTGACTGTGTAGGAAACAACGTTCTTTTGTTCTCATCACACTCATGTTTCCTGCTGTCTTAGAGACTCTAGAAAGCAAGAGCGTGCTTCTTGCTCTAAAGCAGAGTGTGAACAATGGATGAGAACTCTGCTGTGTGTTTCACTTCAGAAATGGAGTTAAATCCCAGGCTCTGAGTCTTCCTACAAGCAAGACTTTGTTTCAGGTAAGGGCAGTCCCTTCTCAGCTCAAACGAACTACATTGTCACGAAGCTCACATGTTTCTCATCTTAACTGACAAGCATTGGATGTTAGAGGACCAGTGCTTCGTATCAGTTTCAGAAGCAGAGTTGGACTAGATATGATCTGTATGTGTTGGAAACACCATTCATTTTTTCTCACCACACTCAAGTTTCCTGCTGTCTTAGAGATTCTAGAAAAATAGAGCATGCTTCTTGCTCTAAAGCAGATTGTGTTCAATGGATGAGAACTCTGCTGTGTGTTTCACTTCAGAAATGGAGTTAAATCCCAGGCTCTGAGTCTTCCTACAAGGAAGACTTCGTTTCAGGTATGGGCAGTCACTTCTCAGCTCAAACGAACTACATAGTTCACGAAGCTCACACGTTTCTCATCTTATCTGACAAGCATGGGATGTTAGAGGACCAATTGCTTTGTATCAGTTTCAGAAGCAGAGTTGGACTAGATATGATCCGTATGTGTAGGAAACACCATTCATTTGTTCTCAGCACACTCAAGTTTCCTGCTGTCTTATAGATTCTAGAAAACTAGAGCATGCTTCTTGCTCTAAAGCAGATTGTGATCAATGTATGAGAACACTGCTGTGTGTTTCACTTCAGAAATGGAGTTAAATCCCAGGCTCTGAGTCTTCCTACAAGGAAGACTTCGTTTCAATTAAGGGCAGTTACTTTACAGCTCAAACGAACTACATCGTTCACAAAGCTCACACATTTCTCATCTTAACTCTCAAGCATTGGATGTTAGAGGACCAGTGCTTTGTATCAGTTTCAGAAGCACATTTGGACTAGATATGATCTGAATGTGTAGGAAACACCATTCTTTGGTCTCATCACACTCATGTTTCCTGCTGTCTTAGAGACGATAGAAAGCAAGAGAATGCTTCTTGCTCTAAAGCAGAGTGTGAACAATGTAAGAGAACTCTGCTGTGTGTTTCACTTCAGAAATGGAGTTCAATCCCAGGCTCTGTGTCTTCCTCCAAGCAAGAATTCCTTTCAGGTAAGGGCAGTCACTTCTCAGCTCAAACGAACTACATCGTTCACGAAGCTCACACGTTTCTCATCTTAACTGACAAGCATTGGATGTTAGAGGACCAGTGCTTTGTATCAGTTTCAGAAGCAGAGTTGGACTAGATATGATCCGTATGTGTAGGAAACACCATTCATTTGTTCTCAGCACACTCAAGTTTCCTGCTTTCTTAGAGAGTCTAGAAAACTAGAGCATGCTTCTTGCTCTAAAGCAGATTGTGATCAATGGATGAGAACTCTGCTGTGTGTTTCACTTCAAAAATGGAGTTAAATACCAGGCTCTGAGTCTTCCTACAAGGAAGACTTCGTTTCAAGTAAGGGCAGTTACTTTATAGCTCAAACGAACTACATCATTCACGAAGCTCACACATTTCTCATCTTAACTGCCAAGCATTGGATGTTAGAGGACCAGTGCTTTGTATCAGTTTCAGAATCACAGTTGGACTAGATATGATCTGACTGTGTAGGAAACAACGTGCTTTTGTTCTCATCACACTCATGTTTCCTGCTGTCTTAGAGACTCTAGAAAACTAGAGCATGCTTCTTGCTCTAAAGCAGAGTGTGAACAATGGATGAGAACTCTTCTTTGTGTTTCACTTCAGAAATGGAGTTCAATCCCAGGCTCTGAGTCTTCCTACAAGCAAGACTTCGTTTCAGGTAATGGCAGTCCATTCTCAGCTCAAACGAACTACATCGTTCACGAAGCTCACACGTTTCTCATCTTAACTGACAAGCATTGGATGTTAGAGGACCTGTACTTTGTATCAGTTTCAGAAGCAGAGTTGGACTAGATATGATCTGTATGTGTAGGAAACACCATTCATTTGTTCTCAGCACACTCAAGTTTCCTGCTGTCTTATAGAGTCTAGAAAACTAGAGCATGCTTCTTGCTCTAAAGCAGATTGTGATCAATGGATGAGAACTCTGCTGTGTGTTTCACTTCAGAAATGGAGTTAAATCCCAGGCTCTGAGTCTTCCTACAAGGAAGACTTCGTTTCAAGTAAGGGCAGTTACTTTACAGCTCAAACGAACTACATCGTTCACGAAGCTCACACATTTCTCATCTTAACTGTCAACCATTGGATGTTAGAGGACCAGTGCTTTGTATCAGTTTCAGAAGCACAGTTGGACTAGATATGATCCGTATGTGTAGGAAACACCATTCATTTGTTCTCAGCACACTCAAGTTTCCTGCTGTCTTATAGAGTCAAGAAAACTTAAGTGTGCTTTTTGCTCTAAAGCAGATTGTGATCAATGGATAAGAACTCTGCTGTGTGTTTCACTTCAGAAATGGAGTTAAATCCCAGGCTCTGAGTCTTCCTACAAGGAAGACTTCGTTTCAAGTAAGGGCAGTTACTTTACAGCTCAAACGAACTACATCGTTCACGAAGCTCACACATTTCTCATCTTAACTGTCAACCATTGGATGTTAGAGGACCAGTGCTTTGTATCAGTTTCAGAAGCACAGTTGGACTAGATATGATCCGTATGTGTAGGAAACACCATTCATTTGTTCTCAGCACACTCAAGTTTCCTGCTGTCTTATAGAGTCAAGAAAACTTAAGTGTGCTTTTTGCTCTAAAGCAGATTGTGATCAATGGATGAGAACTCTGCTGTGTGTTTCACTTCAGAAATGGAGTTAAATCCCAGGCTCCGAGTCTTCCTACAAGGAAGACTTCATTTCAAGTAAGGGCAGTTACTTTACAGCTCAAACGAACTACATCATTCACGAAGCTCACACATTTCTCATCTTAATTGCCAAGCATTGGAGGTTAGAGTACCAGTGCTTTGTATCAGTTTCAGAATCACAGTTGGACTAGATATGACCTGAATGTGTAGGAAACATCGTTCTTTTGTTCTCATCACACTCATGTTTTCCTGCTGTCTTAGAGACTCTAGAAAACAAGAGCATGCTTCTTGCTCTAAAGCAGAGTGTGGACAATGGATCAGAATTCTGCTGTGTGTTTCACTTCAGAAATGGAGTCAAATCCCAGGCTCTGAGTCTTCCTACAAGCAAGACTTCGTTTCAGGTATGGGCAGTTACTTCTCAGCTCAAACGAACTACATCGTTCACGAAGCTCACATGTTTCTCATCTTAACTGACAAGCATTGGATGTTAGAGGACCAGTGCTTTGTATCAGTTTCAGAATCACAGTTGGACTAGATATGATCTGACTGTGTAGGAAACAACGTGCTTTTGTTCTCATCACACTCATGTTTCCTGCTGTCTTAGAGACTCTAGAAAGCAAGAGCGTGCTTCTTGCTCTAAAGCAGAGTGTGAACAATGGATGAGAACTCTGCTGTGTGTTTCACTTCAGAAATGGAGTTAAATCCCAGGCTCTGAGTCTTCCTACAAGCAAGACTTTGTTTCAGGTAAGGGCAGTCCCTTCTCAGCGCAAACGAACTACATCGTTCACGAAGCTCACATGTTTCTCATCTTAACTGACAAGCATTGGATGTTAGAGGACCAGTGCTTCGTATCAGTTGCAGAAGCAGAGTTGGACTTGATATGATCTGTATGTGTAGGAAACACCATTCATTTGTTCTCAGCACACTCAAGTTTCCTGCTGTCTTATAGAGTCTAGAAAACTAGAGCATGCTTCTTGCTCTAAAGCAGATTGTGATCAATGTATGAGAACTCTGCTGTGTGTTTCACTTCAGAAATGGAGTTAAATCCCAGGCTCTGAGTCTTCCTACAAGGAAGACTTCGTTTCAGGTATGGGCAGTCACTTCTCAGCTCAAACGAACTACATAGTTCACGACGCTCCCACGTTTCTCATCTTATCTGACAAGCATTGGATGTTAGAGGACCAATTGCTTTGTATCAGTTTCAGAAGCAGAGTTGGACTAGATATGATCCGTATGTGTAGGAAACACCATTCATTTGTTCTCAGCACACTCAAGTTTCCTGCTGTCTTATAGATTCTAGAAAACAAGAGCATGCTTCTTGCTCTAAAGCAGATTGTGATCAATGGATGAGAACTCTGCTGTGTGTTTCACTTCAGAAATGGAGTTAAATCCCAGGCTCTGAGTCTTCCTACAAGCAAGACTTCGTTTCAGGTATGGGCAGTTACTTCTCAGCTCAAACGAACTACATAGTTCACGAAGCTCACACGTTTCTCATCTTAACTGCCAAGCATTGGATGTTAGAGGACCAGTGCTTTGTATCAGTTTCAGAATCACAGTTGGACTAGATATGATCTGACTGTGTAGGAAACAACGTGCTTTTGTTCTCATCACACTCATGTTTCCTGCTGTCTTAGAGACTCTAGAAAACTAGAGCATGCTTCTTGCTCTAAAGCAGAGTGTGAACAATGGATGAGAACTCTTCTTTGTGTTTCACTTCAGAAATGGAGTTCAATCCCAGGCTCTGAGTCTTCCTACAAGCAAGACTTCGTTTCAGGTAATGGCAGTCCATTCTCAGCTAAAACGAACTACATCGTTCACGAAGCTCACACGTTTCTCATCTTAACTGACAAGCATTGGATGTTAGAGGACCTGTACTTTGTATCAGTTTCAGAAGCAGAGTTGGACTAGATATGATCTGTATGTGTAGGAAACACCATTCATTTGTTCTCAGCACACTCAAGTTTCCTGCTGTCTTATAGAGTCTAGAAAACTAGAGCATGCTTCTTGCTCTAAAGCAGATTGTGATCAATGGATGAGAACTCTGCTGTGTGTTTCACTTCAGAAATGGAGTTAAATCCCAGGCTCTGAGTCTTCCTACAAGGAAGACTTCGTTTCAAGTAAGGGCAGTTACTTTACAGCTCAAACGAACTACATCGTTCACGAAGCTCACACATTTCTCATCTTAACTGTCAACCATTGGATGTTAGAGGACCAGTGCTTTGTATCAGTTTCAGAAGCACAGTTGGACTAGATATGATCCGTATGTGTAGGAAACACCATTCATTTGTTCTCAGCACACTCAAGTTTCCTGCTGTCTTATAGAGTCAAGAAAACTTAAGTGTGCTTTTTGCTCTAAAGCAGATTGTGATCAATGGATAAGAACTCTGCTGTGTGTTTCACTTCAGAAATGGAATTAAATCCCAGGCTCTGAGTCTTCCTACAAGGAAGACTTCGTTTCAAGTAAGGGCAGTTACTTTACAGCTCAAACGAACTACATCGTTCACGAAGCTCACACATTTCTCATCTTAACTGTCAACCATTGGATGTTAGAGGACCAGTGCTTTGTATCAGTTTCAGAAGCACAGTTGGACTAGATATGATCCGTATGTGTAGGAAACACCATTCATTTGTTCTCAGCACACTCAAGTTTCCTGCTGTCTTATAGAGTCAAGAAAACTTAAGTGTGCTTTTTGCTCTAAAGCAGATTGTGATCAATGGATGAGAACTCTGCTGTGTGTTTCACTTCAGAAATGGAGTTAAATCCCAGGCTCCGAGTCTTCCTACAAGGAAGACTTCATTTCAAGTAAGGGCAGTTACTTTACAGCTCAAACGAACTACATCATTCACGAAGCTCACACATTTCTCATCTTAATTGCCAAGCATTGGAGGTTAGAGTACCAGTGCTTTGTATCAGTTTCAGAATCACAGTTGGACTAGATATGACCTGAATGTGTAGGAAACATCGTTCTTTTGTTCTCATCACACTCATGTTTTCCTGCTGTCTTAGAGACTCTAGAAAACAAGAGCATGCTTCTTGCTCTAAAGCAGAGTGTGGACAATGGATCAGAATTCTGCTGTGTGTTTCACTTCAGAAATGGAGTCAAATCCCAGGCTCTGAGTCTTCCTACAAGCAAGACTTCGTTTCAGGTATGGGCAGTTACTTCTCAGCTCAAACGAACTACATCGTTCACGAAGCTCACATGTTTCTCATCTTAACTGACAAGCATTGGATGTTAGAGGACCAGTGCTTTGTATCAGTTTCAGAATCACAGTTGGACTAGATATGATCTGACTGTGTAGGAAACAACGTGCTTTTGTTCTCATCACACTCATGTTTCCTGCTGTCTTAGAGACTCTAGAAAGCAAGAGCGTGCTTCTTGCTCTAAAGCAGAGTGTGAACAATGGATGAGAACTCTGCTGTGTGTTTCACTTCAGAAATGGAGTTAAATCCCAGGCTCTGAGTCTTCCTACAAGCAAGACTTTGTTTCAGGTAAGGGCAGTCCCTTCTCAGCGCAAACGAACTACATCGTTCACGAAGCTCACATGTTTCTCATCTTAACTGACAAGCATTGGATGTTAGAGGACCAGTGCTTCGTATCAGTTGCAGAAGCAGAGTTGGACTTGATATGATCTGTATGTGTAGGAAACACCATTCATTTGTTCTCAGCACACTCAAGTTTCCTGCTGTCTTATAGAGTCTAGAAAACTAGAGCATGCTTCTTGCTCTAAAGCAGATTGTGATCAATGTATGAGAACTCTGCTGTGTGTTTCACTTCAGAAATGGAGTTAAATCCCAGGCTCTGAGTCTTCCTACAAGGAAGACTTCGTTTCAGGTATGGGCAGTCACTTCTCAGCTCAAACGAACTACATAGTTCACGACGCTCCCACGTTTCTCATCTTATCTGACAAGCATTGGATGTTAGAGGACCAATTGCTTTGTATCAGTTTCAGAAGCAGAGTTGGACTAGATATGATCCGTATGTGTAGGAAACACCATTCATTTGTTCTCAGCACACTCAAGTTTCCTGCTGTCTTATAGATTCTAGAAAACAAGAGCATGCTTCTTGCTCTAAAGCAGATTGTGATCAATGGATGAGAACTCTGCTGTGTGTTTCACTTCAGAAATGGAGTTAAATCCCAGGCTCTGAGTCTTCCTACAAGCAAGACTTCGTTTCAGGTATGGGCAGTTACTTCTCAGCTCAAACGAACTACATAGTTCACAAAGCTCACATGTTTCTCATCTTAACTGACAAGCATTGGATGTTAGAGGACCAGTGCTTTGTATCAGTTTCAGAATCACAGTTGGACTAGATATGATCTGACTGTGTAGGAAACAACGTTCTTTTGTTCTCATCACACTCATGTTTCCTGCTGTCTTAGAGACTCTAGAAAGCAAGAGCGTGCTTCTTGCTCTAAAGCAGAGTGTGAACAATGGATGAGAACTCTGCTGTGTGTTTCACTTCAGAAATGGAGTTAAATCCCAGGCTCTGAGTCTTCCTACAAGCAAGACTTTGTTTCAGGTAAGGGCAGTCCCTTCTCAGCTCAAACGAACTACATTGTCACGAAGCTCACATGTTTCTCATCTTAACTGACAAGCATTGGATGTTAGAGGACCAGTGCTTCGTATCAGTTTCAGAAGCAGAGTTGGACTAGATATGATCTGTATGTGTTGGAAACACCATTCATTTTTTCTCACCACACTCAAGTTTCCTGCTGTCTTAGAGATTCTAGAAAAATAGAGCATGCTTCTTGCTCTAAAGCAGATTGTGTTCAATGGATGAGAACTCTGCTGTGTGTTTCACTTCAGAAATGGAGTTAAATCCCAGGCTCTGAGTCTTCCTACAAGGAAGACTTCGTTTCAGGTATGGGCAGTCACTTCTCAGCTCAAACGAACTACATAGTTCACGAAGCTCACACGTTTCTCATCTTATCTGACAAGCATGGGATGTTAGAGGACCAATTGCTTTGTATCAGTTTCAGAAGCAGAGTTGGACTAGATATGATCCGTATGTGTAGGAAACACCATTCATTTGTTCTCAGCACACTCAAGTTTCCTGCTGTCTTATAGATTCTAGAAAACTAGAGCATGCTTCTTGCTCTAAAGCAGATTGTGATCAATGTATGAGAACACTGCTGTGTGTTTCACTTCAGAAATGGAGTTAAATCCCAGGCTCTGAGTCTTGCTACAAGGAAGACTTCGTTTCAATTAAGGGCAGTTACTTTACAGCTCAAACGAACTACATCGTTCACAAAGCTCACACATTTCTCATCTTAACTCTCAAGCATTGGATGTTAGAGGACCAGTGCTTTGTATCAGTTTCAGAAGCACATTTGGACTAGATATGATCTGAATGTGTAGGAAACACCATTCTTTGGTCTCATCACACTCATGTTTCCTGCTGTCTTAGAGACGATAGAAAGCAAGAGAATGCTTCTTGCTCTAAAGCAGAGTGTGAACAATGTAAGAGAACTCTGCTGTGTGTTTCACTTCAGAAATGGAGTTCAATCCCAGGCTCTGTGTCTTCCTCCAAGCAAGAATTCCTTTCAGGTAAGGGCAGTCACTTCTCAGCTCAAACGAACTACATCGTTCACGAAGCTCACACGTTTCTCATCTTAACTGACAAGCATTGGATGTTAGAGGACCAGTGCTTTGTATCAGTTTCAGAAGCAGAGTTGGACTAGATATGATCCGTATGTGTAGGAAACACCATTCATTTGTTCTCAGCACACTCAAGTTTCCTGCTTTCTTAGAGAGTCTAGAAAACTAGAGCATGCTTCTTGCTCTAAAGCAGATTGTGATCAATGGATGAGAACTCTGCTGTGTGTTTCACTTCAGAAATGGAGTTAAATACCAGGCTCTGAGTCTTCCTACAAGGAAGACTTCGTTTCAAGTAAGGGCAGTTACTTTATAGCTCAAACGAACTACATCATTCACGAAGCTCACACATTTCTCATCTTAACTGCCAAGCATTGGATGTTAGAGGACCAGTGCTTTGTATCAGTTTCAGAATCACAGTTGGACTAGATATGATCTGACTGTGTAGGAAACAACGTGCTTTTGTTCTCATCACACTCATGTTTCCTGCTGTCTTAGAGACTCTAGAAAACTAGAGCATGCTTCTTGCTCTAAAGCAGAGTGTGAACAATGGATGAGAACTCTTCTTTGTGTTTCACTTCAGAAATGGAGTTCAATCCCAGGCTCTGAGTCTTCCTACAAGCAAGACTTCGTTTCAGGTAATGGCAGTCCATTCTCAGCTCAAACGAACTACATCGTTCACGAAGCTCACACGTTTCTCATCTTAACTGACAAGCATTGGATGTTAGAGGACCTGTACTTTGTATCAGTTTCAGAAGCAGAGTTGGACTAGATATGATCTGTATGTGTAGGAAACACCATTCATTTGTTCTCAGCACACTCAAGTTTCCTGCTGTCTTATAGAGTCTAGAAAACTAGAGCATGCTTCTTGCTCTAAAGCAGATTGTGATCAATGGATAAGAACTCTGCTGTGTGTTTCACTTCAGAAGTGGAGTTAAATCCCAGGCTCTGAGTCTTCCTACAAGGAAGACTTCGTTTCAAGTAAGGGCAGTTACTTTACAGCTCAAACGAACTACATCGTTCACGAAGCTCACACATTTCTCATCTTAACTGTCAACCATTGGATGTTAGAGGACCAGTGCTTTGTATCAGTTTCAGAAGCACAGTTGGACTAGATATGATCCGTATGTGTAGGAAACACCATTCATTTGTTCTCAGCACACTCAAGTTTCCTGCTGTCTTATAGAGTCAAGAAAACTTAAGTGTGCTTTTTGCTCTAAAGCAGATTGTGATCAATGGATGAGAACTCTGCTGTGTGTTTCAATTCAGAAATGGAGTTAAATCCCAGGCTCCGAGTCTTCCTACAAGGAAGACTTCATTTCAAGTAAGGGCAGTTACTTTACAACTCAAACGAACTACATCATTCACAAAGCTCACACATTTCTCATCTTAATTGCCAAGCATTGGAGGTTAGAGGACCAGTGCTTTGTATCAGTTTCAGAATCACAGTTGGACTAGATATGACCTGAATGTGTAGGAAACACCGTTCTTTTGTTCTCATCACACTCATGTTTTCCTGCTGTCTTAGAGACTCTAGAAAACTAGAGCATGCTTCTTGCTCTAAAGCAGAGTGTGGACAATGGATGAGAACTCTGCTGTGTGTTTCACTTCAGAAATGGAGTCAAATCCCAGGCTCTGAGTCTTCCTACAAGCAAGACTTTGTTTCAGGTAAGGGCAGTCCCTTCTCAGCTCAAACGAACTACATTGTTCACGAAGCTCACATGTTTCTCATCTTAACTGACAAGCATTGGATGTTAGAGGACCAGTGCTTCGTATCAGTTTCAGAAGCAGAGTTGGACTAGATATGATCTGTATGTGTTGGAAACACCATTCATTTTTTCTCACCACACTCAAGTTTCCTGCTGTCTTAGAGATTCTAGAAAAATAGAGCATGCTTCTTGCTCTAAAGCAGATTGTGTTCAATGGATGAGAACTCTGCTGTGTGTTTCACTTCAGAAATGGAGTTAAATCCCAGGCTCTGAGTCTTCCTACAAGGAAGACTTCGTTTCAGGTATGGGCAGTCACTTCTCAGCTCAAACGAACTACATAGTTCACAAAGCTCACACATTTCTCATCTTAACTGCCAAGCATTGGATGTTAGAGGACCAGTGCTTTGTATCAGTTTCAGAATCACAGTTGGACTAGATATGATCTGAATGTGTAGGAAACACCGTTCTTTTGTTCTCATCACACTCATGTTTCCTGCTGTCTTATAGATTCTAGAAAACTAGAGCATGCTTCTTGCTCTAAAGCAGATTGTGATCAATGTATGAGAACTCTGCTGTGTGTTTCACATCATAAATGGAGTTAAATCCCAGGCTCTGAGTCTTCCTACAAGGAAGACTTCGTTTCAATTAAGGGCAGTTACTTTACAGCTCAAACGAACCACATCGTTCACGAAGCTCACACATTTCTCATCTTAACTCTCAAGCATTGGATGTTAGAGGACCAGTGCTTTGTATCAGTTTCAGAAGCATATTTGGACTAGATATGATCTGAATGTGTAGGAAACACCATTCTTTTGTTCTCATCACACTCATGTTTCCTGCTGTCTTAGAGACTCTAGAAAGCAAGAGAATGCTTCTTGCTCTAAAGCAGAGTGTGAACAATGTAAGAGAACTCTGCTGTGTGTTTCACTTCAGAAATGGAGTTCAATCCCAGGCTCTGAGTCTTCCTCCAAGCAAGAATTCTTTTCAGGTAAGGGCAGTCACTTCTCAGCTCAAACGAAATACATCGTTCACGAAGCTCACACGTTTCTCATCTTAACTGACAAGCATTGGATGTTAGAGGACCAGTGCTTTGTATCAGTTTCAGAAGCAGAGTTGGACTAGATATGATCCGTATGTGTAGGAAACATCATTCATTAGTTCTCAGCACACTCAAGTTTCCTGCTTTCTTAGAGAGTCTAGAAAACTTAAGTGTGCTTTTTGCTCTAAAGCAGATTGTGATCAATGGATGAGAACTCTGCTGTGTGTTTCACTTCAGAAATGGAGTTAAATCCCAGGCTCCGAGTCTTCCTACAAGGAAGACTTCATTTCAAGTAAGGGCAGTTACTTTACAGCTCAAACGAACTACATCATTCACAAAGCTCACACATTTCTCATCTTAATTGCCAAGCATTGGAGGTTAGAGGACCAGTGCTTTGTATCAGTTTCAGAATCACAGTTGGACTAGATATGACCTGAATGTGTAGGAAACACCGTTATTTTGTTCTCATCACACTCATGTTTTCCTGCTGTCTTAGAGACTCTAGAAAACTAGAGCATGCTTCTTGCTCTAAAGCAGAGTGTGGACAATGGATGAGAACTCTGCTGTGTGTTTCACTTCAGAAATGGAGTCAAATCCCAGGCTCTGAGTCTTCCTACAAGCAAGACTTTGTTTCAGGTAAGGGCAGTCCCTTTTCAGCTCAAACGAACTACATCGTTCACGAAGCTCACATGTTTCTCATCTTAACTGACAAGCATTGGATGTTAGAGGACCAGTGCTTCGTATCAGTTTCAGAATCACAGTTGGACTAGATATGATCTGACTGTGTAGGAAACAACGTGCTTTTGTTCTCATCACACTCATGTTTCCTGCTGTCTTAGAGACTCTAGAAAGCAAGAGCGTGCTTCTTGCTCTAAAGCAGAGTGTGAACAATGGATGAGCACTCTGCTGTGTGTTTCACTTCAGAAATGGAGTTAAATCCCAGGCTCTGAGTCCTCCTACAAGCAAGACTTTGTTTCAGGTAAGGGCAGTCCCTTCTCAGCTCAAAGGAACTACATAGTTCACGAAGCTCCCACGTTTCTCATCTTATCTGACAAGCATTGGATGTTAGAGGACCAATTGCTTTGTATCAGTTTCAGAAGCAGAGTTGGACTAGATATGATCCGTATGTGTAGGAAACACCATTCATTTGTTCTCAGCACACTCAAGTTTCCTGCTGTCTTATAGATTCTAGAAAACTAGAGCATGCTTCTTGCTCTAAAGCAGATTGTGATCAATGGATGAGAACTCTGCTGTGTGTTTCACCTCAGAAATGGAGTTAAATCCCAGGCTCTGAGTCTTCCTACAAGCAAGACTTCGTTTCAGGTATGGGCAGTTACTTCTCAGCTCAAACGAACTACATAGTTCACGAAGCTCACATGTTTCTCATCTTAACTGACAAGCATTGGATCTTAGGCGGACCAGTGCTTTGTATCAGTTTCAGAATCACAGTTGGACTAGATATGATCTGACTGTGTAGGAAACAACGTTCTTTTGTTCTCATCACACTCATGTTTCCTGCTGTCTTAGAGACTCTAGAAAGCAAGAGCGTGCTTCTTGCTCTAAAGCAGAGTGTGAACAATGGATGAGAACTCTGCTGTGTGTTTCACTTCAGAAATGGAGTTAAATCCCAGGCTCTGAGTCTTCCTACAAGCAAGACTTTGTTTCAGGTAAGGGCAGTCCCTTCTCAGCTCAAACGAACTACATTGTTCACGAAGCTCACATGTTTCTCATCTTAACTGACAAGCATTGGATGTTAGAGGACCAGTGCTTCGTATCAGTTTCAGAAGCAGAGTTGGACTAGATATGATCTGTATGTGTTGGAAACACCATTCATTTTTTCTCACCACACTCAAGTTTCCTGCTGTCTTAGAGATTCTAGAAAAATAGAGCATGCTTCTTGCTCTAAAGCAGATTGTGTTCAATGGATGAGAACTCTGCTGTGTGTTTCACTTCAGAAATGGAGTTAAATCCCAGGCTCTGAGTCTTCCTACAAGGAAGACTTTGTTTCAGGTATGGGCAGTCACTTCTCAGCTCAAACGAACTACATAGTTCACGAAGCTCACACGTTTCTCATCTTATCTGACAAGCATTGGATGTTAGAGGACCAATTGCTTTGTATCAGTTCAAGAAGCAGAGTTGGACTAGATATGATCCGTATGTGTAGGAAACACCATTCATTTGTTCTCAGCACACTCAAGTTTCCTGCTGTCTTATAGAGTCTAGAAAACTAGAGCATGCTTCTTGCTCTAAAGCAGATTGTGATCAATGGATGAGAACACTGCTGTGTGTTTCACTTCAGAAATGGAGTTAAATCCCAGGCTCTGAGTCTTCCTACAAGGAAGACTTCGTTTCAATTAAGGGCAGTTACTTTACAGCTCAAACGAACTACATCGTTCACGAAGCTCACACATTTCTCATCTTAACTCTCAAGCATTGGATGTTAGAGGACCAGTGCTTTGTATCAGTTTCAGAAGCACAGTTGGACTAGATATGATCTGAATGTGTAGGAAACACCATTCTTTTGTTCTCATCACACTCATGTTTCCTGCTGTCTTAGAGACTCTACAAAGCAAGAGAATGCTTCTTGCTCTAAAGCAGAGTGTGAACAATGTAAGAGAACTCTGCTGTGTGTTTCACTTCAGAAATGGAGTTCAATCCCAGGCTCTGAGTCTTCCTCCAAGCAAGAATTCCTTTCAGGTAAGTGCAGTCACTTCTCAGCTCAAACGAAATACATCGTTCACGAAGCTCACACGTTTCTCATCTTAACTGACAAGCATTGGATGTTAGAGGACCAGTGCTTTGTATCAGTTTCAGAAGCAGAGTTGGACTAGATATGATCCGTATGTGTAGGAAACTCCATTCATTAGTTCTCAGCACACTCAAGTTTCCTGCTTTCTTAGAGAGTCTAGAAAACTAGAGTATGCTTCTTGCTCTAAAGCAGATTGTGATCAATGGATGAGAACTCTGCTGTGTGTTTCACTTCAGAAACGGATTAAATCCCAGGCTCTGAGTCTTCCTACAAGGAAGACTTCGTTTCAAGTAAGGGCAGTTACTTTATAGCTCAAACGAACTACATCATTCACGAAGCTCACACATTTCTCATCTTAACTGCCAAGCATTGGATGTTAGAGGACCAGTGCTTTGTATCAGTTTCAGAATCACAGTTGCACTAGATATGATCTGAATGTGTAGGAAACACCGTTCTTTTGTTCTCATCACACTCATGTTTCCTGCTGTCTTAGAGACTCTAGAAAGCAAGAGCGTGCTTCTTGATCTAAAGCAGAGTGTGAACAAAGGATGAGAACTCTGCTGTGTGTTTCACATCAGAAATGGAGTTAAATCCCAGGCTCTGAGTCTTCCTACAAGCAAGACTTCGTTTCAGGTATGGGCAGTCACTTCTTTGCTCAAACGAACTACATAGTTCACGAAGCTCACACGTTTCTCATCTTAACTGTCAAGCATTGGATGTTAGAGGACCAGTGCTTTGTATCAGTTTCAGAAGCAGAGTTGGACTAGATATGAGCCGTATGTGTAGGAAACACCATTCATTTGTTCTCAGCACACTCAAGTTTCCTGCTGTCTTATAGAGTCTAGAAAACTAGAGCATGCTTCTTGCTCTAAAGCAGATTGTGATCAATGGATGAGAACTCTGCTGTGTGTTTCACTTCAGAAATGGAGTTAAATCCCAGGCTCTGAGTCTTCCTACAAGGAAGACTTCGTTTCAAGTAAGGGCAGTTACGTTACAGCTCAAATGAACTACATCGTTCACGAAGCTCACATGTTTCTCATCTTAACTGACAAGCATTGGATGTTAGAGGACCAGTGCTTCGTATCAGTTTCAGAAGCAGAGTTGGACTAGATATGATCTGTATGTGTTGGAAACACCATTCATTTTTTCTCACCACACTCAAGTTTCCTGCTGTCTTAGAGAGTCTAGAAAACTAGAGCATGCTTCTTGCTCTAAAGCAGAGTGTGATCAATGGATGAGAACTCTGCTGTGTGTTTCACTTCAGAAATGGAGTTAAATCCCAGGCTCTGAGTCTTCCTACAAGGAAGACTTCGTTTCAGGTATGGGCAGTCACTTCTCAGCTCAAATGAACTACATAGTTCACGAAGCTCACACGTTTCTCATCTTATGTGACAAGCATTGGATGTTAGAGGGCCAATTGGTTTGTATCAGTTTCAGAAGCAGAGTTGGACTAGATATGATCCGTATGTGTAGGAAACACCATTCATTTGTTCTCAGCACACTCAAGTTTCCTGCTGTCTTATAGATTCTAGAAAACTAGAGCATGCTTCTTGCTCTAAAGCAGATTGTGATCAATGTATGAGAACACTGCTGTGTGTTTCACTTCAGAAATGGAGTTAAATCCCAGGCTCTGAGTCTTCCTACAAGGAAGACTTCGTTTCAAGTAAGGGCAGTTACTTTACAGCTCAAACGAACTACATCGTTCACGAAGCTAACACATTTCTCATCTTAATTCTCAAGCATTGGATGTTAGAGGACCAGTGCTTTGTATCAGTTTCAGAAGCACAGTTGGACTAGATATGATCTGAATGTGTAGGAAACACCATTCTTTTGTTCTCATCACACTCATGTTTCCTGCTGTCTTAGAGACTCTAAAAAGCAAGAGAATGCTTCTTGCTCTAAAGCAGAGTGTGAAAAATGTAAGAGAACTCTGCTGTGTGTTTCACTTCAGAAATGGAGTTCAATCCCAGGCTCTGAGTCTTCCTCCAAGCAAGAATTCGTTTCAGGTAAGGGCAGTCACTTCTCAGCTCAAACGAACTACATCGTTCACGAAGCTCACACGTTTCTCATCTTAACTGACAAGCATTGGATGTTAGAGGACCAGTGCTTTGTATCAGTTTCAGAAGCAGAGTTGGACTAGATATGATCCGTATGTGTAGGAAACACCATTCATTTGTTCTCAGCACACTCAAGTTTCCTGCTTTCTTAGAGAGTCTAGAAAACTAGAGCATGCTTCTTGCTCTAAAGCAGATTGTGATCAATGGATGAGAACTCTGCTGTGTGTTTCACTTCAGAAACGGAGTTAAATCCCAGGCTCTGAGTCTTCCTACAAGGAAGACTTCGTTTCAAGTAAGGGCAGTTACTTCATAGCTCAAACGAACTACATCATTCACGAAGCTCACACATTTCTCATCTTAACTGCCAAGCATTGGATGTTAGAGGACCAGTGCTTTGTATCAGTTTCAGAATCACAGTTGGACTAGATATGATCTGAATGTGTAGGAAACACCGTTCTTTTGTTCTCATCACACTCATGTTTCCTGCTGTATTAGAGACTCTAGAAAGCAAGAGCGTGCTTCTTGATCTAAAGCAGAGTGTGAACAAAGGATGAGAACTCTGATGTGTGTTTCACATCAGAAATGGAGTTAAATCCCAGGCTCTGAGTCTTCCTACAAGCAAGACTTCGTTTCAGGTATGGGCAGTCACTTCTCTGCTCAAACAAACTACATAGTTCACGAAGCTCACACGTTTCTCATCTTAACTGTCAAGCATTGGATGTTAGAGGACCAGTGCTTCGTATCAGTTTCAGAAGCAGAGTTGGACTAGATATGATCTGTATGTGTTGGAAACACCATTCATTTTTTCTCACCACACTCAAGTTTCCTGCTGTCTTATAGAGTCTAGAAAACTAGAGCATGCTTCTTGCTCTAAAGCAGATTGTGATCAATGGATGAAAACTTTGCTGTGTGTTTCACTTCACAAATGGAGTTAAATCCCAGGCTCTGAGTCTTCCTACAAGGAAGACTTCGTTTCAAGTAAGGGCAGTTACTTTACAGCTCAAATGAACTACATTGTTCACGAAGCTAACACATTTCTCATTTTAACTGCCAAGCATTGGATGTTAGAGGACCAGTGCATTGTATCAGTTTCAGAAGCAGAGTTGGACTAGATATGATCCGTATCTGTAGGAAACACCATTCATTTGTTCTCAGCACACTCAAGTTTCCTGCTGTCTTAGAGATTCTAGAAAAATAGAGCATGCTTCTTTCTCTAAAGCAGATTGTGTTCAATGGATGAGAACTCTGCTGTGTGTTTCACTTCAGAAATGGAGTTCAATCCCAGGCTCTGAGTCTTCCTCCAAGCAAGAATTCCTTCAGGTAAGGGCAGTCACTTCTCAGCTCAAACGAAATACATCGTTCACGAAGCTCACACGTTTCTCATCTTAACTGACAAGCATTGGATGTTAGAGGACCAGTGCTTTGTATCAGTTTCAGAAGCAGAGTTGGACTAGATATGATCCGTATGTGTAGGAAACTCCATTCATTAGTTCTCAGCACACTCAAGTTTCCTGCTTTCTTAGAGAGTCTAGAAAACTAGAGTATGCTTCTTGCTCTAAAGCAGATTGTGATCAATGGATGAGAACTCTGCTGTGTGTTTCACTTCAGAAACGGATTAAATCCCAGGCTCTGAGTCTTCCTACAAGGAAGACTTCGTTTCAAGTAAGGGCAGTTACTTTATAGCTCAAACGAACTACATCATTCACGAAGCTCACACATTTCTCATCTTAACTGCCAAGCATTGGATGTTAGAGGACCAGTGCTTTGTATCAGTTTCAGAATCACAGTTGCACTAGATATGATCTGAATGTGTAGGAAACACCGTTCTTTTGTTCTCATCACACTCATGTTTCCTGCTGTCTTAGAGACTCTAGAAAGCAAGAGCGTGCTTCTTGATCTAAAGCAGAGTGTGAACAAAGGATGAGAACTCTGCTGTGTGTTTCACATCAGAAATGGAGTTAAATCCCAGGCTCTGAGTCTTCCTACAAGCAAGACTTCGTTTCAGGTATGGGCAGTCACTTCTTTGCTCAAACGAACTACATAGTTCACGAAGCTCACACGTTTCTCATCTTAACTGTCAAGCATTGGATGTTAGAGGACCAGTGCTTTGTATCAGTTTCGGAAGCAGAGTTGGACTAGATATGAGCCGTATGTGTAGGAAACACCATTCATTTGTTCTCAGCACACTCAAGTTTCCTGCTGTCTTATAGAGTCTAGAAAACTAGAGCATGCTTCTTGCTCTAAAGCAGATTGTGATCAATGGATGAGAACTCTGCTGTGTGTTTCACTTCAGAAATGGAGTTAAATCCCAGGCTCTGAGTCTTCCTACAAGGAAGACTTCGTTTCAAGTAAGGGCAGTTACGTTACAGCTCAAATGAACTACATCGTTCACGAAGCTCACATGTTTCTCATCTTAACTGACAAGCATTGGATGTTAGAGGACCAGTGCTTCGTATCAGTTTCAGAAGCAGAGTTGGACTAGATATGATCTGTATGTGTTGGAAACACCATTCATTTTTTCTCACCACACTCAAGTTTCCTGCTGTCTTATAGAGTCTAGAAAACTAGAGCATGCTTCTTGCTCTAAAGCAGAGTGTGATCAATGGATGAGAACTCTGCTGTGTGTTTCACTTCAGAAATGGAGTTAAATCCCAGGCTCTGAGTCTTCCTACAAGGAAGACTTCGTTTCAGGTATGGGCAGTCACTTCTCAGCTCAAATGAACTACATAGTTCACGAAGCTCACACGTTTCTCATCTTATCTGACAAGCATTGGATGTTAGAGGGCCAATTGGTTTGTATCAGTTTCAGAAGCAGAGTTGGACTAGATATGATCCGTATGTGTAGTAAACACCATTCATTTGTTCTCAGCACACTCAAGTTTCCTGCTGTCTTATAGATTCTAGAAAACTAGAGCATGCTTCTTGCTCTAAAGCAGATTGTGATCAATGTATGAGAACACTGCTGTGTGTTTCACTTCAGAAATGGAGTTAAATCCCAGGCTCTGAGTCTTCCTACAAGGAAGACTTCGTTTCAAGTAAGGGCAGTTACTTTACAGCTCAAACGAACTACATCGTTCACGAAGCTAACACATTTCTCATCTTAATTCTCAAGCATTGGATGTTAGAGGACCAGTGCTTTGTATCAGTTTCAGAAGCACAGTTGGACTAGATATGATCTGAATGTGTAGGAAACACCATTCTTTTGTTCTAATCACACTCATGTTTCCTGCTGTCTTAGAGACTCTAAAAAGCAAGAGAATGCTTCTTGCTCTAAAGCAGAGTGTGAAAAATGTAAGAGAACTCTGCTGTGTGTTTCACTTCAGAAATGGAGTTCAATCCCAGGCTCTGAGTCTTCCTCCAAGCAAGAATTCGTTTCAGGTAAGGGCAGTCACTTCTCAGCTCAAACGAACTACATCGTTCACGAAGCTCACACGTTTCTCATCTTAACTGACAAGCATTGGATGTTAGAGGACCAGTGCTTTGTATCAGTTTCAGAAGCAGAGTTGGACTAGATATGATCCGTATGTGTAGGAAACACCATTCATTTGTTCTCAGCACACTCAAGTTTCCTGCTTTCTTAGAGAGTCTAGAAAACTAGAGCATGCTTCTTGCTCTAAAGCAGATTGTGATCAATGGATGAGAACTCTGCTGTGTGTTTCACTTCAGAAACGGAGTTAAATCCCAGGCTCTGAGTCTTCCTACAAGGAAGACTTCGTTTCAAGTAAGGGCAGTTACTTCATAGCTCAAACGAACTACATCATTCACGAAGCTCACACATTTCTCATCTTAACTGCCAAGCATTGGATGTTAGAGGACCAGTGCTTTGTATCAGTTTCAGAATCACAGTTGGACTAGATATGATCTGAATGTGTAGGAAACACCGTTCTTTTGTTCTCATCACACTCATGTTTTCTGCTGTATTAGAGACTCTAGAAAGCAAGAGCGTGCTTCTTGATCTAAAGCAGAGTGTGAACAAAGGATGAGAACTCTGATGTGTGTTTCACATCAGAAATGGAGTTAAATCCCAGGCTCTGAGTCTTCCTACAAGCAAGACTTCGTTTCAGGTATGGGCAGTCACTTCTCTGCTCAAACAAACTACATAGTTCACGAAGCTCACACGTTTCTCATCTTAACTGTCAAGCATTGGATGTTAGAGGACCAGTGCTTTGTATCAGTTTCAGAAGCAGAGTTGGACTAGATATGAGCCGTATGTGTAGGAAACACCATTCATTTGTTCTCAGCACACTCAAGTTTCCTGCTGTCTTATAGAGTCTAGAAAACTAGAGCATGCTTCTTGCTCTAAAGCAGATTGTGATCAATGGATGAGAACTCTGCTGTGTGTTTCACTTCAGAAATGGAGTTAAATCCCAGGCTCTGAGTCTTCCTACAAGGAAGACTTCGTTTCAAGTAAGGGCAGTTACGTTACAGCTCAAATGAACTACATCGTTCTCGAAGCTCACATGTTTCTCATCTTAACTGACAAGCATTGGATGTTAGAGGACCAGTGCTTCGTATCAGTTTCAGAAGCAGAGTTGGACTAGATATGATCTGTATGTGTTGGAAACACCATTCATTTTTTCTCACCACACTCAAGTTTCCTGCTGTCTTATAGAGTCTAGAAAACTAGAGCATGCTTCTTGCTCTAAAGCAGATTGTGATCAATTGATGAGAACTCTGCTGTGTGTTTCACTTCAGAAATGGAATTAAATCCCAGGCTCTGAGTCTCCCTACAAGGAAGACTTCGTTCCAAGTAAGGGCAGTTACTTTACAGCTCAAATGAACTACATTGTTCACGAAGCTCACACATTTCTCATTTTAACTGCCAAGCATTGGATGTTAGAGGACCAGTGCTTTGTATCAGTTTCAGAAGCACAGTTGGACTAGATATGATCCGTATGTGTAGGAAACACCATTCATTTGTTCTCAGCACACTCAAGTTTCCTGCTGTCTTAGAGATTCTAGAAAAATAGAGCATGCTTCTTGCTCTAAAGCAGATTGTGTTCAATCGATGAGAACTCTGCTGTGTGTTTCACTTCAGAAATGGAGTTAAATCCCAGGCTCTGAGTCTTCCTACAAGGAAGACTTCGTTTCAGGTATGGGCAGTCACTTCTCAGCTCAAACGAACTACATAGTTCACGAAGCTCACACGTTTCTCATCTTATCTGACAAGGATTGGATGTTAGAGGACCAATTGCTTTGTATCAGTTTCAGAAGCAGAGTTGGACTAGATATGATCTGTATGTGTAGGAAACACCCTTCATTTGTTCTCAGCACACTCAAGTTTCCTGCTGTCTTATAGATTCTAGAAAACTAGAGCATGCTTCTTGCTCTAAAGCAGATTGTGATCAATGTATGAGAACACTGCTGTGTGTTTCACTTCAGAAATGGAGTTAAATCCCAGGCTCTGAGTCTTCCTACAAGGAAGACTTCGTTTCAAGTAAGGGCAGTTACTTTACAGCTCAAACGAACTACATCGTTCACGAAGCTCACACATTTCTCATCTTAATTCTCAAGCATTGGATGTTAGAGGACCAGTGCTTTGTATCAGTTTCAGAAGCACAGTTGGACTAGATATGATCTGAATGTGTAGGAAACACCATTCTTTTGTTCTCATCACACTCATGTTTCCTGCTGTCTTAGAGACTCTACAAAGCAAGAGAATGCTTCTTGCTCTAAAGCAGAGTGTGAACAATGTAAGAGAACTCTGCTGTGTGTTTCACTTCAGAAATGGAGTTCAATCCCAGGCTCTGAGTCTTCCTCCAAGCAAGAATTCCTTTCAGGTAAGGGCAGTCACTTCTCAGCTCAAACGAAATACATCGTTCACGAAGCTCACACGTTTCTCATCTTAACTGACAAGCATTGGATGTTAGAGGACCAGTGCTTTGTATCAGTTTCAGAAGCAGAGTTGGACTAGATATGATCCGTATGTGTAGGAAACTCCATTCATTAGTTCTCAGCACACTCAAGTTTCCTGCTTTCTTAGAGAGTCTAGAAAACTAGAGTATGCTTCTTGCTCTAAAGCAGATTGTGATCAATGGATGAGAACTCTGCTGTGTGTTTCACTTCAGAAACGGATTAAATCCCAGGCTCTGAGTCTTCCTACAAGGAAGACTTCGTTTCAAGTAAGGGCAGTTACTTTATAGCTCAAACGAACTACATCATTCACGAAGCTCACACATTTCTCATCTTAACTGCCAAGCATTGGATGTTAGAGGACCAGTGCTTTGTATCAGTTTCAGAATCACAGTTGCACTAGATATGATCTGAATGTGTAGGAAACACCGTTCTTTTGTTCTCATCACACTCATGTTTCCTGCTGTCTTAGAGACTCTAGAAAGCAAGAGCGTGCTTCTTGATCTAAAGCAGAGTGTGAACAAAGGATGAGAACTCTGCTGTGTGTTTCACATCAGAAATGGAGTTAAATCCCAGGCTCTGAGTCTTCCTACAAGCAAGACTTCGTTTCAGGTATGGGCAGTCACTTCTTTGCTCAAACGAACTACATAGTTCACGAAGCTCACACGTTTCTCATCTTAACTGTCAAGCATTGGATGTTAGAGGACCAGTGCTTTGTATCAGTTTCAGAAGCAGAGTTGGACTAGATATGAGCCGTATGTGTAGGAAACACCATTCATTTGTTCTCAGCACACTCAAGTTTCCTGCTGTCTTATAGAGTCTAGAAAACTAGAGCATGCTTCTTGCTCTAAAGCAGATTGTGATCAATGGATGAGAACTCTGCTGTGTGTTTCACTTCAGAAATGGAGTTAAATCCCAGGCTCTGAGTCTTCCTACAAGGAAGACTTCGTTTCAAGTAAGGGCAGTTACGTTACAGCTCAAATGAACTACATCGTTCACGAAGCTCACATGTTTCTCATCTTAACTGACAAGCATTGGATGTTAGAGGACCAGTGCTTCGTATCAGTTTCAGAAGCAGAGTTGGACTAGATATGATCTGTATGTGTTGGAGACACCATTCATTTTTTCTCACCACACTCAAGTTTCCTGCTGTCTTATAGAGTCTAGAAAACTAGAGCATGCTTCTTGCTCTAAAGCAGAGTGTGATCAATGGATGAGAACTCTGCTGTGTGTTTCACTTCAGAAATGGAGTTAAATCCCAGGCTCTGAGTCTTCCTACAAGGAAGACTTCGTTTCAGGTATGGGCAGTCACTTCTCAGCTCAAATGAACTACATAGTTCACGAAGCTCACACGTTTCTCATCTTATCTGACAAGCATTGGATGTTAGAGGGCCAATTGGTTTGTATCAGTTTCAGAAGCAGAGTTGGACTAGATATGATCCGTATGTGTAGGAAACACCATTCATTTGTTCTCAGCACACTCAAGTTTCCTGCTGTCTTATAGATTCTAGAAAACTAGAGCATGCTTCTTGCTCTAAAGCAGATTGTGATCAATGTATGAGAACACTGCTGTGTGTTTCACTTCAGAAATGGAGTTAAATCCCAGGCTCTGAGTCTTCCTACAAGGAAGACTTCGTTTCAAGTAAGGGCAGTTACTTTACAGCTCAAACGAACTACATCGTTCACGAAGCTAACACATTTCTCATCTTAATTCTCAAGCATTGGATGTTAGAGGACCAGTGCTTTGTATCAGTTTCAGAAGCACAGTTGGACTAGATATGATCTGAATGTGTAGGAAACACCATTCTTTTGTTCTAATCACACTCATGTTTCCTGCTGTCTTAGAGACTCTAAAAAGCAAGAGAATGCTTCTTGCTCTAAAGCAGAGTGTGAAAAATGTAAGAGAACTCTGCTGTGTGTTTCACTTCAGAAATGGAGTTCAATCCCAGGCTCTGAGTCTTCCTCCAAGCAAGAATTCGTTTCAGGTAAGGGCAGTCACTTCTCAGCTCAAACGAACTACATCGTTCACGAAGCTCACACGTTTCTCATCTTAACTGACAAGCATTGGATGTTAGAGGACCAGTGCTTTGTATCAGTTTCAGAAGCAGAGTTGGACTAGATATGATACGTATGTGTAGGAAACACCATTCATTTGTTCTCAGCACACTCAAGTTTCCTGCTTTCTTAGAGAGTCTAGAAAACTAGAGCATGCTTCTTGCTCTAAAGCAGATTGTGATCAATGGATGAGAACTCTGCTGTGTGTTTCACTTCAGAAACGGAGTTAAATCCCAGGCTCTGAGTCTTCCTACAAGGAAGACTTCGTTTCAAGTAAGGGCAGTTACTTCATAGCTCAAACGAACTACATCATTCACGAAGCTCACACATTTCTCATCTTAACTGCCAAGCATTGGATGTTAGAGGACCAGTGCTTTGTATCAGTTTCAGAATCACAGTTGGACTAGATATGATCTGAATGTGTAGGAAACACCGTTCTTTTGTTCTCATCACACTCATGTTTCCTGCTGTCTTAGAGACTCTAGAAAGCAAGAGCGTGCTTCTTGATCTAAAGCAGAGTGTGAACAAAGGATGAGAACTCTGATGTGTGTTTCACATCAGAAATGGAGTTAAATCCCAGGCTCTGAGTCTTCCTACAAGCAAGACTTCGTTTCAGGTATGGGCAGTCACTTCTCTGCTCAAACAAACTACATAGTTCACGAAGCTCACACGTTTCTCATCTTAACTGTCAAGCATTGGATGTTAGAGGACCAGTGCTTTGTATCAGTTTCAGAAGCAGAGTTGGACTAGATATGAGCCGTATGTGTAGGAAACACCATTCATTTGTTCTCAGCACACTCAAGTTTCCTGCTGTCTTATAGAGTCTAGAAAACTAGAGCATGCTTCTTGCTCTAAAGCAGATTGTGATCAATGGATGAGAACTCTGCTGTGTGTTTCACTTCAGAAATGGAGTTAAATCCCAGGCTCTGAGTCTTCCTACAAGGAAGACTTCGTTTCAAGTAAGGGCAGTTACGTTACAGCTCAAATGATCTACATCGTTCTCGAAGCTCACATGTTTCTCATCTTAACTGACAAGCATTGGATGTTAGAGGACCAGTGCTTCGTATCAGTTTCAGAAGCAGAGTTGGACTAGATATGATCTGTATGTGTTGGAAACACCATTCATTTTTTCTCACCACACTCAAGTTTCCTGCTGTCTTATAGAGTCTAGAAAACTAGAGCATGCTTCTTGCTCTAAAGCAGATTGTGATCAATGGATGAAAACTTTGCTGTGTGTTTCAATTCACAAATGGAGTTAAAGCCCAGGCTCTGAGTCTTCCTACAAGGAAGACTTCGTTTCAAGTAAGGGCAGTTACTTTACAGCTCAAATGAACTACATTGTTCACGAAGCTAACACATTTCTCATTTTAACTGCCAAGCATTGGATGTTAGAGGACCAGTGCATTGTATCAGTTTCAGAAGCAGAGTTGGACTAGATATGATCCGTATCTGTAGGAAACACCATTCATTTGTTCTCAGCACACTCAAGTTTCCTGCTGTCTTAGAGATTCTAGAAAAATAGAGCATGCTTCTTTCTCTAAAGCAGATTGTGTTCAATGGATGAGAACTCTGCTGTGTGTTTCACTTCAGAAATGGAGTTAAATCCCAGGCTCTGAGTCTTCCTACAAGGAAGACTTCGTTTCAGGTATGGGCAGTCACTTCTCAGCTCAAACGAACTACATAGTTCACGAAGCTCACACGTTTCTCATCTTATCTGACAAGCATTGGATGTTAGAGGACCAATTGGTTTGTATCAGGATCAGAAGCAGAGTTGGACTAGATATGATCCGTATGTGTAGGAAACACCATTCATTTGTTCTCAGCACACTCAAGTTTCCTGCTGTCTTATAGATTCTAGAAAACTAGAGCATGCTTCTTGCTCTAAAGCAGATTGTGATCAATGTATGAGAACACTGCTGTGTGTTTCACTTCAGAAATGGAGTTAAATCCCAGGCTCTGAGTCTTCCTACAAGGAAGACTTCGTTTCAAGTAAGGGCAGTTACTTTACAGCTCAAACGAACTACATCGTTCACGAAGCTCACACATTTCTCATCTTAACTCTCAAGTATTGGATGTTAGAGGACCAGTGCTTTGTATCAGTTTCAGAAGCACAGTTGGACTAGATATGATCTGAATGTGTAGGAAACACCATTCTTTTGTTCTCATCACACTCATGTTTCCTGCTGTCTTAGAGACTCTAGAAAGCAAGAGCGTGCTTCTTGATCTAAAGCAGAGTGTGAACAAAGGATGAGAACTCTGCTGTGTGTTTCACATCAGAAATGGAGTTAAATTCCAGGCTCTGAGTCTTCCTACAAGGAAGACTTCGTTTCAAGTAAGGGCAGTTACGTTACAGCTCAAATGAACTACATTGTTCACGAAGTTCACACGTTTCTCATTTTAACTGCCAAGCATTGGATGTTAGAGGACCAGTGCTTCGTATCAGTTTCAGAAGCACAGTTGGGCTAGATATGATCTGTATGTGTTGGAAACACCATTCATTTGTTCTCAGCACACTCAAGTTTCCTGCTGTCTTATAGAGTCTAGAAAACTAGAGCATGCTTCTTGCTCTAAAGCAGATTGTGATCAATTGATGAGAACTCTGCTGTGTGTTTCACTTCAGAAATGGAATTAAATCCCAGGCTCTGAGTCTCCCTACAAGGAAGACTTCGTTCCAAGTAAGGGCAGTTACTTTACAGCTCAAATGAACTACATTGTTCACGAAGCTCACACATTTCTCATTTTAACTGCCAAGCATTGGATGTTAGAGGACCAGTGCTTTGTATCAGTTTCAGAAGCACAGTTGGACTAGATATGATCCGTATGTGTAGGAAACACCATTCATTTGTTCTCAGCACACTCAAGTTTCCTGCTGTCTTAGAGATTCTAGAAAAATAGAGCATGCTTCTTGCTCTAAAGCAGATTGTGTTCAATCGATGAGAACTCTGCTGTGTGTTTCACTTCAGAAATGGAGTTAAATCCCAGGCTCTGAGTCTTCCTACAAGGAAGACTTCGTTTCAGGTATGGGCAGTCACTTCTCAGCTCAAACGAACTACATAGTTCACGAAGCTCACACGTTTCTCATCTTATCAGACAAGCATTGGATGTTAGAGGACCAATTGCTTTGTATCAGTTTCAGAAGCAGAGTTGGACTAGATATGATCCGTATGTGTAGGAAACACCCTTCATTTGTTCTCAGCACACTCAAGTTTCCTGCTGTCTTATAGATTCTAGAAAACTAGAGCATGCTTCTTGCTCTAAAGCAGATTGTGATCAATGTATGAGAACACTGCTGTGTGTTTCACTTCAGAAATGGAGTTAAATCCCAGGCTCTGAGTCTTCCTACAAGGAAGACTTCGTTTCAAGTAAGGGCAGTTACTTTACAGCTCAAACGAACTACATCGTTCACGAAGCTCACACATTTCTCATCTTAATTCTCAAGCATTGGATGTTAGAGGACCAGTGCTTTGTATCAGTTTCAGAATCACAGTTGGACTAGATATGATGTGAATGTGTAGGAAACACCGTTCTTTTGTTCTCATCACACTCATGTTTCCTGCTGTATTAGAGACTCTAGAAAGCAAGAGCGTGCTTCTTGATCTAAAGCAGAGTGTGAACAAAGGATGAGAACTCTGATGTGTGTTTCACATCAGAAATGGAGTTAAATCCCAGGCTCTGAGTCTTCTTACAAGCAAGACTTCGTTTCAGGTATGGGCAGTCACTTCTCTGCTCAAACAAACTACATAGTTCACGAAGCTCACACGTTTCTCATCTTAACTGTCAAGCATTGGATGTTAGAGGACCAGTGCTTTGTATCAGTTTCAGAAGCAGAGTTGGACTAGATATGAGCCGTATGTGTAGGAAACACCATTCATTTGTTCTCAGCACACTCAAGTTTCCTGCTGTCTTATAGAGTCTAGAAAACTAGAGCATGCTTCTTGCTCTAAAGCAGATTGTGATCAATGGATGAGAACACTGCTGTGTGTTTCACTTCAGAAATGGAGTTAAATCCCAGGCTCTGAGTCTTCCTACAAGGAAGACTTCGTTTCAATTAAGGGCAGTTACTTTACAGCTCAAACGAACTACATCGTTCACGAAGCTCACACATTTCTCATCTTAACTCTCAAGCATTGGATGTTAGAGGACCAGTGCTTTGTATCAGTTTCAGAAGCACAGTTGGACTAGATATGATCTGAATGTGTAGGAAACACCATTCTTTTGTTCTCATCACACTCATGTTTCCTGCTGTCTTAGAGACTCTACAAAGCAAGAGAATGCTTCTTGCTCTAAAGCAGAGTGTGAACAATGTAAGAGAACTCTGCTGTGTGTTTCACTTCAGAAATGGAGTTCAATCCCAGGCTCTGAGTCTTCCTCCAAGCAAGAATTCCTTTCAGGTAAGGGCAGTCACTTCTCAGCTCAAACGAAATACATCGTTCACGAAGCTCACACGTTTCTCATCTTAACTGACAAGCATTGGATGTTAGAGGACCAGTGCTTTGTATCAGTTTCAGAAGCAGAGTTGGACTAGATATGATCCGTATGTGTAGGAAACTCCATTCATTAGTTCTCAGCACACTCAAGTTTCCTGCTTTCTTAGAGAGTCTAGAAAACTAGAGTATGCTTCTTGCTCTAAAGCAGATTGTGATCAATGGATGAGAACTCTGCTGTGTGTTTCACTTCAGAAACGGATTAAATCCCAGGCTCTGAGTCTTCCTACAAGGAAGACTTCGTTTCAAGTAAGGGCAGTTACTTTATAGCTCAAACGAACTACATCATTCACGAAGCTCACACATTTCTCTTCTTAACTGCCAAGCATTGGATGTTAGAGGACCAGTGCTTTGTATCAGTTTCAGAATCACAGTTGCACTAGATATGATCTGAATGTGTAGGAAACACCGTTCTTTTATTCTCATCACACTCATGTTTCCTGCTGTCTTAGAGACTCTAGAAAGCAAGAGCGTGCTTCTTGATCTAAAGCAGAGTGTGAACAAAGGATGAGAACTCTGCTGTGTGTTTCACATCAGAAATGGAGTTAAATCCCAGGCTCTGAGTCTTCCTACAAGCAAGACTTCGTTTCAGGTATGGGCAGTCACTTCTTTGCTCAAACAAACTACATAGTTCACGAAGCTCACACGTTTCTCATCTTAACTGTCAAGCATTGGATGTTAGAGGACCAGTGCTTTGTATCAGTTTCAGAAGCAGAGTTGGACTAGATATGAGCCGTATGTGTAGGAAACACCATTCATTTGTTCTCAGCACACTCAAGTTTCCTGCTGTCTTATAGAGTCTAGAAAACTAGAGCATGCTTCTTGCTCTAAAGCAGATTGTGATCAATGGATGAGAACTCTGCTGTGTGTTTCACTTCAGAAATGGAGTTAAATCCCAGGCTCTGAGTCTTCCTACAAGGAAGACTTCGTTTCAAGTAAGGGCAGTTACGTTACAGCTCAAATGAACTACATCGTTCACGAAGCTCACATGTTTCTCATCTTAACTGACAAGCATTGGATGTTAGAGGACCAGTGCTTCGTATCAGTTTCAGAAGCAGAGTTGGACTAGATATGATCTGTATGTGTTGGAAACACCATTCATTTTTTCTCACCACACTCAAGTTTCCTGCTGTCTTATAGAGTCTAGAAAACTAGAGCATGCTTCTTGCTCTAAAGCAGAGTGTGATCAATGGATGAGAACTCTGCTGTGTGTTTCACTTCAGAAATGGAGTTAAATCCCAGGCTCTGAGTCTTCCTACAAGGAAGACTTCGTTTCAGGTATGGGCAGTCACTTCTCAGCTCAAATGAACTACATAGTTCACGAAGCTCACACGTTTCTCATCTTATCTGACAAGCATTGGATGTTAGAGGGCCAATTGGTTTGTATCAGTTTCAGAAGCAGAGTTGGACTAGATATGATCCGTATGTGTAGGAAACACCATTCATTTGTTCTCAGCACACTCAAGTTTCCTGCTCTCTTATAGATTCTAGAAAACTAGAGCATGCTTCTTGCTCTAAAGCAGATTGTGATCAATGTATGAGAACACTGCTGTGTGTTTCACTTCAGAAATGGAGTTAAATCCCAGGCTCTGAGTCTTCCTACAAGGAAGACTTCGTTTCATGTAAGGGCAGTTACTTTACAGCTCAAACGAACTACATCGTTCACGAAGCTCACACATTTCTCATCTTAATTCTCAAGCATTGGATGTTAGAGGACCAGTGCTTTGTATCAGTTTCAGAAGCACAGTTGGACTAGATATGATCTGAATGTGTAGGAAACACCATTCTTTTGTTCTAATCACACTCATGTTTCCTGCTGTCTTAGAGACTCTAAAAAGCAAGAGAATGCTTCTTGCTCTAAAGCAGAGTGTGAAAAATGTAAGAGAACTCTGCTGTGTGTTTCACTTCAGAAATGGAGTTCAATCCCAGGCTCTGAGTCTTCCTACAAGCAAGAATTCGTTTCAGGTAAGGGCAGTCACTTCTCAGCTCAAACGAACTACATCGTTCACGAAGCTCACACGTTTCTCATCTTAACTGACAAGCATTGGATGTTAGAGGACCAGTGCTTTGTATCAGTTTCAGAAGCAGAGTTGGACTAGATATGATCCGTATGTGTAGGAAACACCATTCATTTGTTCTCAGCACACTCAAGTTTCCTGCTTTCTTAGAGAGTCTAGAAAACTAGAGCATGCTTCTTGCTCTAAAGCAGATTGTGATCAATGGATGAGAACTCTGCTGTGTGTTTCACTTCAGAAACGGAGTTAAATCCCAGGCTCTGAGTCTTCCTACAAGGAAGACTTCGTTTCAAGTAAGGGCAGTTACTTCATAGCTCAAACGAACTACATCATTCACGAAGCTCACACATTTCTCATCTTAACTGCCAAGCATTGGATGTTAGAGGACCAGTGCTTTGTATCAGTTTCAGAATCACAGTTGGACTAGATATGATCTGAATGTGTAGGAAACACCGTTCTTTTGTTCTCATCACACTCATGTTTCCTGCTGTATTAGAGACTCTAGAAAGCAAGAGCGTGCTTCTTGATCTAAAGCAGAGTGTGAACAAAGGATGAGAACTCTGATGTGTGTTTCACATCAGAAATGGAGTTAAATCCCAGGCTCTGAGTCTTCCTACAAGCAAGACTTCGTTTCAGGTATGGGCAGTCACTTCTCTGCTCAAACAAACTACATAGTTCACGAAGCTCACACGTTTCTCATCTTAACTGTCAAGCATTGGATGTTAGAGGACCAGTGCTTTGTATCAGTTTCAGAAGCAGAGTTGGACTAGATATGAGCCGTATGTGTAGGAAACACCATTTATTTGTTCTCAGCACACTCAAGTTTCCTGCTGTCTTATAGAGTCTAGAAAACTAGAGCATGCTTCTTGCTCTAAAGCAGATTGTGATCAATGGATGAGAACTCTGCTGTGTGTTTCACTTCAGAAATGGAGTTAAATCCCAGGCTCTGAGTCTTCCTACAAGGAAGACTTCGTTTCAAGTAAGGGCAGTTACGTTACAGCTCAAATGAACTACATCATTCTCGAAGCTCACATGTTTCTCATCTTAACTGACAAGCATTGGATGTTAGAGGACCAGTGCTTGGTATCAGTTTCAGAAGCAGAGTTGGACTAGATATGATCTGTATGCGTTGGAAACACCATTCATTTTTTCTCACCACACTCAAGTTTCCTGCTGTCTTATAGAGTCTAGAAAACTAGAGCATGCTTCTTGCTCTAAAGCAGATTGTGATCAATGGATGAAAACTTTGCTGTGTGTTTCACTTCACAAATGGAGTTAAATCCCAGGCTCTGAGTCTTCCTACAAGGAAGACTTCGTTTCAAGTAAGGGCAGTTACTTTACAGCTCAAATGAACTACATTGTTCACGAAGCTAACACATTTCTCATTTTAACTGCCAAGCATTGGATGTTAGAGGACCAGTGCATTGTATCAGTTTCAGAAGCAGAGTTGGACTAGATATGATCCGTATCTGTAGGAAACACCATTCATTTGTTCTCAGCACACTCAAGTTTCCTGCTGTCTTAGAGATTCTAGAAAAATAGAGCATGCTTCTTTCTCTAAAGCAGATTGTGTTCAATGGATGAGAACTCTGCTGTGTGTTTCACTTCAGAAATGGAGTTAAATCCCAGGCTCTGAGTCTTCCTACAAGGAAGACTTCGTTTCAGGTATGGGCAGTCACTTCTCAGCTCAAACGAACTACATAGTTCACGAAGCTCACACGTTTCTCATCTTATCTGACAAGCATTGGATGTTAGAGGACCAATTGGTTTGTATCAGGATCAGAAGCAGAGTTGGACTAGATATGATCCGTATGTGTAGGAAACACCATTCATTTGTTCTCAGCACACTCAAGTTTCCTGCTGTCTTATAGATTCTAGAAAACTAGAGCATGCTTCTTGCTCTAAAGCAGATTGTGATCAATGTATGAGAACACTGCTGTGTGTTTCACTTCAGAAATGGAGTTAAATCCCAGGCTCTGAGTCTTCCTACAAGGAAGACTTCGTTTCAAGTAAGGGCAGTTACTTTACAGCTCAAACGAACTACATTGTTCACGAAGCTCACACATTTCTCATCTTAACTCTCAAGTATTAGATGTTAGAGGACCAGTGCTTTGTATCAGTTTCAGAAGCACAGTTGGACTAGATATGATCTGAATGTGTAGGAAACACCATTCTTTTGTTCTCATCACACTCATGTTTCCTGCTGTCTTAGAGACTCTAGAAAGCAAGAGCGTGCTTCTTGATCTAAAGCAGAGTGTGAACAAAGGATGAGAACTCTGCTGTGTGTTTCACATCAGAAATGGAGTTAAATCCCAGGCTCTGAGTCTTCCTACAAGCAAGACTTCGTTTCAGGTATGGGCAGTCACTTCTCTGCTCAAACGAACTACATAGTTCACGAAGCTCACACGTTTCTCATCTTAACTGACAAGCATTGGATGTTAGAGGACCAGTGCTTTGTATCAGTTTCAGAAGCAGAGTTGGACTAGATATGATCTGTATGTGTAGGAAACACCATTCATTTGTTCTCAGCACACTCAAGTTTCCTGCTGTCTTATAGAGTCTAGAAAACTAGAGCATGCTTCTTGCTCTAAAGCAGATTGTGATCAATGGATGAGAACTCTGCTGTGTGTTTCACTTCAGAAATGGAGTTAAATCCCAGGCTCTGAGTCTTCCTACAAGGAAGACTTCGTTTCAAGTAAGGGCAGTTACGTTACAGCTCAAATGAACTACATTGTTCACGAAGTTCACACGTTTCTCATTTTAACTGCCAAGCATTGGATGTTAGAGGACCAGTGCTTCGTATCAGTTTCAGAAGCACAGTTGGGCTAGATATGATCTGTATGTGTTGGAAACACCATTCATTTGTTCTCAGCACACTCAAGTTTCCTGCTGTCTTAGAGATTCTAGAAAAATAGAGCATGCTTCTTGCTCTAAAGCAGATTGTGTTCAATCGATGAGAACTCTGCTGTGTGTTTCACTTCAGAAATGGAGTTAAATCCCAGGCTCTGAGTCTTCCTACAAGGAAGACTTCGTTTCAGGTATGGGCAGTCACTTCTCAGCTCAAACGAACTACATAGTTCACGAAGCTCACACGTTTCTCATCTTATCTGACAAGCATTGGATGTTAGAGGACCAATTGCTTTGTATCAGTTTCAGAAGCAGAGTTGGACTAGATATGATCCGTATGTGTAGGAAACACCCTTCATTTGTTCTCAGCACACTCAAGTTTCCCGCTGTCTTATAGATTCTAGAAAACTAGAGCATGCTTCTTGCTCTAAAGCAGATTGTGATCAATGTATGAGAACACTGCTGTGTGTTTCACTTCAGAAATGGAGTTAAATCCCAGGCTCTGAGTCTTCCTACAAGGAAGACTTCGTTTCAAGTAAGGGCAGTTACTTTACAGCTCAAACGAACTACATCGTTCACGAAGCTCACACATTTCTCATCTTAATTCTCAAGCATTGGATGTTAGAGGACCAGTGCTTTGTATCAGTTTCAGAATCACAGTTGGACTAGATATGATCTGAATGTGTAGGAAACACCGTTCTTTTGTTCTCATCACACTCATGTTTCCTGCTGTATTAGAGACTCTAGAAAGCAAGAGCGTGCTTCTTGATCTAAAGCAGAGTGTGAACAAAGGATGAGAACTCTGATGTGTGTTTCACATCAGAAATGGAGTTAAATCCCAGGCTCTGAGTCTTCTTACAAGCAAGACTTCGTTTCAGGTATGGGCAGTCACTTCTCTGCTCAAACAAACTACATAGTTCACGAAGCTCACACGTTTCTCATCTTAACTGTCAAGCATTGGATGTTAGAGGACCAGTGCTTTGTATCAGTTTCAGAAGCAGAGTTGGACTAGATATGAGCCGTATGTGTAGGAAACACCATTCATTTGTTCTCAGCACACTCAAGTTTCCTGCTGTCTTATAGAGTCTAGAAAACTAGAGCATGCTTCTTGCTCTAAAGCAGATTGTGATCAATGGATGAGAACACTGCTGTGTGTTTCACTTCAGAAATGGAGTTAAATCCCAGGCTCTGAGTCTTCCTACAAGGAAGACATCGTTTCAAGTAAGGGCAGTTACTTTACAGCTCAAACGAACTACATCGTTCACGAAGCTCACACATTTCTCATCTTAACTCTCAAGCATTGGATGTTAGAGGACCAGTGCTTTGTATCAGTTTCAGAAGCACAGTTGGACTAGATATGATCTGAATGTGTAGGAAACACCATTCTTTTGTTCTCATCACACTCATGTTTCCTGCTGTCTTAGAGACTCTAGAAAGCAAGAGAATGCTTCTTGCTCTAATCAAGAGTGTGAACCATGGATGAGAACTCTGCTGTGTGTTTCACTTCAGAAATGGAGTTAAATCCCAGGCTCTGAGTCTTCCTACAAGCAAGACTTCGTTTCAGGTATGGGCAGTACCTTCTCAGCTCAAACGAACTACATCGTTCACGAAGCTCACACGTTTCTCATCTTAACTGACAAGCATTGGATGTTAGAGGACCAGAACTTCTTATCAGTTTCAGAAGCAGAGTTGGACTAGATATGATCCGTATGTGTAGGAAACACCATTCATTTGTTCTCAGCACACTCAAGTTTCCTGCTGTCTTATAGAGTCAAGAAAACTTAAGCGTGCTTCTTGCTCTAAAGCAGATTGTGATCAATGGATGAGAACTCTGCTGTGTGTTTCACTTCAGAAATGGAGTTAAATCCCAGGCTCCGAGTCTTCCTACAAGGAATACTTCTTTTCAAGTAAGGGCAGTTACTTTACAGCTCAAACGAACTACATCATTCAGAATCTCACACATTTCTCATCTTAACTGCCAAGCATTGGAGGTTAGAGGACCAGTGCTTTGTATCAGTTTCAGAATCACAGTTGGACTAGATATGATCTGAATGTGTAGGAAACACCGTTCTTTTGTTCTCATCACACTCATGTTTCCTGCTGTCTTAGATAGTCTAGAAAGCAAGAGCGTGCTTCTTGCTCTAAATAAGAGTGTGAACAATCGATGAGAACTCTGCTGTGTGTTTCACTTCTGAAATGGAGTTAAATCCCAGGCTCTGAGTCTTCCGACAAGGAAGACTTCGTTTCAGTTAAGGGCAGTCACTTTTCAACTCAAAGGAACTACATCGTTCACGAAGCTAACACGTTTCTCATCTTAACTGCCAAGCATTGGATGTTAGAGGACCAGTGCTTTGTATCAGTTTCAGAATCACAGTTTGACTAGATATGGCCTGAATGTGTAGGAAACACCGTTCTTTTGTTCTCATCACACTCATGTTTCCTGCTGTCTTAGAGACTCTAGAAAACTAGAGCATGCTTCTTGCTCTAAAGCAGATTGTGAAGAATGGATGAGAACTCTGCTGTGTGTTTCAGTTCAGAAATGGAGTTAAATCCCAGGCTCTGAGTCTTCCTACAAGCAAGACTTCGTTCCAGGTATGGGCAGTCACTTCTCAGCTCAAACGAACTACATCGTTCACGAAGCTCACACGTTTCTCATCTTAACTGACAAGCATTGGATGTTAGAGGACCAGTGCTTTGTATCAGTTTCAGAAGCAGAGTTGGACTAGATATGATCTGTATGTGTAGGAAAAACCATTCATTTGTTCTCAGCACACTCAAGTTTCCTGCTTTCTTATAGAGTCTAGAAAACTAGAGCATGCTTCTTGCTCTAAAGCAGAGTGTGAACAATGGAAGAGAACTCTGCTGTGTGTTTCACTTCAGAAATGGTGTTCAATCCCAGGCTCTGAGTCTTCCTCCAAGCAAGAATTCTTTTCAGGTAAGGGCAGTCACTTCTCAGCTCAAAAGAACTACATCGTTCACGAAGCTCACACGTTTCTCATCTTAACTCCCAAGCATTGGATGTTAGAGGACTAGTGCTTTGTATCAGTTTCAGAAGCAGAGTTGGACTAGATATGACCTGAATGTGTAGGAAACACCATTCTTTTGTTCTCAGCACACTCAAGTTTCCTGCTTTCTTAGAGAGTCTAGAAAACTAGAGCATGCTTCTTGCTCTAAAGCAGAGTGTGAACAATGGATGAGAACTCTGCTGTGTGTTTCACTTCAGAAATGGAGTTAAATCCCAGGCTCTGAGTCTTCCTACAAGGAAGACTTCGTTTCAGGTATGGGCAGTCACTTCTCAGCTCAAACGAACTACATCGTTCACGAAGCTCACACGTTTCTCATCTTATCTGACAAGCATTCGATGTTAGAGGACCAATTGCTTTGTATCAGTTTCAGAAGCAGAGTTGGACTAGATATGATCCGTATGTGTAGGAAACACCCTTCATTTGTTCTCAGCACACTCAAGTTTCCTGCTGTCTTATAGATTCTAGCAAACTAGAGCATGCTTCTTGCTCTAAAGCAGATTGTGATCAATGTATGAGAACACTGCTGTGTGTTTCACTTCAGAAATGGAGTTAAATCCCAGGCTCTGAGTCTTCCTACAAGGAAGACTTCGTTTCAAGTAAGGGCAGTTACTTTACAGCTCAAACGAACTACATCGTTCACGAAGCTCACACATTTCTCATCTTAACTCTCAAGCATTGGATGTTAGAGGACCAGTGCTTTGTATCAGTTTCAGAAGCACAGTTGGACTAGATATGATCTGAATGTGTAGGAAACACCATTCATTTGTTCTCATCACACTCATGTTTCCAGCTGTCTTAGAGACTCTAGAAAGCAAGAGAATGCTTCTTGCTCTAAACAAGAGTGTGAACAATGGATGAGAACTCTGCTGTGTGTTTCACTTCAGAAATGGGGTTAAATCCCAGGCTCTGAGTCTTCCTACAAGCAAGACTTCGTTTCATTTATGGGCAGTCCCTTCTCAGCTCAAACGAACTACACCGTTCACGAAGCTCACACGTTTCTCATCTTAACTGACAAGCATTGGATGTTAGAGGACCTGTGCTTTGTATCAGTTTCAGAAGCAGAGTTGGACTAGATATGATCCGTATGTGTAGGAAACACCATTCATTTGTTCTCAGCACACTCAAGTTTCCTGCTGTCTTATAGAGTCAAGAAAACTTAAGCGTGCTTCTTGCTCTAAAGCAGATTGTGATCAATGGATGAGAACTCTGCTGTGTGTTTCACCTCAGAAATGGAGTTAAATCCCAGGATCCGAGTCTTCCTAAAAGGAAGACTTCTTTTCAAGTAAGGGCAGTTACTTTACAGCTCAAACGAACTACATCATTCAGAAGCTCACACATTTCTCATCTTAACTGCCAAGCATTGGAGGTTAGAGGACCAGTGCTTTGTATCAGTTTCAGAATCACAGTTGGACTAGATATGATCTGACTGTGTAGGAAACAACGTGCTTTTGTTCTCATCACACTCATGTTTCCTGCTGTCTTAGAGACTCTAGAAAACTAGAGCATGCTTCTTGCTCTAAAGCAGAGTGTGAACAATGGATGAGAACTCTGCTGTGTGTTTCACTTCTGAAATGGAGTTAAATCCCAGGCTCTGAGTCTTCCTACAAGGAAGACTTCGTTTCAGTTAAGGGCAGTCACTTTTCAACTCAAAGGAACTACATCGTTCACGAAGCTAACACGTTTCTCATCTTAATTGCCAAGCATTGGATGTTAGAGGACCAGTGCTTTGTATCAGTTTCAGAATCACAGTTGGACTAGATATGTCCTGAATGTGTAGGAAACACCGTTCTTTTGTTCTCATCACACTCATGTTTCCTGCTGTCTTAGAGACTCTAGAAAACTAGAGCATGCTTCTTGCTCTAAAGCAGAGTGTGAAAAATGGATGAGAACTCTGCTGTGTGTTTCAGTTCAGAAATGGAGTTAAATCCCAGGCTCTGAGTCTTCCTACAAGCAAGACTTCGTTCCAGGTATGGGCAGTCACTTCTCAGCTCAAACGAACTACATCGTTCACGAAGCTCACACGTTTCTCATCTTAACTGACAAGCATTGGATGTTAGAGGACCAGTGCTTTGTATCAGTTTCAGAAGCAGAGTTGGACTAGATATGATCTGTATGTGTAGGAAAAACCATTCATTTGTTCTCAGCACACTCAAGTTTCCTGCTCTCTTATAGAGTCTAAAAACTAGAGCATGCTTCTTGCTCTAAAGCAGAGTGTGAACAATGGAAGAGAACTCTGCTGTGTGTTTCGCTTCAGATATGGAGTTCAATCCCAGGCTCTGAGTCTTCCTCCAAGCAAGAATTCGTTTCAGGTAAGGGCAGTCACTTCTCAGCTCAAACGAACTACATCGTTCACGAAGCTCACACGTTTCTCATCTTAACTGACAAGCATTGGATGTTAGAGGACCAGTGCTTTGTATCAGTTTCAGAAGCAGAGTTGGACTAGATATGATCCGTATGTGTAGGAAACACCATTCATTTGTTCTCAGCACACTCCAGTCTCCTGCTTTCTTAGAGAATCTAGAAAACTAGAGCATGCTTCTTGCTCTAAAGCAGATTGTGATCAATGGATGAGAACTGTGCTGTGTGTTTCACTTCAGAAATGGAGTTAAATCCCAGGCACTGAGTCTTCCTACAAGGAAGACTTCGTTTCAAGTAAGGGCAGTTACTTTATAGCTCAAACGAACTACATCATTCACGAAGCTCACACATTTCTCATCTTAACTGCCAAGCATTGGATGTTAGAGGACCAGTGCTTTGTATCAGTTTCAGAAGCACAGTTGGACTAGATATGATCTGAATGTGTAGGAAACACCGTTCTTTTGTTCTCATCACACTCATGTTTCCTGCTGTCTTGGAGACTCTAGAAAGCAAGAGCGTGCTTCTTGCTCTTAACCAGAGTGTGAACAATGGATGAGAACTCTGCTGTGTGTTTCACTTCAGAAATGGAGTTCAATCCCAGGCTCTGAGTCTTCCTACAAGCAAGAATTCCTTTGAGGTAAGGGCAGTCAATGCTCAGCTCAAACGAACTACATCGTTCACAAAGCTCACACGTTTCTCATCTTAACTGACAAGCATTGGATGTTAGAGGGCCAGTGCTTTGTATCAGTTTCAGAAACAGATTTGGACTAGATATGATCCGTATGTGTAGGAAACACCATTCATTTGTTCTCAGCACACTCAAGTTTCCTGCTGTCTTAGAGATTCTAGAAAAATAGAGCATGCTTCTTGATCTAAAGCAGATTGTGTTCAATGGATGAGAACTCTGCTGTGTGTTTCACTTCAGAAATGGAGTTAAATCCCAGGCTCTGAGCCTTCCTACAAGGAAGACTTCGTTTCAGGTATGGGCAGTCACTTCTCAGCTCAAACGAACTACATAGTTCACGAAGCTCACACGTTTCTCATCTTATCTGACAAGCATTGGATGTTAGAGGACCAATTGCTTTGTATCAGTTTCAGAAGCAGAGTTGGACTAGATATGATCCGTATGTGTAGGAAACACCATTCATTTGTTCTCAGCTCACTCAATTTCCTGCTGTCTTATAGATTCTAGAAAACTAGAGCATGCTTCTTGCTCTAAAGCAGATTGTGATCAATGTATGAGAACACTGCTGTGTGTTTCACTTCAGAAATGGTGTTAAATCCCAGGCTCTGAGTCTTCCTACAAGGAAGACTTCGTTTCAAGTAAGGGCAGTTACTTTACAGCTCAAACGAACTACACCGTTCACGAAGCTCACACATTTCTCATCTTAACTCTCAAGCATTGGATGTTAGAGGACCAGTGCTTTGTATCAGTTTCAGAAGCACAGTTGGACTAGATATGATCTGAATGTGTAGGAAACACCATTCTTTTGTTCTCATCACACTCATGTTTCCTGCTGTCTTAGAGAATCTAGAAAGCAAGAGAATGGTTCTTGCTCTAAACAAGAGTGTGAACAATGGAAGAGAACTCTGCTGTGTGTTTCACTTCAGAAATGGAGTTCAATCCCAGGCTCTGAGTCTTCCTCCAAGCAAGAATTCGTTTCAGGTAAGGGCAGTCACTTCTCAGCTCAAACGAACTACATCGTTCACGAATCTCACACGTTTCTCATCTTAACTGACAAGCATTGGATGTTAGAGGGCCAGTGCTTTGTATCAGTTTCAGAAACAGATTTGGACTAGATATGATCCGTATGTGTAGGAAACACCATTCATTTGTTCTCAGCACACTCAAGATTCCTGCTTTCTTAGAGAGTCTAGAAAACTAGAGCATGCTTCTTGCTCTAAAGCAGATTGTGATCAATGGATGAGAACTCTGCTGTGTGTTTCACATCAGAAATGGAGTTAAATCCCAGGCTCTGAGTCTTCCTACAAGGAAGACTTCGTTTCAAGTAAGGACAGTTACTTTATAGCTCAAACGAACTACATCATTCACGAAGCTCACACATTTCACATCTTAACTGCCAACATTGGATGTTAGAGGACCAGTGCTTTGTATCAGTTTCAGAATCACAGTTGGACTAGATATGATCTGAATGTGTAGGAAACACCGTTCTTTTGTTCTCATCACACTCATGTTTCCTGCTGTCTTAGAGACTCTAGAAAGCAAGAGCGTGCTTCTTGATCTAAAGCAGAGTGTGAACAAAGGATGAGAACTCTGCTGTGTGTTTCATATCAGAAATGGAGTTAAATCCCAGGCTCTGAGTCTTCCTACAAGCAAGACTTCGTTTCAGGTATGGGCAGTCACTTCTCTGCTCAAACGAACTACATAGTTCACGAAGCTCACACGTTTCTCATCTTAACTGACAAGCATTGGATGTTAGAGGACCAGTGCTTTGTATCAGTTTCAGAAGCAGAGTTGGACTAGATATGATCCGTATGTGTAGGAAACACCATTCATTTGTTCTCAGCACACTCAAGTTTCCTGCTTTCTTAGAGAGTCTAGAAAACTAGAGCATGCTTCTTGCTCTAAAGCAGATTGTGATCAATGGATGAGAACTCTGCTGTGTGTTTCACTTCAGAAATGGAGTTAAATCCCAGGCTCTGAGTCTTCCTACAAGGAAGACTTCGTTTCAAGTAAGGGCAGTTACGTTACAGCTCAAATGAACTACATTGTTCACGAAGTTCACACATTTCTCATTTTAACTGCCAAGCATTGGAGGTTAGAGGACCAGTGCTTTGTATCAGTTTCAGAAGCACAGTTGGGCTAGATATGACCTGAATGTGTAGGAAACACCATTCTTTTCTTCTCATCACACTCATGTTTCCTGCTGTCTTGGAGACTCTAGAAAGCAAGAGCGTGCTTCTTGCACTAAACCAGAGTGTGAACAATGGATGAGAACTCTGCTGTGTGTTTCACTTCAGAAATGGAGTTCAATCCCAGGCTCTGAGTCTTCCTCCAAGCAAGACTACGTTTCAGGTATGGGCAGTCCCTTCACAGCTCAAACGAACTACATCGTTCACGAAGCTCACACGTTTCTCATCTTAACTGACAAGCATTGGATGTTAGAGGACCAGTGCTTTGTATCAGTTTCAGAAGCAGAGTTGGACTAGATATGATCTGTATGTGTAGGAAAACCCATTCATTTGTTCTCAGCACACTCAAGTTTCCTGCTGTCTTATAGAGTCTAGAAAACTAGAGCATGATTCTTGCTCGAAAGCAGAGTGTGAACAATGGAAGAGAACTCTGCTGTGTGTTTCACTTCAGAAATGGAGTTCAATCCCAGGCTCTGAGTCTTCCTCCAAGCAAGAATTCGTTTCAGGTAAGGGCAGTCACTTCTCAGCTCAAACGAACTACATCGTTCACGAAGCTCACACGTTTCTCACCTTAACTGACAAGCATTGGATGTTAGAGGACCAGTGCTTTGTATCAGTTTCAGAAGCAGAGTTGGACTAGATATGATCCGTATGTGTAGGAAACACCATTCATTTGTTCTCAGCACACTCAAGTTTCCTGCTTTCTTAGAGAGTCTAGAAAACTAGAGCATGCTTCTTGCTCTAAAGCTGATTGTGATCAATGGATGAGAACTCTGCTGTGTGTTTCACTTCAGAAATGGAGTTAAATCCCAGGCTCTGAATCTTCCTACAAGGAAGACTTCGTTTCAAGTAAGGGCAGTTACTTTATAGCTCAAACGAACTACATCATTCACGAAGCTCACACATTTCTCATCTTAACTGCCAAGCATTGGATGTTAGAGGACCAGTGCTTTGTATCAGTTTCAGAATCACAGTTGGACTAGATATGATCTGAATGAGTAGGAAACACCGTTCTTTTGTTCTCATCACACTCATGTTTCCTGCTGTCTTAGAGACTCTAGAAAGCAAGAGCGTGCTTCTTGATCTAAAGCAGAGTGTGAACAAAGGATGAGAACTCTGCTGTGTGTTTCACATCAGAAATGGAGTTAAATCCCAGGCTCTGAGTCTTCCTACAAGCAAGACTTCGTTTCAGGTATGGGCAGTCACTTCTCTGCTCAAACGAACTACATAGTTCACAAAGCTCACACGTTTCTCATCTTAACTGACAAGCATTGGATGTTAGAGGACCAGTGCATTGTATCAGTTTCAGAAGCAGTGTTGGACTAGATATGATCCGTATGTGTAGGAAACACCATTCATTTGTTCTCAGCACACTCAAGTTTCCTGCTGTCTTAGAGATTCTAGAAAAATAGAGCATGCTTCTTGCTCTAAAGCATATTGTGTTCAATGGATGAGAACTCTGCTGTGTGTTTCACTTCAGAAATGGAGTTAAATCCCAGGCTCTGAGTCTTCCTACAAGGAAGACTTCGTTTCAGGTATGGGCAGTCACTTCTCAGCTCAAACGAACTACATCGTTCACGAAGCTCACACGTTTCTCATCTTATCTGACAAGCATTGGATGTTAGAGGACCAATTGCTTTGTATCAGTTTCAGAAGCAGAGTTGGACTAGATATGATCCGTATGTGTAGGAAACACCATTCATTGTTCTCAGCACACTCAAGTTTCCTGCTGTCTTATAGATTCTAGAAAACTAGAGCATGCTTCTTGCTCTAAAGCAGATTGTGATCAATGGATGAGAACACTGCTGTGTGTTTCACTTCAGAAATGGAGTTAAATCCCAGGCTCTGAGTCTTCCTACAAGGAAGACTTCGTTTCAAGTAATGGCAGTTACTTTACAGCTCAAACGAACTACATCGTTCACGAAGCTCACACATTTCTCATCTTAACTCTCAAGCATTGGATGTTAGAGGACCAGTGCTTTGTATCAGTTTCAGAAGCACAGTTGGACTAGATATGATCTGAATGTGTAGGAAACACCATTCATTTGTTCTCATCACACTCATGTTTCCTGCTGTCTTGGAGACTCTAGAAAGCAAGAGCATGCTTCTTGCTCTAAACCAGAGTGTGGACAATGGATGAGAACTCTGCTGTGTGTTTCACTTCAGAAATGGAGTTCAATCCCAGGCTCTGAGTCTTCCTACAAGCAAGACTTCGTTTCAGGTAATGGCAGTCAATGCTCAGCTCAAACGAACTACATCATTCACAAAGCTCACACGTTTCTCATCTTAACTGACAGGCATTGGATGTTAGAGGACGAGTGCATTGTATCAGTTTCAGAAGCAGAGTTGGACTAGATATGATCCGTATGTGTAGGAAACACCATTCATTTGTTCTCAGCACACTCAAGTTTCCTGCTGTCTTAGAGATTCTAGAAAAATAGAGCATGCTTCTTGCTCTAAAGCAGATTGTGTTCAATGGATGAGAACTGTGCTGTGTGTTTCACTTCAGAAATGGAGTTAAATCCCAGGCTCTGAGTCTTCCTACAAGGAAGACTTCGTTTCAGGTATGGGCAGTCACTTCTCAGCTCAAACGAACTACATCATTCACGAAGCTCACACATTTCTCATCTTAACTCTCAAGCATTGGATGTTAGAGGACCAGTGCTTTGTATCAGTTTCAGAAGCACAGTTGGACTAGCTATGATCTGAATGTGTAGGAAACACCATTCATTTGTTCTCATCACACTCATGTTTCCTGCTGTCTTATAGACTCTAGAAAGCAAGAGAATGCTTCTTGCTCTAAACAAGAGTGTGAACAATGGATGAGAACTCTGCTGTGTGTTTCACTTCAGAAATGGGGTTAAATCCCAGGCTCTGAGTCTTCCTACAAGCAAGACTTCGTTTCAGTTATGGGCAGTCCCTTCTCAGCTCAAACGAACTACATCGTTCACGAAGCTCACACGTTTCTCATCTTAACTGACAAGCATTGGATGTTAGAGGACCAGTGCTTTGTATCAGTTTCAGAAGCAGAGTTGGACTAGATATGATCCGTATGTGTAGGAAACACCATTCATTTGTTCTCAGCACACTCAAGTTTCCTGCTGTCTTATAGAGTCAAGAAAAATTAAGCGTGCTTCTTGCTCTAAAGCAGATTGTGATCAATGGATGAGAACTCTGCTGTGTGTTTCACTTCAGAAATGGAGTTAAATCCCAGGCTCCGAGTCTTCCTACAAGGAATACTTCTTTTCAAGTAAGGGCAGTTACTTTACAGCTCAAACGAACTACATCATTCAGAAGCTCACACATTTCTCATCTTAACTGCCAAGCATTGGAGGTTAGAGGACCAGTGCTTTGTATCAGTTTCAGAATCACAGTTGGTCTAGATATGATCTGAATGTGTAGGAAACACCGTTCTTTTGTTCTCATCACACTCATGTTTCCTGCTGTCTTAGAGACCCTAGAAAGCAAGAGCGTGCTTCTTGCTCTTAATAAGAGTGTGAACAATGGATGAGAACTCTGCTGTGTGTTTCACTTCTGAAATGAAGTTAAATCCCAGGCTCTGAGTCTTCCTACAAGGAAGACTTCGTTTCAGTTAAGGGCAGTCACTTTTCAACTCAAAGGAACTACATCGTTCACGAAGCTAACACGTTTCTCATCTTAACTGCCAAGCATTGGATGTTAGAGGACCAGTGCTTTGTATCAGTTTCAGAAACACAGTTGGACTAGATATGTCCTGAATGTGTAGGAAACACCGTTCTTTTGTTCTCATCACACTCATGTTTCCTGCTGTCTTAGAGACTCTAGAAAACTAGAGCATGCTTCTTGCTCTAAAGCAGAGTGTGAAAAATGGATGAGAACTCTGCTGTGTGTTTCAGTTCAGAAATGGAGTTAAATCCCAGGCTCTGAGTCTTCCTACAAGCAAGACTTCGTTCCAGGTATGGGCAGTCACTTCTCAGCTCAAACGAACTACATCGTTCACGAAGCTCACACGTTTCTCATCTTAACTGACAAGCATTGGATGTTAGAGGACCAGTGCTTTGTATCAATTTCAGAAGCAGAGTTGGACTAGATATGATCTGTATGTGTAGGAAAAACCATTCATTTTTTCTCAGCACACTCAAGTTTCCTGCTGTCTTATAGAGTCTAGAAAACTAGAGCATGCTTCTTGCTCTAAAGCAGAGTGTGAACAATGGAAGAGAACTCTGCTGTGTGTTTCACTTCAGATATGGAGTTCAATCCCAGGCTCTGAGTCTTCCTCCAAGCAAGAATTCGTTTCAGGTAAGGGCAGTCACTTCTCAGCTCAAACGAACTACATCGTTCACGAAGCTCACACGTTTCTCATCTTAACTGACAAGCATTGGATGTTAGAGGACCAGTGCTTTGTATCAGTTTCAGAAGCAGAGTTGGACTAGATATGATCCGTATGTGTAGGAAACACCATTCATTTGTTCTCAGCACACTCAAGTTTCCTGCTTTCTTAGAGAGTCTAGAAAACTAGAGCATGCTTCTTGCTCTAAAGCAGATTGTGATCAATGGATGAGAACTCTGCTGTGTGTTTCACTTCAGAAATGGAGTTAAATCCCAGGCTCTGAGTCTTCCTACAAGGAAGACTTCGTTTCAGGTATGGGCAGTCACTTCTCAGCTCAAACGAACTACATCGTTCACGAAGCTCACACGTTTCTCATCTTATCTGACAAGCATTGGATGTTAGAGGACCAATTGCTTTGTATCAGTTTCAGAAGCAGTGTTGGACTAGATATGATCCGTATGTGTAGGAAACACCATTCATTGTTCTCAGCACACTCTAGTTTCCTGCTGTCTTATAGATTCTAGAAAACTAGAGCATGCTTCTTGCTCTAAAGCAGATTGTGATCAATGTATGAGAACACTGCTGTGTGTTTCACTTCAGAAATGGAGTTAAATCCCAGGCTCTGAGTCTTCCTACAAGGAAGACTTCGTTTCAAGTAAGGGCAGTTACTTTACAGCTCAAACGAACTACATCGTTCACGAAGCTCACACATTTCTCATCTTAACTGCCAAGCATTGGAGGTTAGAGGACCAGTGCTTTGTATCAGTTTCAGAATCACAGTTGGTCTAGATATGATCTGAATGTGTAGGAAACACCGTTCTTTTGTTCTCATCACACTCATGTGTCCTGCTGTCTTAGAGACTCTAGAAAGCAAGAGCGTGCTTCTTGCTCTTAATAAGAGTGTGAACAATGGATGAGAACTCTGCTGTGTGTTTCACTTCTGAAATGAAGTTAAATCCCAGGCTCTGAGTCTTCCTACAAGGAAGACTTCGTTTCAGTTAAGGGCAGTCACTTTTCAACTCAAAGGAACTACATCGTTCACGAAGCTAACACGTTTCTCATCTTAACTGCCAAGCATTGGATGTTAGAGGACCAGTGCTTTGTATCAGTTTCAGAAACACAGTTGGACTAGATATGTCCTGAATGTGTAGGAAACACCGTTCTTTTGTTCTCATCACACTCATGTTTCCTGCTGTCTTAGAGACTCTAGAAAACTAGAGCATGCTTCTTGCTCTAAAGCAGAGTGTGAAAAAGGGATGAGAACTCTGCTGTGTGTTTCTGTTCAGAAATGGAGTTCAATCCCAGGCTCCGAGTCTTCCTACAAGGAAGACTTCGTTTCAAGTAAGGGCAGTTACTTTACAGCTCAAACGAACTACATCATTCACGAAGCTCACACATTTCTCATCTTAATTGCCAAGCATTGGAGGTTAGAGGACCAGTGCTTTGTATCAGTTTCAGAATCACAGTTGGACTAGATATGACCTGAATGTGTAGGAAACACCGTTCTTTTATTCTCATCACACTCATGTTTCCTGCTGTCTTAGAGACTCTAGAAAACTAGAGCATGCTTCTTTCTCTAAAGCAGAGTGTGAACAATGGATGAGAACTCTGCTGTGTGTTTCACTTCAGAAATGGAGTTCAATCCCAGTCTGTGAGTATTCCTACAATCAAGACTTCGTTTCAGGTAAGGGCAGTCCCTTCTCAGCACAAACGAACTACATCATTCACGAAGCTCACACGTTTCTCATCTTAACTGACAAGCATTGGATGTTAGAGGACCAGTGCTTTGTATCAGTTTCAGAATCACAGTTGGACTAGATATGATCTGTATGTGTAGGAAACACCATTCATTTGTTCTCAGCACACTCAAGTTTCCGGCTGTCTTATAGAGTTCAGGAAACTAGAGCATGCTTCTTGCTCTAAAGCAGATTGTGATCAATGGATGAGAACTCTGCTGTGTGTTTCCCTTCAGAAATGGAGTTAAATCCCAGGCTCTGAGTCTTACTACAAGCAAGACTTCGTTTCAGGTAAGGGCAGTCAATGCTCAGCTCAAACGAACTACATCGTTCACGAAGCTCACACGTTTCTCATCTTAACTGACAAGTATTGGATGGTAGAGGACCAGTGCTTTGTATCAGTTTCAGAAGCAGAGTTGGACTAGATATGATCCGTATGTGTAGGAAACACCATTCATTTGTTCTCAGCACACTCAAGTTTCCTGATGTCTTATAGAGTCAATAAAACTTAAGCGTGCTTCTTGCTCTAAAGCAGATTGTGATCAATGGATGAGAACTCTGCTGTGTGTTTCACTTCAGATATGGAGTTAAATCCCAGTCTCCGAGTCTTCCTACAAGGAATACTTCTTTTCAAGTAAGGGCAGTCACTTTTCAACTCAAAGGAACTACATCGTTCACGAAGCTCACACGTTTCTCATCTTAACTGACAAGCATTGGATGTTAGAGGACCAGTGCTTTGTATCAGTTTCAGAAGCACAGTTGGACTAGATATGATCCGTATGTGTAGGAAACACCATTCATTTGTTCTCAGCACACTCAAGTTTCCTGCTGTCTTATAGAGTCTAGAAAACTAGAGCATGCTTCTTGCTCTAAAGCAGAGTGTGAACAATGGAAGAGAACTCTGCTGTGTGTTTCACTTCAGAAATGGAGTTCAATCCCAGGCTCTGAGTCTTCCTACAAGCAAGAATTCGTTTCAGGTAAGGGCAGTCACTTCTCAGCTCAAACGAACTACATCGTTCACGAAGCTCACACGTTTCTCATCTTAACTGACAAGCATTGGATGTTAGAGGACCAGTGCTTTGTATCAGTTTCAGAAGCAGAGTTGGACTAGATATGAACCGTATGTGTAGGAAACACCATTCATTTGTTCTCAGCACACTCAAGTTTCCTGATGTCTTATAGAGTCAATAAAACTTAAGCGTGCTTCTTGCTCTAAAGCAGATTGTGATCAATGGATGAGAACTCTGCTGTGTGTTTCACTTCAGATATGGAGTTAAATCCCAGGCTCCGAGTCTTCCTACAAGGAATACTTCTTTTCAAGTAAGGGCAGTCACTTTTCAACTCAAAGGAACTACATCGTTCACGAAGCTCACACGTTTCTCATCTTAACTGACAAGCATTGGATGTTAGAGGACCAGTGCTTTGTATCAGTTTCAGAAGCAGAGTTGGACTAGATATGATCCGTATGTGTAGGAAACACCATTCATTTGTTCTCAGCACACTCATGTTTCCTGCTGTCTAAGAGACTCTAGAAAGCAAGAGCGTGCTTCTTGCTCTAAAGCAGAGTGTGAACAATGGATGAGAACTCTGCTGTGTGTTTCACTTCAGAAATGGAGTTCAATCCCAGACTCTGAGTTTTCCTACAAGCAAGACTTCGTTTCAGGTAAGGGCAGTCAAAGCTCAGCTCAAACGAACTACATCGTTCACGAAGCTCACACGTTTCTCATCTTAACTGACAAGCATTGGATGTTAGAGGACCAGTGCATTGTATCAGTTTCAGAAGCAGAGTTGGACTAGATATGATCCGTATGTGTAGGAAACACCATTCATTTGTTCTCAGCACACTCAAGTTTACTGCTGTCTTAGAGATTCTAGAAAAATAGAGCATGCTTCTTGCTCTTAAGCAGATTGTGATCAATGTATGAGAACTCTGCTGTGTGTTTCACTTCAGAAATGGAGTTAAATCCCAGGCTCCGAGTCTTCCTACAAGGAAGACTTCGTTTCAGGTATGGGCAGTCACTTCTCAGCTCAAACGAACTACATAGTTCACGAAGCTCACACGTATCCCATCTTAACTGACAAGCATTGGATGTTAGAGGACCAGTGCTTTGTATCAGTTTCAGAATCACAGTTGGACTAGATATGACCTGAATGTGTAGGAAACACCGTTCTTTTATTCTCATCACACTCATGTTTCCTGCTGTCTTAGAGACTCTAGAAAACTAGAGCATGCTTCTTGCTCTAAAGCAGAGTGTGAACAATGGATGAGAACTCTGCTGTGTGTTTCACTTCAGAAATGGAGTTCAATCCCAGTCTGTGAGTATTCCTACAATCAAGACTTCGTTTCAGGTAAGGGCAGTCCCTTCTCAGCACAAACGAACTACATCATTCACGAAGCTCACACGTTTCTCATCTTAACTGACAAGTATTGGATGGTAGAGGACCAGTGCTTTGTATCAGTTTCAGAAGCAGAGTTGGACTAGATATGATCTGTATGTGTAGGAAACACCATTCATTTGTTCTCAGCACACTCAAGTTTCCGGCTGTCTTATAGAGTTCAGGAAACTAGAGCATGCTTCTTGCTCTAAAGCAGATTGTGATCAATGGATGAGAACTCTGCTGTGTGTTTCCCTTCAGAAATGGAGTTAAATCCCAGGCTCTGAGTCTTACTACAAGCAAGACTTCGTTTCAGGTAAGGGCAGTCAATGCTCAGCTCAAACGAACTACATCGTTCACGAAGCTCACACGTTTCTCATCTTAACTGACAAGTATTGGATGGTAGAGGACCAGTGCTTTGTATCAGTTTCAGAAGCAGAGTTGGACTAGATATGATGCGTATGTGTAGGAAACACCATTCATTTGTTCTCAGCACACTCAAGTTTCCTGATGTCTTATAGAGTCAATAAAACTTAAGCGAGCTTCTTGCTCTAAAGCAGATTGTGATCAATGGATGAGAACTCTGCTGTGTGTTTCACTTCAGATATGGAGTTAAATTCCAGTCTCCGAGTCTTCCTACAAGGAATACTTCTTTTCAAGTAAGGGCAGTCACTTTTCAACTCAAAGGAACTACATCGTTCACGAAGCTCACACGTTTCTCATCTTAACTGACAAGCATTGGATGTTAGAGGACCAGTGCTTTGTATCAGTTTCAGAAGCACAGTTGGACTAGATATGATCCGTATGTGTAGGAAACACCATTCATTTGTTCTCAGCACACTCAAGTTTCCTGCTGTCTTATAGAGTCTAGAAAACTAGAGCATGCTTCTTGCTCTAAAGCAGAGTGTGAACAATGGAACAGAACTCTGCTGTGTGTTTCACTTCAGAAATGGAGTTCAATCCCAGGCTCTGAGTCTTCCTACAAGCAAGAATTCGTTTCAGGTAAGGGCAGTCACTTCTCAGCTCAAACGAACTACATCGTTCACGAAGCTCGCACGTTTCTCATCTTAACTGACAAGCATTGGATGTTAGAGGACCAGTGCTTTGTATCAGTTTCAGAAGCACAGTTGGACTAGATATGATCCGTATGTGTAGGAAACACCATTCATTTGTTCTCAGCACACTCAAGTTTCCTGCTGTCTTAGAGAGTCTAGAAAACTAGAGCATGATTCTTGCTCTAAAGCAGATTGTGAACAATGGATGAGAACTCTGCTGTGTGTTTCCCTTCAGAAATGGAGTTAACTCCCAGGCTCCGAGTCTTCCTACAAGGAATACGTCTTTTCAAGTAAGGGTAGTCACTTTTCAACTCAAAGGAACTACATCGTTCACGAAGCTCACAAGTTTCTCATCTTAACTGCCAAGCATTGGATGTTAGAGGACCAGTGCTTTGTATCAGTTTCAGAATCACAGTTGGACTAGATATGACCTGAATGTGTAGGAAACACCGTACTTTTGTTCTCATCACACTCATGTTTCCAGCTGTCTTAGAGACTCTAGAAAACTAGAGCGTGCTTCTTGCTCTAAAGCAGAGTGTGAACAATGGATGAGAACTCTGCTGTGTGTTTCACTTCAGAAATGGAGTTAAATCCCAGGCTCTGAGTCTTCCTACAAGCAAGACTTCGTTCCAGGTATGGGCAGTCACTTCTCAGCTCAAACGAACTACATATTTCACGAAGCTCACACGTTTCTCATCTTAACTGACAAGCATTGGATGTTAGAGGACCAGTGCTTTGTATCAGTTTCAGAAGCAGAGTTGGACTAGTTATGATCCGTATGTGTAGGAAACACCATTCATTTGTTCTCATCACACTCAAGTTTCCTGCTGTCTTATAGAGTCTAGAAAACTAGAGCATGCTTCTTGCTCTAAAGCAGATTGTGATCAATGGATGAGAACTCTGCTGTGTGTTTCACTTCAGAAATGGAGTTAAATCCCAGGCTCTGAGTCTTCCTACAAGCAAGACTTCGTTTCAAGTAAGGGCAGTTACTTTACATCTCAAATGAACTACATTGTTCACGAAGCTCACACATTTCTCATTTTAACTGCCAAGCTTTGGAGGTTAGAGGACCAGTGCTTTGTATCAGTTTCAGAAGCACAGTTGGGCTAGATATGTCCTGAATGTGTAGGAAACACCGTTCTTTTGTTCTTATCACACTCATGTTTTCTGCTGTCTAAGAGACTCTAGAAAGCAAGAGCGTGCTTCTTGCTCTAAAGCAGAGTGTGAACAATGGATGAGAACTCTGCTGTGTGTTTCACTTCAGAAATGGAGTTCAATCCCAGGCTCTGAGTCTTCCTACAAGCAAGACTTCGATTCAGGTAAGGGCAGTCAATGCTCAGCTCAAATGAACTACATCGTTCACGAAGCTCACACGTTTCTCATCTTAACTGACAAGCATTGGATGTTAGAGGACCAGTGCATTGTATCAGTTTCAGAAGAAGAGTTGGACTAGATATGATCCGTATGTGTAGGAAACACCATTCATTTGTTCTCAGCACACTCAAGTTTACTGCTGTCTCAGAGATTCTAGAAAAATAGAGCATGCTTCTTGCTCTAAAGCAGATTGTGATCAATGTATGAGAACTCTGCTTTGTGTTTCACTTCAGAAATTGAGTTAAATCCCAGGCTCCGAGTCTTCCTACAAGGAAGACTTCGTTTCAGGTATGGGCAGTCACTTCTCAGCTCAAACGAACTACATAGTTCACGAATCTCACACGTATCCCATCTTAACTGACAAGCATTGGATGTTAGAGGACCAATAGCTTTGTATCAGTTTCAGAATCACAGTTGGACTAGATATGATCTGAATGTGTAGGAAACATCGTTCTTTTGTTCTCATCACACTCATGTTTCCTGCTGTCTTAGAGACTCTAGAAAGCAAGAGCGTGCTTCTTGCTCTAAAGCAGAGTGTGAACAATGGATGAGAACTCTGCTGTGTGTTTCACTTCTGAAATTGAGTTAAATCCCAGGCTCTGAGTCTTCCTACAAGCAAGACTTCGTTACAGTTAAGGGCAGTCACTTTTCAACTCAAAGGAACTACATCGTTCACGAAGCTCACACGTTTCTCATCTTAACTGACAAGCATTGGATGTTAGAGGACCAGTGCTTTGTATCAGTTTCAGAATCACAGTTGGACTAGATATGACCTGAATGTGTAGGAAACACCGTTCTTTTGTTCTCATCACACTCATGTTTCCTGCTGTCTTAGAGACTCTAGAAAACTAGAGCATGCTTCTTGCTCTAAAGCAGAGTGTGAACAATGGATGAGAACTCTTCTGTGTGTTTCACTTCAGAAATGGAGTTCAATCCAGGCTCTGAGTCTTCCTACAAGGAAGACTTCTTTCAAGTAAGGGCAGTTACTTTACAGCTCAAACGAACTACATCGTTCAGGAAGCTCACACATTTCTCATCTTAACTGAAACCATTGGATGTTAGAGGACCAGTGCCTCGTATCAGTTTCAGAAGCACAGTTGGACTAGATATGATCCGTATGTGTAGGAAACACCATTCATTTGTTCTCAGCACACTCAATTTTCCTGCTGTATTATAGAGTCAAGAAAACTTAAGCGTGCTTTTTGCTCTAAAGCAGATTGTGATCAATGGATGAGAACTCTGCTGTGTGTTTCACTTCAGAAATGGAGTTCAATCCCAGGCTCTGAGTCTTCCTACAAGGAAGACTTCGTTTCAAGTAAGGGCAGTTACTTTACAGCTCAAACGAACTACATCATTCACGAAGCTCACACATTTCTCATCTTAATTGCCAAGCATTGGAGGTTAGAGGACCAGTGCTTTGTATCAGTTTCAGAATCACAGTTGGACTAGATATGACCTGAATGTGTAGGAAACACCGTTCTTTTATTCTCATCACACTCATGTTTCCTGCTGTCTTAGAGACTCTAGAAAACTAGAGCATGCTTCTTGCTCTAAAGCAGAGTGTGAAGAATGGATGAGAACTCTGCTGTGTGTTTCACTTCAGAAATGGAGTTCAATCCCAGGCTGTGAGTATTCCTACAATCAAGACTTCGTTTCAGGTAAGGGCAGTCCCTTCTCAGCACAAACGAACTACATCATTCACGAAGCTCACACGTTTCTCATCTTAACTGACAAGCATTGGATGTTAGAGGACCAGTGCTTTGTATCAGTTTCAGAAGCACAGTTGGACTAGATATGATCCGTATGTGTAGGAAACACCATTCATTTGTTCTCAGCACACTCAAGTTTCCTGCTGTCTTAGAGAGTCTAGAAAACTAGAGCATGATTCTTGCTCTAAAGCAGATTGTGAACAATGGATGAGAACTCTGCTGTGTGTTTCCCTTCAGAAATGGAGTTAACTCCCAGGCTCCGAGTCTTCCTACAAGGAATACGTCTTTTCAAGTAAGGGTAGTCACTTTTCAACTCAAAGGAACTACATCGTTCACGAAGCTCACAAGTTTCTCATCTTAACTGCCAAGCATTGGATGTTAGAGGACCAGTGCTTTGTATCAGTTTCAGAATCACAGTTGGACTAGATATGACCTGAATGTGTAGGAAACACCGTACTTTTGTTCTCATCACACTCATGTTTCCAGCTGTCTTAGAGACTCTAGAAAACTAGAGCGTGCTTCTTGCTCTAAAGCAGAGTGTGAACAATGGATGAGAACTCTGCTGTGTGTTTCACTTCAGAAATGGAGTTAAATCCCAGGCTCTGAGTCTTCCTACAAGCAAGACTTCGTTCCAGGTATGGGCAGTCACTTCTCAGCTCAAACGAACTACATCTTTCACGAAGCTCACACGTTTCTCATCTTAACTGACAAGCATTGGATGTTAGAGGACCAGTGCTTTGTATCAGTTTCAGAAGCAGAGTTGGACTAGTTATGATCCGTATGTGTAGGAAACACCATTCATTTGTTCTCAGCACACTCAAGTTTCCTGCTGTCTTATAGAGTCTAGAAAACTAGAGCATGCTTCTTGCTCTAAAGCAGATTGTGATCAATGGATGAGAACTCTGCTGTGTGTTTCACTTCAGAAATGGAGTTAAATCCCAGGCTCTGAGTCTTCCTACAAGCAAGACTTCGTTTCAAGTAAGGGCAGTTACTTTACATCTCAAATGAACTACATTGTTCACGAAGCTCACACATTTCTCATTTTAACTGCCAAGCTTTGGAGGTTAGAGGACCAGTGCTTTGTATCAGTTTCAGAAGCACAGTTGGGCTAGATATGTCCTGAATGTGTAGGAAACACCGTTCTTTTGTTCTTATCACACTCATGTTTTCTGCTGTCTAAGAGACTCTAGAAAGCAAGAGCGTGCTTCTTGCTCTAAAGCAGAGTGTGAACAATGGATGAGAACTCTGCTGTGTGTTTCACTTCAGAAATGGAGTTCAATCCCAGGCTCTGAGTCTTCCTACAAGCAAGACTTCGATTCAGGTAAGGGCAGTCAATGCTCAGCTCAAATGAACTACATCGTTCACGAAGCTCACACGTTTCTCATCTTAACTGACAAGCATTGGATGTTAGAGGACCAGTGCATTGTATCAGTTTCAGAAGCAGAGTTGGACTAGATATGATCCGTATGTGTAGGAAACACCATTCATTTGTTCTCAGCACACTCAAGTTTACTGCTGTCTTAGAGATTCTAGAAAAATAGAGCATGCTTCTTGCTCTAAAGCAGATTGTGATCAATGTATGAGAACTCTGCTTTGTGTTTCACTTCAGAAATTGAGTTAAATCCCAGGCTCCGAGTCTTCCTACAAGGAAGACTTCGTTTCAGGTATGGGCAGTCACTTCTCAGCTCAAACGAACTACATAGTTCACGAATCTCACACGTATCCCATCTTAACTGACAAGCATTGGATGTTAGAGGACCAATAGCTTTGTATCAGTTTCAGAATCACAGTTGGACTAGATATGATCTGAATGTGTAGGAAACATCGTTCTTTTGTTCTCATCACACTCATGTTTCCTGCTGTCTTAGAGACTCTAGAAAGCAAGAGCGTGCTTCTTGCTCTAAAGCAGAGTGTGAACAATGGATGAGAACTCTGCTGTGTGTTTCACTTCTGAAATTGAGTTAAATCCCAGGCTCTGAGTCTTCCTACAAGCAAGACTTCGTTACAGTTAAGGGCAGTCACTTTTCAACTCAAAGGAACTACATCGTTCACGAAGCTCACACGTTTCTCATCTTAACTGACAAGCATTGGATGTTAGAGGACCAGTGCTTTGTATCAGTTTCAGAATCACAGTTGGACTAGGTATGACCTGAATGTGTAGGAAACACCGTTCTTTTGTTCTCATCACACTCATGTTTCCTGCTGTCTTAGAGACTCTAGAAAACTAGAGCATGCTTCTTGCTCTAAAGCAGAGTGTGAACAATGGATGAGAACTCTTCTGTGTGTTTCACTTCAGAAATGGAGTTCAATCCAGGCTCTGAGTCTTCCTACAAGGAAGACTTCTTTCAAGTAAGGGCAGTTACTTTACAGCTCAAACGAACTACATCGTTCAGGAAGCTCACACATTTCTCATCTTAACTGAAACCATTGGATGTTAGAGGACCAGTGCCTCGTATCAGTTTCAGAAGCACAGTTGGACTAGATATGATCCGTATGTGTAGGAAACACCATTCATTTGTTCTCAGCACACTCAATTTTCCTGCTGTATTATAGAGTCAAGAAAACTTAAGCGTGCTTTTTGCTCTAAAGCAGATTGTGATCAATGGATGAGAACTCTGCTGTGTGTTTCACTTCAGAAATGGAGTTCAATCCCAGGCTCTGAGTCTTCCTACAAGGAAGACTTCGTTTCAAGTAAGGGCAGTTACTTTACAGCTCAAACGAACTACATCATTCACGAAGCTCACACATTTCTCATCTTAATTGCCAAGCATTGGAGGTTAGAGGACCAGTGCTTTGTATCAGTTTCAGAATCACAGTTGGACTAGATATGACCTGAATGTGTAGGAAACACCGTTCTTTTATTCTCATCACACTCATGTTTCCTGCTGTCTTAGAGAATCTAGAAAACTAGAGCATGCTTCTTGCTCTAAAGCAGAGTGTGAAGAATGGATGAGAACTCTGCTGTGTGTTTCACTTCAGAAATGGAGTTCAATCCCAGGCTGTGAGTATTCCTACAATCAAGACTTCGTTTCAGGTAAGGGCAGTCCCTTCTCAGCACAAACGAACTACATCATTCACGAAGCTCACACGTTTCTCATCTTAACTGACAAGCATTGGATGTTAGAGGACCAGTGCTTTGTATCAGTTTCAGAATCACAGTTGGACTAGATATGATCTGTATGTGTAGGAAACACCATTCATTTGTTCTCAGCACACTCAAGTTTCCGGCTGTCTTATAGAGTTCAGGAAACTAGAGCATGCTTCTTGCTCTAAAGCAGATTGTGATCAATGGATGAGAACTCTGCTGTGTGTTTCCCTTCAGAAATGGAGTTAAATCCCAGGCTCTGAGTCTTACTACAAGCAAGACTTCGTTTCAGGTATGGGCGGTTACTTCTCAGCTCAAATGAACTACATAGTTCACGAAGCTCACATGTTTCTCATCTTAACTGACAAGCATTGGATGTTAGAGGACCAGTGCTTTGTATCAGTTTCAGAATCACAGTTGGACTAGATATGATCTGACTGTGTAGGAAACAACGTTCTTTTGTTCTCATCACACTCATGTTTCCTGCTGTCTTAGATACTCTAGAAAGCAAGAGCGTGCTTCTTGCTCTAAAGCAGAGTGTGAACAATGGCTGAGAACTCTGCTGTGTGTTTCACTTCAGAAATGGAGTTCAATCCCAGGCTCTGAGTCTTCCTACAAGCAAGACTTTGTTTCAGGTAAGGGCAGTCCCTTCTCAGCTCAAACGAACTACATTGTTCACGAAGCTCACATGTTTCTCATCTTAACTGACAAGCATTGGATGTTAGAGGACCAGTGCTTGGTATCAGTTTCAGATGCAGAGTTGGACTAGATATGATCTGAATGTGTAGGAAACACCGTTCTTTTGTTCTCACCACACTCATGTTTCCTGCTGTCTTAGAGACTCTAGAAAACTAGAACATGCTTCTTGCTCTAAAGCAGAGTGTGAACAATGGATGAGAACTCTTCTGTGTGTTTCACTTCAGAAATGGAGTTCAATCCCAGGCTCTGAGTCTTCCTACAAGCAAGACTTCGTTTCAGGTAATGGCAGTCCATTCTCAGCTCAAACGAACTACATCGTTCACGAAGCTCACACGTTTCTCATCCTAACTGACAAGCATTGGATGTTAGAGGACCTGTACTTTGTATCAGTTTCAGAAGCAGAGTTGGACTAGATATGAACTGTATGTGTAGGAAACACCATTCATTTGTTCTCAGCACACTCAAGTTTCCTGCTGTCCTATAGAGTCTAGAAAACTAGAGCATGCTTCTTGCTCTAAAGCAGATTGTGATCAATGGATGAGAACTCTGCTGTGTGTTTCACTTCAGAAATGGAGTTAAATCCCAGGCTCTGAGTCTTCCTACAAGGAAGACTTCGTTTCAAGTAAGGGCAGTTACTTTACAGCTCAAACGAACTACATCGTTCACAAAGCTCACACATTTCTCATCTTAACTGTCAACCATTGGATGTTAGAGGACCAGTGCTTTGTATCAGTTTCAGAAGCACAGTTGGACTAGATATGATCCGTATGTGTAGGAAACATCATTCATTTGTTCACAGCACACTCAAGTTTCCTGCTGTCTTATAGAGTAAAGAAAACTTAAGTGTGCTTTTTGCTCTAAAGCAGATTGTGATCAATGGATGAGAACTCTGCTGTGTGTTTCACTTCAGAAATGGAGTTCAATCCCAGGCTCCGAGTCTTCCTACAAGGAAGACTTCGTTTCAAGTAAGGGCAGTTACTTTACAGCTCAAACGAACTACATCATTCACGAAGCTCACACATTTCTCATCTTAACTGACAAGCATTGGAGGTTAGAGGACCAGTGCTTTGTATCAGTTTCAGAATCACAGTTGGACTAGATATGACCTGAATGTGTAGGAAACACCGTTCTTTTATTCTCATCACACTCATGTTTCCTGCTGTCTTAGAGACTCTAGAAAACTAGAGCATGCTTCTTGCTCTAAAGCAGAGTGTGAACAATGGATGAGAACTCTGCTGTGTGTTTCACTTCAGAAATGGAGTTCAATCCCAGGCTCTGAGTCTTGCTACAAGCAAGACTTCGTTTCAGGTAATGGCAGTCAATGCTCAGCTCAAACGAACTACATCGTTCCAAAGCTCACACGTTTCTCATCTTAACTGACAAGCATTGGATGTTGGAGGACCAGTGCATTGTATCAGTTTCAGAAGCAGAGTTGGACTAGATATGATCCGTATGTGTAGGAAACACCGTTCATTTGTTCTCAGCACACTCAAGTTTCCTGCTGTCTTAGAGATTCTAGAAAAGTAGAGCATGCTTCTTGCTCTAAAGCAGATTGTGTTCAATGGATGAGAACTCTGCTGTGTGCTTCACTTCAGAAATGGAGTTAAATCCCAGGCTCTGAGTCTTCCTACAAGGAAGTCTTCGTTTCAGGTATGGGCAGTCACTTCTCAGCTCAAACGAACTACATAGTTCACGAAGCTCACACGTTTTTTAATCTTATCTGACAAGCATTGGATGTTAGAGGACCAATTGCTTTGTATCAGTTTCAGAAGCAGAGTTGGACTAGATATGATCCGTATGTGTAGGAAACACCATTCATTTCTTCTCAGCACACTCAAGTTTCCTGCTCTCTTATAGATTCTAGAAAACTAGAGCATGCTTCTTGCTCTAAAGCAGATTGTGATCAATGTATGAGAACACTGCTGTGTGTTTCACTTCAGAAATGGAGTTAAATCCCAGGCTCTGAGTCTTCCTACAAGGAAGACTTCGTTTCAAGTAAGGGCAGTTACTTTACAGCTCAAACGATCTACATCGTTCACGAAGCTCACACATTTCTCATCTTAACTGTCAAGCATTGGATGTTAGAGGACCAGTGCTTTGTATCAGTTTCAGAAGCAGAGTTGGACTAGATATTATCCGTATGTGTAGGAAACACCATTCATTTGTTCTCAGCACACTCAAGTTTCCTGCTGTCTTATAGAGTCTAGAAAACTAGAGCATGCTTCTTGCTCTAAAGCAGAGTGTGAACAATGGAAGAGAACTCTGCTGTGTGTTTCACATCAGAAATGGAGTTAAATCCCAGGCTCTGAGTCTTCCTACAAGCAAGAATTCGTTTCAGGTATGGGCAGTCACTTCTCTGCTCAAACGAACTACATAGTTCACAAAGCTCACACGTTTCTCATCTTAACTGACAAGCATTGGATGTTAGAGGACCAGTGCTTTGTATCAGTTTCAGAAGCAGAGTTGGACTAGATATGATCCGTATGTGTAGGAAACACCATTCATTTGTTCTCAGCACACTCAAGTTTCCTGCTGTCTTAGAGAGTCTAGAAAACTAGAGCATGCTTCTTGCTCTAAAGCAGATTGTGATCAATGGATGAGAACTCTGCTGTGTGTTTCACTTCAGAAATGGAGTTAAATCCCAGGCTCTGAGTCTTCCTACAAGGAAGACTTCGTTTCAAGTAAGGGCAGTTACTTTACAGTTCAAACGAACTACATCGTTCACGAAGCTCATACATATCTCATCTTAACTCTCAAGCATTGGAGGTTAGAGGACCAGTGCTTTGTATCAGTTTCAGAATCACAGTTGGACTAGATATGACCTGAATGTGTAGGAAACACCGTTCTTTTGTTCTCATCACACTCATGTTTCCAGCTGTTAGAGACTCTAGAAAACTAGAGCGTGCTTCTTGCTCTAAAGCAGAGTGTGAACAATGGATGAGAACTCTGCTGTGTGTTTCACTTCAGAAATGGAGTTAAATCCCAGGCTCTGAGTCTTCCTACAAGCAAGACTTCGTTCCAGGTATGGGCAGTCACTTCTCAGCTCAAATGATCTACATCATTCACGAAGCTCACACGTTTCTCATCTTAACTGACAAGCATTGGATGTTAGAGGACCAGTGCTTTGTATCAGTTTCAGAAGCAGAGTTGGACTAGATATGATCCGTATGTGTAGGAAACACCATTCATTTGTTCTCAGCACACTCAAGTTTCCTGCTGTCTTATAGAGTCTAGAAAACTAGAGCATGCTTCTTGCTCTAAAGCAGATTGTGATCAATGGATGAGAACTCTGCTGTGTGTTTCACTTCAGAAATGGAGTTAAATCCCAGGCTCTGAGTCTTGCTACAAGGAAGACTTCGTTTCAAGTAAGGGCAGTTACTTTACAGCTCAAATGAACTACATTGTTCACGAAGCTCACACATTTCTCATCTTAACTGCCAAGCATTGGATGTTAGAGGACCAGTGCTTTGTATCAGTTTCAGAAGCACAGTTGGGCTAGATATGACCTGAATGTGTAGGAAACACTGTTCTTTTGTTCTCATCACACTCATGTTTCCTGCTGTCTTAGAGACTCTAGAAAGCCAGAGCGTGCTTCTTGCTCTAAAGCAGAGTGTGAACAATGGATGAGAACTCTGCTGTGTGTTTCACTTCAGAAATGGAGTTCAGTCCCAGGCTCTGAGTCTTCCTACAAGCAATACTTCGTTTCAGGTAATGGCAGTCCATTCTCAGCTCAAACGAACTACATCGTTCACGAAGCTCACACGTTTCTCATCTTAAATGACAAGCATTGGATGTTAGAGGACCTGTTCTTTGTATCAGTTTCAGAAGCAGAGTTGGACTAGATATGATCTGTATGTGTAGGAAACACCATTCATTTGTTCTCAGCACACTCAAGTTTCCTGCTGTCCTATGGAGTCTAGAAAACTAGAGCATGCTTCTTGCGTAAAGCAGATTGTGACCAATGGATGAGAACTCTGCTGTGTGTTTCACTTCAGAAATGGAGTTAAATCCCAGGCTCTGAGTCTTCCTAGAAGGAAGACTTCTTTCAAGTAAGGGCAGTTACTTTACAGCTCAAACGAACTACATCGTTCATGAAGCTCACACATTTCTCATCTTAAGTGTCAACCATTGGATGTTAGAGGACCAGTGCTTTGTATCAGTTTCAGAAGCACAGTTGGACTAGATATGATCCGTATGTGTAGGAAACACCATTCATTTGTTCTCAGCACACTCAAGTTTCCTGCTGTCTTATAGAGTCAAGAAAACTTAAGTGTGCTTTTTGCTCTAAAGCAGATTGTGATCAATGGATGAGAACTCTGCTGTGTGTTTCACTTCAGAAATGGAGTTCAATCCCAGGCTCCGAGTCTTCCTACAAGGAAGACTTCGTTTCAAGTAAGGGCAGTTTCTTTACAGCTCAAACGAACTACATCATTCACGAAGCTCACACATTTCTCATCTTAATTGCCAAGCATTGGAGGTTAGAGGACCAGTGCTTTGTATCAGTTTCAGAATCACAGTTGGACTAGATATGACCTGAATGTGTAGGAAACACCGTTCTTTTATTCTCATCACACTCATGTTTCCTGCTGTCTTAGAGACTCTAGAAAACTAGAGCATGCTTCTTGCTCTAAAGCAGAGTGTGAACAATGGATGAGAACTCTGCTGTGTGTTTCACTTCAGAAATGGAGTTCAATCCCAGGCTGTGAGTATTCCTACAATCAAGACTTCGTTTCAGGTAAGGGCAGTCCCTTCTCAGCACAAACGAACTACATCATTCACGAAGCTCACACGTTTCTCATCTTAACTGACAAGCATTGGATGTTAGAGGACCAGTGCTTTGTATCAGTTTCAGAATCACAGTTGGACTAGATATGATCTGTATGTGTAGGAAACACCATTCATTTGTTCTCAGCACACTCAAGTTTCCGGCTGTCTTATAGAGTTCAGGAAACTAGAGCATGCTTCTTGCTCTAAAGCAGATTGTGATCAATGGATGAGAACTCTGCTGTGTGTTTCCCTTCAGAAATGGAGTTAAATCCCAGGCTCTGAGTCTTACTACAAGCAAGACTTCGTTTCAGGTATGGGCAGTTACTTCTCAGCTCAAATGAACTACATAGTTCACGAAGCTCACATGTTTCTCATCTTAACTGACAAGCATTGGATGTTAGAGGACCAGTGCTTTGTATCAGTTTCAGAATCACAGTTGGACTAGATATGATCTGACTGTGTAGGAAACAACGTTCTTTTGTTCTCATCACACTCATGTTTCCTGCTGTCTTAGATACTCTAGAAAGCAAGAGCGTGCTTCTTGCTCTAAAGCAGAGTGTGAACAATGGCTGAGAACTCTGCTGTGTGTTTCACTTCAGAAATGGAGTTCAATCCCAGGCTCTGAGTCTTCCTACAAGCAAGACTTTGTTTCAGGTAAGGGCAGTCCCTTCTCAGCTCAAACGAACTACATTGTTCACGAAGCTCACATGTTTCTCATCTTAACTGACAAGCATTGGATGTTAGAGGACCAGTGCTTGGTATCAGTTTCAGATGCAGAGTTGGACTAGATATGATCTGAATGTGTAGGAAACACCGTTCTTTTGTTCTCACCACACTCATGTTTCCTGCTGTCTTAGAGACTCTAGAAAACTAGAACATGCTTCTTGCTCTAAAGCAGAGTGTGAACAATGGATGAGAACTCTTCTGTGTGTTTCACTTCAGAAATGGAGTTCAATCCCAGGCTCTGAGTCTTCCTACAAGCAAGACTTCGTTTCAGGTAATGGCAGTCCATTCTCAGCTCAAACGAACTACATCGTTCACGAAGCTCACACGTTTCTCATCCTAACTGACAAGCATTGGATGTTAGAGGACCTGTACTTTGTATCAGTTTCAGAAGCAGAGTTGGACTAGATATGAACTGTATGTGTAGGAAACACCATTCATTTGTTCTCAGCACACTCAAGTTTCCTGCTGTCCTATAGAGTCTAGAAAACTAGAGCATGCTTCTTGCTCTAAAGCAGATTGTGATCAATGGATGAGAACTCTGCTGTGTGTTTCACTTCAGAAATGGAGTTAAATCCCAGGCTCTGAGTCTTCCTACAAGGAAGACTCGTTTCAAGTAAGGGCAGTTACTTTACAGCTCAAACGAACTACATCGTTCACAAAGCTCACACATTTCTCATCTTAACTGTCAACCATTGGATGTTAGAGGACCAGTGCTTTGTATCAGTTTCAGAATCACAGTTGGACTAGATATGATCCGTATGTGTAGGAAACATCATTCATTTGTTCACAGCACACTCAAGTTTCCTGCTGTCTTATAGAGTAAAGAAAACTTAAGTGTGCTTTTTGCTCTAAAGCAGATTGTGATCAATGGATGAGAACTCTGCTGTGTGTTTCACTTCAGAAATGGAGTTCAATCCCAGGCTCCGAGTCTTCCTACAAGGAAGACTTCGTTTCAAGTAAGGGCAGTTACTTTACAGCTCAAACGAACTACATCATTCACGAAGCTCACACATTTCTCATCTTAACTGACAAGCATTGGATGTTAGAGGACCAGTGCTTTGTATCAGTTTCAGAATCACAGTTGGACTAGATATGACCTGAATGTGTAGGAAACACCGTTCTTTTATTCTCATCACACTCATGTTTCCTGCTGTCTTAGAGACTCTAGAAAACTAGAGCATGCTTCTTGCTCTAAAGCAGAGTGTGAACAATGGATGAGAACTCTGCTGTGTGTTTCACTTCAGAAATGGAGTTCAATCCCAGGCTCTGAGTCTTGCTACAAGCAAGACTTCGTTTCAGGTAATGGCAGTCAATGCTCAGCTCAAACGAACTACATCGTTCCAAAGCTCACACGTTTCTCATCTTAACTGACAAGCATTGGATGTTGGAGGACCAGTGCATTGTATCAGTTTCAGAAGCAGAGTTGGACTAGATATGATCCGTATGTGTAGGAAACACCGTTCATTTGTTCTCAGCACACTCAAGTTTCCTGCTGTCTTAGAGATTCTAGAAAAGTAGAGCATGCTTGTTGCTCTAAAGCAGATTGTGTTCAATGGATGAGAACTCTGCTGTGTGCTTCACTTCAGAAATGGAGTTAAATCCCAGGCTCTGAGTCTTCCTACAAGGAAGTCTTCGTTTCAGGTATGGGCAGTCACTTCTCAGCTCAAACGAACTACCTAGTTCACGAAGCTCACACGTTTTTTAATCTTATCTGACAAGCATTGGATGTTAGAGGACCAATTGCTTTGTATCAGTTTCAGAAGCAGAGTTGGACTAGATATGATCCGTATGTGTAGGAAACACCATTCATTTCTTCTCAGCACACTCAAGTTTCCTGCTCTCTTATAGATTCTAGAAAACTAGAGCATGCTTCTTGCTCTAAAGCAGATTGTGATCAATGTATGAGAACACTGCTGTGTGTTTCACTTCAGAAATGGAGTTAAATCCCAGGCTCTGAGTCTTCCTACAAGGAAGACTTCGTTTCAAGTAAGGGCAGTTACTTTACAGCTCAAACGATCTACATCGTTCACGAAGCTCACACATTTCTCATCTTAACTGTCAAGCATTGGATGTTAGAGGACCAGTGCTTTGTATCAGTTTCAGAAGCAGAGTTGGACTAGATATTATCCGTATGTGTAGGAAACACCATTCATTTGTTCTCAGCACACTCAAGTTTCCTGCTGTCTTATAGAGTCTAGAAAACTAGAGCATGCTTCTTGCTCTAAAGCAGAGTGTGAACAATGGAAGAGAACTCTGCTGTGTGTTTCACATCAGAAATGGAGTTAAATCCCAGGCTCTGAGTCTTCGTACAAGCAAGAATTCGTTTCAGGTATGGGCAGTCACTTCTCTGCTCAAACGAACTACATAGTTCACAAAGCTCACACGTTTCTCATCTTAACTGACAAGCATTGGATGTTAGAGGACCAGTGCTTTGTATCAGTTTCAGAAGCAGAGTTGGACTAGATATGATCCGTATGTGTAGGAAACACCATTCATTTGTTCTCAGCACACTCAAGTTTCCTGCTGTCTTATAGAGTCTAGAAAACTAGAGCATGCTTCTTGCTCTAAAGCAGATTGTGATCAATGGATGAGAACTCTGCTGTGTGTTTCACTTCAGAAATGGAGTTAAATCCCAGGCTCTGAGTCTTGCTACAAGGAAGACTTCGTTTCAAGTAAGGGCAGTTACTTTACAGCTCAAATGAACTACATTGTTCACGAAGCTCACACATTTCTCATCTTAACTGCCAAGCATTGGATGTTAGAGGACCAGTGCTTTGTATCAGTTTCAGAAGCACAGTTGGGCTAGATATGACCTGAATGTGTAGGAAACACTGTTCTTTTGTTCTCATCACACTCATGTTTCCTGCTGTCTTAGAGACTCTAGAAAGCCAGAGCGTGCTTCTTGCTCTAAAGCAGAGTGTGAACAATGGATGAGAACTCTGCTGTGTGTTTCACTTCAGAAATGGAGTTCAATCCCAGGCTCTGAGTCTTCCTACAAGCAAGACTTCGTTTCAGGTAATGGCAGTCCATTCTCAGCTCAAACGAACTACATCGTTCACGAAGCTCACACATTTCTCATCTTAAGTGTCAACCATTGGATGTTAGAGGACCAGTGCTTTGTATCAGTTTCAGAAGCACAGTTGGACTAGATATGATCCGTATGTGTAGGAAACACCATTCATTTGTTCTCAGCACACTCAAGTTTCCTGCTGTCTTATAGAGTCAAGAAAACTTAAGTGTGCTTTTTGCTCTAAAGCAGATTGTGATCAATGGATGAGAACTCTGCTGTGTGTTTCACTTCAGAAATGGAGTTCAATCCCAGGCTCCGAGTCTTCCTACAAGGAAGACTTCGTTTCAAGTAAGGGCAGTTTCTTTACAGCTCAAACGAACTACATCATTCACGAAGCTCACACATATCTCATCTTAATTGCCAAGCATTGGAGGTTAGAGGACCAGTGCTTTGTATCAGTTTCAGAATCACAGTTGGACTAGATATGACCTGAATGTGTAGGAAACACCGTTCTTTTATTCTCATCACACTCATGTTTCCTGCTGTCTTAGAGACTCTAGAAAACTAGAGCATGCTTCTTGCTCTAAAGCAGAGTGTGAACAATGGATGAGAACTCTGCTGTGTGTTTCACTTCAGAAATGGAGTTCAATCCCAGGCTGTGAGTATTCCTACAATCAAGACTTCGTTTCAGGTAAGGGCAGTCCCTTCTCAGCACAAACGAACTACATCATTCACGAAGCTCACACGTTTCTCATCTTAACTGACAAGCATTGGATGTTAGAGGACCAGTGCTTTGTATCAGTTTCAGAATCACAGTTGGACTAGATATGATCTGTATGTGTAGGAAACACCATTCATTTGTTCTCAGCACACTCAAGTTTCCGGCTGTCTTATAGAGTTCAGGAAACTAGAGCATGCTTCTTGCTCTAAAGCAGATTGTGATCAATGGATGAGAACTCTGCTGTGTGTTTCCCTTCAGAAATGGAGTTAAATCCCAGGCTCTGAGTCTTACTACAAGCAAGACTTCGTTTCAGGTATGGGCAGTTACTTCTCAGCTCAAATGAACTACATAGTTCACGAAGCTCACATGTTTCTCATCTTAACTGACAAGCATTGGATGTTAGAGGACCAGTGCTTTGTATCAGTTTCAGAATCACAGTTGGACTAGATATGATCTGACTGTGTAGGAAACAACGTTCTTTTGTTCTCATCACACTCATGTTTCCTGCTGTCTTAGATACTCTAGAAAGCAAGAGCGTGCTTCTTGCTCTAAAGCAGAGTGTGAACAATGGCTGAGAACTCTGCTGTGTGTTACACTTCAGAAATGGAGTTCAATCCCAGGCTCTGAGTCTTCCTACAAGCAAGACTTTGTTTCAGGTAAGGGCAGTCCCTTCTCAGCTCAAACGAACTACATTGTTCACGAAGCTCACATGTTTCTCATCTTAACTGACAAGCATTGGATGTTAGAGGACCAGTGCTTGGTATCAGTTTCAGATGCAGAGTTGGACTAGATATGATCTGAATGTGTAGGAAACACCGTTCTTTTGTTCTCACCACACTCAAGTTTCCTGCTGTCCTATAGAGTCTAGAAAACTAGAGCATGCTTCTTGCTCTAAAGCAGATTGTGATCAATGGATGAGAACTCTGCTGTGTGTTTCACTTCAGAAATGGAGTTAAATCCCAGGCTCTGAGTCTTCCTACAAGGAAGACTTCGTTTCAAGTAAGGGCAGTTACTTTACAGCTCAAACGAACTACATCGTTCACAAAGCTCACACATTTCTCATCTTAACTGTCAACCATTGGATGTTAGAGGACCAGTGCTTTGTATCAGTTTCAGAAGCACAGTTGGACTAGATATGATCCGTATGTGTAGGAAACATCATTCATTTGTTCACAGCACACTCAAGTTTCCTGCTGTCTTATAGAGTAAAGAAAACTTAAGTGTGCTTTTTGCTCTAAAGCAGATTGTGATCAATGGATGAGAACTCTGCTGTGTGTTTCACTTCAGAAATGGAGTTCAATCCCAGGCTCCGAGTCTTCCTACAAGGAAGACTTCGTTTCAAGTAAGGGCAGTTACTTTACAGCTCAAACGAACTACATCATTCACGAAGCTCACACATTTCTCATCTTAACTGACAAGCATTGGAGGTTAGAGGACCAGTGCTTTGTATCAGTTTCAGAATCACAGTTGGACTAGATATGACCTGAATGTGTAGGAAACACCGTTCTTTTATTCTCATCACACTCATGTTTCCTGCTGTCTTAGAGACTCTAGAAAACTAGAGCATGCTTCTTGCTCTAAAGCAGAGTGTGAACAATGGATGAGAACTCTGCTGTGTGTTTCACTTCAGAAATGGAGTTCAATCCCAGGCTCTGAGTCTTGCTACAAGCAAGACTTCGTTTCAGGTAATGGCAGTCAATGCTCAGCTCAAACGAACTACATCGTTCCAAAGCTCACACGTTTCTCATCTTAACTGACAAGCATTGGATGTTGGAGGACCAGTGCATTGTATCAGTTTCAGAAGCAGAGTTGGACTAGATATGATCTGTATGTGTAGGAAACACCGTTCATTTGTTCTCAGCACACTCAAGTTTCCTGCTGTCTTAGAGATTCTAGAAAAGTAGAGCATGCTTCTTGCTCTAAAGCAGATTGTGTTCAATGGATGAGAACTCTGCTGTGTGCTTCACTTCAGAAATGGAGTTAAATCCCAGGCTCTGAGTCTTCCTACAAGGAAGTCTTCGTTTCAGGTATGGGCAGTCACTTCTCAGCTCAAACGAACTACATAGTTCACGAAGCTCACACGTTTTTTAATCTTATCTGACAAGCATTGGATGTTAGAGGACCAATTGCTTTGTATCAGTTTCAGAAGCAGAGTTGGACTAGATATGATCCGTATGTGTAGGAAACACCATTCATTTCTTCTCAGCACACTCAAGTTTCCTGCTCTCTTATAGATTCTAGAAAACTAGAGCATGCTTCTTGCTCTAAAGCAGATTGTGATCAATGTATGAGAACACTGCTGTGTGTTTCACTTCAGAAATGGAGTTAAATCACAGGCTCTGAGTCTTCCTACAAGCAAGAATTCGTTTCAGGTATGGGCAGTCACTTCTCTGCTCAAACGAACTACATAGTTCACAAAGCTCACACGTTTCTCATCTTAACTGACAAGCATTGGATGTTAGAGGACCAGTGCTTTGTATCAGTTTCAGAAGCAGAGTTGGACTAGATATGATCCGTATGTGTAGGAAACACCATTCATTTGTTCTCAGCACACTCAAGTTTCCTGCTGTCTTAGAGAGTCTAGAAAACTAGAGCATGCTTCTAGCTCTAAAGCAGATTGTGATCAATGGATGAGAACTCTGCTGTGTGTTTCACTTCAGAAATGGAGTTAAATCCCAGGCTCTGAGTCTTCCTACAAGGAAGACTTCGTTTCAAGTAAGGGCAGTTACTTTACAGTTCAAACGAACTACATCGTTCACGAAGCTCATACATTTCTCATCTTAACTCTCAAGCATTGGAGGTTAGAGGACCAGTGCTTTGTATCAGTTTCAGAATCACAGTTGGACTAGATATGACCTGAATGTGTAGGAAACACCGTTCTTTTGTTCTCATCACACTCATGTTTCCAGCTGTTAGAGACTCTAGAAAACTAGAGCGTGCTTCTTGCTCTAAAGCAGAGTGTGAACAATGGATGAGAACTCTGCTGTGTGTTTCACTTCAGAAATGGAGTTAAATCCCGGGCTCTGAGTCTTCCTACAAGCAAGACTTCATTCCAGGTATGGGCAGTCACTTCTCAGCTCAAATGATCTACATCATTCACGAAGCTCACACGTTTCTCATCTTAACTGACAAGCATTGGATGTTAGAGGACCAGTGCTTTGTATCAGTTTCAGAAGCAGAGTTGGACTAGATATGATCCGTATGTGTAGGAAACACCATTCATTTGTTCTCAGCACACTCAAGTTTCCTGCTGTCTTAGAGAGTCTAGAAAACTAGAGCATGCTTCTTGCTCTAAAGCAGATTGTGATCAATGGATGAGAACTCTGCTGTGTGTTTCACTTCAGAAATGGAGTTAAATCCCAGGCTCTGAGTCTTGCTACAAGGAAGACTTCGTTTCAAGTAAGGGCAGTTACTTTACAGCTCAAATGAACTACATTGTTCACGAAGCTCACACATTTCTCATCTTAACTGCCAAGCATTGGACGTTAGAGGACCAGTGCTTTGTATCAGTTTCAGAAGCACAGTTGGGCTAGATATGACCTGAATGTGTAGGAAACACTGTTCTTTTGTTCTCATCACACTCATGTTTCCTGCTGTCTTAGAGACTCTAGAAAGCCAGAGCGTGCTTCTTGCTCTAAAGCAGAGTGTGAACAATGGATGAGAACTCTGCTGTGTGTTTCACTTCAGAAATGGAGTTCAATCCCAGGCTCTCAGTCTTCCTACAAGCACGACTTCGTTTCAGGTAATGGCAGTCCATTCTCAGCTCAAACGAACTACATCGTTCACGAAGCTCACACGTTTCTCATCTTAACTGACAAGCATTGGATGTTAGAGGACCTGTACTTTGTATCAGTTTCAGAAGCAGAGTTGGACTAGATATGATCTGTATGTGTAGGAAACACCATTCATTTGTTCTCAGCACACTCAAGTTTCCTGCTGTCCTATGGAGTCTAGAAAACTAGAGCATGCTTCTTGCCTAAAGCAGATTGTGACCAATGGATGAGAACTCTGCTGTGTGTTTCACTTCAGAAATGGAGTTAAATCCCAGGCTCTGAGTCTTCCTACAAGGAAGACTTCTTTCAAGTAAGGGCAGTTACTTTACAGCTCAAACGAACTACATCGTTCATGAAGCTCACACATTTCTCATCTTAAGTGTCAACCATTGGATGTTAGAGGACCAGTGCTTTGTATCAGTTTCAGAAGCACAGTTGGACTAGATATGATCCGTATGTGTAGGAAACACCATTCATTTGTTCTCAGCACACTCAAGTTTCCTGCTGTCTTATAGAGTCAAGAAAACTTAAGTGTGCTTTTTGCTCTAAAGCAGATTGTGATCAATGGATGAGAACTCTGCTGTGTGTTTCACTTCAGAAATGGAGTTCAATCCCAGGCTCCGAGTCTTCCTACAAGGAAGACTTCGTTTCAAGTAAGGGCAGTTTCTTTACAGCTCAAACGAACTACATCATTCACGAAGCTCACACATTTCTCATCTTAATTGCCATGCATTGGAGGTTAGAGGACCAGTGCTTTGTATCAGTTTCAGAATCACAGTTGGACTAGATATGACCTGAATGTGTGGGAAACACCGTTCTTTTATTCTCATCACACTCATGTTTCCTGCTGTCTTAGAGACTCTAGAAAACTAGAGCATGCTTCTTGCTCTAAAGCAGAGTGTGAACAATGGATGAGAACTCTGCTGTGTGTTTCACTTCAGAAATGGAGTTCAATCCCAGGCTGTGAGTATTCCTACAATCAAGACTTCGTTTCAGGTAAGGGCAGTCCCTTCTCAGCACAAACGAACTACATCATTCACGAAGCTCACACGTTTCTCATCTTAACTGACAAGCATTGGATGTTAGAGGACCAGTGCTTTGTATCAGTTTCAGAATCACAGTTGGACTAGATATGATCTGTATGTGTAGGAAACACCATTCATTTGTTCTCAGCACACTCAAGTTTCCGGCTGTCTTATAGAGTTCAGGAAACTAGAGCATGCTTCTTGCTCTAAAGCAGATTGTGATCAATGGATGAGAACTCTGCTGTGTGTTTCCCTTCAGAAATGGAGTTAAATCCCAGGCTCTGAGTCTTACTACAAGCAAGACTTCGTTTCAGGTATGGGCAGTTACTTCTCAGCTCAAATGAACTACATAGTTCACGAAGCTCACATGTTTCTCATCTTAACTGACAAGCATTGGATGTTAGAGGACCAGTGCTTTGTATCAGTTTCAGAATCACAGTTGGACTAGATATGATCTGACTGTGTAGGAAACAACGTTCTTTTGTTCTCATCACACTCATGTTTCCTGCTGTCTTAGATACTCTAGAAAGCAAGAGCGTGCTTCTTGCTCTAAAGCAGAGTGTGAACAATGGCTGAGAACTCTGCTGTGTGTTTCACTTCAGAAATGGAGTTCAATCCCAGGCTCTGAGTCTTCCTACAAGCAAGACTTTGTTTCAGGTAAGGGCAGTCCCTTCTCAGCTCAAACGAACTACATTGTTCACGAAGCTCACATGTTTCTCATCTTAACTGACAAGCATTGGATGTTAGAGGACCAGTGCTTGGTATCAGTTTCAGATGCAGAGTTGGACTAGATATGATCTGAATGTGTAGGAAACACCGTTCTTTTGTTCTCACCACACTCATGTTTCCTGCTGTCTTAGAGACTCTAGAAAACTAGAACATGCTTCTTGCTCTAAAGCAGAGTGTGAAAAATGGATGAGAACTCTTCTGTGTGTTTCACTTCAGAAATGGAGTTCAATCCCAGGCTCTGAGTCTTCCTACAAGCAAGACTTCGTTTCAGGTTATGGCAGTCCATTCTCAGCTCAAACGAACTACATCGTTCACGAAGCTCACACGTTTCTCATCCTAACTGACAAGCATTGGATGTTAGAGGACCTGTACTTTGTATCAGTTTCAGAAGCAGAGTTGGACTAGATATGAACTGTATGTGTAGGAAACACCATTCATTTGTTCTCAGCACACTCAAGTTTCCTGCTGTCCTATAGAGTCTAGAAAACTAGAGCATGCTTCTTGCTCTAAAGCAGATTGTGATCAATGGATGAGAACTCTGCTGTGTGTTTCACTTCAGAAATGGAGTTAAATCCCAGGCTCTGAGTCTTCCTACAAGGAAGACTTCGTTTCAAGTAAGGGCAGTTACTTTACAGCTCAAACGAACTACATCGTTCACAAAGCTCACACATTTCTCATCTTAACTGTCAACCATTGGATGTTAGAGGACCAGTGCTTTGTATCAGTTTCAGAAGCACAGTTGGACTAGATATGATCCGTATGTGTAGGAAACATCATTCATTTGTTCACAGCACACTCAAGTTTCCTGCTGTCTTATAGAGTAAAGAAAACTTAAGTGTGCTTTTTGCTCTAAAGCAGATTGTGATCAATGGATGAGAACTCTGCTGTGTGTTTCACTTCAGAAATGGAGTTCAATCCCAGGCTCCGAGTCTTCCTACAAGGAAGACTTCGTTTCAAGTAAGGGCAGTTACTTTACAGCTCAAACGAACTACATCATTCACGAAGCTCACACATTTCTCATCTTAACTGACAAGCATTGGAGGTTAGAGGACCAGTGCTTTGTATCAGTTTCAGAATCACAGTTGGACTAGATATGACCTGAATGTGTAGGAAACACCGTTCTTTTATTCTCATCACACTCATGTTTCCTGCTGTCTTAGAGACTCTAGAAAACTAGAGCATGCTTCTTGCTCTAAAGCAGAGTGTGAACAATGGATGAGAACTCTGCTGTGTGTTTCACTTCAGAAATGGAGTTCAATCCCAGGCTCTGAGTCTTGCTACAAGCAAGACTTCGTTTCAGGTAATGGCAGTCAATGCTCAGCTCAAACGAACTACATCGTTCCAAAGCTCACACGTTTCTCATCTTAACTGACAAGCATTGGATGTTGGAGGACCAGTGCATTGTATCAGTTTCAGAAGCAGAGTTGGACTAGATATGATCCGTATGTGTAGGAAACACCGTTCATTTGTTCTCAGCACACTCAAGTTTCCTGCTGTCTTAGAGATTCTAGAAAAGTAGAGCATGCTTCTTGCTCTAAAGCAGATTGTGTTCAATGGATGAGAACTCTGCTGTGTGCTTCACTTCAGAAATGGAGTTAAATCCCAGGCTCTGAGTCTTCCTACAAGGAAGTCTTCGTTTCAGGTATGGGCAGTCACTTCTCAGCTCAAACGAACTACATAGTTCACGAAGCTCACACGTTTTTTAATCTTATCTGACAAGCATTGGATGTTAGAGGACCAATTGCTTTGTATCAGTTTCAGAAGCAGAGTTGGACTAGATATGATCCGTATGTGTAGGAAACACCATTCATTTCTTCTCAGCACACTCAAGTTTCCTGCTCTCTTATAGATTCTAGAAAACTAGAGCATGCTTCTTGCTCTAAAGCAGATTGTGATCAATGTATGAGAACACTGCTGTGTGTTTCACTTCAGAAATGGAGTTAAATCCCAGGCTCTGAGTCTTCCTACAAGGAAGACTTCGTTTCAAGTAAGGGCAGTTACTTTACAGCTCAAACGATCTACATCGTTCACGAAGCTCACACATTTCTCATCTTAACTGTCAAGCATTGGATGTTAGAGGACCAGTGCTTTGTATCAGTTTCAGAAGCAGAGTTGGACTAGATATTATCCGTATGTGTAGGAAACACCATTCATTTGTTCTCAGCACACTCAAGTTTCCTGCTGTCTTATAGAGTCTAGAAAACTAGAGCATGCTTCTTGCTCTAAAGCAGAGTGTGAACAATGGAAGAGAACTCTGCTGTGTGTTTCACATCAGAAATGGAGTTAAATCCCAGGCTCTGAGTCTTCCTACAAGCAAGAATTCGTTTCAGGTATGGGCAGTCACTTCTCTGCTCAAACGAACTACATAGTTCACAAAGCTCACACGTTTCTCATCTTAACTGACAAGCATTGGATGTTAGAGGACCAGTGCTTTGTATCAGTTTCAGAAGCAGAGTTGGACTAGATATGATCCGTATGTGTAGGAAACACCATTCATTTGTTCTCAGCACACTCAAGTTTCCTGCTGTCTTAGAGAGTCTAGAAAACTAGAGCATGCTTCTTGCTCTAAAGCAGATTGTGATCAATGGATGAGAACTCTGCTGTGTGTTTCACTTCAGAAATGGAGTTAAATCCCAGGCTCTGAGTCTTCCTACACGGAAGACTTCGTTTCAAGTAAGGGCAGTTACTTTACAGTTCAAACGAACTACATCGTTCACGAAGCTCATACATTTCCCATCTTAACTCTCAAGCATTGGAGGTTAGAGGACCAGTGCTTTGTATCAGTTTCAGAATCACAGTTGGACTAGATATGACCTGAATGTGTAGGAAACGACGTTCTTTTGTTCTCATCACACTCATGTTTCCAGCTGTTAGAGACTCTAGAAAACTAGAGCGTGCTTCTTGCTCTAAAGCAGAGTGTGAACAATGGATGAGAACTCTGCTGTGTGTTTCACTTCAGAAATGGAGTTAAATCCCAGGCTCTGAGTCTTCCTACAAGCAAGACTTCGTTCCAGGTATGGGCAGTCACTTCTCAGCTCAAATGATCTACATCATTCACGAAACTCACACGTTTCTCATCTTAACTGACAAGCATTGGATGTTAGAGGACCAGTGCTTTGTATCAGTTTCAGAAGCAGAGTTGGACTAGATATGATCCGTATGTGTAGGAAACACCATTCATTTGTTCTCAGCACACTCAAGTTTCCTGCTGTCTTATAGAGTCTAGAAAACTAGAGCATGCTTCTTGCTCTAAAGCAGATTGTGATCAATGGATGAGAACTCTTCTGTGTGTTTCATTTCAGAAATGGAGTTAAATCCCAGGCTCTGAGTCTTGCTACAAGGAAGACTTCGTTTCAAGTAAGGGCAGTTACTTTACAGCTCAAATGAACTACATTGTTCACGAAGCTCACACATTTCTCATCTTAACTGCCAAGCATTGGATGTTAGAGGACCAGTGCTTTGTATCAGTTTCAGAAGCACAGTTGGGCTAGATATGACCTGAATGTGTAGGAAACACTGTTCTTTTGTTCTCATCACACTCATGTTTCCTGCTGTCTTAGAGACTCTAGAAAGCCAGAGCGTGCTTCTTGCTCTAAAGCAGAGTGTGAACAATGGATGAGAACTCTGCTGTGTGTTTCACTTCAGAAATGGAGTTCAATCCCAGGCTCTGAGTCTTCCTACAAGCAAGACTTCATTTCAGGTAATGGCAGTCCATTCTCAGCTCAAACGAACTACATCGTTCACGAAGCTCACACGTTTCTCATCTTAACTGACAAGCATTGGATGTTAGAGGACCTGTACTTTGTATCAGTTTCAGAAGCAGAGTTGGACTAGATATGATCTGTATGTGTAAGAAACACCATTCATTTGTTCTCAGCACACTCAAGTTTCCTGCTGTCCTATGGAGTCTAGAAAACTAGAGCATGCTTCTTGCCTAAAGCAGATTGTGACCAATGGATGAGAACTCTGCTGTGTGTTTCACTTCAGAAATGGAGTTAAATCCCAGGCTCTGAGTCTTCCTACAAGGAAGACTTCTTTCAAGTAAGGGCAGTTACTTTACAGCTCAAACGAACTACATCGTTCATGAAGCTCACACATTTCTCATCTTAAGTGTCAACCATTGGATGTTAGAGGACCAGTGCTTTGTATCAGTTTCAGAAGCACAGTTGGACTAGATATGATCCGTATGTGTAGGAAACACCATTCATTTGTTCTCAGCACACTCAAGTTTCCTGCTGTCTTATAGAGTCAAGAAAACTTAAGTGTGCTTTTTGCTCTAAAGCAGATTGTGATCAATGGATGAGAACTCTGCTGTGTGTTTCACTTCAGAAATGGAGTTCAATCCCAGGCTCCGAGTCTTCCTACAAGGAAGACTTCGTTTCAAGTAAGGGCAGTTTCTTTACAGCTCAAACGAACTACATCATTCACGAAGCTCACACATTTCTCATCTTAATTGCCAAGCATTGGAGGTTAGAGGACCAGTGCTTTGTATCAGTTTCAGAATCACAGTTGGACTAGATATGACCTGAATGTGTAGGAAACACGGTTCTTTTATTCTCATCACACTCATGTTTCCTGCTGTCTTAGAGACTCTAGAAAACTAGAGCATGCTTCTTGCTCTAAAGCAGAGTGTGAACAATGGATGAGAACTCTGCTGTGTGTTTCACTTCAGAAATGGAGTTCAATCCCAGGCTGTGAGTATTCCTACAATCAAGACTTCATTTCAGGTAAGGGCAGTCCCTTCTCAGCACAAACGAACTACATCATTCACGAAGCTCACACGTTTCTCATCTTAACTGACAAGCATTGGATGTTAGAGGACCAGTGCTTTGTATCAGTTTCAGAATCACAGTTGGACTAGATATGATCTGTATGTGTAGGAAACACCATTCATTTGTTCTCAGCACACTCAAGTTTCCGGCTGTCTTATAGAGTTCAGGAAACTAGAGCATGCTTCTTGCTCTAAAGCAGATTGTGATCAATGGATGAGAACTCTGCTGTGTGTTTCCCTTCAGAAATGGAGTTAAATCCCAGGCTCTGAGTCTTACTACAAGCAAGACTTCGTTTCAGGTATGGGCAGTTACTTCTCAGCTCAAATGAACTACATAGTTCACGAAGCTCACATGTTTCTCATCTTAACTGACAAGCATTGGATGTTAGAGGACCAGTGCTTTGTATCAGTTTCAGAATCACAGTTGGACTAGATATGATCTGACTGTGTAGGAAACAACGTTCTTTTGTTCTCATCACACTCATGTTTCCTGCTGTCTTAGATACTCTAGAAAGCAAGAGCGTGCTTCTTGCTCTAAAGCAGAGTGTGAACAATGGCTGAGAACTCTGCTGTGTGTTTCACTTCAGAAATGGAGTTCAATCCCAGGCTCTGAGTCTTCCTACAAGCAAGACTTTGTTTCAGGTAAGGGCAGTCCCTTCTCAGCTCAAACGAACTACATTGTTCACGAAGCTCACATGTTTCTCATCTTAACTGACAAGCATTGGATGTTAGAGGACCAGTGCTTCGTATCAGTTTCAGATGCAGTGTTGGACTAGATATGATCTGAATGTGTAGGAAACACCGTTCTTTTGTTCTCATCACACTCATGTTTCCTGCTGTCTTAGAGACTCTAGAAAACTAGAACATGCTTCTTGCTCTAAAGCAGAGTGTGAACAATGGATGAGAACTCTTCTGTGTGTTTCACTTCAGAAATGGAGTTCAATCCCAGGCTCTGAGTCTTCCTACAAGCAAGACTTCGTTTCAGGTAATGGCAGTCTATTCTCAGCTCAAACGAACTACATCGTTCACGAAGCTCACACGTTTCTCATCCTAACTGACAAGCATTGGATGTTAGAGGACCTGTACTTTGTATCAGTTTCAGAAGCAGAGTTGGACTAGATATGATCTGTATGTGTAGGAAACACCATTCATTTGTTCTCAGCACACTCAAGTTTCCTGCTGTCCTATAGAGTCTAGAAAACTAGAGCATGCTTCTTGCTCTAAAGCAGATTGTGATCAATGGATGAGAACTCTGCTGTGTGTTTCACTTCAGAAATGGAGTTAAATCCCAGGCTCTGAGTCTTCCTACAAGGAAGACTTCGTTTCAAGTAAGGGCAGTTACTTTACAGCTCAAATGAACTACATCGTTCACGAAGCTCACACATTTCTCATCTTAACTGTCAACCATTGGATTTTAGAGGACCAGTGCTTTGTATCAGTTTCAGAAGCATAGTTGGACTAGATATGATCCGTATGTGTAGGAAACACCATTCATTTGTTCTCAGCACACTCAAGTTTCCTGCTGTCTTAGAGAGTCTAGAAAACTAGAGCATGCTTCTTGCTCTAAAGCAGAGTGTGAACAATGGAAGAGAACTCTGCTGTGTGTTTCACTTCAGAAATGGAGTTCAATCCCAGGCTCTGAGTCTTCCTCCAAGCAAGAATTCGTTTCAGGTAAGGGCAGTCACTTCTCAGCTCAAACGAACTACATCGTTCACGAAGCTCACACGTTTCTCATCTTAACTGACAAGCATTGGATGTTAGAGGACCAGTGCTTTGTATCAGTTTCAGATGCAGAGTTGGACTAGATATGATCCGTATGTGTAGGAAACACCATTCATTTGTTCTCAGCACACTCAAGTTTCCTGCTGTCTTAGAGAGTCTGGAAAACTAGAGCATGCTTCTTGCTCTAAAGCAGATTGTGATCAATGGATGAGAACTCTGCTGTGTGTTTCACTTCAGAAATGGAGTTCAATCCCAGGCTCCGAGTCTTCCTACAAGGAAGACTTCGTTTCAAGTAAGGGCAGTTACTTTACAGCTCAAACGAACTACATCATTCACGAAGCTCACAAGTTTCTCATCTTAACTGCCAAGCATTGGATGTTAGAGGACCAGTGCTTTGTATCAGTTTCAGAATCACAGTTGGACTAGATGTGACCTGAATGTGTAGGAAACACCGTTCTTTTGTTCTCATCACACTCATGTTTCCAGCTGTCTTAGAGACTCTAGAAAACTAGAGCGTGCTTCTTGCTCTAAAGCAGAGTGTGAACAATGGAAGAGAACTCTGCTGTGTGTTTCACTTCAGAAATGGAGTTCAATCCCAGGCTCTGAGTCTTCCTACAAGCAAGAATTCGTTTCAGGTAAGGGCAGTCACTTCTCAGCTCAAACGAACTACATCGTTCACGAAGCTCACACGTTTCTCATCTTAACTGACAAGCATTGGATGTTAGAGGACCAGTGCTTTGTATCAGTTTCAGAAGCAGAGTTGGACTAGATATGATCCGTATGTGTAGGAAACACCATTCATTTGTTCTCAGCACACTCAAGTTTCCTGGTGTCTTATAGAGTCTAGAAAACTAGAGCATGCTTCTTGCTCTAAAGCAGAGTGTGAACAATGGAAGAGAACTCTGCTGTGTGTTTCACATCAGAAATGGAGTTAAATCCCCGGCTCTGAGTCTTCCTACAAGCAAGACTTCGTTTCAGGTATGGGCAGTCACTTCTCTACTCAAACGAACTACATAGTTCACAAAGCTCACACTTTTCTCATCTTAACTGACAAGCATTGGATGTTAGAGGACCAGTGCTTTGTATCAGTTTCAGAATCACAGTTGGACTAGATATGATCCGTATGTGTAGGAAACACCATTCATTTGTTCTCAGCACACTCAAGTTTCCTGCTGTCTTAGAGAGTCTAGAAAACTAGAGCATGCTTCTTGCTCTAAAGCAGATTGTGATCAATGGATGAGAACTCTGCTGTGTGTTTCACTTCAGAAATGGAGTTAAATCCCAGGCTCTGAGTCTTCCTACAAGGAAGACTTCGTTTCAAGTAAGGGCAGTTACTTTACAGTTCAAACGAACCACATCGTTCACCAAGCTCATACATTTCTCATCTTAACTCTCAAGCATTGGATGTTAGAGGACCAGTGCTTTGTATCAGTTTCAGAATCACAGTTGGACTAGATATGACCTGAATGTGTAGGATACACCGTTCTTTTGTTCTCATCACACTCATGTTTCCAGCTGTCTTAGAGACTCTAGAAAACTAGAGCGTGCTTCTTGCTCTAAAGCAGAGTGTGAACAATGGATGAGAACTCTGATGTGTGTTTCACTTCAGAAATGGAGTTAAATCCCAGGCTCTGAGTCTTCTTACAAGCAAGACTTCGTTCCAGGTATGGGCAGTCACTTCTCAGCTCAAACGAATTACATCGTTCACGAAGCTCACACGTTTCTCATCTTAACTGACAAGCATTGGATGTTAGAGGACCAGTGCTTTGTATCAGTTTCAGAAGCAGAGTTGGACTAGATATGATCCGTATGTGTAGGAAACACCATTCATTTGTTCTCAGCACACTCAAGTTTCCTGCTGTCTTATAGAGTCAAGAAAATTTAAGCGTGCTTCTTGCGCTAAAGCAGAGTGTGAACAATGGAAGAGAACACTGCTGTGTGTTTCACTTCAGAAATGGAGTTAAATCCGAGGCTCTGAGTCTTCCTACAAGGAAAACGTCGTTTCAAGTAAGGGCAGTTACTTTACAGCTCAAACGAACTACATCATTCACGAAGCTCACACGTTTCTCATCTTAACTGCCAAGCATTGGATGTTAGAGGACCAGTGCTTTGTATCAGTTTCAGAAGCACAGTTGGGCTAGATATGACCTGAATGTGTAGGAAACACCGTTCTTTTGTTCTCATCACACTCATGTTTCCTGCTGTCTTAGAGACTCTAGAAAGCAAGAGCGTGCTTCTTGATCTAAAGCAGAGTGTGAACAATGGATGAGAACTCTGCTGTGTGTTTCACTTCAGAAATGGAGTTCAATCCCAGTCTCTGAGTCTTCCTACAAGCAAGACTTCGTTTCAGGTATGGGCAGTCACTTCTCTGCTCAAACGAACTACATAGTTCACGAAGCTCACACGTTTCTCATCTTAACTGACAAGCATTGGATGTTAGAGGAACAGTGCTTTGTATCAGTTTCAGAAGCAGAGTTGGACTAGATATGATCCGTATGTGTAGGAAACACCGTTCTTTTGTTCTCATCACACTCATGTTTCCTGCTGTCTTAGAGACTCTAGAAAACTAGAACATGCTTCTTGCTCTAAAGCAGAGTGTGAACAATGGATGAGAACTCTTCTGTGTGTTTCACTTCAGAAATGGAGTTCAATCCCAGGTTCTGAGTCTTCCTACAAGCAAGACTTCGTTTCAGGTAATGGCAGTCCATTCTCAGCTCAAACGAACTACATAGTTCACGAAGCTCACACGTTTCTCATCTTAACTGACAAGCATTGGATGTTAGAGGACGAGTGCTTTGTATCAGTTTCAGAATCACAGTTGGACTAGATATGACCTGAATGTGTAGGAAACACCGTTCTTTTATTCTCATCACACTCATGTTTCATGCTGTCTTAGAGACTCTAGAAAACTAGAGCATGCTTCTTGCTCTAAAGCAGAGTGTGCACAATGGATGAGAACTCTGCTGTGTGTTTCACTTCAGAAATGGAGTTCAATCCCAGGCTGTGAGTATTCCTACAATCAAGACTTCGTTTCAGGTAAGGGCAGTCCCTTCTCAGCACAAACGAACTACATCATTCACGAAGCTCACACGTTTCTCATCTTAACTGACAAGCTTTGGATGTTAGAGGACCAGTGCTTTGTATCAGTTTCAGAATCACAGTTGGACTAGATATGATCTGTATGTGTAGCAAACACCATTCATTTGTTCTCAGCACACTCAAGTTTCTGGCTGTCTTATAGAGTTCAGGAAACTAGAGCATGCTTCTTGCTCTAAAGCAGATTGTGATCAATGGATGAGAACTCTGCTGTGTGTTTCACTTCAGAAATGGAGTTAAATCCCAGGCTCTGAGTCTTCCTACAAGCAAGACTTCGTTTCAGGTATGGGCAGTTACTTCTCAGCACAAAAGAACTACATAGTTCACGAAGCTCACATGTTTCTCATCTTAACTGACAAGCATTGGATGTTAGAGGACCAGTGCTTTGTATCAGTTTCAGAATCACAGTTGGACTAGATATGATCTGAATGTGTAGGAAACAACGTTCTTTTGTTCTCATCACTCTCATGTTTCCTGCTGTCTTAGAGACTCTAGAAAGCAAGAGCGTGCTTCTTGCTCTAAAGCAGAGTGTGAACAATGGATGAGAACTCTGCTGTGTGTTTCACTTCAGAAATGGAGTTAAATCCCAGTCTCTGAGTCTTCCTACAAGCAAGACTTCGTTTCAGGTATGGGCAGTCACTTCTCTGCTCAAACGAACTACATAGTTCACGAAGCTCACACGTTTCTCATCTTAACTGACAAGCATAGGATGTTAGAGGACCAGTGCTTTGTATCAGTTTCAGAAGCAGAGTTGGACTAGATATGATCTGTATGTGTAGGAAACAGCATTCATTTGTTCTCAGCACACTCAAGTTTCCTGCTGTCTTATAGAGTCTAGAAAACTAGAGCATGCTTCTTGCTCTAAAGCAGATTGTGATCAATGGATGAGAACTCTGCTGTGTGTTTCACTTCAGAAATGGAGTTAAATCCCAGGCTCTGAGTCTTCCTACAAGGAAGACTTCGTTTCAAGTAAGGGCAGTTACGTTACAGCTCAAATGAACTACATTGTTCACGAAGTTCACACATTTCTCATTTTAACTGCCAAGCATTGGAGGTTAGAGGACCAGTGCTTTGTATCAGTTTCAGAAGCACAGTTGAGCTAGATATGACCTGAATGTGTAGGAAACACCGTTCTTTTGTTCTCATCACACTCATGTTTCCTGCTGTCTTGGAGACTCTAGAAAGCAAGAGCGTGCTTCTTGCTCTAAACCAGATTGTGATCAATGGATGAGAACTCTGCTGTGTGTTTCACTTAGAAATGGAGTTAAATCCCAGGCTCTGAATCTTCCTACAAGCAAGACTTCGTTTCAGGTAAGGGCAGTCAATGCTCAGCTCAAACGAATTATATCGTTCACGAAGCTCACACGTTTCTCATCTTAACTGACAAGCATTGGATGTTAGAGGACCAGTGCATTGTATCAGTTTCAGAAGCAGAGTTGGACTAGATATGATCCCTATGTGTAGGAAACACCATTCATTTGTTCTCAGCACACTCAAGTTTCCTGCTGTCTTAGAGATTCTAGAAAAATAGAGCATGCTTCTTGCTCTAAAGCAGATTGTGTTCAATGGATGAGAACTCTGCTGTGTGTTTCACTTCAGAAATGGAGTTAAATCCCAGGCTCTGAGTCTTCCTACAAGGAAGACTTCATTTCAGGTATGGGCAGTCACTTCTCAGCTCAAACGAACTACATAGTTCACGAAGCTCACACGTTTCTCATCTTATCTGACAAGTATTGGATGTTAGAGGACCAATTGCTTTTTATCAGTTTCAGAAGCAGAGTTGGACTAGATATGATCCGTATGTGTAGGAAACACCATTCATTTGTTCTCAGCACACTCAAGTTTCCTGCTGTCTTATAGATTCTAGAAAACTAGAGCATGCTTCTTGCTCCAAAGCAGATTGTGATCAATGTATGAGAACACTGCAGTGTGTTTCACTTCAGAAATGGAGTTAAATCCAAGGCTCTGAGTCTTCCTACAAGGAAGACTTCGTTTCAAGTAAGGGCAGTTACTTTACAGCTCAAACGAACTACATAGTTCACGAAGCTCACACGTTTCTCATCTTAACTGACAAGCATTGGATGTTAGAGGAACAGTGCTTTGTATCAGTTTCAGAAGCAGAGTTGGACTAGATATGATCCGTATGTGTAGGAAACACCGTTCTTTTGTTCTCATCACACTCATGTTTCCTGCTGTCTTAGAGACTCTAGAAAACTAGAACATGCTTCTTGCTCTAAAGCAGAGTGTGAACAATGGATGAGAACTCTTCTGTGTGTTTCATTTCAGAAATGGAGTTCAATCCCAGGTTCTGAGTCTTCCTACAAGCAAGACTTCGTTTCAGGTAATGGCAGTCCATTCTCAGCTCAAACGAACTACATAGTTCACGAAGCTCACACGTTTCTCATCTTAACTGACAAGCATTGGATGTTAGAGGACGAGTGCTTTGTATCAGTTTCAGAATCACAGTTGGACTAGATATGACCTGAATGTGTAGGAAACACCGTTCTTTTATTCTCATCACACTCATGTTTCATGCTGTCTTAGAGACTCTAGAAAACTAGAGCATGCTTCTTGCTCTAAAGCAGAGTGTGCACAATGGATGAGAACTCTGCTGTGTGTTTCACTTCAGAAATGGAGTTCAATCCCAGGCTGTGAGTATTCCTACAATCAAGACTTCGTTTCAGGTAAGGGCAGTCCCTTCTCAGCACAAACGAACTACATCATTCACGAAGCTCACACGTTTCTCATCTTAACTGACAAGCTTTGGATGTTAGAGGACCAGTGCTTTGTATCAGTTTCAGAATCACAGTTGGACTAGATATGATCTGTATGTGTAGCAAACACCATTCATTTGTTCTCAGCACACTCAAGTTTCTGGCTGTCTTATAGAGTTCAGGAAACTAGAGCATGCTTCTTGCTCTAAAGCAGATTGTGATCAATGGATGAGAACTCTGCTGTGTGTTTCACTTCAGAAATGGAGTTAAATCCCAGGCTCTGAGTCTTCCTACAAGCAAGACTTCGTTTCAGGTATGGGCAGTTACTTCTCAGCTCAAACGAACTACATCGTTCACAAAGCTCACACGTTTCTCATCTTATCTGACAAGCATTGGATGTTAGAGGACCAATTGCTTTGTATCAGTTACAGAAGCATTGTTGGACTAGATATGATCCGTATGTGTAGGAAACACCATTCATTTGTTCTCAGCACACTCAAGTTTCCTGCTGTCTTATAGATTCTAGAAAACTAGAGCATGCTTCTTGCTCCAAATCAGATTGTGATCAATGTATGAGAACACTGCTGTGTGTTTCACTTCAGAAATGGAGTTAAATCCCAGGCTCTGAGTCTTCCTACAAGGAAGACTTCGTTTCAAGTAAGGGCAGTTACTTTACAGCTCAAACGAACTACATCGTTCACGAAGCTCACACATTTCTCATCTTAACTCTCAAGCATTGGATGTTAGAGGACCAGTGCTTTGTATCAGTTTCAGAAGCACAGTTGGACTAGATATGATCTGAATGTGTAGGAAACACCATTCTTTTGTTCTCATCACACTCATGTTTCCTGCTGTCTTAGAGACTCTAGAAAGCAAGAGAATGCTTCTTGCTCTAAACAAGAGTGTGATCCATGGATGAGAACTATGCTGTGTGTTTCCCTTCAGAAATGGAGTTAAATCCCAGGCTCTGTGTCTTCCTACAAGCAATACTTCGTTTCAGGTAAGGGCAGTCACTTTTCTGCTCAAACGAACTACATCGTTCACGAAGCTCACACATTTCTCCTCTTAACTGTCAAGCATTGGATGTTAGAGGACCATTTCTTTGTATCAGTTTCAGAAGCACAGTTGGACTAGATATGATCTGAATGTGTAGGAAACACCATTCTTTTGTTCTCATCACACTCATGTTTCCTGCTGTCTTAGAGACTCTAGAAAGCAAGAGAATGCTTCTTGCTCTAAATAAGAGTGTGAACAATGGATGAGAACTCCGCTGTGTGTTTCACTTCAGAAATGGAGTTAAATCCCAGGCTCTGAGTCTTCCTACAAGCAAGACTTCGTTTCAGGTATGGGCAGTCCCTTCTCAGCTCAAACGAACTACATCGTTCACGAAGCTCACACATTTCTCCTCTTAACTGTCAAGCATTGGATGTTAGAGGACCATTTCTTTGTATCAGTTTCAGAAGCACAGTTGGACTAGATATGATCTGAATGTGTAGGAAACACCATTCATTTGTTCTCAGCACACTCAAGTTTCCTGCTTTCTTAGAGAGTCTAGAAAACTAGAGCATGCTTCTTGCTCTAAAGCAGATTGTGATCAATGGATGAGAACTCTGCTGTGTGTTTCACTTCAGAAATGGAGTTAAATCCCAGGCTCTGAGTCTTCCTACAAGGAAGACTTCGTTTCAAGTAAGGGCAGTTACTTTACAGCTCAAACGAACTACATCGTTCACGAAGCTCACACATTTCTCATCTTAACTGTCAACCATTGGATGTTAGAGGACCAGTGCTTTGTATCAGTTTCAGAAGCACAGTTGGACTAGATATGATCCGTATTTGTAGGAAACACCATTCATTTGTTCTCAGCACACTCATGTTTCCTGCTGTCTTAGAGACTCTAGAAAACTAGAACATGCTTCTTGCTCTAAAGCAGAGTGTGAACAATGGATGAGAACTCTTCTGTGTGTTTCATTTCAGAAATGGAGTTCAATCCCAGGTTCTGAGTCTTCCTACAAGCAAGACTTCGTTTCAGGTAATGGCAGTCCATTCTCAGCTCAAACGAACTACATAGTTCACGAAGCTCACACGTTTCTCATCTTAACTGACAAGCATTGGATGTTAGAGGATGAGTGCTTTGTATCAGTTTCAGAATCACAGTTGGACTATATATGACCTGAATGTGTAGGAAACACCGTTCTTTTATTCTCATCACACTCATGTTTCATGCTGTCTTAGACACTCTAGAAAACTAGAGCATGCTTCTTGCTCTAAAGCAGAGTGTGCACAATGGATGAGAACTCTGCTGTGTGTTTCACTTCAGAAATGGAGTTCAATCCCAGGCTCTGAGTCTTCCTACAATCAAGACTTCGTTTCAGGTAAGGGCAGTCCCTTCTCAGCACCTACGAACTACATCATTCACGAAGCTCACACGTTTCTCATCTTAACTGACAAGCTTTGGATGTTAGAGGACCAGTGCTTTGTATCAGTTTCAGAATCACAGTTGGACTAGATATGATCTGTATGTGTAGCAAACACCATTCATTTGTTCTCAGCACACTCAAGTTTCCGGCTGTCTTATAGAGTTCAGGAAACTAGAGCATGCTTCTTGCTCTAAAGCAGATTGTGATCAATGGATGAGAACTCTGCTGTGTGTTTCACTTCAGAAATGGAGTTAAATCCCAGGCTCTGAGTCTTCCTACAAGCAAGACTTCGTTTCAGGTATGGGCAGTTACTTCTCAGCTCAAAAGAACTACATAGTTCACGAAGCTCACATGTTTCTCATCTTAACTGACAAGCATTGGATGTTAGAGGACCAGTGCTTTGTATCAGTTTCAGAATCACAGTTGGACTAGATATGATCTGACTGTGTAGGAAACAACGTTCTTTTGTTCTCACCACACTCATGTTTCCTGCTGTCTTAGAGACTCTAGAAAGCAAGAGCGTGCTTCTTGCTCTAAAGCAGAGTGTGAACAATGGATGAGAACTCTGCTGTGTGTTTCACTTCAGAAATGGAGTTAAATCCCAGGCTCTGAGTCTTCCTACAAGCAAGACTTTGTTTCAGGTAAGGGCAGTCCCTTCTCAGCTCAAACGAACTACATTGTTCACGAAGCTCACACATTTCTCATTTTAACTGCCAAGCATTGGAGGTTAGAGGACCAGTGCTTTGTATCAGTTTCAGAAGCACAGTTGGGCTAGATATGACCTGAACGTGTAGGAAACACCATTCTTTTGTTCTCATCACACTCATGTTTCCTGCTGTCTTAGAGACTCTAGAAAGCAAGAGAATGCTTCTTGCTCTAAACAAGAGTGTGATCCATGGATGAGAACTATGCTGTGTGTTTCCCTTCAGAAATGGAGTTAAATCCCAGGCTCTGTGTCTTCCTACAAGCAATACTTCGTTTCAGGTAAGGGCAGTCACTTTTCTGCTCAAACGAACTACATCGTTCACGAAGCTCACACATTTCTCCTCTTAACTGTCAAGCATTGGATGTTAGAGGACCAGTGCTTTGTATCAGTTTCAGAAGCACAGTTGGACTAGATATGATCTGAATGTGTAGGAAACACCATTCTTTTGTTCTCATCACACTCATGTTTCCTGCTGTCTTAGAGACTCTAGAAAGCAAGAGAATGCTTCTTGCTCTAAATAAGAGTGTGAACAATGGATGAGAACTCCGCTGTGTGTTTCACTTCAGAAATGGAGTTAAATCCCAGGCTCTGAGTCTTCCTACAAGCAAGACTTCGTTTCAGGTATGGGCAGTCCCTTCTCAGCTCAAACGAACTACATCGTTCACGAAGCTCACACGTTTCTCATCTTAACTGACAAGCTTTGGATGTTAGAGGACCAGTGCTTTGTATCAGTTTCAGAAGCAGAGTTGGACTAGATATGATCCGTATGTGTAGGAAACACCATTCATTTGTTCTCAGCACACTCAAGTTTCCTGCTGTCTTAGAGAGTCTAGAAAACTAGAGCATGCTTCTTGCTCTAAAGCAGATTGTGATCAATGGATGAGAACTCTGCTGTGTGTTTCACTTCAGAAATGGAGTTAAATCCCAGGCTCTGAGTCTTCCTACAAGGAAGACTTCGTTTCAAGTAAGGGCAGTTACTTTATAGCTCAAACGAACTACATCGTTCACGAAGCTCACACATTTCTCATCTTAACTGTCAACCATTGGATGTTAGAGGACCAGTGCTTTGTATCAGTTTCAGAAGCACAGTTGGACTAGATATGATCCGTATTTGTAGGAAACACCATTCATTTGTTCTCAGCACACTCAAGTTTCCGGCTGTCTTATAGAGTTCAGGAAACTAGAGCATGCTTCTTGCTCTAAAGCAGATTGTGATCAATGGATGAGAACTCTGCTGTGTGTTTCACTTCAGAAATGGAGTTAAATCCCAGGCTCTGAGTCTTCCTACAAGCAAGACTTTGTTTCAGGTAAGGGCAGTCCCTTCTCAGCTCAAACGAACTACATTGTTCACGAAGCTCACATGTTTCTCATCTTAACTGACAAGCATTGGATGTTAGAGGACCAGTGCTTCGTATCAGTTTCAGATGCAGAGTTGGACTAGATATGATCTGTATGTGTAGGAAACACAATTCATTTGTTCTCAGCACACTCAAGTTTCCTGCTGTCTTATAGAGTCTAGAAAACTAGAGCATGCTTCTTGCTCTAAAGCAGATTGTGATCAATGGATGAGAACTCTGTTGTGTGTTTCACTTCAGAAATGGAGTTAAATCCCAGGCTCCCAGTCATCCTACAAGGAAGACTTCATTTCAAGTAAGGGCAGTTACTTTACAGCTCAAACGAACTACATCATTCACGAATCTCACACATTTCTCATCTTAATTGCCAAGCATTGGAGGTTAGAGGACCAGTGCTTTGAATCAGTTTCAGAATCACAGTTGGACTAGATATGACCTGAATGTGTAGGAAACACCGTTCTTTTATTCTCATCACACTCATGTTTCCTGCTGTCTTAGAGACTCTAGAAAACTAGAGCATGCTTCTTGCTCTAAAGCAGAGTGTGAACAATGGATGAGAACTCTGCTGTGTATTTCCCTTCAGAAATGGAGTTCAATCCCAGGCTCTGAGTCTTCCTACAAGCAAGACTTCGTTTCAGGTAAGGGCAGTCAATGCTCAGCTCAAACGAACTACATCGTTCACAAAGCTCACACGTTTCTCATCTTAACTGACAAGCATTGGATGTTAGAGGACCAGTGCATTGTATCAGTTCCAGAAGCAGAGTTGGACTAGATATGATCCGTATGTGTAGGAAACACCATTCATTTGTTCTCAGCACACTCAAGTTTCCTGCTGTCTTAGAGATTCTAGAAAAATAGAGCATGCTTCTTGCTCTAAAGCAGATTGTGTTCAATGGATGAGAACTCTGCTGTGTGCTTCACTTCAGAAATGGAGTTAAATCCCAGGCTCTGAGTCTTCCTACAAAGGAAGACTTCGTTTCAGGTATGGGCAGTCACTTCTCAGCTCAAACGAACTACATAGTTCACGAAGCTCACACGTTTCTCATCTTATCTGACAAGCATTGGATGTTAGAGGACCAATTGCTTTGTATCAGTTTCAGAAGCAGAGTTGGACTAGATATGATCCGTATGTGTAGGAAACACCATTCCTTTGTTCTCAGCACACTCAAGTTTCCTGCTGTCTTATAGATTCCAGAAAACTAGAGCATGCTTCTTGCTCTAAAGCAGATTGTGATCAATGTATGAGAACACTGCTGTGTGTTTCACTTCAGAAATGGAGTTAAATCCCAGGCTCTGAGTCTTCCTACAAGGAAGACTTCGTTTCAAGTAAGGGCAGTTACTTTACAGCTCAAACGAACTACATCGTTCACGAAGCTCACACATTTCTCATCTTAACTCTCAAGCATTGGTTGTTAGAGGACCAGTGCTTTGTATCAGTTTCAGAAGCACAGTTGAACTAGATATGATCTGACTGTGTAGGAAACAACGTTCTTTTGTCCTCATCACACTCATGTTTCCTGCTGTCTTAGAGACTCTAGAAAGCAAGAGCGTGCTTGTTGCTCTAAAGCAGAGTGTGAACAATGGATGAGAACTCTGCTGTGTGTTTCACTTCAGAAATGGAGTTCAATCCCAGGCTCTGAGTCTTCCTAAAAGCAAGACTTTGTTTCAGGTAAGGGCAGTCCCTTCTCAGCTCAAATGAACTACATCGTTCACGAAGCTCACACGTTTCTCATCTTAACTGACAAGCATTGGATGTTAGAGGACCAGTGCTTTGTATTAGTTTCAGAAGCAGAGTTGGACTAGATATGATCCGTATGTGTAGGAAACACCATTCATTTGTTCTCAGGACACTCAAGTTTCCTGCTGTCTTATAGAGTCAAGAAAACTTAAGCGTGCTTCTTGCTCTAAAGTAGAGTGTGAACAATGGAAGAGAACTCTGCTGTGTGTTTCACTTCAGAAATGGAGTTCAATCCCAGGCTCTGAGTCTTCCTCCAAGCAAGAATTCGTTTCATGTAAGGGCAGTCACTTCTCAGCTCAAACGAACTACATCGTTCACGAAGCTCACACGTTTCTCATCTTAACTGACAAGCATTGGATGTTAGAGGACCAGTGCTTTGTATCAGTTTCAGAAGCAGAGTTGGACTAGATATGATCCGTATGTGTAGGAAACACCATTCATTTGTTCTCAGCACACTCAAGTTTCCTGCTGTCTTAGAGAGTCTAGAAAACTAGAGCATGCTTCTTGCTCTAAAGCAGATTGTGATCAATGGATGAGAACTCTGCTGTGTGTTTCACTTCAGAAATGAAGTTAAATCCCAGGCTCTGAGTCTTCCTACAAGGAAGACTTCGTTTCAAGTAAGGGCAGTTACTTTACAGCTCAAACGAACTTCATTATTCACGAATCTCACACATTTCTCATCTTAATTGCCGAGCATTGGAGGTTAGAGGACCAGTGCTTTGAATCAGTTTCAGAATCACAGTTGGACTAGATATGACCTGAATGTGTAGGAAACACCGTTCTTTTATTCTCATCACACTCATGTTTCCTGCTGTCTTAGAGACTCTAGAAAACTAGAGCATGCTTCTTGCTCTAAAGCAGAGTGTGAACAATGGATGAGAACTCTGCTGTGTATTTCCCTTCAGAAATGGAGTTCAATCCCAGGCTCTGAGTCTTCCTACAAGCAAGACTTCGTTTCAGGTAAGGGCAGTCAATGCTCAGCTCAAACGAACTACATCGTTCACAAAGCTCACACGTTTCTCATCTTAACTGACAAGCATTGGATGTTAGAGGACCAGTGCATTGTATCAGTTCCAGAAGCAGAGTTGGACTAGATATGATCCATATGTGTAGGAAACACCATTCATTTGTTCTCAGCACACTCAAGTTTCCTGCTGTCTTAGAGATTCTAGAAAAATAGAGCATGCTTCTTGCTCTAAAGCAGATTGTGTTCAATGGATGAGAACTCTGCTGTGTGCTTCACTTCAGAAATGGAGTTAAATCCCAGGCTCTGAGTCTTCCTACAAAGGAAGACTTCGTTTCAGGTATGGGCAGTCACTTCTCAGCTCAAACGAACTACATAGTTCACGAAGCTCACACGTTTCTCATCTTATCTGACAAGCATTGGATGTTAGAGGACCAATTGCTTTGTATCAGTTTCAGAAGCAGAGTTGGACTAGATATGATCCGTATGTGTAGGAAACACCATTCCTTTGTTCTCAGCACACTCAAGTTTCCTGCTGTCTTATAGATTCTAGAAAACTAGAGCATGCTTCTTGCTCTAAAGCAGATTGTGATCAATGTATGAGAACACTGCTGTGTGTTTCACTTCAGAAATGGAGTTAAATCCCAGGCTCTGAGTCTTCCTACAAGGAAGACTTCGTTTCAAGTAAGGGCAGTTACTTTACAGCTCAAACGAACTACATCGTTCACGAAGCTCACACATTTCTCATCTTAACTCTCAAGCATTGGTTGTTAGAGGACCAGTGCTTTGTATCAGTTTCAGAAGCACAGTTGAACTAGATATGATCTGACTGTGTAGGAAACAACGTTCTTTTGTTCTCATCACACTCATGTTTCCTGCTGTCTTAGAGACTCTAGAAAGCAAGAGCGTGCTTTTTGCTCTAAAGCAGAGTGTGAACAATGGATGAGAACTCTGCTGTGTGTTTCACTTCAGAAATGGAGTTCAATCCCAGGCTCTGAGTCTTCCTAAAAGCAAGACTTTGTTTCAGGTAAGGGCAGTCCCTTCTCAGCTCAAATGAACTACATCGTTCACGAAGCTCACACGTTTCTCATCTTAACTGACAAGCATTGGATGTTAGAGGACCAGTGCTTTGTATCAGTTTCAGAATCACAGTTGGACTAGATATGATCTGTATGTGTAGCAAACACCATTCATTTGTTCTCAGCACACTCAAGTTTCTGGCTGTCTTATAGAGTTCAGGAAACTAGAGCATGCTTCTTGCTCTAAAGCAGATTGTGATCAATGGATGAGAACTCTGCTGTGTGTTTCACTTCAGAAATGGAGTTAAATCCCAGGCTCTGAGTCTTCCTACAAGCAAGACTTCGTTTCAGGTATGGGCAGTTACTTCTCAGCTCAAACGAACTACATCGTTCACAAAGCTCACACGTTTCTCATCTTATCTGACAAGCATTGGATGTTAGAGGACCAATTGCTTTGTATCAGTTACAGAAGCATTGTTGGACTAGATATGATCCGTATGTGTAGGAAACACCATTCATTTGTTCTCAGCACACTCAAGTTTCCTGCTGTCTTATAGATTCTAGAAAACTAGAGCATGCTTCTTGCTCCAAATCAGATTGTGATCAATGTATGAGAACACTGCTGTGTGTTTCACTTCAGAAATGGAGTTAAATCCCAGGCTCTGAGTCTTCCTACAAGGAAGACTTCGTTTCAAGTAAGGGCAGTTACTTTACAGCTCAAACGAACTACATCGTTCACGAAGCTCACACATTTCTCATCTTAACTCTCAAGCATTGGATGTTAGAGGACCAGTGCTTTGTATCAGTTTCAGAAGCACAGTTGGACTAGATATGATCTGAATGTGTAGGAAACACCATTCTTTTGTTCTCATCACACTCATGTTTCCTGCTGTCTTAGAGACTCTAGAAAGCAAGAGAATGCTTCTTGCTCTAAACAAGAGTGTGATCCATGGATGAGAACTATGCTGTGTGTTTCCCTTCAGAAATGGAGTTAAATCCCAGGCTCTGTGTCTTCCTACAAGCAATACTTCGTTTCAGGTAAGGGCAGTCACTTTTCTGCTCAAACGAACTACATCGTTCACGAAGCTCACACATTTCTCCTCTTAACTGTCAAGCATTGGATGTTAGAGGACCATTTCTTTGTATCAGTTTCACAAGCACAGTTGGACTAGATATGATCTGAATGTGTAGGAAACACCATTCTTTTGTTCTCATCACACTCATGTTTCCTGCTGTCTTAGAGACTCTAGAAAGCAAGAGAATGCTTCTTGCTCTAAATAAGAGTGTGAACAATGGATGAGAACTCCGCTGTGTGTTTCACTTCAGAAATGGAGTTAAATCCCAGGCTCTGAGTCTTCCTACAAGCAAGACTTCGTTTCAGGTATGGGCAGTCCCTTCTCAGCTCAAACGAACTACATCGTTCACGAAGCTCACACGTTTCTCATCTTAACTGACAAGCATTGGATGTTAGAGGACCAGTGCTTTCTATCAGTTTCAGAAGCAGAGTTGGACTAGATATGATCCGTATGTGTAGGAAACACCATTCATTTGTTCTCAGCACACTCAAGTTTCCTGCTTTCTTAGAGAGTCTAGAAAACTAGAGCATGCTTCTTGCTCTAAAGCAGATTGTGATCAATGGATGAGAACTCTGCTGTGTGTTTCACTTCAGAAATGGAGTTAAATCCCAGGCTCTGAGTCTTCCTACAAGGAAGACTTCGTTTCAAGTAAGGGCAGTTACTTTACAGCTCAAACGAACTACATCGTTCACGAAGCTCACACATTTCTCATCTTAACTGTCAACCATTGGATGTTAGAGGACCAGTGCTTTGTATCAGTTTCAGAAGCACAGTTGGACTAGATATGATCCGTATTTGTAGGAAACACCATTCATTTGTTCTCAGCACACTCATGTTTCCTGCTGTCTTAGAGACTCTAGAAAACTAGAACATGCTTCTTGCTCTAAAGCAGAGTGTGAACAATGGATGAGAACTCTTCTGTGTGTTTCATTTCAGAAATGGAGTTCAATCCCAGGTTCTGAGTCTTCCTACAAGCAAGACTTCGTTTCAGGTAATGGCAGTCCATTCTCAGCTCAAACGAACTACATAGTTCACGAAGCTCACACGTTTCTCATCTTAACTGACAAGCATTGGATGTTAGAGGATGAGTGCTTTGTATCAGTTTCAGAATCACAGTTGGACTATATATGACCTGAATGTGTAGGAAACACCGTTCTTTTATTCTCATCACACTCATGTTTCATGCTGTCTTAGACACTCTAGAAAACTAGAGCATGCTTCTTGCTCTAAAGAAGAGTGTGCACAATGGATGAGAACTCTGCTGTGTGTTTCACTTCAGAAATGGAGTTCAATCCCAGGCTCTGAGTCTTCCTACAATCAAGACTTCGTTTCAGGTAAGGGCAGTCCCTTCTCAGCACCTACGAACTACATCATTCACGAAGCTCACACGTTTCTCATCTTAACTGACAAGCTTTGGATGTTAGAGGACCAGTGCTTTGTATCAGTTTCAGAATCACAGTTGGACTAGATATGATCTGTATGTGTAGCAAACACCATTCATTTGTTCTCAGCACACTCAAGTTTCCGGCTGTCTTATAGAGTTCAGGAAACTAGAGCATGCTTCTTGCTCTAAAGCAGATTGTGATCAATGGATGAGAACTCTGCTGTGTGTTTCACTTCAGAAATGGAGTTAAATCCCAGGCTCTGAGTCTTCCTACAAGCAAGACTTCGTTTCAGGTATGGGCAGTTACTTCTCAGCTCAAAAGAACTACATAGTTCACGAAGCTCACATGTTTCTCATCTTAACTGACAAGCATTGGATGTTAGAGGACCAGTGCTTTGTATCAGTTTCAGAATCACAGTTGGACTAGATATGATCTGACTGTGTAGGAAACAACGTTCTTTTGTTCTCACCACACTCATGTTTCCTGCTGTCTTAGAGACTCTAGAAAGCAAGAGCGTGCTTCTTGCTCTAAAGCAGAGTGTGAACAATGGATGAGAACTCTGCTGTGTGTTTCACTTCAGAAATGGAGTTAAATCCCAGGCTCTGAGTCTTCCTACAAGCAAGACTTTGTTTCAGGTAAGGGCAGTCCCTTCTCAGCTCAAACGAACTACATTGTTCACGAAGCTCACACATTTCTCATTTTAACTGCCAAGCATTGGAGGTTAGAGGACCAGTGCTTTGTATCAGTTTCAGAAGCACAGTTGGGCTAGATATGACCTGAACGTGTAGGAAACACCATTCTTTTGTTCTCATCACACTCATGTTTCCTGCTGTCTTAGAGACTCTAGAAAGCAAGAGAATGCTTCTTGCTCTAAACAAGAGTGTGATCCATGGATGAGAACTATGCTGTGTGTTTCCCTTCAGAAATGGAGTTAAATCCCAGGCTCTGTGTCTTCCTACAAGCAATACTTCGTTTCAGGTAAGGGCAGTCACTTTTCTGCTCAAACGAACTACATCGTTCACGAAGCTCACACATTTCTCCTCTTAACTGTCAAGCATTGGATGTTAGAGGACCAGTGCTTTGTATCAGTTTCAGAAGCACAGTTGGACTAGATATGATCTGAATGTGTAGGAAACACCATTCTTTTGTTCTCATCACACTCATGTTTCCTGCTGTCTTAGAGACTCTAGAAAGCAAGAGAATGCTTCTTGCTCTAAATAAGAGTGTGAACAATGGATGAGAACTCCGCTGTGTGTTTCACTTCAGAAATGGAGTTAAATCCCAGGCTCTGAGTCTTCCTACAAGCAAGACTTCGTTTCAGGTATGGGCAGTCCCTTCTCAGCTCAAACGAACTACATCGTTCACGAAGCTCACACGTTTCTCATCTTAACTGACAAGCTTTGGATGTTAGAGGACCAGTGCTTTGTATCAGTTTCAGAAGCAGAGTTGGACTAGATATGATCCGTATGTGTAGGAAACACCATTCATTTGTTCTCAGCACACTCAAGTTTCCTGCTGTCTTAGAGAGTCTAGAAAACTAGAGCATGCTTCTTGCTCTAAAGCAGATTGTGATCAATGGATGAGAACTCTGCTGTGTGTTTCACTTCAGAAATGGAGTTAAATCCCAGGCTCTGAGTCTTCCTACAAGGAAGACTTCGTTTCAAGTAAGGGCAGTTACTTTATAGCTCAAACGAACTACATCGTTCACGAAGCTCACACATTTCTCATCTTAACTGTCAACCATTGGATGTTAGAGGACCAGTGCTTTGTATCAGTTTCAGAAGCACAGTTGGACTAGATATGATCCGTATTTGTAGGAAACACCATTCATTTGTTCTCAGCACACTCAAGTTTCCGGCTGTCTTATAGAGTTCAGGAAACTAGAGCATGCTTCTTGCTCTAAAGCAGATTGTGATCAATGGATGAGAACTCTGCTGTGTGTTTCACTTCAGAAATGGAGTTAAATCCCAGGCTCTGAGTCTTCCTACAAGCAAGACTTTGTTTCAGGTAAGGGCAGTCCCTTCTCAGCTCAAACGAACAACATTGTTCACGAAGCTCACATGTTTCTCATCTTAACTGACAAGCATTGGAGGTTAGAGGACCAGTGCTTTGAATCAGTTTCAGAATCACAGTTGGACTAGATATGACCTGAATGTGTAGGAAACACCGTTCTTTTATTCTCATCACACTCATGTTTCCTGCTGTCTTAGAGACTCTAGAAAACTAGAGCATGCTTCTTGCTCTAAAGCAGAGTGTGAACAATGGATGAGAACTCTGCTGTGTATTTCCCTTCAGAAATGGAGTTCAATCCCAGGCTCTGAGTCTTCCTACAAGCAAGACTTCGTTTCAGGTAAGGGCAGTCAATGCTCAGCTCAAACGAACTACATCGTTCACAAAGCTCACACGTTTCTCATCTTAACTGACAAGCATTGGATGTTAGAGGACCAGTGCATTGTATCAGTTCCAGAAGCAGAGTTGGACTAGATATGATCCGTATGTGTAGGAAACACCATTCATTTGTTCTCAGCACACTCAAGTTTCCTGCTGTCTTAGAGATTCTAGAAAAATAGAGCATGCTTCTTGCTCTAAAGCAGATTGTGTTCAATGGATGAGAACTCTGCTGTGTGCTTCACTTCAGAAATGGAGTTAAATCCCAGGCTCTGAGTCTTCCTACAAAGGAAGACTTCGTTTCAGGTATGGGCAGTCACTTCTCAGCTCAAACGAACTACATAGTTCACGAAGCTCACACGTTTCTCATCTTATCTGACAAGCATTGGATGTTAGAGGACCAATTGCTTTGTATCAGTTTCAGAAGCAGAGTTGGACTAGATATGATCCGTATGTGTAGGAAACACCATTCCTTTGTTCTGAGCACACTCAAGTTTCCTGCTGTCTTATAGATTCTAGAAAACTAGAGCATGCTTCTTGCTCTAAAGCAGATTGTGATCAATGTATGAGAACACTGCTGTGTGTTTCACTTCAGAAATGGAGTTAAATCCCAGGCTCTGAGTCTTCCTACAAGGAAGACTTCGTTTCAAGTAAGGGCAGTTACTTTACAGCTCAAACGAACTACATCGTTCACGAAGCTCACACATTTCTCATCTTAACTCTCAAGCATTGGTTGATAGAGGACCAGTGCTTTGTATCAGTTTCAGAAGCACAGTTGAACTAGATATGATCTGACTGTGTAGGAAACAACGTTCTTTTGTTCTCATCACACTCATGTTTCTTGCTGTCTTAGAGACTCTAGAAAGCAAGAGCGTGCTTTTTGCTCTAAAGCAGAGTGTGAACAATGGATGAGAACTCTGCTGTGTGTTTCACTTCAGAAATGGTGTTCAATCCCAGGCTCTGAGTCTTCCTAAAAGCAAGACTTTGTTTCAGGTAAGGGCAGTCCCTTCTCAGCTCAAATGAACTACATCGTTCACGAAGCTCACACGTTTCTCATCTTAACTGACAAGCATTGGATGTTAGAGGACCAGTGCTTTGTATTAGTTTCAGAAGCAGAGTTGGACTAGATATGATCCGTATGTGTAGGAAACACCATTCATTTGTTCTCAGGACACTCAAGTTTCCTGCTGTCTTATAGAGTCAAGAAAACTTAAGCGTGCTTCTTGCTCTAAAGTAGAGTGTGAACAATGGAAGATAACTCTGCTGTGTGTTTCACTTCAGAAATGGAGTTCAATCCCAGGCTCTGAGTCTTCCTCCAAGCAAGAATTCGTTTCAGGTAAGGGCAGTCACTTCTCAGCTCAAACGAACTACATCGTTCACGAAGCTCACACGTTTCTCATCTTAACTGACAAGCATTGGATGTTAGAGGACCAGTGCTTTGTATCAGTTTCAGAAGCAGAGTTGGACTAGATATGATCCGTATGTGTAGGAAACACCATTCATTTGTTCTCAGCACACTCAAGTTTCCTGCTGTCTTAGAGAGTCTAGAAAACTAGAGCATGCTTCTTGCTCTAAAGCAGATTGTGATCAATGGATGAGAACTCTGCTGTGTGTTTCACTTCAGAAATGAAGTTAAATCCCAGGCTCTGAGTCTTCCTACAAGGAAGACTTCGTTTCAAGTAAGGGCAGTTACTTTACAGCTCAAACGAACTTCATTATTCACGAAGCTCACACATTTCTCATCTTAACTGCCAAGCATTGGATGTTAGAGGACCAGTGCTTTCTATCAGTTTCAGAATCACAGTTGGACTATATATGATCTGAATGTGTAGGAAACACCGTTCTTTTGTTCTCATCACACTCATGTTTCCTGCTGTCTTAGACACTCTAGAAAGCAAGAGCGTGCTTCTTGATCTAAAGCAGAGTGTGAACAATGGATGAGAACTCTGCTGTGTGTTTCACTTCAGAAATGGAGTTAAATCCCAGTCTCTGAGTCTTCCTACAAGCAAGGCTTCGTTTCAAGTATGGGCAGTCACTTCTCTGCTCAAACGAACTACATCGTTCACGAAGCTCACACGTTTCTCATCTTAACTGACAAGCATTGGATGTTAGAGGACCAGTGCATTGTATCAGTTTCAGAAGCAGAGTTGGACTAGATATGATCCGTATGTGTAGGAAACACCATTCATTTGTTCTCAGCACACTCAAGTTTCCTGCTGTCTTATAGATTCTAGAAAACTAGAGCATGCTTCTTGCTCCAAAGCAGATTGTGATCAATGTATGAGAACACTGCTGTGTGTTTCACTTCAGAAATGGAGTTAAATCCGAGGCTCTGAGTCTTCCTACAAGGAAGACTTCGTTTCAAGTAAGGGCAGTTACTTTACAGCTCAAACGAACTACATCGTTCACGAAGCTCACACATTTCTCATCTTAACTCTCAAGCATTGGATGTTAGAGGACCAGTGCTTTGTATCAGTTTCAGAAGCAGAGTTGGACTAGATATGATCTGTATGTGTAGGAAACACCATTCATTTGTTATCAGCACACTCAAGTTTCCTGCTGTCTTATAGAGTCTAGAAAACTAGAGCATGCTTCTTGCTCTAAAGCAGAGTGTGATCAATGTATGAGAACACTGCTGTGTGTTTCACTTCAGAAATGGAGTTCAATCCCAGGCTCTGAGTCTTCCTCCAAGCAAGAATTCGTTTCAGGTAAGGGCAGTCACTTCTCAGCTCAAACGAACTACATCGTTCACGAAGCTCACACGTTTCTCATCTTATCTGACAAGCATTGGATGGTAGAGGACCAATTGCTTTGTATCAGTTTCAGAAGCAGAGTTGGACTAGAAATGATCCGTATGTGTAGGAAACACCATTCATTTGTTCTCAGCACACTCAAGTTTCCTGCTGTCTTATAGATTCTAGAAAACTAGAGCATGCTTCTTGCTCTAAAGCAGATTGTGATCAATGTATGAGAACACTGCTGTGTGTTTCACTTCAGAAATGGAGTTCAATCCCAGGCTCTGAGTCTTGCTACAAGGAAGACTTCGTTTCAAGTAAGGGCAGTTACTTTACAGCTCAAACGAACTACATCGTTCACGAAGCTCACACATTTCTCATCTTAACTCTCAAGCATTGGATGTTAGAGGACCAGTGCTTTGTATCAGTTTCAGAAGCACAGTTGGACTAGATATGATCTGAATGTGTAGGAAACACCATTCTTTTGTTCTCATCACACTCATGTTTCCTGCTGTCTTAGAGACTCTAGAAAGCAAGAGAATGCTTCTTGCTCTAAACAAGAGTGTGAACAATGGATGAGAACTCTGCTGTGTGTTTCACTTCAGAAATGGAGTTAAATCCCAGGCTCTGAGTCTTCCTACAAGCAAGACTTCGTTTCAGGTATGGGCAGTCCCTTCTCAGCTCAAACGAACTACATTGTTCACGAAGCTCGCACGTTTCTCATCTTAACTGACAAGCATTGGATGTTAGAGGACCAGTGCTTTGTATCAGTTTCAGAAGCAGAGTTGGACTAGATATGATCCGTATGTGTAGGAAACACCATTCATTTGTTCTCAGGACACTCAATTTTCCTGATGTCTTATAGAGTCAAGAAAACTTAAGCGTGCTTCTTGCTCTAAAGCAGAGTGTGAACAATGGATGAGAACTCTGCTGTGTGTTTCACTTCAGAAATGGAGTTAAATCCCAGTCTCTGAGTCTTCCTACAAGCAAGACTTCGTTTCAGGTATGGGCAGTCACTTCTCTGCTCAAACGAACTACATAGTTCACGAAGCTCAAACGTTTCTCATCTTAACTGACAAGCATTGGATGTTAGAGGACCAGTGCATTGTATCAGTTTCAGAAGCAGAGTTGGACTAAATATGATCCGTATGTGTAGGAAACACCATTCATTTGTTCTCAGCACACTTAAGTTTCCTGCTGTCTTAGAGAGTCTAGAAAGCAAGAGCATGCTTCTTGCTCTAAAGCAGATTGTGATCAATGTATGAGAACACTGCTGTGTGTTTCACTTCAGAAATGGAGTTAAATCCCAGGCTCTGAGTCTTGCTACAAGGAAGACTTCGTTTCAAGTAAGGGCAGTTACTTTACAGCTCAAACGAACTACATCGTTCACGAAGCTCACACATTTCTCATCTTAACTCTCAAGCATTGGATGTTAGAGGACCAGTGCTTTGTATCAGTTTCAGAAGCACACTTGGACTAGATATGATCTGAATGTGTAGGAAACACCATTCTTTTGTTCTCATCACACTCATGTTTCCTGCTGTCTTAGAGACTCTAGAAAGCAAGAGAATGCTTCTTGCTCTAAACAAGAGTGTGAACAATGGAAGAGAACTCTGTTGTGTGTTTCACTTCAGAAATGGAGTTAAATCCCAGGCTCTGAGTCTTCCTACAAGGAAGACTTCGTTTCAGGTATGGGCAGTCACTTCTCAGCTCAAACGAACTACATAGTTCACGAAGCTCACACGTTTCTCATCTTAACTGACAAGCATTGGATGTTAGAGGACCAGTGCTTTGTATCAGTTTCAGAAGCAGAGTTGGACTAGATATGATCCGTATGTGTAGGAAATACCATTCATTTGTTCTCAGCACACTCAAGTTTCCTGCTGTCTTATAGAGTCTAGAAAACTAGAGCATGCTTTTTGCTCTAAAGCAGATTGTGATCAATGGAAGAGAACTCTGCTGTGTGTTTCACTTCAGAAATGGAGTTAAATCCCAGGCTCTGAGTCTTCCTACAAGGAAGACTTCGTTTCAAGTAAGGGCAGTTACGTTACAGCTCAAATGAACTACATTGTTCACGAAGTTCACACATTTCTCATTTTAACTGCCAAGCATTGGAGGTTAGAGGACCAGTACTTTGTATCAGTTTCAGAAGCACAGTTGGGCTAGATATGACCTGAATGTGTAGGAAACACCGTTCTTTTGTTCTCATCACACTCATGTTTCCTGCTGTCTTGGAGACTCTAGAAAGCAAGAGCGTGCTTCTTGCTCTAAACCAGAGTGTGAACAATGGATGAGAACTCTGCTGTGTGTTTCACTTCAGAAATGGAGTTCAATCCCAGGCTCTGAGTCTTCCTACAAACAAGACATCGTTTCAGGTAATGGCAGGCAATGCTCAGCTCAAACGAACTACATCGTTCACAAAGCTCATACGTTTCTCATCTTAACTGACAAGCATTGGATGTTAGAGGACCAGTGCATTGTATCAGTTTCAGAAGCAGAGTTGGACTAGATATGATCCGTATGTGTAGGAAACACCATTCATTTGTTCTCAGCACACTCAAGTTTCCTGCTGTCTTAGAGATTCTAGAAAAATAGAGCATGCTTCTTGCTCTAAAGCAGATTGTGTTCAATGGATGAGAACTCTGCTGTGTGTTTCACTTCAGAAATGGAGTTAAATCCCAGGCTCTGAGTCTTCCTACAAGGAAGACTTCGTTTCAGGTATGGGCAGTGTCTTCTCAGCTCAAATGAACTACATCGTTCACGAAGCTCACACGTTTCTCATCTTAACTGACAAGCATTGGATGTTAGAGGACCAGTGCTTTGTATCAGTTTCAGAAGCAGAGTTGGACTAGATATGATCAGTATGTGTAGGAAACACCATTCATTTGTTCTCAGCACACTCAAGTTTCCTGCTGTCTTATAGATTCTAGAAAACTAGAGCATGCTTCTTGCTCTAAAGCAGATTGTGATCAATGGATGAGAACACTGCTGTGTGTTTCACTTCAGAAATGGAGTTAAATCCCAGGCTCTGAGTATTCCTACAAGGAACACTTTGTTTCAAGTAAGGGCAGTTACTTTACAGCTCAAAGGAACTACATCGTTCACGAAGCTCACACATTTCTCATCTTAACTGTCAAGCATTGGATGTTAGAGGACCAGTGCTTTGTATCAGTTTCAGAATCACAGTTGGACTAGATATGATCTGAATGTGTAGGAAACACCATTCTTTTGTTCTCATCACACTCATGTTTCCTGATGTCTTTGAGAATCTAGAAAGCAAGAGAATGCTTCTTGCTCTAAATAAGAGTGTGAACAATGGATGAGAACTCCGCTGTGTGTTTCACTTCAGAAATGGAGTTAAATCCCAGGCTCTGAGTCTTACTACAAGCAAGACTTCGTTTCCGGTATGGGCAGTCCCTTCTCAGCTCAAACGAACTACATCGTTCACGAAGCTCACACGTTTCTCATCTTAACTGACAAGCATTGGATGTTAGAGGACCAGTGCTTTGTATCAGTTTCAGAAGCAGAGTTGGACTAGATATGATCCGTATGTGTAGGAAACACCATTCATTTGTTCTCAGCACACTCAAGTTTCCTGCTGTCTTAGAGAGTCTAGAAAACTAGAGCATGCTTCTTGCTCTAAAGCAGATTGTGATCAATGGATGAGAACTCTGCTGTGTGTTTCACTTCAGAAATGGAGTTAAATCCCAGGCTCTGAGTCTTCCTACAAGGAAGACTTCGTTTCAAGTAAGGGCAGTTACTTTACAGCTCAAACAAACTACATCATTCACGAAGCTCACACATTTCTCATCTTAACTGCCAAGCATTGGATGTTAGAGGACCAGTGCTTTCTATCAGTTTCAGAATCACAGTTGGACTAGATATGATCTGAATGTGTAGGAAACACCGTTCTTTTGTTCTCATCACACTCATGTTTCCTGCTGTCTTAGAGACTCTAGAAAGCAAGAGCGTGCTTCTTGATCTAAAGCAGTGTGTGAACAATGGATGAGAACTCTGCTGTGTGTTTCACTTCAGAAATGGAGTTAAATCCCAGTCTCTGAGTCTTCCTACAAGCAAGACTTCGTTTCAGGTATGGGCAGTCACTTCTCTGCTCAAACGAACTACATTGTTCACGAAGCTCACACGTTTCTCATCTTAACTGACAAGCATTGGATGTTAGAGGACCAGTGCATTGTATCAGTTTCAGAAGCAGAGTTGGACTAGATATGATCCGTATGTGTAGGAAACACCATTCATTTGTTCTCAGCACACTCAAGTTTCCTGCTGTCTTATAGATTCTAGAAAACTAGAGCATGCTTCTTGCTCCAAAGCAGATTGTGATCAATGTATGAGAACACTGCTGTGTGTTTCACTTCAGAAATGGAGTTAAATCCGAGGCTCTGAGTCTTCCTACAAGGAAGACTTCGTTTCAAGTAAGGGCAGTTACTTTACAGCTCAAACGAACTACATCGTTCACGAAGCTCACACATTTCTCATCTTAACTCTCAAGCATTGGATGTTAGAGGACCAGTGCTTTGTATCCGTTTCAGAAGCACAGTTGGACTAGATATGATCTGAATGTGTAGGAAACACCATTCTTTTGTTCTCATCACACTCATGTTTCCTGCTGTCTTAGAGACTCTAGAAAGCAAGAGAATGTTTCTTGCTCTAAACAAGAGTGTGAACAATGGAAGAGAACTCTGCTGTGTGTTTCACTTCAGAAATGGAGTTAAATCCCAGTCTCTGAGTCTTCCTACAAGCAAGACTTCGTACCAGGTATGGGCAGTCACTTCTCAGCTCAAACGAACTACATCATTCACGAAGCTCACACGTTTCTCATCTTAACTGACAAGCATTGGATGTTAGAGGACCAGTGCTTTGTATCAGTTTCAGAAGCAGAGTTGGACTAGATATGATCTGTATGTGTAGGAAACACCATTCATTTGTTATCAGCACACTCAAGTTTCCTGCTGTCTTATAGAGTCTAGAAAACTAGAGCATGCTTCTTGCTCTAAAGCAGAGTGTGATCAATGTATGAGAACACTGCTGTGTGTTTCACTTCAGAAATGGAGTTCAATCCCAGGCTCTGAGTCTTCCTCCAAGCAAGAATTCGTTTCAGGTAAGGGCAGTCACTTCTCAGCTCAAACGAACTACATCGTTCACGAAGCTCACACGTTTCTCATCTTATCTGACAAGCATTGGATGGTAGAGGACCAATTGCTTTGTATCAGTTTCAGAAGCAGAGTTGGACTAGAAATGATCCGTATGTGTAGGAAACACCATTCATTTGTTCTCAGCACACTCAAGTTTCCTGCTGTCTTATAGATTCTAGAAAACTAGAGCATGCTTCTTGCTCTAAAGCAGATTGTGATCAATGTATGAGAACACTGCTGTGTGTTTCACTTCAGAAATGGAGTTCAATCCCAGGCTCTGAGTCTTGCTACAAGGAAGACTTCGTTTCAAGTAAGGGCAGTTACTTTACAGCTCAAACGAACTACATCGTTCACGAAGCTCACACATTTCTCATCTTAACTCTCAAGCATTGGATGTTAGAGGACCAGTGCTTTGTATCAGTTTCAGAAGCACAGTTGGACTAGATATGATCTGAATGTGTAGGAAACACCATTCTTTTGTTCTCATCACACTCATGTTTCCTGCTGTCTTAGAGACTCTAGAAAGCAAGAGAATGCTTCTTGCTCTAAACAAGAGTGTGAACAATGGATGAGAACTCTGCTGTGTGTTTCACTTCAGAAATGGAGTTAAATCCCAGGCTCTGAGTCTTCCTACAAGCAAGACTTCGTTTCAGGTATGGGCAGTCCCTTCTCAGCTCAAACGAACTACATTGTTCACGAAGCTCGCACGTTTCTCATCTTAACTGACAAGCATTGGATGTTAGAGGACCAGTGCTTTGTATCAGTTTCAGAAGCAGAGTTGGACTAGATATGATCCGTATGTGTAGGAAACACCATTCATTTGTTCTCAGGACACTCAATTTTCCTGATGTCTTATAGAGTCAAGAAAACTTAAGCGTGCTTCTTGCTCTAAAGCAGAGTGTGAACAATGGATGAGAACTCTGCTGTGTGTTTCACTTCAGAAATGGAGTTAAATCCCAGTCTCTGAGTCTTCCTACAAGCAAGACTTCGTTTCAGGTATGGGCAGTCACTTCTCTGCTCAAACGAACTACATAGTTCACGAAGCTCAAACGTTTCTCATCTTAACTGACAAGCATTGGATGTTAGAGGACCAGTGCATTGTATCAGTTTCAGAAGCAGAGTTGGACTAAATATGATCCGTATGTGTAGGAAACACCATTCATTTGTTCTCAGCACACTTAAGTTTCCTGCTGTCTTAGAGAGTCTAGAAAGCAAGAGCATGCTTCTTGCTCTAAAGCAGATTGTGATCAATGTATGAGAACACTGCTGTGTGTTTCACTTCAGAAATGGAGTTAAATCCCAGGCTCTGAGTCTTGCTACAAGGAAGACTTCGTTTCAAGTAAGGGCAGTTACTTTACAGCTCAAACGAACTACATCGTTCACGAAGCTCACACATTTCTCATCTTAACTCTCAAGCATTGGATGTTAGAGGACCAGTGCTTTGTATCAGTTTCAGAAGCACACTTGGACTAGATATGATCTGAATGTGTAGGAAACACCATTCTTTTGTTCTCATCACACTCATGTTTCCTGCTGTCTTAGAGACTCTAGAAAGCAAGAGAATGCTTCTTGCTCTAAACAAGAGTGTGAACAATGGAAGAGAACTCTGTTGTGTGTTTCACTTCAGAAATGGAGTTAAATCCCAGGCTCTGAGTCTTCCTACAAGGAAGACTTCGTTTCAGGTATGGGCAGTCACTTCTCAGCTCAAACGAACTACATAGTTCACGAAGCTCACACGTTTCTCATCTTAACTGACAAGCATTGGATGTTAGAGGACCAGTGCTTTGTATCAGTTTCAGAAGCAGAGTTGGACTAGATATGATCCGTATGTGTAGGAAATACCATTCATTTGTTCTCAGCACACTCAAGTTTCCTGCTGTCTTATAGAGTCTAGAAAACTAGAGCATGCTTTTTGCTCTAAAGCAGATTGTGATCAATGGAAGAGAACTCTGCTGTGTGTTTCACTTCAGAAATGGAGTTAAATCCCAGGCTCTGAGTCTTCCTACAAGGAAGACTTCGTTTCAAGTAAGGGCAGTTACGTTACAGCTCAAATGAACTACATTGTTCACGAAGTTCACACATTTCTCATTTTAACTGCCAAGCATTGGAGGTTAGAGGACCAGTACTTTGTATCAGTTTCAGAAGCACAGTTGGGCTAGATATGACCTGAATGTGTAGGAAACACCGTTCTTTTGTTCTCATCACACTCATGTTTCCTGCTGTCTTGGAGACTCTAGAAAGCAAGAGCGTGCTTCTTGCTCTAAACCAGAGTGTGAACAATGGATGAGAACTCTGCTGTGTGTTTCACTTCAGAAATGGAGTTCAATCCCAGGCTCTGAGTCTTCCTACAAACAAGACATCGTTTCAGGTAATGGCAGGCAATGCTCAGCTCAAACGAACTACATCGTTCACAAAGCTCATACGTTTCTCATCTTAACTGACAAGCATTGGATGTTAGAGGACCAGTGCATTGTATCAGTTTCAGAAGCAGAGTTGGACTAGATATGATCCGTATGTGTAGGAAACACCATTCATTTGTTCTCAGCACACTCAAGTTTCCTGCTGTCTTAGAGATTCTAGAAAAATAGAGCATGCTTCTTGCTCTAAAGCAGATTGTGTTCAATGGATGAGAACTCTGCTGTGTGTTTCACTTCAGAAATGGAGTTAAATCCCAGGCTCTGAGTCTTCCTACAAGGAAGACTTCGTTTCAGGTATGGGCAGTGTCTTCTCAGCTCAAATGAACTACATCGTTCACGAAGCTCACACGTTTCTCATCTTAACTGACAAGCATTGGATGTTAGAGGACCAGTGCTTTGTATCAGTTTCAGAAGCAGAGTTGGACTAGATATGATCAGTATGTGTAGGAAACACCATTCATTTGTTCTCAGCACACTCAAGTTTCCTGCTGTCTTATAGATTCTAGAAAACTAGAGCATGCTTCTTGCTCTAAAGCAGATTGTGATCAATGGATGAGAACACTGCTGTGTGTTTCACTTCAGAAATGGAGTTAAATCCCAGGCTCTGAGTATTCCTACAAGGAACACTTTGTTTCAAGTAAGGGCAGTTACTTTACAGCTCAAAGGAACTACATCGTTCACGAAGCTCACACATTTCTCATCTTAACTGTCAAGCATTGGATGTTAGAGGACCAGTGCTTTGTATCAGTTTCAGAATCACAGTTGGACTAGATATGATCTGAATGTGTAGGAAACACCATTCTTTTGTTCTCATCACACTCATGTTTCCTGATGTCTTTGAGAATCTAGAAAGCAAGAGAATGCTTCTTGCTCTAAATAAGAGTGTGAACAATGGATGAGAACTCCGCTGTGTGTTTCACTTCAGAAATGGAGTTAAATCCCAGGCTCTGAGTCTTACTACAAGCAAGACTTCGTTTCCGGTATGGGCAGTCCCTTCTCAGCTCAAACGAACTACATCGTTCACGAAGCTCACACGTTTCTCATCTTAACTGACAAGCATTGGATGTTAGAGGACCAGTGCTTTGTATCAGTTTCAGAAGCAGAGTTGGACTAGATATGATCCGTATGTGTAGGAAACACCATTCATTTGTTCTCAGCACACTCAAGTTTCCTGCTGTCTTAGAGAGTCTAGAAAACTAGAGCATGCTTCTTGCTCTAAAGCAGATTGTGATCAATGGATGAGAACTCTGCTGTGTGTTTCACTTCAGAAATGGAGTTAAATCCCAGGCTCTGAGTCTTCCTACAAGGAAGACTTCGTTTCAAGTAAGGGCAGTTACTTTACAGCTCAAACGAACTACATCATTCACGAAGCTCACACATTTCTCATCTTAACTGCCAAGCATTGGATGTTAGAGGACCAGTGCTTTCTATCAGTTTCAGAATCACAGTTGGACTAGATATGATCTGAATGTGTAGGAAACACCGTTCTTTTGTTCTCATCACACTCATGTTTCCTGCTGTCTTAGAGACTCTAGAAAGCAAGAGCGTGCTTCTTGATCTAAAGCAGTGTGTGAACAATGGATGAGAACTCTGCTGTGTGTTTCACTTCAGAAATGGAGTTAAATCCCAGGCTCTGAGTCTTCCTACAAGCAAGACTTCGTTTCAGGTATGGGCAGTCCCTTCTCAGCTCAAACGAACTACATTGTTCACGAAGCTCGCACGTTTCTCATCTTAACTGACAATCATTGGATGTTAGAGGACCAGTGCTTTGTATCAGTTTCAGAAGCAGAGTTGGACTAGATATGATCCGTATGTGTAGGAAACACCATTCACTTGTTCTCAGGACACTCAATTTTCCTGATGTCTTATAGAGTCAAGAAAACTTAAGCGTGCTTCTTGCTTTAAAGCAGAGTGTGAACAATGGATGAGAACTCTGCTGTGTGTTTCACTTCAGAAATGGAGTTAAATCCCAGTCTCTGAGTCTTCCTACAAGCAAGACTTCGTTTCAGGTATGGGCAGTCACTTCTCTGCTCAAAAGAACTACATAGTTCACGAAGCTCACACGTTTCTCATCTTAACTGACAAGCATTGGATGTTAGAGGACCAGTGCATTGTATCAGTTTCAGAAGCAGAGTTGGACTAAATATGATCCGTATGTGTAGGAAACACCATTCATTTGTTCTCAGCACACTCAAGTTTCCTGCTGTCTTATAGATTCTAGAAAACTAGAGCATGCTTCTTGCTCCAAAGCAGATTGTGATCAATGTATGAGAACACTGCTGTTTGTTTCACTTCAGAAATGGAGTTAAATCCGAGGCTCTGAGTCTTCCTACAAGGAAGACTTCGTTTCAAGTAAGGGCAGTTACTTTACAGCTCAAACGAACTACATCGTTCACGAAGCTCACACATTTCTCATCTTAACTCTCAAGCATTGGATGTTAGAGGACCAGTGCTTTGTATCAGTTTCAGAAGCACAGTTGGACTGATATGATCTGAATGTGTAGGAAACACCATTCTTTTGTTCTCATCACACTCATGTTTCCTGCTGTCTTAGAGACTCTAGAAAGCAAGAGAATGCTTCTTGCTCTAAACAAGAGTGTGAACAATGGATGAGAACTCTGTTGTGTGTTTCACTTCAGAAATGGAGTTAAATCCCAGGCTCTGAGTCTTCCTACAAGCAAGACTTCGTACCAGGTAAGGGCAGTCTCTTCTCAGCTCAAACGAACTACATCGTTCACGAAGCTCACACGTTTCTCATCTTAACTGACAAGCATTGGATGTTAGAGGACCAGTGCTTTGTATCAGTTTCAGAATCACAGTTGGACTAGATATGATCTGAATGTTTAGGAAACACCGTTCTTTTGTTCTCATCACTCTCATGTTTCCTGCTGTCTTAGAGACTCTAGAAAGCAAGACCGTGCTTCTTGCTCTAAAGCAGAGTGTGAACAATGGATGAGAACTCTGCTGTGTGTTTCACTTCAGAAATGGAGTTCAATCCCAGGCTCTGAGTCTTCCTAAAAGCAAGACTTCGTTTCAGGTAAGGGCAGTCAATGCTCAGCTCAAACGAACTACATTGTTCACGAAGCTCACACGTTTCTCATCTTAACTGACAAGCATTGGATGTTAGAGGACCAGTGCTTTGTATCAGTTTCAGAAGCAGAGTTGGACTAGATATGATCCGTATGTGTAGGAAACACCATTCATTTGTTCTCAGCACACTCAAGTTTCCTGCTGTCTTATAGATTCTAGAAAACTAGAGCATGCTTCTTGCTCCAAAGCAGATTTTGATCAATGTATGAGAACACTGCTGTGTGTTTCACTTCAGAAATGGAGTTAAATCCGAGGCTCTGAGTCTTCCTACAAGGAAGACTTCGTTTCAAGTAAGGGCAGTTACTTTACAGCTCAAACGAACTACATCGTTCACGAAGCTCACACATTTCTCATCTTAACTCTCAAGCATTGGGTGTTAGAGGACCAGTGCTTTGTATCAGTTTCAGAAGCACAGTTGGACTAGATATGATCTGAATGTGTAGGAAACACCATTCTTTTGTTCTCATCACACTCATGTTTCCTGCTGTCTTAGAGACTCTAGAAAGCAAGAGAATGCTTCTTGCTCTAAACAAGAGTGTGAACAATGGATGAGAACTCTGCTGTGTGTTTCACTTCAGAAATGGAGTTAAATCCCAGGCTCTGAGTCTTCCTACAAGCAAGACTTCGTACCAGGTATGGGCAGTCACTTCTCAGCTCAAACGAACTACATCGTTCACGAAGCTCACACGTTTCTCATCTTAACTGACAAGCATTGGATGTTATAGGACCAGTGCTTTGTATCAGTTTCAGAAGCAGAGTTGGACTAGATATGATCTGTATGTGTAGGAAACACCATTCATTTGTTCTAGCAAACTCAAGTTTCCTGCTGTCTAATAGAGTCTAGAAAACTAGAGCATGCTTCTTGCTCTAAAGCAGATTGTGATCAATGGATGAGAACTCTGCTGTGTGTTTCACTTCAGAAATGGAGTTAAATACCAGGCTCTGAGTCTTCCTACAAGGAAGACTTCGTTTCAAGTAAGGGCAGTTACTTTACAGCTCAAACGAACTACATCATTCACGAAGCTCACACATTTCTCATCTTAACTGCCAAGCATTGGATGTTAGAGGACCAGTGCTTTCTATCAGTTTCAGAATCACAGTTGGACTAGATATGATCTGAATGTGTAGGAAACACCGTTCTTTTGTTCTCATCACACTCATGTTTCCTGCTGTCTTAGAGACTCTAGAAAGCAAGAGCGTGCTTCTTGATCTAAAGCAGAGTGTGAACAATGGATGAGAACTCTGCTGTGTGTTTCACTTCAGAAATGGAGTTAAATCCCAGTCTCTGAGTCTTCCTACAAGCAAGACTTCGTTTCAGGTATGGGCAGTCACTTCTCTGCTCAAACGAACTACATCGTTCACGAAGCTCACATGTTTCTCATCTTAACTGTCAAGCATTGGATGTTAGAGGACCAGTGCATTGTATCAGTTTCAGAAGCAGAGTTGGACTAGATATGATCCGTATGTGTAGGAAACACCATTCATTTGTTCTCAGCACACTCAAGTTTCCTGCTGTCTTATAGAGTCTAGAAAACTAGAGCATGCTTCTTGCTCTAAAGCAGAGTGTGAACAATGGAAGAGAACTCTGCTGTGTGTTTCACTTCAGAAATGGAGTTCAATCCCAGGCTCTGAGTCTTCCTCCAAGCAAGAATTCGTTTCAGGTAAGGGCAGTCACTTCTCAGCTCAAACGAACTACATCGTTCACGAAGCTCACACGTTTCTCATCTTATCTGACAAGCATTGGATGTTAGAGGACCAATTGCTTTGTATCAGTTTCAGAAGCAGAGTTGGACTAGATATGATCCGTATGTGTAGGAAACTCCATTCATTTGTTCTCAGCACACTCAAGTTTCCTGCTGTCTTATACATTCTAGAAAACTAGAGCATGCTTCTTGCTCTAAAGCAGATTGTGATCAATGTATGAGAACACTGCTGTGTTTTTCACTTCAGAAATGGAGTTAAATCCCAGGCTCTGAGTCTTGCTGCAAGGAAGACTTCGTTTCAAGTAAGGGCAGTTACTTTACAGCTCAAACGAACTACATCGTTCACGAAGCTCACACATTTCTCATCTTAACTCTCAAGCATTGGATGTTAGAGGACCAGTGCTTTGTATCAGTTTCAGAAGCACAGTTGAACTAGATATGATCTGAATGTGTAGGAAACAACATTCTTTTGTTCTCATCACACTCATGTTTCCTGCAGTCTTAGAGACTCTAGAAAGCAAGAGAATGCTTCTTGCTCTAAACAAGAGTGTGAACAATGGATGAGAACTCTGCTGTGTGTTTCACTTCAGAAATTGAGTTAAATCCCAGGCTCTGAGTCTTCCTACAAGCAAGACTTCGTTTCAGGTATGGGCAGTCCCTTCTCAGCTCAAACGAACTACATTGTTCACGAAGCTCGCACGTTTCTCATCTTAACTGACAAGCATTGGATGTTAGAGGACCAGTGCTTTGTATCAGTTTCAGAAGCAGAGTTGTTCTAGATATGATCCGTATGTGTAGGAAACACCATTCACTTGTTCTCAGGACACTCAATTTTCCTGATGTCTTATAGAGTCAAGAAAACTTAAGCGTGCTTCTTGCTTTAAAGCAGAGTGTGAACAATGGATGAGAACTCTGCTTTGTGTTTCACTTCAGAAATGGAGTTAAATCCCAGTCTCTGAGTCTTCCTACAAGCAAGACTTCGTTTCAGGTATGGGCAGTCACTTCTCTGCTCAAAAGAACTACATAGTTCACGAAGCTCACACGTTTCTCATCTTAACTGACAAGCATTGGATGTTAGAGGACCAGTGCATTGTATCAGTTTCAGAAGCAGAGTTGGACTAAATATGATCCGTATGTGTAGGAAACACCATTCATTTGTTCTCAGCACACTCAAGTTTCCTGCTGTCTTATAGATTCTAGAAAACTAGAGCATGCTTCTTGCTCCAAAGCAGATTGTGATCAATGTATGAGAACACTGCTGCTTGTTTCACTTCAGAAATGGAGTTAAATCCGAGGCTCTGAGTCTTCCTACAAGGAAGACTTCGTTTCAAGTAAGGGCAGTTACTTTACAGCTCAAACGAACTACATCGTTCACGAAGCTCACACATTTCTCATCTTAACTCTCAAGCATTGGATGTTAAAGGACCAGTGCTTTGTATCAGTTTCAGAAGCACAGTTGGACTAGATATGATCTGAATGTGTAGGAAACACCATTCTTTTGTTCTCATCACACTCATGTTTCCTGCTGTCTTAGAGACTCTAGAAAGCAAGAGAATGCTTCTTGCTCTAAACAAGAGTGTGAACAATGGATGAGAACTCTGTTGTGTGTTTCACTTCAGAAATGGAGTTAAATCCCAGGCTCTGAGTCTTCCTACATGCAAGACTTCGTACCAGGTATGGGCAGTCTCTTCTCAGCTCAAACGAACTACATCGTTCACGAAGCTCACACGTTTCTCATCTTAACTGACAAGCATTGGATGTTAGAGGACCAGTGCTTTGTATCAGTTTCAGAAGCAGAGTTGGACTAGATATGATCTGTATGTGTAGGAAACACCATTCATTTGTTCTCAGCACACTCAAGTTTCCTGCTGTCTTAGAGAGTCTAGAAAACTAGAGCATGCTTCTTGCTCTAAAGCAGAGTGTGAACAATGGAAGAGAACTCTGCTGTGTGTTTCACTTCAGAAATGGAGTTCAATCCCAGGCTCTGAGTCTTCCTCCAAGCAAGAATTCGTTTCAGGTAAGGGCAGTCACTTCTCAGCTCAAACGAACTACATCGTTCACGAAGCTCACACGTTTCTCATCTTAACTGACAAGCATTGGATGTTAGAGGACCAGTGCTTTGTATCAGTTTCAGATGCAGAGTTGGACTAGATATGATCCGTATGTGTAGGAAACACCATTCATTTGTTCTCAGCACACTCAAGTTTCCTGCTGTCTTAGAGAGTCTAGAAAACTAGAGCATGCTTCTTGCTCTAAAGCAGATTGTGATCAATGGATGAGAACTCTGCTGTGTGTTTCACTTCAAAATGGAGTTAAATACCAGGCTCTGAGTCTTCCTACAAGGAAGACTTCGTTTCAAGTAAGGGCAGTTACGTTACAGCTCAAATGAACTACATTGTTCACGAAGTTCACACATTTCTCATTTTAACTGCCAAGCATTGGAGGTTAGAGGACCAGTACTTTGTATCAGTTTCAGAAGCACAGTTGGGCTAGATATGACCTGAATGTGTAGGAAACACCGTTCTTTTGTTCTCATCACACTCATGTTTCCTGCTGTCTTGGAGACTCTAGAAAGCAAGAGCGTGCTTCTTGCTCTAAACCAGAGTGTGAACAATGGATGAGAACTCTGCTGTGTGTTTCACTTCAGAAATGGAGTTCAATCCCAGGCTCTGAGTCTTCCTACAAAGAAGACATCGTTTCAGGTAATGGCAGGCAATGCTCAGCTCAAACGAACTACATCGTTCACAAAGCTCATACGTTTCTCATCTTAACTGACAAGCATTGGATGTTAGAGGACCAGTGCATTGTATCAGTTTCAGAAGCAGAGTTGGACTAGATATGATCCGTATGTGTAGGAAACACCATTCATTTGTTCTCAGCACACTCAAGTTTCCTGCTGTCTTAGAGATTCTAGAAAAATAGAGCATGCTTCTTGCTCTAAAGCAGATTGTGTTCAATGGATGAGAACTCTGCTGTGTGTTTCACTTCAGAAATGGAGTTAAATCCCAGGCTCTGAGTCTTCCTACAAGGAAGACTTCGTTTCAGGTATGGGCAGTGTCTTCTCAGCTCAAATGAACTACATCGTTCACGAAGCTCACACGTTTCTCATCTTAACTGACAAGCATTGGATGTTAGAGGACCAGTGCTTTGTATCAGTTTCAGAAGCAGAGTTGGACTAGATATGATCAGTATGTGTAGGAAACACCATTCATTTGTTCTCAGCACACTCAAGTTTCCTGCTATCTTATAGATTCTAGAAAACTAGAGCATGCTTCTTGCTCTAAAGCAGATTGTGATCAATGGATGAGAACACTGCTGTGTGTTTCACTTCAGAAATGGAGTTAAATCCCAGGCTCTGAGTATTCCTACAAGGAACACTTTGTTTCAAGTAAGGGCAGTTACTTTACAGCTCAAAGGAACTACATCGTTCACGAAGCTCACACATTTCTCATCTTAACTGTCAAGCATTGGATGTTAGAGGACCAGTGCTTTGTATCAGTTTCAGAATCACAGTTGGACTAGATATGATCTGAATGTGTAGGAAACACCATTCTTTTGTTCTCATCACACTCATGTTTCCTGATGTCTTTGAGAATCTAGAAAGCAAGAGAATGCTTCTTGCTCTAAATAAGAGTGTGAACAATGGATGAGAACTCCGCTGTGTGTTTCACTTCAGAAAAGGAGTTAAATCCCAGGCTCTGAGTCTTACTACAAGCAAGACTTCGTTTCCGGTATGGGCAGTCCCTTCTCAGCTCAAACGAACTACATCGTTCACGAAGCTCACACGTTTCTCATCTTAACTGACAAGCATTGGATGTTAGAGGACCAGTGCTTTGTATCAGTTTCAGAAGCAGAGTTGGACTAGATATGATCCGTATGTGTAGGAAACACCATTCATTTGTTCTCAGCACACTCAAGTTTCCTGCTGTCTTAGAGAGTCTAGAAAACTAGAGCATGCTTCTTGCTCTAAAGCAGATTGTGATCAATGGATGAGAACTCTGCTGTGTGTTTCACTTCAGAAATGGAGTTAAATCCCAGGCTCTGAGTCTTCCTACAAGGAAGACTTCGTTTCAAGTAAGGGCAGTTACTTTACAGCTCAAACGAACTACATCATTCACGAAGCTCACACATTTCTCATCTTAACTGCCAAGCATTGGATGTTAGAGGACCAGTGCTTTCTATCAGTTTCAGAATCACAGTTGGACTAGATATGATCTGAATGTGTAGGAAACACCGTTCTTTTGTTCTCATCACACTCATGTTTCCTGCTGTCTTAGAGACTCTAGAAAGCAAGAGCGTGCTTCTTGATCTAAAGCAGTGTGTGAACAATGGATGAGAACTCTGCTGTGTGTTTCACTTCAGAAATGGAGTTAAATCCCAGTCTCTGAGTCTTCCTACAAGCAAGACTTCGTTTCAGGTATGGGCAGTCACTTCTCTGCTCAAACGAACTACATTGTTCACGAAGCTCACACGTTTCTCATCTTAACTGACAAGCATTGGATGTTAGAGGACCAGTGCATTGTATCAGTTTCAGAAGCAGAGTTGGACTAGATATGATCCGTATGTGTAGGAAACACCATTCATTTGTTCTCAGCACACTCAAGTTTCCTGCTGTCTTATAGAGTCTAGAAAACTAGAGCATGCTTCTTGCTCTAAAGCAGAGTGTGAACAATGGAAGAGAACTCTGCTGTGTGTTTCACTTCAGAAATGGAGTTCAATCCCAGGCTCTGAGTCTTCCTCCAAGCAAGAATTCGTTTCAGGTAAGGGCAGTCACTTCTCAGCTCAAACGAACTACATCGTTCACGAAGCTCACACGTTTCTCATCTTATCTGACAAGCATTGGATGTTAGAGGACCAATTGCTTTGTATCTGTTTCAGAAGCAGATTTGGACTAGATATGATCCGTATGTGTAGGAAACACCATTCATTTGTTCTCAGCACACTCAAGTTTCCTGCTGTCTTATACATTCTAGAAAACTAGAGCATGCTTCTTGCTCTAAAGCAGATTGTGATCAATGTATGAGAACACTGCTGTGTTTTTCACTTCAGAAATGGAGTTAAATCCCAGGCTCTGACTCTTGCTGCAAGGAAGACTTCGATTCAAGTAAGCCAGTTACTTTACAGCTCAAACGAACTACATCGTTCACGAAGCTCACACATTTCTCATCTTAACTCTCAAGCATTGGATGTTAGAGGACCAGTGCTTTGTATCAGTTTCAGAAGCACAGTTGAACTAGATATGATCTGAATGTGTAGGAAACACCATTCTTTTGTTCTCATCACACTCATGTTTCCTGCTGTCTTAGAGACTCTAGAAAGCAAGAGAATGCTTCTTGCTCTAAACAAGAGTGTGAACAATGGATGAGAACTCTGCTGTGTGTTTCACTTCAGAAATGGAGTTAAATCCGAGGCTCTGAGTCTTCCTACAAGGAAGACTTCGTTTCAAGTAAGGGCAGTTACTTTACAGCTCAAACGAACTACATCGTTCACGAAGCTCACACATTTCTCATCTTAACTCTCAAGCATTGGATGTTAGAGGACCAGTGCTTTGTATCAGTTTCAGAAGCACAGTTGGACTGATATGATCTGAATGTGTAGGAAACACCATTCTTTTGTTCTCATCACACTCATGTTTCCTGCTGTCTTAGAGACTCTAGAAAGCAAGAGAATGCTTCTTGCTCTAAACAAGAGTGTGAACAATGGATGAGAACTCTGTTGTGTGTTTCACTTCAGAAATGGAGTTAAATCCCAGGCTCTGAGTCTTCCTACAAGCAAGACTTCGTACCAGGTAAGGGCAGTCTCTTCTCAGCTCAAACGAACTACATCGTTCACGAAGCTCACACGTTTCTCATCTTAACTGACAAGCATTGGATGTTAGAGGACCAGTGCTTTGTATCAGTTTCAGAATCACAGTTGGACTAGATATGATCTGAATGTGTAGGAAACACCGTTCTTTTGTTCTCATCACTCTCATGTTTCCTGCTGTCTTAGAGACTCTAGAAAGCAAGACCGTGCTTCTTGCTCTAAAGCAGAGTGTGAACAATGGATGAGAACTCTGCTGTGTGTTTCACTTCAGAAATGGAGTTCAATCCCAGGCTCTGAGTCTTCCTAAAAGCAAGACTTCGTTTCAGGTAAGGGCAGTCAATGCTCAGCTCAAACGAACTACATTGTTCACGAAGCTCACACGTTTCTCATCTTAACTGACAAGCATTGGATGTTAGAGGACCAGTGCTTTGTATCAGTTTCAGAAGCAGAGTTGGACTAGATATGATCCGTATGTGTAGGAAACACCATTCATTTGTTCTCAGCACACTCAAGTTTCCTGCTGTCTTATAGATTCTAGAAAACTAGAGCATGCTTCTTGCTCCAAAGCAGATTTTGATCAATGTATGAGAACACTGCTGTGTGTTTCACTTCAGAAATGGAGTTAAATCCGAGGCTCTGAGTCTTCCTACAAGGAAGACTTCGTTTCAAGTAAGGGCAGTTACTTTACAGCTCAAACGAACTACATCGTTCACGAAGCTCACACATTTCTCATCTTAACTCTCAAGCATTGGGTGTTAGAGGACCAGTGCTTTGTATCAGTTTCAGAAGCACAGTTGGACTAGATATGATCTGAATGTGTAGGAAACACCATTCTTTTGTTCTCATCACACTCATGTTTCCTGCTGTCTTAGAGACTCTAGAAAGCAAGAGAATGCTTCTTGCTCTAAACAAGAGTGTGAACAATGGATGAGAACTCTGCTGTGTGTTTCACTTCAGAAATGGAGTTAAATCCCAGGCTCTGAGTCTTCCTACAAGCAAGACTTCGTACCAGGTATGGGCAGTCACTTCTCAGCTCAAACGAACTACATCGTTCACGAAGCTCACACGTTTCTCATCTTAACTGACAAGCATTGGATGTTATAGGACCAGTGCTTTGTATCAGTTTCAGAAGCAGAGTTGGACTAGATATGATCTGTATGTGTAGGAAACACCATTCATTTGTTCTAGCAAACTCAAGTTTCCTGCTGTCTAATAGAGTCTAGAAAACTAGAGCATGCTTCTTGCTCTAAAGCAGATTGTGATCAATGGATGAGAACTCTGCTGTGTGTTTCACTTCAGAAATGGAGTTAAATACCAGGCTCTGAGTCTTCCTACAAGGAAGACTTCGTTTCAAGTAAGGGCAGTTACTTTACAGCTCAAACGAACTACATCATTCACGAAGCTCACACATTTCTCATCTTAACTGCCAAGCATTGGATGTTAGAGGACCAGTGCTTTCTATCAGTTTCAGAATCACAGTTGGACTAGATATGATCTGAATGTGTAGGAAACACCGTTCTTTTGTTCTCATCACACTCATGTTTCCTGCTGTCTTAGAGACTCTAGAAAGCAAGAGCGTGCTTCTTGATCTAAAGCAGAGTGTGAACAATGGATGAGAACTCTGCTGTGTGTTTCACTTCAGAAATGGAGTTAAATCCCAGTCTCTGAGTCTTCCTACAAGCAAGACTTCGTTTCAGGTATGGGCAGTCACTTCTCTGCTCAAACGAACTACATCGTTCACGAAGCTCACATGTTTCTCATCTTAACTGTCAAGCATTGGATGTTAGAGGACCAGTGCATTGTATCAGTTTCAGAAGCAGAGTTGGACTAGATATGATCCGTATGTGTAGGAAACACCATTCATTTGTTCTCAGCACACTCAAGTTTCCTGCTGTCTTATAGAGTCTAGAAAACTAGAGCATGCTTCTTGCTCTAAAGCAGAGTGTGAACAATGGAAGAGAACTCTGCTGTGTGTTTCACTTCAGAAATGGAGTTCAATCCCAGGCTCTGAGTCTTCCTCCAAGCAAGAATTCGTTTCAGGTAAGGGCAGTCACTTCTCAGCTCAAACGAACTACATCGTTCACGAAGCTCACACGTTTCTCATCTTATCTGACAAGCATTGGATGTTAGAGGACCAATTGCTTTGTATCAGTTTCAGAAGCAGAGTTGGACTAGATATGATCCGTATGTGTAGGAAACTCCATTCATTTGTTCTCAGCACACTCAAGTTTCCTGCTGTCTTATACATTCTAGAAAACTAGAGCATGCTTCTTGCTCTAAAGCAGATTGTGATCAATGTATGAGAACACTGCTGTGTTTTTCACTTCAGAAATGGAGTTAAATCCCAGGCTCTGAGTCTTGCTGCAAGGAAGACTTCGTTTCAAGTAAGGGCAGTTACTTTACAGCTCAAACGAACTACATCGTTCACGAAGCTCACACATTTCTCATCTTAACTCTCAAGCATTGGATGTTAGAGGACCAGTGCTTTGTATCAGTTTCAGAAGCACAGTTGAACTAGATATGATCTGAATGTGTAGGAAACAACATTCTTTTGTTCTCATCACACTCATGTTTCCTGCAGTCTTAGAGACTCTAGAAAGCAAGAGAATGCTTCTTGCTCTAAACAAGAGTGTGAACAATGGATGAGAACTCTGCTGTGTGTTTCACTTCAGAAATTGAGTTAAATCCCAGGCTCTGAGTCTTCCTACAAGCAAGACTTCGTTTCAGGTATGGGCAGTCCCTTCTCAGCTCAAACGAACTACATTGTTCACGAGCTCGCACGTTTCTCATCTTAACTGACAAGCATTGGATGTTAGAGGACCAGTGCTTTGTATCAGTTTCAGAAGCAGAGTTGTTCTAGATATGATCCGTATGTGTAGGAAACACCATTCACTTGTTCTCAGGACACTCAATTTTCCTGATGTCTTATAGAGTCAAGAAAACTTAAGCGTGCTTCTTGCTTTAAAGCAGAGTGTGAACAATGGATGAGAACTCTGCTTTGTGTTTCACTTCATAAATGGAGTTAAATCCCAGTCTCTGAGTCTTCCTACAAGCAAGACTTCGTTTCAGGTATGGGCAGTCACTTCTCTGCTCAAAAGAACTACATAGTTCACGAAGCTCACACGTTTCTCATCTTAACTGACAAGCATTGGATGTTAGAGGACCAGTGCATTGTATCAGTTTCAGAAGCAGAGTTGGACTAAATATGATCCGTATGTGTAGGAAACACCATTCATTTGTTCTCAGCACACTCAAGTTTCCTGCTGTCTTATAGATTCTAGAAAACTAGAGCATGCTTCTTGCTCCAAAGCAGATTGTGATCAATGTATGAGAACACTGCTGCTTGTTTCACTTCAGAAATGGAGTTAAATCCGAGGCTCTGAGTCTTCCTACAAGGAAGACTTCGTTTCAAGTAAGGGCAGTTACTTTACAGCTCAAACGAACTACATCGTTCACGAAGCTCACACATTTCTCATCTTAACTCTCAAGCATTGGATGTTAAAGGACCAGTGCTTTGTATCAGTTTCAGAAGCACAGTTGGACTAGATATGATCTGAATGTGTAGGAAACACCATTCTTTTGTTCTCATCACACTCATGTTTCCTGCTGTCTTAGAGACTCTAGAAAGCAAGAGAATGCTTCTTGCTCTAAACAAGAGTGTGAACAATGGATGAGAACTCTGTTGTGTGTTTCACTTCAGAAATGGAGTTAAATCCCAGGCTCTGAGTCTTCCTACATGCAAGACTTCGTACCAGGTATGGGCAGTCTCTTCTCAGCTCAAACGAACTACATCGTTCACGAAGCTCACACGTTTCTCATCTTAACTGACAAGCATTGGATGTTAGAGGACCAGTGCTTTGTATCAGTTTCAGAAGCAGAGTTGGACTAGATATGATCTGTATGTGTAGGAAACACCATTCATTTGTTCTCAGCACACTCAAGTTTCCTGCTGTCTTAGAGAGTCTAGAAAACTAGAGCATGCTTCTTGCTCTAAAGCAGAGTGTGAACAATGGAAGAGAACTCTGCTGTGTGTTTCACTTCAGAAATGGAGTTCAATCCCAGGCTCTGAGTCTTCCTCCAAGCAAGAATTCGTTTCAGGTAAGGGCAGTCACTTCTCAGCTCAAACGAACTACATCGTTCACGAAGCTCACACGTTTCTCATCTTAACTGACAAGCATTGGATGTTAGAGGACCAGTGCTTTGTATCAGTTTCAGATGCAGAGTTGGACTAGATATGATCCGTATGTGTAGGAAACACCATTCATTTGTTCTCAGCACACTCAAGTTTCCTGCTGTCTTAGAGAGTCTAGAAAACTAGAGCATGCTTCTTGCTCTAAAGCAGATTGTGATCAATGGATGAGAACTCTGCTGTGTGTTTCACTTCAGAAATGGAGTTAAATACCAGGCTCTGAGTCTTCCTACAAGGAAGACTTCGTTTCAAGTAAGGGCAGTTACTTTACAGCTCAAACGAACTACATCATTCACGAAGCTCACACATTTCTCATCTTAACTGCCAAGCATTGGATGTTAGAGGACCAGTGCTTTGTATCAGTTTCAGAATCACAGTTGGACTAGATATGATCTGAATGTGTAGGAAACACCGTTCTTTTGTTCTCATCACACTCATGTTTCCTGCTGTCTTAGAGACTCTAGAAAGCAAGACCGTGCTTCTTGCTCTAAAGCAGAGTGTGAACAATGGATGAGAACTCTGCTGTGTGTTTCACTTCAGAAATGGAGTTCAATCCCAGGCTCTGAGTCTTCCTAAAAGCAAGACTTCGTTTCAGGTATGGGCAGTCACTTCTCTGCTCAAACGAACTACATCGTTCACGAAGCTCACACGTTTCTCATCTTAACTGACAAGCATTGGATGTTAGAGGACCAGTGCTTTGTATCAGTTTCAGAAGCAGAGTTGGACTAGATACGATCCGTATGTGTAGGAAATACCATTCATTTGTTCTCAGCACACTCAAGTTTCCTGCTGTCTTATAGAGTCTAGAAAACTAGAGCATGCTTCTTGCTCTAAAGCAGATTGTGATCAATGGATGAGAACTCTGCTGTGTTTTTCACTTCAGAAATGGTGTTAAATCCCAGGCTCTGAGTCTTCCTACAAGGAAGACTTCGTTTCAAGTAAGGGCAGTTACGTTACAGCTCAAATGAACTACATTGTTCACAAAGTTCACACATTTCTCATTTTAACTGCCAAGCATTGGAGGTTAGAGGACCAGTACTTTGTATCAGTTTCAGAAGCACAGTTGGGCTAGATATGACCTGAATGTGTAGGAAACACCGTTCTTTTGTTCTCATCACACTCATGTTTCCTGCTGTCTTGGAGACTCTAGAAAGCAAGAGTGTGCTTCTTGCTCTAAACCAGAGTGTGAACAATGGATGAGAACTCTGCTGTGTGTTTCACTTCAGAAGTGGAGTTCAATCCCAGGCTCTGAGTCTTCCTACAAGCAAGACATCGTTTCAGGTAATGGCAGGCAATGCTCAGCTCAAACGAACTACATCGTTCACAAAGCTCATACGTTTCTCATCTTAACTGCCAAGCATTGGATGTTAGAGGACCAGTGCATTGTATCAGTTTCAGAAGCAGAGTTGGACTAGATATGATCCGTATGTGTAGGAAACACCATTCATTTGTTCTCAGCACACTCAAGTTTCCTGCTGTCTTAGAGATTCTAGAAAAATAGAGCATGCTTCTTGCTCTAAAGCAGATTGTGTTCAATGGATGAGAACTCTGCTGTGTGTTTCACTTCAGAAATGGAGTTCAATCCCAGGCTCTGAGTCTTCCTACAAGGAAGACTTCGTTTCAGGTATGGGCAGTGTCTTCTCAGCTCAAATGAACTACATCGTTCACGAAGCTCACACGTTTCTCATCTTAACTGACAAGCATTGGATGTTAGAGGAACAGTGCTTTGTATCAGTTTCAGAAGCAGAGTTGGACTAGATATGATCTGAATGTGTAGGAAACACCATTCATTTGTTCTCAGCACCCTCAAGTTTCCTGCTGTCTTATAGATTCTAGAAAACTAGAGCATGCTTCTTGCTCTAAAGCAGATTGTGATCAATGGATGAGAACACTGCTGTGTGTTTCACTTCAGAAATGGAGTTAAATCCCAGGCTCTGAGTATTCCTACAAGGAAGACTTTGTTTCAAGTAAGGGCAGTTACTTTACAGCTCAAAGGAACTACATCGTTCACGAAGCTCACACATTTCTCATCTTAACTGTCAAGCATTGGATGTTAGAGGACCAGTGCTTTGTATCAGTTTCAGAAGCACAGTTGGACTAGATATGATCTGAATGTGTAGGAAACACCATTCTTTTGTTCTCATCACACTCATGTTTCCTGCTGTCTTAGAGTCTCTAGAAAGCAAGAGAATGCTTCTTGCTCTAAATAAGAGTGTGAACAATGGATGAGAACTCTGCTGTGTGTTTCACTTCAGAAATGGAGTTAAATCCCAGGCTCTGAGTCTTCCTCCAAGCAAGAATTCGTTTCAGGTAAGGGCAGTCACTTCTCAGCTCAAACGAACTACATCGTTCACGAAGCTCACACGTTTCTCATCTTAACTGACAAGCATTGGATGTTAGAGGACCAGTGCTTTGTATCAGTTTCAGAAGCAGAGTTGGACTAGATATGATCCGTATGTGTAGGAAACACCATTCATTTGTTCTCAGGACACTCAAGTTTCCTGCTGTCTTATAGAGTCAAGAAAACTTAAGCGTGCTTCTTGCTCTAAAGTAGAGTGTGAACAATGGAAGAGAACTCTGCTGTGTGTTTCACTGCAGAAATGGAGTTCAATCCCAGGCTCTGAGTCTTCCTCCAAGCAAGAATTCGTTTCAGGTAAGGGCAGTCACTTCTCAGCTCAAACGAACTACATCGTTCACGAAGCTCACACGTTTCTCATCTTAACTGACAAGCATTGGATGTTAGAGGACCAGTACTTTGTATCAGTTTCAGAAGCAGAGTTGGACTAGATATGATCTGAATGTGTAGGAAACACCGTTCTTTTGTTCTCATCACACTCATGTTTCCTGCTGTCTTAGAGACTCTAGAAAGCAAGAGCGTGCTTCTTGATCTAAAGCAGAGTGTGAACAATGGATGAGAACTCTGCTGTGTGTTTCACTTCAGAAATGGAGTTAAATCCCAGTCTCTGAGTCTTCCTACAAGCAAGACTTCGTTTCAGGTATGGGCAGTCACTTCTCTGCTCAAACGAACTACATCGTTCACGAAGCTCACACGTTTCTCATCTTAACTGACAAGCATTGGATGTTAGAGGACCAGTGCATTGTATCAGTTTCAGAAGCAGAGTTGGACTAGATATGATCCGTATGTGTAGGAAACACCATTCATTTGTTCTCAGCACACTCAAGTTTCCTGCTGTCTTATAGAGTCTAGAAAACTAGAGCATGCTTCTTGCTCTAAAGCAGAGTGTGAACAATGGAAGAGAACTCTGCTGTGTGTTTCACTTCAGAAATGGAGTTCAATCCCAGGCTCTGAGTCTTCCTCCAAGCAAGAATTCGTTTCAGGTAAGGGCAGTCACTTCTCAGCTCAAACGAACTACATCGTTCACGAAGCTCACACGTTTCTCATCTTATCTGACAAGCATTGGATGGTAGAGGACCAATTGCTTTGTATCAGTTTCAGAAGCAGAGTTGGACTAGATATGATCCGTATGTGTAGGAAACACCATTCATTTGTTCTCAGCACACTCAAGTTTCCTGCTGTCTTATACATTCTAGAAAACTAGAGCATGCTTCTTGCTCCAAAGCAGATTGTGATCAATGTATGAGAACACTGCTGTGTTTTTCACTTCAGAAATGGAGTTAAATCCCAGGCTCTGAGTCTTGCTGCAAGGAAGACTTCGTTTCAAGTAAGGGCAGTTACTTTACAGCTCAAACGAACTACATCGTTCACGAAGCTCACACATTTCTCATCTTAACTCTCAAGCATTGGATGTTAGAGGACCAGTGCTTTGTATCAGTTTCAGAAGCACAGTTGAACTAGATATGATCTGAATGTGTAGGAAACACCATTCTTTTGTTCTCATCACACTCATGTTTCCTGCAGTCTTAGAGACTCTAGAAAGCAAGAGAATGCTTCTTGCTCTAAACAAGAGTGTGAACAATGGATGAGAACTCTGCTGTGTGTTTCACTTCAGAAATTGAGTTAAATCCCAGGCTCTGAGTCTTCCTACAAGCAAGACTTCGTTTCAGGTATGGGCAGTCCCTTCTCAGCTCAAACGAACTACATTGTTCACGAAGCTCGCACGTTTCTCATCTTAACTGACAAGCATTGGATGTTAGAGGACCAGTGCTTTGTATCAGTTTCAGAAGCAGAGTTGGTCTAGATATGATCCGTATGTGTAGGAAACACCATTCACTTGTTCTCAGGACACTCAATTTTCCTGATGTCTTATAGAGTCAAGAAAACTTAAGCGTGCTTCTTGCTTTAAAGCAGAGTGTGAACAATGGATGAGAACTCTGCTGTGTGTTTCACTTCAGAAATGGAGTTAAATCCCAGTCTCTGAGTCTTCCTACAAGCAAGACTTCGTTTCAGGTATGGGCAGTCACTTCTCTGCTCAAAAGAACTACATAGTTCACGAAGCTCACACGTTTCTCATCTTAACTGACAAGCATTGGATGTTAGAGGACCAGTGCATAGTATCAGTTTCAGAAGCAGAGTTGGACTAGATATGATCTGAATGTGTAGGAAACACCGTTCTTTTGTTCTCATCACACTCATGTTTCCTGCTGTCTTAGAGACTCTAGAAAGCAAGAGCGTGCTTCTTGATCTAAAGCAGAGTGTGAACAATGGATGAGAACTCTGCTGTGTGTTTCACTTCAGAAATGGAGTTAAATCCCAGTCTCTGAGTCTTCCTACAAGCAAGACTTCGTTTCAGGTATGGGCAGTCACTTCTCTGCTCAAAAGAACTACATCGTTCACGAAGCTCACACGTTTCTCATCTTAACTGACAAGCATTGGATGTTAGAGGACCAGTGCTTTGTATCAGTTTCAGAAGCAGAGTTGGACTAGATATGATCCGTATGTGTAGGAAACACCATTCATTTGTTCTCAGGACACTCAAGTTTCCTGCTGTCTTATAGAGTCAAGAAAACTTAAGCGTGCTTCTTGCTCTAAAGTAGAGTGTGAACAATGGAAGAGAACTCTGCTGTGTGTTTCACTGCAGAAATGGAGTTCAATCCCAGGCTCTGAGTCTTCCTCCAAGCAAGAATTCGTTTCAGGTAAGGGCAGTCACTTCTCAGCTCAAACGAACTACATCGTTCACGAAGCTCACACGTTTCTCATCTTAACTGACAAGCATTGGATGTTAGAGGACCAGTACTTTGTATCAGTTTCAGAAGCAGAGTTGGACTAGATATGATCTGAATGTGTAGGAAACACCGTTCTTTTGTTCTCATCACACTCATGTTTCCTGCTGTCTTAGAGACTCTAGAAAGCAAGAGCGTGCTTCTTGATCTAAAGCAGAGTGTGAACAATGGATGAGAACTCTGCTGTGTGTTTCACTTCAGAAATGGAGTTAAATCCCAGTCTCTGAGTCTTCCTACAAGCAAGACTTCGTTTCAGGTATGGGCAGTCACTTCTCTGCTCAAACGAACTACATCGTTCACGAAGCTCACACGTTTCTCATCTTAACTGACAAGCATTGGATGTTAGAGGACCAGTGCATTGTATCAGTTTCAGAAGCAGAGTTGGACTAGATATGATCCGTATGTGTAGGAAACACCATTCATTTGTTCTCAGCACACTCAAGTTTCCTGCTGTCTTATAGAGTCTAGAAAACTAGAGCATGCTTCTTGCTCTAAAGCAGAGTGTGAACAATGGAAGAGAACTCTGCTGTGTGTTTCACTTCAGAAATGGAGTTCAATCCCAGGCTCTGAGTCTTCCTCCAAGCAAGAATTCGTTTCAGGTAAGGGCAGTCACTTCTCAGCTCAAACGAACTACATCGTTCACGAAGCTCACACGTTTCTCATCTTATCTGACAAGCATTGGATGGTAGAGGACCAATTGCTTTGTATCAGTTTCAGAAGCAGAGTTGGACTAGATATGATCCGTATGTGTAGGAAACACCATTCATTTGTTCTCAGCACACTCAAGTTTCCTGCTGTCTTATACATTCTAGAAAACTAGAGCATGCTTCTTGCTCTAAAGCAGATTGTGATCAATGTATGAGAACACTGCTGTGTTTTTCACTTCAGAAATGGAGTTAAATCCCAGGCTCTGAGTCTTGCTGCAAGGAAGACTTCGTTTCAAGTAAGGGCAGTTACTTTACAGCTCAAACGAACTACATCGTTCACGAAGCTCACACATTTCTCATCTTAACTCTCAAGCATTGGATGTTAGAGGACCAGTGCTTTGTATCAGTTTCAGAAGCACCGTTGAACTAGATATGATCTGAATGTGTAGGAAACACCATTCTTTTGTTCTCATCACACTCATGTTTCCTGCAGTCTTAGAGACTCTAGAAAGCAAGAGAATGCTTCTTGCTCTAAACAAGAGTGTGAACAATGGATGAGAACTCTGCTGTGTGTTTCACTTCAGAAATTGAGTTAAATCCCAGGCTCTGAGTCTTCCTACAAGCAAGACTTCGTTTCAGGTATGGGCAGTCCCTTCTCAGCTCAAACGAACTACATTGTTCACGAAGCTCGCACGTTTCTCATCTTAACTGACAAGCATTGGATGTTAGAGGACCAGTGCTTTGTATCAGTTTCAGAAGCAGAGTTGGTCTAGATATGATCCGTATGTGTAGGAAACACCATTCACTTGTTCTCAGGACACTCAATTTTCCTGATGTCTTATAGAGTCAAGAAAACTTAAGCGTGCTTCTTGCTTTAAAGCAGAGTGTGAACAATGGATGAGAACTCTGCTGTGTGTTTCACTTCAGAAATGGAGTTAAATCCCAGTCTCTGAGTCTTCCTACAAGCAAGACTTCGTTTCAGGTATGGGCAGTCACTTCTCTGCTCAAAAGAACTACATAGTTCACGAAGCTCACACGTTTCTCATCTTAACTGACAAGCATTGGATGTTAGAGGACCAGTGCATAGTATCAGTTTCAGAAGCAGAGTTGGACTAGATATGATCTGAATGTGTAGGAAACACCGTTCTTTTGTTCTCATCACACTCATGTTTCCTGCTGTCTTAGAGACTCTAGAAAGCAAGAGCGTGCTTCTTGATCTAAAGCAGAGTGTGAACAATGGATGAGAACTCTGCTGTGTGTTTCACTTCAGAAATGGAGTTAAATCCCAGTCTCTGAGTCTTCCTACAAGCAAGACTTCGTTTCAGGTATGGGCAGTCACTTCTCTGCTCAAAAGAACTACATCGTTCACGAAGCTCACACGTTTCTCATCTTAACTGACAAGCATTGGATGTTAGAGGACCAGTGCATTGTATCAGTTTCAGAAGCAGAGTTGGACTAGATATGATCCGTATGTGTAGGAAACACCATTCATTTGTTCTCAGCACACTCAAGTTTCCTGCTGTCTTATAGAGTCTAGAAAACTAGAGCATGCTTCTTGCTCTAAAGCAGAGTGTGAACAATGGAAGAGAACTCTGCTGTGTGTTTCACTTCAGAAATGGAGTTCAATCCCAGGCTCTGAGTCTTCCTCCAAGCAAGAATTCGTTTCAGGTAAGGGCAGTCACTTCTCAGCTCAAACGAACTACATCGTTCACGAAGCTCACACGTTTCTCATCTTATCTGACAAGCATTGGATGTTAGAGGACCAATTGCTTTGTATCAGTTTCAGAAGCAGAGTTGAACTAGATATGATCCGTATGTGTAGGAAACACCATTCATTTGTTCTCAGCACACTCAAGTTTCCTGCTGTCTTATAGATTCTAGAAAACTAGAGCATGCTTCTTGCTCCAAAGCAGATTGTGATCAATGTATGAGAACACTGCTGTTTGTTTCACTTCAGAAATGGAGTTAAATCCGAGGCTCTGAGTCTTCCTACAAGGAAGACTTCGTTTCAAGTAAGGGCAGTTACTTTACAACTCAAACGAACTACATCGTTCACGAAGCTCACACATTTCTCATCTTAACTCTCAAGCATTGGATGTTAGAGGACCAGTGCTTTGTATCAGTTTCAGAAGCACAGTTGGACTAGATATGATCTGAATGTGTAGGAAACACCATTCTTTTGTTCTCATCACACTCATGTTTCCTGCTGTCTTAGAGACTCTAGAAAGCAAGAGAATGCTTCTTGCTCTAAACAAGAGTGTGAACAATGGATGAGAACTCTGTTGTGTGTTTCACTTCAGAAATGGAGTTAAATCCCAGGCTCTGAGTCTTCCTACAAGCAAGACTTCGTACCAGGTATGGGCAGTCTCTTCTCAGCTCAAACGAACTACATCGTTCACGAAGCTCACACGTTTCTCATCTTAACTGACAAGCATTGGATGTTAGAGGACCAGTGCTTTGTATCAGTTTCAGAAGCAGAGTTGGACTAGATATGATCTGTATGTGTAGGAAACACCATTCATTTGTTCTCAGCACACTCAAGTTTCCTGCTGTCTTAGAGAGTCTAGAAAACTAGAGCATGCTTCTTGCTCTAAAGCAGAGTGTGAACAATGGAAGAGAACTCTGCTGTGTGTTTCACTTCAGAAATGGAGTTCAATCCCAGGCTCTGAGTCTTCCTCCAAGCAAGAATTCGTTTCAGGTAAGGGCAGTCACTTCTCAGCTCAAACGAACTACATCTTTCACGAAGCTCACACGTTTCTCATCTTAACTGACAAGCATTGGATGTTAGAGGACCAGTGCTTTGTATCAGTTTCAGATGCAGAGTTGGACTAGATATGATCCGTATGTGTAGGAAACACCATTCATTTGTTCTCAGCACACTCAAGTTTCCTGCTGTCTTAGAGAGTCTAGAAAACTAGAGCATGCTTCTTGCTCTAAAGCAGATTGTGATCAATGGATGAGAACTCTGCTGTGTGTTTCACTTCAGAAATGGAGTTAAATCCCAGGCTCTGAGTCTTCCTACAAGGAAGACTTCGTTTCAAGTAAGGGCAGTTACTTTACAGCTCAAACGAACTACATCATTCACGAAGCTCACACATTTCTCATCTTAACTGCCAAGCATTGGATGTTAGAGGACCAGTGCTTTGTATCAGTTTCAGAATCACAGTTGGACTAGATATGATCTGAATGTGTAGGAAACACCGTTCTTTTGTTCTCATCACACTCATGTTTCCTGCTGTCTTAGAGACTCTAGAAAGCAAGACCGTGCTTCTTGCTCTAAAGCAGAGTGTGAACAATGGATGAGAACTCTGCTGTGTGTTTCACTTCAGAAATGGAGTTCAATCCCAGGCTCTGAGTCTTCCTAAAAGCAAGACTTCGTTTCAGGTAAGGGCAGTCAATGCTCAGCTCAAACGATCTACATTGTTCACGAAGCTCACACGTTTCTCATCTTAACTGACAAGCATTGGATGTTAGAGGACCAGTGCATTGTATCAGTTTCAGAAGCAGAGTTGGACTAGATATGATCCGTATGTGTAGGAAACACCATTCATTTGTTCTCAGCACACTCAAGTTTCCTGCTGTCTTATAGATTCTAGAAAACTAGAGCATGCTTCTTGCTCCAAAGCAGATTGTGATCAATGTATGAGAACACTGCTGTGTGTTTCACTTCAGAAATGGAGTTAAATCCGAGGCTCTGAGTCTTCCTACAAGGAAGACTTCTTTCAAGTAAGGGCAGTTACTTTACAGCTCAAACGAACTACATCGTTCACGAAGCTCAGACATTTCTCATCTTAACTCTCAAGCATTGGATGTTAGAGGACCAGTGCTTTGTATCAGTTTCAGAAGCACAGTTGGACTAGATATGATCTGAATGTGTAGGAAACACCATTCTTTTGTTCTCATCACACTCATGTTTCCTGCTGTCTTAGAGACTCTAGAAAGCAAGAGAATGCTTCTTGCTCTAAAGCAGAGTGTGAACAATGGAAGAGAACTCTGCTGTGTGTTTCACTTCAGAAATGGAGTTCAATCCCAGGCTCTGAGTCTTCCTCCAAGCAAGAATTCGTTTCAGGTAAGGGCAGTCACTTCTCAGCTCAAACGAACTACATCGTTCACGAAGCTCACACGTTTCTCATCTTAACTGACAAGCATTGGATGTTAGAGGTCCAGTGCTTTGTATCAGTTTCAGATGCAGAGTTGGACTAGATATGATCCGTATGTGTAGGAAACACCATTCATTTGTTCTCAGCACACTCAAGTTTCCTGCTGTCTTAGAGAGTCTAGAAAACTAGAGCATGCTTCTTGCTCTAAAGCAGATTGTGATCAATGGATGAGAACTCTGCTGTGTGTTTCACTTCAGAAATGGAGTTAAATCCCAGTCTCTGAGTCTTCCTACAAGGAAGACTTCGTTTCAAGTAAGGGCAGTTACTTTACAGCTCAAACGAACTACATCATTCACGAAGCTCACACATTTCTCATCTTAACTGCCAAGCATTGGATGTTAGAGGACCAGTGCTTTGTATCAGTTTCAGAATCACAGTTGGACTAGATATGATCTGAATGTGTAGGAAACACCGTTCTTTTGTTCTCATCACACTCATGTTTCCTGCTTTCTTAGAGACTCTAGAAAGCAAGACCGTGCTTCTTGCTCTAAAGCAGAGTGTGAACAATGGATGAGAACTCTGCTGTGTGTTTCACTTCAGAAATGGAGTTCAATCCCAGGCTCTGAGTCTTCCTAAAAGCAAGACTTCGTTTCAGGTAAGGGCAGTCAATGCTCAGCTCAAACGATCTACATTGTTCACGAAGCTCACACGTTTCTCATCTTAACTGACAAGCATTGGATGTTAGAGGACCAGTGCATTGTATCAGTTTCAGAAGCAGAGTTGGACTAGATATGATCCGTATGTGTAGGAAACACCATTCATTTGTTCTCAGCACACTCAAGTTTCCTGCTGTCTTGTAGATTCTAGAAAACTAGAGCATGCTTCTTGCTCCAAAGCGGATTGTGATCAATGTATGAGAACACTGCTGTGTGTTTCACTTCAGAAATGGAGTTAAATCCGAGGCTCTGAGTCTTCCTACAAGGAAGACTTCGTTTCAAGTAAGGGCAGTTACTTTACAGCTCAAACGAACTACATCGTTCACGAAGCTCACACATTTCTCATCTTAACTCTCAAGCATTGGATGTTAGAGGACCAGTGCTTTGTATCAGTTTCAGAAGCACAGTTGGACTAGATATGATCTGAATGTGTAGGAAACACCATTCTTTTGTTCTCATCACACTCATGTTTCCTGCTGTCTTAGAGACTCTAGAAAGCAAGAGAATGCTTCTTGCTCTAAACAAGAGTGTGAACAATGGATGAGAACTCTGCTGTGTGTTTCACTTCAGAAATGGAGTTAAATCCCAGGCTCTGAGTCTTCCTACAAGCAAGACTTCGTACCAGGTATGGGCAGTCACTTCTCAGCTCAAACGAACTACATCGTTCACGAAGCTCACACGTTTCTCATCTTAACTCACAAGCATTGGATGTTATAGGACCAGTGCTTTGTATCAGTTTCAGAAGCAGAGTTGGACTAGATATGATCTGTATGTGTAGGAAACACCATTCATTTGTTCTAGCAAACTCAAGATTCCTGCTGTCTAATAGAGTCTAGAAAACTAGAGCATGCTTCTTGCTCTAAAGCAGAGTGTGAACAATGGAAGAGAACTCTGCTGTGTGTTTCACTTCAGAAATGGAGTTCAATCCCAGGCTCTGAGTCTTCCTCCAAGCAAGAATTCGTTTCAGGTAAGGGCAGTCACTTCTCAGCTCAAACGAACTACATCGTACACGAAGCTCACACGTTTCTCATCTTATCTGACAAGCATTGGATGGTAGAGGACCAATTGCTTTGTATCAGTTTCAGAAGCAGAGTTGGACTAGATATGATCCGTATGTGTAGGAAACACCATTCATTTGTTCTCAGCACACTCAAGTTTCCTGCTGTCTTATAGATTCTAGAAAACTAGAGCATGCTTCTTGCTCTAAAGCAGATTGTGATCAATGTATGAGAACACTGCTGTGTGTTTCACTTCAGAAATGGAGTTAAATCCCAGGCTCTGAGTCTTGCTACAAGGAAGACTTCGTTTCAAGTAAGGGCAGTTACTTTACAGCTCAACGAACTACATCGTTCACGAAGCTCACACATTTCTCATCTTAACTGCCAAGCATTGGAGGTTAGAGGACCAGTGCTTTGTATCAGTTTCAGAATCACAGTTGGACTAGATATGATCTGAATGTGTAGGAAACACCGTTCTTTTGTTCTCATCACACTCATGTTTCCTGCTGTCTTAGAGACTCTAGAAAGCAAGAGCGTGCTTCTTGATCTAAAGCAGAGTGTGAACAATGGATGAGAACTCTGCTGTGTGTTTCACTTCAGAAATGGAGTTAAATCCCAGTCTCTGAGTCTTCCTACAAGCAAGACTTCGTTTCAGGTATGGGCAGTCACTTCTCTGCTCAAACGAACTACATAGTTCACGAAGCTCACACGTTTCTCATCTTAACTGACAAGCATTGGATGTTAGAGGACCAGTGCTTTGTATCAGTTTCAGAAGCAGAGTTGGACTAGATATGATCCGTATGTGTAGGAAATACCATTCATTTGTTCTCAGCACACTCAAGTTTCCTGCTGTCTTATAGAGTCTAGAAAACTAGAGCATGCTTCTTGCTCTAAAGCAGATTGTGATCAATGGATGAGAACTCTGCAGTGTGTTTCACTTCAGAAATGGAGTTAAATCCCAGGCTCTGAGTCTTCCTACAAGGAAGACTTCGTTTCAAGTAAGGGCAGTTACGTTACAGCTCAAATGAACTACATTGTTCACAAAGTTCACACATTTCTCATTTTAACTGCCAAGCATTGGAGGTTAGAGGACCAGTACTTTGTATCAGTTTCAGAAGCACAGTTGGGCTAGATATGACCTGAATGTGTAGGAAACACCGTTCTTTTGTTCTCATCACACTCATGTTTCCTGCTGTCTTGGAGACTCTAGAAAGCAAGAGTGTGCTTCTTGCTCTAAACCAGAGTGTGAACAATGGATGAGAACTCTGCTGTGTGTTTCACTTCAGAAATGGAGTTCAATCCCAGGCTCTGAGTCTTCCTACAAGCAAGACATCGTTTCAGGTAATGGCAGGCAATGCTCAGCTCAAACGAACTACATCGTTCACAAAGCTCATACGTTTCTCATCTTAACTGCCAAGCATTGGATGTTAGAGGACCAGTGCATTGTATCAGTTTCAGAAGCAGAGTTGGACTAGATATGATCCGTATGTGTAGGAAACACCATTCATTTGTTCTCAGCACACTCAAGTTTCCTGCTGTCTTAGAGATTCTAGAAAAATAGAGCATGCTTCTTGCTCTAAAGCAGATTGTGTTCAATGGATGAGAACTCTGCTGTGTGTTTCACTTCAGAAATGGAGTTAAATCCCAGGCTCTGAGTCTTCCTACAAGGAAGACTTCGTTTCAGGTATGGGCAGTGTCTTCTCAGCTCAAATGAACTACATCGTTCACGAAGCTCACACGTTTCTCATCTTAACTGACAAGCATTGGATGTTAGAGGACCAGTGCTTTGTATCAGTTTCAGAAGCAGAGTTGGACTAGATATGATCTGAATGTGTAGGAAACACCATTCATTTGTTCTCAGCACACTCAAGTTTCCTGCTGTCTTATAGATTCTAGAAAACTAGAGCATGCTTCTTGCTCTAAAGCAGATTGTGATCAATGTATGAGAACACTGCTGTGTGTTTCACTTCAGAAATGGAGTTAAATCCCAGGCTCTGAGTATTCCTACAAGGAAGACTTTGTTTCAAGTAAGGGCAGTTACTTTACAGCTCAAACGAACTACATCGTTCACGAAGCTCACACATTTCTCTTCTTAACTGTCAAGCATTGGATGTTAGAGGACCAGTGCTTTGTATCAGTTTCAGAAGCACAGTTGGACTAGATATGATCTGAATGTGTAGGAAACACCATTCTTTTGTTCTCATCACACTCCTGTTTCCTGCTGTCTTAGAGACTCTAGAAAGCAAGAGAATGCTTCTTGCTCTAAACAAGAGTGTGAACAATGGATGAGAACTCTGCTGTGTGTTTCACTTCAGAAATGGAGTTAAATCCCAGGCTCTGAGTCTTCCTACAAGCAAGACTTCGTACCAGGTATGGGCAGTCACTTCTCAGCTCAAACGAACTACATCGTTCACGAAGCTCACACGTTTCTCATCTTAACTGACAAGCATTGGATGTTATAGGACCAGTGCTTTGTATCAGTTTCAGAAGCAGAGTTGGACTAGATATGATCTGTATGTGTAGGAAACACCATTCATTTGTTCTAGCAAACTCAAGATTCCTGCTGTCTAATAGAGTCTAGAAAACTAGAGCATGCTTCTTGCTCTAAAGCAGAGTGTGAACAATGGAAGAGAACTCTGCTGTGTGTTTCACTTCAGAAATGGAGTTCAATCCCAGGCTCTGAGTCTTCCTCCAAGCAAGAATTCGTTTCAGGTAAGGGCAGTCACTTCTCAGCTCAAACGAACTACATCGTACACGAAGCTCACACGTTTCTCATCTTATCTGACAAGCATTGGATGGTAGAGGACCAATTGCTTTGTATCAGTTTCAGAAGCAGAGTTGGACTAGATATGATCCGTATGTGTAGGAAACACCATTCATTTGTTCTCAGCACACTCAAGTTTCCTGCTGTCTTATAGATTCTAGAAAACTAGAGCATGCTTCTTGCTCTAAAGCAGATTGTGATCAATGTATGAGAACACTGCTGTGTGTTTCACTTCAGAAATGGAGTTAAATCCCAGGCTCTGAGTCTTGCTACAAGGAAGACTTCGTTTCAAGTAAGGGCAGTTACTTTACAGCTCAACGAACTACATCGTTCACGAAGCTCACACATTTCTCATCTTAACTGCCAAGCATTGGAGGTTAGAGGACCAGTGCTTTGTATCAGTTTCAGAATCACAGTTGGACTAGATATGATCTGAATGTGTAGGAAACACCGTTCTTTTGTTCTCATCACACTCATGTTTCCTGCTGTCTTAGAGACTCTAGAAAGCAAGAGCGTGCTTCTTGATCTAAAGCAGAGTGTGAACAATGGATGAGAACTCTGCTTTGTGTTTCACTTCAGAAATGGAGTTAAATCCCAGTCTCTGAGTCTTCCTACAAGCAAGACTTCGTTTCAGGTATGGGCAGTCACTTCTCTGCTCAAACGAACTACATAGTTCACGAAGCTCACACGTTTCTCATCTTAACTGACAAGCATTGGATGTTAGAGGACCAGTGCTTTGTATCAGTTTCAGAAGCAGAGTTGGACTAGATATGATCCGTATGTGTAGGAAATACCATTCATTTGTTCTCAGCACACTCAAGTTTCCTGATGTCTTATAGAGTCTAGAAAACTAGAGCATGCTTCTTGCTCTAAAGCAGATTGTGATCAATGGATGAGAACTCTGCAGTGTGTTTCACTTCAGAAATGGAGTTAAATCCCAGGCTCTGAGTCTTCCTACAAGGAAGACTTCGTTTCAAGTAAGGGCAGTTACGTTACAGCTCAAATGAACTACATTGTTCACAAAGTTCACACATTTCTCATTTTAACTGCCAAGCATTGGAGGTTAGAGGACCAGTACTTTGTATCAGTTTCAGAAGCACAGTTGGGCTAGATATGACCTGAATGTGTAGGAAACACCGTTCTTTTGTTCTCATCACACTCATGTTTCCTGCTGTCTTGGAGACTCTAGAAAGCAAGAGTGTGCTTCTTGCTCTAAAGCAGATTGTGTTCAATGGATGAGAACTCTGCTGTGTGTTTCACTTCAGAAATGGAGTTAAATCCCAGGCTCTGAGTCTTCCTACAAGGAAGACTTCGTTTCAGGTATGGGCAGTGTCTTCTCAGCTCAAATGAACTACATCGTTCACGAAGCTCACACGTTTCTCATCTTAACTGACAAGCATTGGATGTTAGAGGACCAGTGCTTTGTATCAGTTTCAGAAGCAGAGTTGGACTAGATATGATCTGAATGTGTAGGAAACACCATTCATTTGTTCTCAGCACACTCAAGTTTCCTGCTGTCTTATAGATTCTAGAAAACTAGAGCATGCTTCTTGCTCTAAAGCAGATTGTGATCAATGTATGAGAACACTGCTGTGTGTTTCACTTCAGAAATGGAGTTAAATCCCAGGCTCTGAGTATTCCTACAAGGAAGACTTTGTTTCAAGTAAGGGCAGTTACTTTACAGCTCAAATGAACTACATCGTTCACGAAGCTCACACATTTCTCATCTTAACTGTCAAGCATTGGATGTTAGAGGACCAGTGCTTTGTATCAGTTTCAGAAGCACAGTTGGACTAGATATGATCTGAATGTGTAGGAAACACCATTCTTTTGTTCTCATCACACTCATGTTTCCTGCTGTCTTAGAGTCTCTAGAAAGCAAGAGAATGCTCCTTGCTCTAAATAAGAGTGTGAACAATGGATGAGAACTCCGCTGTGTGTTTCACTTCAGAAATGGAGTTAAATCCCAGGCTCTGAGTCTTCCTCCAAGCAAGAATTCGTTTCAGGTAAGGGCAGTCACTTCTCAGCTCAAACAAACTACATCGTTCACGAAGCTCACACGTTTCTCATCTTAACTGACAAGCATTGGATGTTAGAGGACCAGTGCATTGTATCAGTTTCAGAAGCAGAGTTGGACTAGATATGATCCGTATGTGTAGGAAATACCATTCATTTGTTCTCAGCACACTCAAGTTTCCTGATGTCTTATAGAGTCTAGAAAACTAGAGCATGCTTCTTGTTCTAAAGCAGATTGTGATCAATGGATGAGAACTCTGCAGTGTGTTTCACTTCAGAAATGGAGTTAAATCCCAGGCTCTGAGTCTTCCTACAAGGAAGACTTCGTTTCAAGTAAGGGCAGTTACGTTACAGCTCAAATGAACTACATTGTTCACAAAGTTCACACATTTCTCATTTTAACTGCCAAGCATTGGAGGTTAGAGGACCAGTACTTTGTATCAGTTTCAGAAGCACAGTTGGGCTAGATATGACCTGAATGTGTAGGAAACACCGTTCTTTTGTTCTCATCACACTCATGTTTCCTGCTGTCTTGGAGACTCTAGAAAGCAAGAGTGTGCTTCTTGCTCTAAACCAGAGTGTGAACAATGGATGAGAACTCTGCTGTGTGTTTCACTTCAGAAATGGAGTTCAATCCCAGGCTCTGAGTCTTCCTACAAGCAAGACATCGTTTCAGGTAATGGCAGGCAATGCTCAGCTCAAACGAACTACATCGTTCACAAAGCTCATACGTTTCTCATCTTAACTGCCAAGCATTGGATGTTAGAGGACCAGTGCATTGTATCAGTTTCAGAAGCAGAGTTGGACTAGATATGATCCGTATGTGTAGGAAACACCATTCATTTGTTCTCAGCACACTCAAGTTTCCTGCTGTCTTAGAGATTCTAGAAAAATAGAGCATGCTTCTTGCTCTAAAGCAGATTGTGTTCAATGGATGAGAACTCTGCTGTGTGTTTCACTTCAGAAATGGAGTTAAATCCCAGGCTCTGAGTCTTCCTTCAAGGAAGACTACGTTTCAGGTATGGGCAGTGTCTTCTCAGCTCAAATGAACTACATCGTTCACGAAGCTCACACGTTTCTCATCTTAACTGACAAGCATTGGATGTTAGAGGACCAGTGCTTTGTATCAGTTTCAGAAGCAGAGTTGGACTAGATATGATCTGAATGTGTAGGAAACACCATTCATTTGTTCTCAGCACACTCAAGTTTCCTGCTGTCTTATAGATTCTAGAAAACTAGAGCATGCTTCTTGCTCTAAAGCAGATTGTGATCAATGTATGAGAACACTGCTGTGTGTTTCACTTCAGAAATGGAGTTAAATCCCAGGCTCTGAGTATTCCTACAAGGAAGACTTTGTTTCAAGTAAGGGCAGTTACTTTACAGCTCAAATGAACTACATCGTTCACGAAGCTCACACATTTCTCATCTTAACTGTCAAGCATTGCATGTTAGAGGACCAGTGCTTTGTATCAGTTTCAGAAGCACAGTTGGACTAGATATGATCTGAATGTGTAGGAAACACCATTCTTTTGTTCTCATCACACTCATGTTTCCTGCTGTCTTAGAGTCTCTAGAAAGCAAGAGAATGCTCCTTGCTCTAAATAAGAGTGTGAACAATGGATGAGAACTCCGCTGTGTGTTTCACTTCAGAAATGGAGTTAAATCCCAGGCTCTGAGTCTTCCTCCAAGCAAGAATTCGTTTCAGGTAAGGGCAGTCACTTCTCAGCTCAAACGAACTACATCGTTCACGAAGCTCACACGTTTCTCATCTTAACTGACAAGCATTGGATGTTAGAGGACCAGTGCTTTGTATCAGTTTCAGAAGCAGAGTTGGACTAGATATGATCCGTATGTGTAGGAAACACCATTCATTTGTTCTCAGGACACTCAAGTTTCCTGCTGTCTTATAGAGTCAAGAAAACTTAAGCGTGCTTCTTGCTCTAAAGTAGAGTGTGAACAATGGAAGAGAACTCTGCTGTGTGTTTCACTTCAGAAATGGAGTTCAATCCCAGGCTCTGAGTCTTCCTCCAAGCAAGAATTCGTTTCGGGTAAGGGCAGTCACTTCTCAGCTCAAACGAACTACATCGTTCACGAAGCTCACACGTTTCTCATCTTAACTGACAAGCATTGGATGTTAGAGGACCAGTACTTTGTATCAGTTTCAGAAGCAGAGTTGGACTAGATATGATCCGTATGTGTAGGAAACACCATTCATTTGGTCTCAGCACACTCAAGTTTCCTGCTGTCTTAGAGAGTCTAGAAAACTAGAGCATGCTTCTTGCTCTAAAGCAGATTGTGATCAATGGATGAGAACTCTGCTGTGTGTTTCACTTCAGAAATGAAGTTAAATCCCAGGCTCTGAGTCTTCCTACAAGGAAGACTTCGTTTCAAGTAAGGGCAGTTACTTTACAGCTCAAAGGAACTACATCATTCACGAAGCTCACACATTTCTCATCTTAACTGCCAAGCATTGGATGTTAGAGGACCAGTGCTTTCTATCAGTTTCAGAATCACAGTTGGACTATATATGATCTGAATGTGTAGGAAACACCGTTCTTTTGTTCTCATCACACTCATGTTTCCTGCTGTCTTAGAGACTCTAGAAAGCAAGAGCGTGCTTCTTGATCTAAAGCAGAGTGTGAACAATGGATGAGAACTCTGCTGTGTGTTTCACTTCAGAAATGGAGTTAAATCCCAGTCTCTGAGTCTTCCTACAAGCAAGACTTCGTTTCAGGTATGGGCAGTCACTTCTCTGCTCAAACGAACTACATCGTTCACGAAGCTCACACGTTTCTCATCTTAACTGACAAGCATTGGATGTTAGAGGACCAGTGCATTGTATCAGTTTCAGAAGCAGAGTTGGACTAGATATGATCCGTATGTGTAGGAAACACCATTCACTTGTTCTCAGCACACTCAAGTTTCCTGCTGTCTTATAGATTCTAGAAAACTAGAGCATGCTTCTTGCTCCAAAGCAGATTGTGATCAATGTATGAGAACACTGCTGTGTGTTTCACTTCAGAAATGGAGTTAAATCCGAGGCTCTGAGTCTTCCTACAAGGAAGACCGTTCCAAGTAAGGGCAGTTACTTTACAGCTCAAACGAACTACATCGTTCACGAAGCTCACACATTTCTCATCTTAACTCTCAAGCATTGGATGTTAGAGGACCAGTGCTTTGTATCAGTTTCAGAAGCACAGTTGGACTAGATATGATCTGAATGTGTAGGAAACACCATTCTTTTGTTCTCATCACACTCATGTTTCCTGCTGTCTTAGAGACTCTAGAAAGCAAGAGAATGCTTCTTGCTCTAAACAAGAGTGTGAACAATGGAAGAGAACTCTGCTGTGTGTTTCACTTCAGAAATGGAGTTAAATCCCAGGCTCTGAGTCTTCCTACAAGCAAGACTTCGTACCAGGTATGGGCAGTCACTTCTCAGCTCAAACGAACTACATCGTTCACGAAGCTCACACGTTTCTCATCTTAACTGACAAGCATTGGATGTTAGAGGACCAGTGCTTTGTATCAGTTTCAGAAGCAGAGTTGGACTAGATATGATCTGTATGTGTAGGAAACACCATTCGTTTGTTCTCAGCACACTCAAGTTTCCTGCTGTCTTATAGAGTCTAGAAAACTAGAGCATGCTTCTTGCTGTAAAGCAGAGTGTGAACAATGGAAGAGAACTCTGCTGTGTGTTTCACTTCAGAAATGGGGTTCAATCCCAGGCTCTGAGTCTTCCTCCAAGCAAGAATTCGTTTCAGGTAAAGGCAGTCACTTCTCAGCTCAAACGAACTACATCGTTCACGAAGCTCACACGTTTCTCATCTTATCTGACAAGCATTGGATGTTAGAGGACCAATTGCTTTGTATCAGTTTCAGAAGCAGAGTTGGACTAGATATGATCCGTATGTGTAGGAAACACCATTCATTTGTTCTCAGCACACTCAAGTTTCCTGCTGTCTTATAGATTCTAGAAAACTAGAGCATGCTTCTTGCTCTAAAGCAGATTGTGATCAATGTATGAGAACACTGCTGTGTGTTTCACTTCAGAAATGGAGTTCAATCCCAGGCTCTGAGTCTTGCTACAAGGAAGACTTCGTTTCAAGTAAGGGCAGTTACTTTACAGCTCAAACGAACTACATCGTTCACGAAGCTCACACATTTCTCATCTTAACTCTCAAGCATTGGATGTTAGAGGACCAGTGCTTTGTATCAGTTTCAGAAGCACAGTTGGACTAGATATGATCTGAATGTGTAGGAAACACCATTCTTTTGTTCTCATCACACTCATGTTTCCTGCTGTCTTAGAGACTCTAGAAAGCAAGAGAATGCTTCTTGCTCTAAACAAGAGTGTGAACAATGGATGAGAACTCTGCTGTGTGTTTTACTTCAGAAATGGAGTTAAATCCCAGGCTCTGAGTCTTCCTACAAGCAAGACTTCGTTTCAGGTATGGGCAGTCCCTTCTCAGCTCAAACGAACTACATTGTTCACGAAGCTCGCACGTTTCTCATCTTAACTCACAAGCATTGGATGTTAGAGGACCAGTGCTTTGTATTAGTTTCAGAAGCAGAGTTGGACTAGATATGATCCGTATGTGTAGGAAACACCATTCATTTGTTCTCAGGACACTTAATTTTCCTGATGTCTTATAGAGTCAAGAAAACTTAAGCGTGCTTCTTGCTCTAAAGCAGAGTGTGAACAATGGATGAGAACTCTGCTGTGTGTTTCACTTCAGAAATAGAGTTCAATCCCAGGCTTTGAGTCTTCCTACAAGCAAGACTTCGTTTCAGGTATGGGCAGTCACTTCTCTGCTCAAACGAACTACATCGTTCACGAAGCTCACACGTTTCTCATCTTAACTGACAAGCATTGGATGTTAGAGGACCAGTGCATTGTATCAGTTTCAGAAGCAGAGTTGGACTAGATATGATCCGTATGTGTAGGAAACACCATTCATTTGTTCTCAGCACACTCAAGATTCCTGCTGTCTTATAGATTCTAGAAAACTAGAGCATGCTTCTTGCTCCAAAGCAGATTGTGATGAATGTATTAGAACACTGCTGTGTGTATCACTTCAGAAATGGAGTTAAATCCGAGGCTCTGAGTCTTCCTACAAGGAAGACATCGTTTCAAGTAAGGGCAGTTACTTTACAGCTCAAACGAACTACATCGTTCACGAAGCTCACACATTTCTCATCTTAACTCTCAAGCATTGGATGTTAGAGGACCAGTGCTTTGTATCAGTTTCAGAAGCACAGTTGGACTAGATATGATCTGAATGTGTAGGAAACACCATTCTTTTGTTCTCATCACACTCATGTTTCCTGCTGTCTTAGAGACTCTAGAAAGCAAGAGAATGCTTCTTGCTCTAAACAAGAGTGTGAACAATGGAAGAGAACTCTGCTGTGTGTTTCACTTCAGAAATGGAGTTAAATCCCAGGCTCTGAGTCTTCCTACAAGCAAGACTTCGTACCAGGTATGGGCAGTCACTTCTCAGCTCAAACGAACTACATCGTTCACGAAGCTCACACGTTTCTCATCTTAACTGACAAGCATTGGATGTTAGAGGACCAGTGCTTTGTATCAGTTTCAGAAGCAGAGTTGGACTAGATATGATCTGTATGTGTAGGAAACACCATTCATTTGTTCTCAGCACACTCAAGTTTCCTGCTGTCTTATAGAGTCTAGAAAACTAGAGCATGCTTCTTGCTCTAAAGCAGAGTGTGAACAATGGAAGGGAACTCTGCTGTGTGTTTCACTTCAGAAATGGAGTTCAATCCCAGGCTCTGAGTCTTCCTCCAAGCAAGAATTCGTTTCAGGTAAGGGCAGTCACTTCTCAGCTCAAACGAACTACATCGTTCACGAAGCTCACACGTTTCTCATCTTATCTGACAAGCATTGGATGTTAGAGGACCAATTGCTTTGTATCAGTTTCAGAAGCAGAGTTGGACTAGATATGATCCGTATGTGTAGGAAACACCATTCATTTGTTCTCAGCACACTCAAGTTTCCTGCTGTCTTATAGATTCTAGAAAACTAGAGCATGCTTCTTGCTCTAAAGCAGATTGTGATCAATGTATGCGAACACTGCTGTGTGTTTCACTTCAGAAATGGAGTTCAATCCCAGGCTCTGAGTCTTGCTACAAGGAAGACTTCGTTTCAAGTAAGGGCAGTTACTTTACAGCTCAAACGAACTACATCGTTCACGAAGCTCACACATTTCTCATCTTAACTCTCAAGCATTGGATGTTAGAGGACCAGTGCTTTGTATCAGTTTCAGAAGCACAGTTGGACTAGATATGATCTGAATGTGTAGGAAACACCATTCTTTTGTTCTCATCACACTCATGTTTCCTGCTGTCTTAGAGACTCTAGAAAGCAAGAGAATGCTTCTTGCTCTAAACAAGAGTGTGAACAATGGATGAGAACTCTGCTGTGTGTTTCACTTCAGAAATGGAGTTAAATCCCAGGCTCTGAGTCTTCCTACAAGCAAGACTTCGTTTCAGGTATGGGCAGTCCCTTCTCAGCTCAAACGAACTACATTGTTCACGAAGCTCGCACGTTTCTCATCTTAACTGACAAGCATTGGATGTTAGAGGACCAGTGCTTTGTATCAGTTTCAGAAGCAGAGTTGGACTAGATATGATCCGTATGTGTAGGAAACACCATTCATTTGTTCTCAGGACACTCAATTTTCCTGATGTCTTATAGAGTCAAGAAAACTTAAGCGTGCTTCTTGCTCTAAAGCAGAGTGTGAACAATGGATGAGAACTCTGCTGTGTGTTTCACTTCAGAAATGGAGTTAAATCCCAGTCTCTGAGTCTTCCTACAAGCAAGACTTCGTTTCAGGTATGGGCAGTCACTTCTCTGCTCAAACGAACTACATAGTTCACGAAGCTCACACGTTTCTCATCTTAACTGACAAGCATTGGATGTTAGAGGACCAGTGCATTGTATCAGTTTCAGAAGCAGAGTTGGACTAAATATGATCCGTATGTGTAGGAAACACCATTCATTTGTTCTCAGCACACTCAAGTTTCCTGCTGTCTTAGAGAGTCTAGAAAGCAAGAGCATGCTTCTTGCTCTAAAGCAGATTGTGATCAATGTATGAGAACACTGCTGTGTGTTTCACTTCAGAAATGGAGTTAAATCCCAGGCTCTGAGTCTTGCTACAAGGAAGACTTCGTTTCAAGTAAGGGCAGTTACTTTACAACTCAAACGAACTACATCGTTCACGAAGCTCACACATTTCTCATCTTAACTCTCAAGCATTGGATGTTAGAGCACCAGTGCTTTGTATCAGTTTCAGAAGCACACTTGGACTAGATATGATCTGAATGTGTAGGAAACACCATTCTTTTGTTCTCATCACACTCATGTTTCCTGCTGTCTTAGAGACTCTAGAAAGCAAGAGAATGCTTCTTGCTCTAAACAAGAGTGTGAACAATAGAAGAGAACTCTGTTGTGTGTTTCACTTCAGAAATGGAGTTAAATCCCAGGCTCTGAGTCTTCCTACAAGCAAGACTTCGTACCAGGTATGGGCAGTCTCTTCTCAGCTCAAATGAACTACATCGTTCACGAAGCTCACACGTTTCTCATCTTAACTGACAAGCATTGGATGTTAGAGGACCAGTGCTTTGTATCAGTTTCAGAAGCAGAGTTGGACTAGATATGATCTGTATGTGTAGGAAACACCATTCATTTGTTCTCAGCACACTCAAGTTTCCTGCTGTCTTAGAGAGTCTAGAAAACTAGAGCATGCTTCTTGCTCTAAAGCAGAGTGTGAACAATGGAAGAGAACTCTGCTGTGTGTTTCACTTCAGAAATGGAGTTCAATCCCAGGCTCTGAGTCTTCCTCCAAGCAAGAATTCGTTTCAGGTAAGGGCAGTCACTTCTCAGCTCAAACGAACTACATCGTTCACGAAGCTCACACGTTTCTCATCTTAACTGACAAGCATTGGATGTTAGAGGACCAGTGCTTTGTATCAGTTTCAGATGCAGAGTTGGACTAGATATGATCGGTATGTGTAGGAAACACCATTCATTTGTTCTCAGCACACTCAAGTTTCCTGCTGTCTTAGAGAGTCTAGAAAACTAGAGCATGCTTCTTGCTCTAAAGCAGATTGTGATCAATGGATGAGAACTCTGCTGTGTGTTTCACTTCAGAAATGGAGTTAAATCCCAGGCTCTGAGTCTTCCTACAAGGAAGACTTCGTTTCAAGTAAGGGCAGTTACTTTACAGCTCAAACGAACTACATCATTCACGAAGCTCACACATTTCTCATCTTAACTGCCAAGCATTGGATGTTAGAGGACCAGTGCTTTGTATCAGTTTCAGAATCACAGTTGGACTAGATATGATCTGAATGTGTAGGAAACACCGTTCTTTTGTTCTCATCACACTCATGTTTCCTGCTGTCTTAGAGACTCTAGAAAGCAAGACCGTGCTTCTTGCTCTAAAGCAGAGTGTGAACAATGGATGAGAACTCTGCTGTGTGTTTCACTTCAGAAATGGAGTTCAATCCCAGGCTCTGAGTCTTCCTAAAAGCAAGACTTCGTTTCAGGTAAGGGCAGTCAATGCTCAGCTCAAACGAACTACATTGTTCACGAAGCTCACACGTTTCTCATCTTAACTGACAAGCATTGGATGTTAGAGGACCAGTGCATTGTATCAGTTTCAGAAGCAGAGTTGGACTAGATATGATCCGTATGTGTAGGAAACACCATTCATTTGTTCTCAGCACACTCAAGTTTCCTGCTGTCTTATAGATTCTAGAAAACTAGAGCATGCTTCTTGCTCCAAAGCAGATTGTGATCAATGTATGAGAACACTGCTGTGTGTTTCACTTCAGAAATGGAGTTAAATCCGAGGCTCTGAGTCTTCCTACAAGGAAGACTTCGTTTCAAGTAAGGGCAGTTACTTTACAGCTCAAACGAACTACATCGTTCACGAAGCTCACACATTTCTCATCTTAACTCTCAAGCATTGGATGTTAGAGGACCAGTGCTTTGTATCAGTTTCAGAAGCACAGTTGGACTAGATACGATCTGAATGTGTAGGAAACACCATTCTTTTGTTCTCATCACACTCATGTTTCCTGCTGTCTTAGAGACTCTAGAAAGCAAGAGAATGCTTCTTGCTCTAAACAAGAGTGTGAACAATGGATGAGAACTCTGCTGTGTGTTTCACTTCAGAAATGGAGTTAAATCCCAGGCTCTGAGTCTTCCTACAAGCAAGACTTCGTACCAGGTATGGGCAGTCACTTCTCAGCTCAAACGAACTACATCGTTCACGAAGCTCACACGTTTCTCATCTTAACTGACAAGCATTGGATGTTAGAGGACCACTGCTTTGTATCAGTTTCAGAAGCAGAGTTGGACTAGATATGATCTGAATGTGTAGGAAACACCATTCATTTGTTCTAGCAAACTCAAGTTTCCTGCTGTCTAATAGAGTCTAGAAAACTAGAGCATGCTTCTTGCTCTAAAGCAGAGTGTGAACAATGGAAGAGAACTCTGCTGTGTGTTTCACTTCAGAAATGGAGTTCAATCCCAGGTTCTGAGTCTTCCTCCAAGCAAGAATTCGTTTCAGGTAAGGGCAGTCACTTCTCAGCTCAAACGAACTACATCGTACACGAAGCTCACACGTTTCTCATCTTATCTGACAAGCATTGGATGGTAGAGGACCAATTGCTTTGTATCAGTTTCAGAAGCAGAGTTGGACTAGATATGATCCGTATGTGTAGGAAACACCATTCATTTGTTCTCAGCACACTCAAGTTTCCTGCTGTCTTATAGATTCTAGAAAACTAGAGCATGCTTCTTGCTCTAAAGCAGATTGTGATCAATGTATGAGAACACTGCTGTGTGTTTCACTTCAGAAATGGAGTTAAATCCCAGGCTCTGAGTCTTGCTACAAGGAAGACTTCGTTTCAAGTAAGGGCAGTTACTTTACAGCTCAACGAACTACATCGTTCACGAAGCTCACACATTTCTCATCTTAACTGCCAAGCATTGGATGTTAGAGGACCAGTGCTTTGTATCAGTTTCAGAATCACAGTTGGACTAGATATGATCTGAATGTGTAGGAAACACCGTTCTTTTGTTCTCATCACACTCATGTTTCCTGCTGTCTTAGAGACTCTAGAAAGCAAGACCGTGCTTCTTGCTCTAAAGCAGAGTGTGAACAATGGATGAGAACTCTGCTGTGTGTTTCACTTCAGAAATGGAGTTCAATCCCAGGCTCTGAGTCTTCCTAAAAGCAAGACTTCGTTTCAGGTAAGGGCAGTCAATGCTCAGCTCAAACGAACTACATTGTTCACGAAGCTCACACGTTTCTCATCTTAACTGACAAGCATTGGATGTTAGAGGACCAGTGCATTGTATCAGTTTCAGAAGCAGAGTTGGACTAGATATGATCCGTATGTGTAGGAAACACCATTCATTTGTTCTCAGCACACTCAAGATTCCTGCTGTCTTATAGATTCTAGAAAACTAGAGCATGCTTCTTGCTCCAAAGCAGATTGTGATGAATGTATTAGAACACTGCTGTGTGTATCACTTCAGAAATGGAGTTAAATCCGAGGCTCTGAGTCTTCCTACAAGGAAGACTTCGTTTCAAGTAAGGGCAGTTACTTTACAGCTCAAACGAACTACATCGTTCACGAAGCTCACACATTTCTCATCTTAACTCTCAAGCATTGGATGTTAGAGGACCAGTGCTTTGTATCAGTTTCAGAAGCACAGTTGGACTAGATATGATCTGAATGTGTAGGAAACACCATTCTTTTGTTCTCATCACACTCATGTTTCCTGCTGTCTTAGAGACTCTAGAAAGCAAGAGAATGCTTCTTGCTCTAAACAAGAGTGTGAACAATGGAAGAGAACTCTGCTGTGTGTTTCACTTCAGAAATGGAGTTAAATCCCAGGCTCTGAGTCTTCCTACAAGCAAGACTTCGTACCAGGTATGGGCAGTCACTTCTCAGCTCAAACGAACTACATCGTTCACGAAGCTCACACGTTTCTCATCTTAACTGACAAGCATTGGATGTTAGAGGACCAGTGCTTTGTATCAGTTTCAGAAGCAGAGTTGGACTAGATATGATCTGTATGTGTAGGAAACACCATTCATTTGTTCTCAGCACACTCAAGTTTCCTGCTGTCTTATAGAGTCTAGAAAACTAGAGCATGCTTCTTGCTCTAAAGCAGAGTGTGAACAATGGAAGGGAACTCTGCTGTGTGTTTCACTTCAGAAATGGAGTTCAATCCCAGGCTCTGAGTCTTCCTCCAAGCAAGAATTCGTTTCAGGTAAGGGCAGTCACTTCTCAGCTCAAACGAACTACATCGTTCACGAAGCTCACACGTTTCTCATCTTATCTGACAAGCATTGGATGTTAGAGGACCAATTGCTTTGTATCAGTTTCAGAAGCAGAGTTGGACTAGATATGATCCGTATGTGTAGGAAACACCATTCATTTGTTCTCAGCACACTCAAGTTTCCTGCTGTCTTATAGATTCTAGAAAACTAGAGCATGCTTCTTGCTCTAAAGCAGATTGTGATCAATGTATGAGAACACTGCTGTGTGTTTCACTTCAGAAATGGAGTTCAATCCCAGGCTCTGAGTCTTGCTACAAGGAAGACTTCGTTTCAAGTAAGGGCAGTTACTTTACAGCTCAAACGAACTACATCGTTCACGAAGCTCACACATTTCTCATCTTAACTCTCAAGCATTGGATGTTAGAGGACCAGTGCTTTGTATCAGTTTCAGAAGCACAGTTGGACTAGATATGATCTGAATGTGTAGGAAACACCATTCTTTTGTTCTCATCACACTCATGTTTCCTGCTGTCTTAGAGACTCTAGAAAGCAAGAGAATGCTTCTTGCTCTAAACAAGAGTGTGAACAATGGATGAGAACTCTGCTGTGTGTTTCACTTCAGAAATGGAGTTAAATCCCAGGCTCTGAGTCTTCCTACAAGCAAGACTTCGTTTCAGGTATGGGCAGTCCCTTCTCAGCTCAAACGAACTACATTGTTCACGAAGCTCGCACGTTTCTCATCTTAACTGACAAGCATTGGATGTTAGAGGACCAGTGCTTTGTATCAGTTTCAGAAGCAGAGTTGGACTAGATATGATCCGTATGTGTAGGAAACACCATTCATTTGTTCTCAGGACACTCAATTTTCCTGATGTCTTATAGAGTCAAGAAAACTTAAGCGTGCTTCTTGCTCTAAAGCAGAGTGTGAACAATGGATGAGAACTCTGCTGTGTGTTTCACTTCAGAAATGGAGTTAAATCCCAGTCTCTGAGTCTTCCTACAAGCAAGACTTCGTTTCAGGTATGGGCAGTCACTTCTCTGCTCAAACGAACTACATAGTTCACGAAGCTCACACGTTTCTCATCTTAACTGACAAGCATTGGATGTTAGAGGACCAGTGCATTGTATCAGTTTCAGAAGCAGAGTTGGACTAAATATGATCCGTATGTGTAGGAAACACCATTCATTTGTTCTCAGCACACTCAAGTTTCCTGCTGTCTTAGAGAGTCTAGAAAGCAAGAGCATGCTTCTTGCTCTAAAGCAGATTGTGATCAATGTATGAGAACACTGCTGTGTGTTTCACTTCAGAAATGGAGTTAAATCCCAGGCTCTGAGTCTTGCTACAAGGAAGACTTCGTTTCAAGTAAGGGCAGTTACTTTACAACTCAAACGAACTACATCGTTCACGAAGCTCACACATTTCTCATCTTAACTCTCAAGCATTGGATGTTAGAGCACCAGTGCTTTGTATCAGTTTCAGAAGCACACTTGGACTAGATATGATCTGAATGTGTAGGAAACACCATTCTTTTGTTCTCATCACACTCATGTTTCCTGCTGTCTTAGAGACTCTAGAAAGCAAGAGAATGCTTCTTGCTCTAAACAAGAGTGTGAACAATGGAAGAGAACTCTGTTGTGTGTTTCACTTCAGAAATGGAGTTAAATCCCAGGCTCTGAGTCTTCCTACAAGCAAGACTTCGTACCAGGTATGGGCAGTCTCTTCTCAGCTCAAATGAACTACATCGTTCACGAAGCTCACACGTTTCTCATCTTAACTGACAAGCATTGGATGTTAGAGGACCAGTGCTTTGTATCAGTTTCAGAAGCAGAGTTGGACTAGATATGATCTGTATGTGTAGGAAACACCATTCATTTGTTCTCAGCACACTCAAGTTTCCTGCTGTCTTAGAGAGTCTAGAAAACTAGAGCATGCTTCTTGCTCTAAAGCAGAGTGTGAACAATGGAAGAGAACTCTGCTGTGTGTTTCACTTCAGAAATGGAGTTCAATCCCAGGCTCTGAGTCTTCCTCCAAGCAAGAATTCGTTTCAGGTAAGGGCAGTCACTTCTCAGCTCAAACGAACTACATCGTTCACGAAGCTCACACGTTTCTCATCTTAACTGACAAGCATTGGATGTTAGAGGACCAGTGCTTTGTATCAGTTTCAGATGCAGAGTTGGACTAGATATGATCGGTATGTGTAGGAAACACCATTCATTTGTTCTCCGCACACTCAAGTTTCCTGCTGTCTTAGAGAGTCTAGAAAACTAGAGCATGCTTCTTGCTCTAAAGCAGATTGTGATCAATGGATGAGAATTCTGCTGTGTGTTTCACTTCAGAAATGGAGTTAAATCCCAGGCTCTGAGTCTTCCTACAAGGAAGACTTCGTTTCAAGTAAGGGCAGTTACTTTACAGCTCAAACGAACTACATCATTCACGAAGCTCACACATTTCTCATCTTAACTGCCAAGCATTGGATGATAGAGGACCAGTGCTTTGTATCAGTTTCAGAATCACAGTTGGACTAGATATGATCTGAATGTGTAGGAAACACCGTTCTTTTGTTCTCATCACACTCATGTTTCCTGCTGTCTTAGAGACTCTAGAAAGCAAGACCGTGCTTCTTGCTCTAAAGCAGAGTGTGAACAATGGATGAGAACTCTGCTGTGTGTTTCACTTCAGAAATGGAGTTCAATCCCAGGCTCTGAGTCTTCCTAAAAGCAAGACTTCGTTTCAGGTAAGGGCAGTCAATGCTCAGCTCAAACGAACTACATTGTTCACGAAGCTCACACGTTTCTCATCTTAACTGACAAGCATTGGATGTTAGAGGACCAGTGCATTGTATCAGTTTCAGAAGCAGAGTTGGACTAGATATGATCCGTATGTGTAGGAAACACCATTCATTTGTTCTCAGCACACTCAAGTTTCCTGCTGTCTTATAGATTCTAGAAAACTAGAGCATGCTTCTTGCTCCAAAGCAGATTGTGATCAATGTATGAGAACACTGCTGTGTGTTTCACTTCAGAAATGGAGTTAAATCCGAGGCTCTGAGTCTTCCTACAAGGAAGACTTCGTTTCAAGTAAGGGCAGTTACTTTACAGCTCAAACGAACTACATCGTTCACGAAGCTCACACATTTCTCATCTTAACTCTCAAGCATTGGATGTTAGAGGACCAGTGCTTTGTATCAGTTTCAGAAGCACAGTTGGACTAGATATGATCTGAATGTGTAGGAAACACCATTCTTTTGTTCTCATCACACTCATGTTTCCTGCTGTCTTAGAGACTCTAGAAAGCAAGAGAATGCTTCTTGCTCTAAACAAGAGTGTGAACAATGGATGAGAACTCTGCTGTGTGTTTCACTTCAGAAATGGAGTTAAATCCCAGGCTCTGAGTCTTCCTACAAGCAAGACTTCGTACCAGGTATGGGCAGTCACTTCTCAGCTCAAACGAACTACATCGTTCACAAAGCTCACACGTTTCTCATCTTAACTGACAAGCATTGGATGTTAGAGGACCACTGCTTTGTATCAGTTTCAGAAGCAGAGTTGGACTAGATATGATCTGAATGTGTAGGAAACACCATTCATTTGTTCTAGCAAACTCAAGTTTCCTGCTGTCTAATAGAGTCTAGAAAACTAGAGCATGCTTCTTGCTCTAAAGCAGAGTGTGAACAATGGAAGAGAACTCTGCTGTGTGTTTCACTTCAGAAATGGAGTTCAATCCCAGGCTCTGAGTCTTCCTCCAAGCAAGAATTCGTTTCAGGTAAGGGCAGTCACTTCTCAGCTCAAACGAACTACATCGTACACGAAGCTCACACGTTTCTCATCTTATCTGACAAGCATTGGATGGTAGAGGACCAATTGCTTTGTATCAGTTTCAGAAGCAGAGTTGGACTAGATATGATCCGTATGTGTAGGAAACACCATTCATTTGTTCTCAGCACACTCAAGTTTCCTGCTGTCTTATAGATTCTAGAAAACTAGAGCATGCTTCTTGCTCTAAAGCAGATTGTGATCAATGTATGAGAACACTGCTGTGTGTTTCACTTCAGAAATGGAGTTAAATCCCAGGCTCTGAGTCTTGCTACAAGGAAGACTTCGTTTCAAGTAAGGGCAGTTACTTTACAGCTCAACGAACTACATCGTTCACGAAGCTCACACATTTCTCATCTTAACTGCCAAGCATTGGATGTTAGAGGACCAGTGCTTTGTATCAGTTTCAGAATCACAGTTGGACTAGATATGATCTGAATGTGTAGGAAACACCGTTCTTTTGTTCTCATCACACTCATGTTTCCTGCTGTCTTAGAGACTCTAGAAAGCAAGACCGTGCTTCTTGCTCTAAAGCAGAGTGTGAACAATGGATGAGAACTCTGCTGTGTGTTTCACTTCAGAAATGGAGTTCAATCCCAGGCTCTGAGTCTTCCTAAAAGCAAGACTTCGTTTCAGGTAAGGGCAGTCAATGCTCAGCTCAAACGAACTACATTGTTCACGAAGCTCACACGTTTCTCATCTTAACTGACAAGCATTGGATGTTAGAGGACCAGTGCATTGTATCAGTTTCAGAAGCAGAGTTGGACTAGATATGATCCGTATGTGTAGGAAACACCATTCATTTGTTCTCAGCACACTCAAGATTCCTGCTGTCTTATAGATTCTAGAAAACTAGAGCATGCTTCTTGCTCCAAAGCAGATTGTGATGAATGTATTAGAACACTGCTGTGTGTATCACTTCAGAAATGGAGTTAAATCCGAGGCTCTGAGTCTTCCTACAAGGAAGACTTCGTTTCAAGTAAGGGCAGTTACTTTACAGCTCAAACGAACTACATCGTTCACGAAGCTCACACATTTCTCATCTTAACTCTCAAGCATTGGATGTTAGAGGACCAGTGCTTTGTATCAGTTTCAGAAGCACAGTTGGACTAGATATGATCTGAATGTGTAGGAAACACCATTCTTTTGTTCTCATCACACTCATGTTTCCTGCTGTCTTAGAGACTCTAGAAAGCAAGAGAATGCTTCTTGCTCTAAACAAGAGTGTGAACAATGGAAGAGAACTCTGCTGTGTGTTTCACTTCAGAAATGGAGTTAAATCCCAGGCTCTGAGTCTTCCTACAAGCAAGACTTCGTACCAGGTATGGGCAGTCACTTCTCAGCTCAAACGAACTACATCGTTCACGAAGCTCACACGTTTCTCATCTTAACTGACAAGCATTGGATGTTAGAGGACCAGTGCTTTGTATCAGTTTCAGAAGCAGAGTTGGACTAGATATGATCTGTATGTGTAGGAAACACCATTCATTTGTTCTCAGCACACTCAAGTTTCCTGCTGTCTTATAGAGTCTAGAAAACTAGAGCATGCTTCTTGCTCTAAAGCAGAGTGTGAACAATGGAAGGGAACTCTGCTGTGTGTTTCACTTCAGAAATGGAGTTCAATCCCAGGCTCTGAGTCTTCCTCCAAGCAAGAATTCGTTTCAGGTAAGGGCAGTCACTTCTCAGCTCAAACGAACTACATCGTTCACGAAGCTCACACGTTTCTCATCTTATCTGACAAGCATTGGATGTTAGAGGACCAATTGCTTTGTATCAGTTTCAGAAGCAGAGTTGGACTAGATATGATCCGTATGTGTAGGAAACACCATTCATTTGTTCTCAGCACACTCAAGTTTCCTGCTGTCTTATAGATTCTAGAAAACTAGAGCATGCTTCTTGCTCTAAAGCAGATTGTGATCAATGTATGAGAACACTGCTGTGTGTTTCACTTCAGAAATGGAGTTCAATCCCAGGCTCTGAGTCTTGCTACAAGGAAGACTTCGTTTCAAGTAAGGGCAGTTACTTTACAGCTCAAACGAACTACATCGTTCACGAAGCTCACACATTTCTCATCTTAACTCTCAAGCATTGGATGTTAGAGGACCAGTGCTTTGTATCAGTTTCAGAAGCACAGTTGGACTAGATATGATCTGAATGTGTAGGAAACACCATTCTTTTGTTCTCATCACACTCATGTTTCCTGCTGTCTTAGAGACTCTAGAAAGCAAGAGAATGCTTCTTGCTCTAAACAAGAGTGTGAACAATGGATGAGAACTCTGCTGTGTGTTTCACTTCAGAAATGGAGTTAAATCCCAGGCTCTGAGTCTTCCTACAAGCAAGACTTCGTTTCAGGTATGGGCAGTCCCTTCTCAGCTCAAACGAACTACATTGTTCACGAAGCTCGCACGTTTCTCATCTTAACTGACAAGCATTGGATGTTAGAGGACCAGTGCTTTGTATCAGTTTCAGAAGCAGAGTTGGACTAGATATGATCCGTATGTGTAGGAAACACCATTCATTTGTTCTCAGGACACTCAATTTTCCTGATGTCTTATAGAGTCAAGAAAACTTAAGCGTGCTTCTTGCTCTAAAGCAGAGTGTGAACAATGGATGAGAACTCTGCTGTGTGTTTCACTTCAGAAATGGAGTTAAATCCCAGTCTCTGAGTCTTCCTACAAGCAAGACTTCGTTTCAGGTATGGGCAGTCACTTCTCTGCTCAAACGAACTACATAGTTCACGAAGCTCACACGTTTCTCATCTTAACTGACAAGCATTGGATGTTAGAGGACCAGTGCATTGTATCAGTTTCAGAAGCAGAGTTGGACTAAATATGATCCGTATGTGTAGGAAACACCATTCATTTGTTCTCAGCACACTCAAGTTTCCTGCTGTCTTAGAGAGTCTAGAAAGCAAGAGCATGCTTCTTGCTCTAAAGCAGATTGTGATCAATGTATGAGAACACTGCTGTGTGTTTCACTTCAGAAATGGAGTTAAATCCCAGGCTCTGAGTCTTGCTACAAGGAAGACTTCGTTTCAAGTAAGGGCAGTTACTTTACAACTCAAACGAACTACATCGTTCACGAAGCTCACACATTTCTCATCTTAACTCTCAAGCATTGGATGTTAGAGCACCAGTGCTTTGTATCAGTTTCAGAAGCACACTTGGACTAGATATGATCTGAATGTGTAGGAAACACCATTCTTTTGTTCTCATCACACTCATGTTTCCTGCTGTCTTAGAGACTCTAGAAAGCAAGAGAATGCTTCTTGCTCTAAACAAGAGTGTGAACAATGGAAGAGAACTCTGTTGTGTGTTTCACTTCAGAAATGGAGTTAAATCCCAGGCTCTGAGTCTTCCTACAAGCAAGACTTCGTACCAGGTATGGGCAGTCTCTTCTCAGCTCAAATGAACTACATCGTTCACGAAGCTCACACGTTTCTCATCTTAACTGACAAGCATTGGATGTTAGAGGACCAGTGCTTTGTATCAGTTTCAGAAGCAGAGTTGGACTAGATATGATCTGTATGTGTAGGAAACACCATTCATTTGTTCTCAGCACACTCAAGTTTCCTGCTGTCTTAGAGAGTCTAGAAAACTAGAGCATGCTTCTTGCTCTAAAGCAGAGTGTGAACAATGGAAGAGAACTCTGCTGTGTGTTTCACTTCAGAAATGGAGTTCAATCCCAGGCTCTGAGTCTTCCTCCAAGCAAGAATTCGTTTCAGGTAAGGGCAGTCACTTCTCAGCTCAAACGAACTACATCGTTCACGAAGCTCACACGTTTCTCATCTTAACTGACAAGCATTGGATGTTAGAGGACCAGTGCTTTGTATCAGTTTCAGATGCAGAGTTGGACTAGATATGATCGGTATGTGTAGGAAACACCATTCATTTGTTCTCCGCACACTCAAGTTTCCTGCTGTCTTAGAGAGTCTAGAAAACTAGAGCATGCTTCTTGCTCTAAAGCAGATTGTGATCAATGGATGAGAATTCTGCTGTGTGTTTCACTTCAGAAATGGAGTTAAATCCCAGGCTCTGAGTCTTCCTACAAGGAAGACTTCGTTTCAAGTAAGGGCAGTTACTTTACAGCTCAAACGAACTACATCATTCACGAAGCTCACACATTTCTCATCTTAACTGCCAAGCATTGGATGATAGAGGACCAGTGCTTTGTATCAGTTTCAGAATCACAGTTGGACTAGATATGATCTGAATGTGTAGGAAACACCGTTCTTTTGTTCTCATCACACTCATGTTTCCTGCTGTCTTAGAGACTCTAGAAAGCAAGACCGTGCTTCTTGCTCTAAAGCAGAGTGTGAACAATGGATGAGAACTCTGCTGTGTGTTTCACTTCAGAAATGGAGTTCAATCCCAGGCTCTGAGTCTTCCTAAAAGCAAGACTTCGTTTCAGGTAAGGGCAGTCAATGCTCAGCTCAAACGAACTACATTGTTCACGAAGCTCACACGTTTCTCATCTTAACTGACAAGCATTGGATGTTAGAGGACCAGTGCATTGTATCAGTTTCAGAAGCAGAGTTGGACTAGATATGATCCGTATGTGTAGGAAACACCATTCATTTGTTCTCAGCACACTCAAGTTTCCTGCTGTCTTATAGATTCTAGAAAACTAGAGCATGCTTCTTGCTCCAAAGCAGATTGTGATCAATGTATGAGAACACTGCTGTGTGTTTCACTTCAGAAATGGAGTTAAATCCGAGGCTCTGAGTCTTCCTACAAGGAAGACTTCGTTTCAAGTAAGGGCAGTTACTTTACAGCTCAAACGAACTACATCGTTCACGAAGCTCACACATTTCTCATCTTAACTCTCAAGCATTGGATGTTAGAGGACCAGTGCTTTGTATCAGTTTCAGAAGCACAGTTGGACTAGATATGATCTGAATGTGTAGGAAACACCATTCTTTTGTTCTCATCACACTCATGTTTCCTGCTGTCTTAGAGACTCTAGAAAGCAAGAGAATGCTTCTTGCTCTAAACAAGAGTGTGAACAATGGATGAGAACTCTGCTGTGTGTTTCACTTCAGAAATGGAGTTAAATCCCAGGCTCTGAGTCTTCCTACAAGCAAGACTTCGTACCAGGTATGGGCAGTCACTTCTCAGCTCAAACGAACTACATCGTTCACAAAGCTCACACGTTTCTCATCTTAACTGACAAGCATTGGATGTTAGAGGACCACTGCTTTGTATCAGTTTCAGAAGCAGAGTTGGACTAGATATGATCTGAATGTGTAGGAAACACCATTCATTTGTTCTAGCAAACTCAAGTTTCCTGCTGTCTAATAGAGTCTAGAAAACTAGAGCATGCTTCTTGCTCTAAAGCAGAGTGTGAACAATGGAAGAGAACTCTGCTGTGTGTTTCACTTCAGAAATGGAGTTCAATCCCAGGCTCTGAGTCTTCCTCCAAGCAAGAATTCGTTTCAGGTAAGGGCAGTCACTTCTCAGCTCAAACGAACTACATCGTACACGAAGCTCACACGTTTCTCATCTTATCTGACAAGCATTGGATGGTAGAGGACCAATTGCTTTGTATCAGTTTCAGAAGCAGAGTTGGACTAGATATGATCCGTATGTGTAGGAAACACCATTCATTTGTTCTCAGCACACTCAAGTTTCCTGCTGTCTTATAGATTCTAGAAAACTAGAGCATGCTTCTTGCTCTAAAGCAGATTGTGATCAATGTATGAGAACACTGCTGTGTGTTTCACTTCAGAAATGGAGTTAAATCCCAGGCTCTGAGTCTTGCTACAAGGAAGACTTCGTTTCAAGTAAGGGCAGTTACTTTACAGCTCAACGAACTACATCGTTCACGAAGCTCACACATTTCTCATCTTAACTGCCAAGCATTGGATGTTAGAGGACCAGTGCTTTGTATCAGTTTCAGAATCACAGTTGGACTAGATATGATCTGAATGTGTAGGAAACACCGTTCTTTTGTTCTCATCACACTCATGTTTCCTGCTGTCTTAGAGACTCTAGAAAGCAAGACCGTGCTTCTTGCTCTAAAGCAGAGTGTGAACAATGGATGAGAACTCTGCTGTGTGTTTCACTTCAGAAATGGAGTTCAATCCCAGGCTCTGAGTCTTCCTAAAAGCAAGACTTCGTTTCAGGTAAGGGCAGTCAATGCTCAGCTCAAACGAACTACATTGTTCACGAAGCTCACACGTTTCTCATCTTAACTGACAAGCATTGGATGTTAGAGGACCAGTGCATTGTATCAGTTTCAGAAGCAGAGTTGGACTAGATATGATCCGTATGTGTAGGAAACACCATTCATTTGTTCTCAGCACACTCAAGTTTCCTGCTGTCTTATAGATTCTAGAAAACTAGAGCATGCTTCTTGCTCCAAAGCAGATTGTGATCAATGTATGAGAACACTGCTGTGTGTTTCACTTCAGAAATGGAGTTAAATCCGAGGCTCTGAGTCTTCCTACAAGGAAGACTTCGTTTCAAGTAAGGGCAGTTACTTTACAGCTCAAAAGAACTACATCGTTCACGAAGCTCACACATTTCTCATCTTAACTCTCAAGCATTGGATGTTAGAGGACCAGTGCTTTGTATCAGTTTCAGAAGCACAGTTGGACTAGATATGATCTGAATGTGTAGGAAACACCATTCTTTTGTTCTCATCACACTCATGTTTCCTGCTGTCTTGGAGACTCTAGAAAGCAAGAGCGTGCTTCTTGATCTAAAGCAGAGTGTGAACAATGGATGAGAACTCTGCTGTGTGTTTCACTTCAGAAATGGAGTTAAATCCCAGTCTCTGAGTCTTCCTACAAGCAAGACTTCGTTTCAGGTATGGGCAGTCACTTCTCTGCTCAAACGAACTACATAGTTCACGAAGCTCACACGTTTCTCATCTTAACTGACAAGCATTGGATGTTAGAGGACCAGTGCTTTGTATCAGTTTCAGAAGCAGAGTTGGACTAGATATGATCCGTATGTGTAGGAAATACCATTCATTTGTTCTCAGCACACTCAAGTTTCCTGCTGTCTTATAGAGTCTAGAAAACTAGAGCATGCTTCTTGCTCTAAAGCAGATTGTGATCAATGGATGAGAACTCTGCAGTGTGTTTCACTTCAGAAATGGAGTTAAATCCCAGGCTCTGAGTCTTCCTACAAGGAAGACTTCGTTTCAAGTAAGGGCAGTTACGTTACAGCTCAAATGAACTACATTGTTCACAAAGTTCACACATTTCTCATTTTAACTGCCAAGCATTGGAGGTTAGAGGACCAGTACTTTGTATCAGTTTCAGAAGCACAGTTGGGCTAGATATGACCTGAATATGTAGGAAACACCGTTCTTTTGTTCTCAGCACACTCATGTTTCCTGCTGTCTTGGAGACTCTAGAAAGCAAGAGTGTGCTTCTTGCTCTAAACCAGAGTGTGAACAATGGATGAGAACTCTGCTGTGTGTTTCACTTCAGAAATGGAGTTCAATCCCAGGCTCTGAGTCTTCCTACAAGCAAGACATCGTTTCAGGTAATGGCAGGCAATGCTCAGCTCAAACGAACTACATCGTTCACAAAGCTCATACGTTTCTCATCTTAACTGCCAAGCATTGGATGTTAGAGGACCAGTGCATTGTATCAGTTTCAGAAGCAGAGTTGGACTAGATATGATCCGTATGTGTAGGAAACACCATTCATTTGTTCTCAGCACACTCAAGTTTCCTGCTGTCTTAGAGATTCTAGAAAAATAGAGCATGCTTCTTGCTCTAAAGCAGATTGTGTTCAATGGATGAGAACTCTGCTGTGTGTTTCACTTCAGAAATGGAGTTAAATCCCAGGCTCTGAGTCTTCCTACAAGGAAGACTTCGTTTCAGGTATGGTCAGTGTCTTCTCAGCTCAAATGAACTACATCGTTCACGAAGCTCACACGTTTCTCATCTTAACTGACAAGCATTGGATGTTAGAGGACCAGTGCTTTGTATCAGTTTCAGAAGCAGAGTTGGACTAGATATGATCAGTATGTGTAGGAAACACCATTCATTTGTTCTCAGCACACTCAAGTTTCCTGCTGTCTTATAGATTCTAGGAAACTAGAGCATGCTTCTTGCTCTAAAGCAGATTGTGATCAATGGATGAGAACACTGCTGTGTGTTTCACTTCAGAAATGGAGTTAAATCCCAGGCTCTGAGTATTCCTACAAGGAAGACTTTGTTTCAAGTAAGGGCAGTTACTTTACAGCTCAAAGGAACTACATCGTTCACGAAGCTCACACATTTCTCATCTTAACTGTCAAGCATTGGATGTTAGAGGACCAGTGCTTTGTATCAGTTTCAGAAGCACAGTTGGACTAGATATGATCTGAATGTGTAGGAAACACCATTCTTTTGTTCTCATCACACTCATGTTTCCTGCTGTCTTAGAGACTCTAGAAAGCAAGAGAATGCTTCTTGCTCTAAATAAGAGTGTGAACAATGGATGAGAACTCCGCTGTGTGTTTCACTTCAGAAATGGAGTTAAATCCCAGGCTCTGAGTCTTCCTACAAGCAAGACTTCGTTTCCGGTATGGGCAGTCCCTTCTCAGCTCAAACGAACTACATCGTTCACGAAGCTCACAAGTTTCTCATCTTAACTGACAAGCATTGGATGTTAGAGGACCAGTGCTTTGTATCAGTTTCAGAAGCAGAGTTGGACTAGATATGATCCGTCTGTGTAGGAAACACCATTCATTTGTTCTCAGCACACTCAAGTTTCCTGCTGTCTTAGAGAGTCTAGAAAACTAGAGCATGCTTCTTGCTCTAAAGCAGATTGTGATCAATGGATGAGAACTCTACTGTGTGTTTCACTTCAGAAATGGAGTTAAATACCAGGCTCTGAGTCTTCCTACAAGGAAGACTTCGTTTCAAGTAAGGGCAGTTACTTTACAGCTCAAACGAACTACATCATTCACGAAGCTCACACATTTCTCATCTTAACTGCCAAGCATTGGATGTTAGAGGACCAGTGCTTTGTATCAGTTTCAGAAGCACAGTTGGACTAGATATGATCTGAATGTGTAGGAAACACCATTCTTTTGTTCTCATCACACTCATGTTTCCTGCTGTCTTAGAGACTCTAGAAAGCAAGAGAATGCCTCTTGCTCTAAAGCAGAGTGTGAACAATGGATGAGAACTCTGCTGTGTGTTTCACTTCAGAAATGGATTTAAATCCCAGGCTCTGAGTCTTCCTACAAGCAAGACTTCGTTTCAGGTATGGGCAGTCACTTCTCTGCTCAAACGAACTACATAGTTCACGAAGCTCACACGTTTCTCATCTTAACTGACAAGCATTGGATGTTAGAGGACCAGTGCTTTGTATCAGTTTCAGAAGCAGAGTTGGACTAGATATGATCCGTATGTGTAGGAAACACCATTCATTTGTTCTCAGCACACTCAAGTTTCCTGCTGTCTTATAGAGTCTAGAAAACTAGAGCATGCTTCTTGCTCTAAAGCAGATTGTGATCAATGGATGAGAACTCTGCTGTGTGTTTCACTTCAGAAATGGAGATAAATCCCAGGCTCTGAGTCTTCCTACAAGGAAGACTTCGTTTCAAGTAAGGGCAGTTACTTTACAGCTCAAATGAACTACATTGTTCACGAAGTTCACACATTTCTCATTTTAACTGCCAAGCATTGGAGGTTAGAGGACCAGTGCTTTGTATCAGTTTCAGAAGCACATTTGGGCTAGATGTGACCTGAATGTGTAGGAAACACCGTTCTTTTGTTCTCATCACACTCATGTTTCCTGCTGTCTTAGAGACTCTAGAAAGCAAGAGGGTGCTTCTTGCTCTAAAGCAGAGTGTGAACAATGGATAAGAACTCTGCTGTGTGTTTCACTTCAGAAATGGAGTTCAATCCCAGGCTCTGAGTCTTCCTACAAGCAAGACTTCGTTTCAGGTAAGGGCAGTCAATGCTCAGCTCAAACGAACTACATCGTTCACGAAGCTCACACGTTTCTCATCTTAACTGTCAAGCATTGGATGTTAGAGGACCAGTGCTTTGTATCAGTTTCAGAATCACAGTTGGACTAGATATGATCTGAATGTGTAGGAAACACCGTTCTTTTGTTCTCATCACACTCATGTTTCCTGCTGTCTTAGAGACTCTAGAAAGCAAGAGCGTGCTTCTTGATCTAAAGCAGAGTGTGAACAATGGATGAGAACTCTGCTGTGTGTTTCACTTCAGAAATGGAGTTAAATCCCAGTCTCTGAGTCTTCCTACAAGCAAGACTTCGTTTCAGGTATGGGCAGTCACTTCTCTGCTCAAACGAACTACATCGTTCACGAAGCTCACACGTTTCTCATCTTAACTGACAAGCATTGGATGTTAGAGGACCAGTGCTTTGTATCAGTTTCAGAAGCAGAGTTGGACTAGATATGATCCGTATGTGTAGGAAATACCATTCATTTGTTCTCAGAACACTCAAGTTTCCTGCTGTCTTATAGAGTCTAGAAAACTAGAGCATGCTTCTTGCTCTAAAGCAGATTGTGATCAATGGATGAGAACTCTGCAGTGTGTTTCACTTCAGAAATGGAGTTAAATCCCAGGCTCTGAGTCTTCCTACAAGGAAGACTTCGTTTCAAGTAAGGGCAGTTACGTTACAGCTCAAATGAACTACATTGTTCACAAAGTTCACACATTTCTCATTTTAACTGCCAAGCATTGGAGGTTAGAGGACAAGTACTTTGTATCAGTTTCAGAAGCACAGTTGGGCTAGATATGACCTGAATATGTAGGAAAAACCGTTCTTTTGTTCTCAGCACACTCATGTTTCCTGCTGTCTTGGAGACTCTAGAAAGCAAGAGTGTGCTTCTTGCTCTAAACCAGAGTGTGAACAATGGATGAGAACTCTGCTGTGTGTTTCACTTCAGAAATGGAGTTCAATCCCAGGCTCTGAGTCTTCCTACAAGCAAGACATCGTTTCAGGTAATGGCAGGCAATGCTCAGCTCAAACGAACTACATCGTTCACAAAGCTCATACGTTTCTCATCTTAAATGCCAAGCATTGGATGTTAGAGGACCAGTGCATTGTATCAGTTTCAGAAGCAGAGTTGGACTAGATATGATCCGTATGTGTAGGAAACACCATTCATTTGTTCTCAGCACACTCAAGTTTCCTGCTGTCTTAGAGATTCTAGAAAAATAGAGCATGCTTCTTGCTCTAAAGCAGATTGTGTTCAATGGATGAGAACTCTGCTGTGTGTTTCACTTCAGAAATGGAGTTAAATCCCAGGCTCTGAGTCTTCCTACAAGGAAGACTTCGTTTCAGGTATGGGCAGTGTCTTCTCAGCTCAAATGAACTACATCGTTCACGAAGCTCACACGTTTCTCATCTTAACTGACAAGCATTGGATGTTAGAGGACCAGTGCTTTGTATCAGTTTCAGAAGCAGAGTTGGACTAGATATGATCAGTATGTGTAGGAAACACCATTCATTTGTTCTCAGCACACTCAAGTTTCCTGCTGTCTTATAGATTCTTGGAAACTAGAGCATGCTTCTTGCTCTAAAGCAGATTGTGATCAATGGATGAGAACACTGCTGTGTGTTTCACTTCAGAAATGGAGTTAAATCCCAGGCTCTGAGTATTCCTACAAGGAAGACTTTGTTTCAAGTAAGGGCAGTTACTTTACAGCTCAAAGGAACTACATCGTTCACGAAGCTCACACATTTCTCATCTTAACTGTCAAGCATTGGATGTTAGAGGACCAGTGCTTTGTATCAGTTTCAGAAGCACAGTTGGACTAGATATGATCTGAATGTGTAGGAAACACCATTCTTTTGTTCTCATCACACTCATGTTTCCTGCTGTCTTAGAGACTCTAGAAAGCAAGAGAATGCTTCTTGCTCTAAATAAGAGTGTGAACAATGGATGAGAACTCCGCTGTGTGTTTCACTTCAGAAATGGAGTTAAATCCCAGGCTCTGAGTCTTCCTACAAGCAAGACTTCGTTTCCGGTATGGGCAGTCCCTTCTCAGCTCAAACGAACTACATCGTTCACGAAGCTCACAAGTTTCTCATCTTAACTGACAAGCATTGGATGTTAGAGGACCAGTGCTTTGTATCAGTTTCAGAAGCAGAGTTGGACTAGATATGATCCGTATGTGTAGGAAACACCATTCTTTTGTTCTCATCACACTCATGTTTCCTGCTGTCTTAGAGACTCTAGAAAGCAAGAGCGTGCTTCTTGATCTAAAGCAGAGTGTGAACAATGGATGAGAACTCTGCTGTGTGTTTCACTTCAGAAATGGAGTTAAATCCCAGTCTCTGAGTCTTCCTACAAGCAAGACTTCGTTTCAGGTATGGGCAGTCACTTCTCTGCTCAAACGAACTACATAGTTCACGAAGCTCACACGTTTCTCATCTTAACTGACAAGCATTGGATGTTAGAGGACCAGTGCTTTGTATCAGTTTCAGAAGCAGAGTTGGACTAGATATGATCCGTATGTGTAGGAAATACCATTCATTTGTTCTCAGCACACTCAAGTTTCCTGCTGTCTTATAGAGTCTAGAAAATTAGAGCATGCTTCTTGCTCTAAAGCAGATTGTGATCAATGGATGAGAACTCTGCAGTGTGTTTCACTTCAGAAATGGAGTTAAATCCCAGGCTCTGAGTCTTCCTACAAGGAAGACTTCGTTTCAAGTAAGGGCAGTTACGTTACAGCTCAAATGAACTACATTGTTCACAAAGTTCACACATTTCTCATTTTAACTGCCAAGCATTGGAGGTTAGAGGACCAGTACTTTGTATCAGTTTCAGAAGCACAGTTGGGCTAGATATGACCTGAATGTGTAGGAAACACCGTTCTTTTGTTCTCATCACACTCATGTTTCCTGCTGTCTTGGAGACTCTAGAAAGCAAGAGTGTGCTTCTTGCTCTAAACCAGAGTGCGAACAATGGATGAGAACTCTGCTGTGTGTTTCACTTCAGAAATGGAGTTCAATCCCAGGCTCTGAGTCTTCCTACAAGCAAGACATCGTTTCAGGTAATGGCAGGCAATGCTCAGCTCAAACGAACTACATCGTTCACAAAGCTCATACGTTTCTCATCTTAACTGCCAAGCATTGGATGTTAGAGGACCAGTGCATTGTATCAGTTTCAGAAGCAGAGTTGGACTAGATATGATCCGTATGTGTAGGAAACACCATTCATTTGTTCTCAGCACACTCAAGTTTCCTGCTGTCTTAGAGATTCTAGAAAAATAGAGCATGCTTCTTGCTCTAAAGCAGATTGTGTTCAATGGATGAGAACTCTGCTGTGTGTTTCACTTCAGAAATGGAGTTAAATCCCAGGCTCTGAGTCTTCCTACAAGGAAGACTTCGTTTCAGGTATGGGCAGTGTCTTCTCAGCTCAAATGAACTACATCGTTCACGAAGCTCACACGTTTCTCATCTTAACTGACAAGCATTGGATGTTAGAGGACCAGTGCTATGTATCAGTTTCAGAAGCAGAGTTGGACTAGATATGATCAGTATGTGTAGGAAACACCATTCATTTGTTCTCAGCACACTCAAGTTTCCTGCTGTCTTATAGATTCTAGAAAACTAGAGCATGCTTCTTGCTCTAAAGCAGATTGTGATCAATGGATGAGAACACTGCTGTGTGTTTCACTTCAGAAATGGAGTTAAATCCCAGGCTCTGAGTATTCCTACAAGGAAGACTTTGTTTCAAGTAAGGGCAGTTACTTTACAGCTCAAAGGAACTACATCGTTCACGAAGCTCACACATTTCTCATCTTAACTGTCAAGCATTGGATGTTAGAGGACCAGTGCTTTGTATCAGTTTCAGAAGCACAGTTGGACTAGATATGACCTGAATGTGTAGGAAACACCATTCTTTTGTTCTCATCACACTCATGTTTCCTGCTGTCTTAGAGACTCTAGAAAGCAAGAGAATGCTTCTTGCTCTAAATAAGAGTGTGAACAATGGATGAGAACTCCGCTGTGTGTTTCACTTCAGAAATGGAGTTAAATCCCAGGCTCTGAGTCTTCCTACAAGCAAGACTTCGTTTCCGGTATGGGCAGTCCCTTCTCAGCTCAAACGAACTACATCGTTCAAGAAGCTCACAAGTTTCTCATCTTAACTGCCAAGCATTGGATGTTAGAGGACCAGTGCTTTGTATCAGTTTCAGAAGCAGAGTTGGACTAGATATGATCCGTATGTGTAGGAAACACCATTCATTTGTTCTCAGCACACTCAAGTTTCCTGCTGTCTTATAGAGTCTAGAAAACTAGAGCATGCTTCTTGCTCTAAAGCAGATTGTGATCAATGGATGAGAACTCTGCTGTGTGTTTCACTTCAGAAATGGAGATAAATCCCAGGCTCTGAGTCTTCCTACAAGGAAGACTTCGTTTCAAGTAAGGGCAGTTACTTTACAGCTCAAATGAACTACATTGTTCACGAAGTTCACACATTTCTCATTTTAACTGCCAAGCATTGGAGGTTAGAGGACCAGTGCTTTGTATCAGTTTCAGAAGCACATTTGGGCTAGATGTGACCTGAATGTGTAGGAAACACCGTTCTTTTGTTCTCATCACACTCATGTTTCCTGCTGTCTTAGAGACTCTAGAAAGCAAGAGGGTGCTTCTTGCTCTAAAGCAGAGTGTGAACAATGGATAAGAACTCTGCTGTGTGTTTCACTTCAGAAATGGAGTTCAATCCCAGGCTCTGAGTCTTCCTACAAGCAAGACTTCGTTTCAGGTATGGGCAGTCACTTCTCTGCTCAAACGAACTACATAGTTCACAAAGCTCACACGTTTCTCATCTTAACTGACAAGCATTGGATGTTAGAGGACCAGTGCTTTGTATCAGTTTCAGAAGCAGAGTTGGACTAGATATGATCCGTATGTGTAGGAAACACCATTCATTTGTTCTCAGCACAGTCAAGTTTCCTGCTGTCTTATAGAGTCTAGAAAACTAGAGCAAGCTTCTTGCTCTAAAGCAGATTGTGTTCAATGGATGAGAACTCTGCTGTGTGTTTCACTTCAGAAATGGAGTTAAATCCCAGGCTCTGAGTCTTCCTACAAGGCAGACTTCGTTTCAGGTATCGGCACTCACTTCTCAGCTCAAACGAACTACATAGTTCACGAAGCTCACACGTTTCTCATCTTAACTGACAAGCATTGGATGTTAGAGGACCAATTGCTTTGTATCAGTTTCAGAAGCACAGTTGGACTAGATATGATCCGTATGTGTAGGAAACACCATTCATTTGTTCTCAGCACACTCAAGTTTCCTGCTGTCTTATAGATTCTAGAAAACTAGAGCATGCTTCTTGCTCTAAAGCAGATTGTGATCAATGTATGAGAACACTGCTGTGTGTTTCACTTCAGAAATGGAGTTAAATCCCAGGCTCTGAGTCTTCCTTCAAGGAAGACGTCGTTTCAAGTAAGGACAGTTATTTTACAGCTCAAACGATCTACATTGTACACGAAGCTCACACATTTCTCATCTTAACTGTCAAGCATTGGATGTTAGAGGACCAGTGCTTTGTATCAGTTTCAGAAGCACAGTTGGACTAGATGTGACCTGAATGTGTAGGAAACACCGTTCTTTTGTTCTCATCACACTCATGTTTCCTGCTGTCTTAGAGACTCTAGAAAGCAAGAGCGTGCTTCTTGCTCTAAAGCAGAGTGTGAACAATGGATAAGAACTCTGCTGTGTGTTTCACTTCAGAAATGGAGTTCAATCCCAGGCTCTGAGTCTTCCTACAACCAAGACTTCGTTTCAGGTATGGGCAGTCACTTCTCTGCTCAAACGAACTACAGAGTACACAAAGCTCACACGTTTCTCATCTTAACTGACAAGCATTGGATGTTAGAGGACCAGTGCTTTGTATCAGTTTCAGAAGCAGAGTTGGACTAGATATGATCCGTATGTGTAGGAAACACCATTCATTTGTTCTCAGCACACTCAAGTTTCCTGCTGTCTTATAGAGTCTAGAAAACTAGAGCATGCTTCTTGCTCTAAAGCAGATTGTGATCAATGGATGAGAACTCTGCTGTGTGTTTCACTTCAGAAATGGAGTTAAATCCCAGGCTCTGAGTCTTCCTACAAGGAAGACTTCGTTTCAAGTAAGGGCAGTTACTTTACAGCTCAAATGAACTACATTGTTCACGAAGTTCACACATTTCTCATTTTAACTGCCAAGCATTGGAGGTTAGAGGACCAGTGCTTTGTATCAGTTTCAGAAGCACAGTTGGGCTAGATGTGACCTGAATGTGTAGGAAACACCGTTCTTTTGTTCTCATCACACTCATGTTTCCTGCTGTCTTAGAGACTCTAGAAAGCAAGAGCGTGCTTCTTGCTCTAAAGCAGAGTGTGAACAATGGATAAGAACTCTGCTGTGTGTTTCACTTCAGAAATGGAGTTCAATCCCAGGCTCTGAGTCTTCCTACAAGCAAGACTTCGTTTCAGGTAAGGGCAGTCAATGCTCAGCTCAAACGAACTACATCGTTCACGAAGCTCACACGTTTCTCATCTTAACTGACAAGCATTGGATGTTAGAGGACCAGTGCTTTGTATCAGTTTCAGAAGCAGAGTTGGACTAGATATGATCCGTAGGTGTAGGAAACACCATTCATTTGTTCTCAGCACACTCAAGTTTCCTGCTGTCTTAGAGATTCTAGAAAAATAGAGCATGCTTCTGGCTCTAAAGAAGATTGTGATCAATGGATGAGAACTCTGCTGTGTGTTTCACTTCAGAAATGGAGTTAAATCCCAGGCTCTGAGTCTTCCTACATGGAAGACTTCGTTTCAGGTATGGGCAGTCACTTCTCAGCCCAAAGAACTACATAGTTCACGAAGCTCACACGTTTCTCATCTTAACTGACAAGCATTGGATGTTAGAGGACCAATTGCTTTGTATCAGTTTCAGGAGCAGAGTTGGACTAGATATGATCTGAATGTGTAGGAAACACCGTTCTTTTGTTCTCATCACACTCATGTTTCCTGCTGTCTTAGAGACTCTAGAAAGCAAGAGCGTGCTTCTTGCTCTAAAGCAGATTGTGAACAATGGATGAGAACTCTGCTGTGTGTTTCACTTCAGAAATGGAGTTAAATCCCAGGCTCTGAGTCTTCCTACAAGCAAGACTTTGTTTCAGGTATGGGCAGTCACATCTCTGCTCAAACGAACTACATAGTTCACAAAGCTCACACGTTTCTCATCTTAACTGACAAGCATTGGATGTTAGAGGACCAATTGCTTTGTATCAGTTTCAGAAGCAGAGTTGGACTAGATATGATCCGTATGTGTAGGAAACACCATTCATTTGTTCTCAGCACACTCATGTTTCCTGCTGTCTTATAGAGTCTAGAAAACTAGAGCATGATTCTTGCTCTAAAGCAGATTGTGATCAATGGATGAGAACTCTGCTGTGTGTTTCACTTCAGAAATGGAGTTAAATCCCAGGCTCTGAGTCTTCCTACAAGGCAGACTTCGTTTCAGGTATCGGCACTCACTTCTCAGCTCAAACGAACTACATAGTTCACGAAGCTCACACGTTTCTCATCTTAACTGACAAGCATTGGATGTTAGAGGACCAATTGCTTTGTATCAGTTTCAGAAGCACAGTTGGACTAGATATGATCCGTATGTGTAGGAAACACCATTCATTTGTTCTCAGCACACTCAAGTTTCCTGCTGTCTTATAGATTCTAGAAAACTAGAGCATGCTTCTTGCTCTAAAGCAGATTGTGATCAATGTATGAGAACACTGCTGTGTGTTTCACTTCAGAAATGGAGTTAAATCCCAGGCTCTGAGTCTTCCTACAAGGAAGACTTCGTTTCAAGTAAGGACAGTTATTTTACAGCTCAAACGATCTACATCGTACACGAAGCTCACACATTTCTCATCTTAACTGTCAAGCATTGGATGTTAGAGCACCAGTGCTTTGTATCAGTTTCAGAAGCACAGTTGGACTAGATATGATCTGAATGTGTAGGAAACACCATTCTTTTGTTCTCATCACACTCATGTTTCCTGCTGTCTTAGAGACTCTAGAAAGCAAGAGAATGCCTCTTGCTCTAAAGCAGAGTTTGAACAATGGATGAGAACTCTGCTGTGTGTTTCACTTCAGAAATGGAGTTCAATCCCAGGCTCTGAGTCTTCCTACAAGCAAGACTTCGTTTCAGGTAAGGGCAGTCAATGCTAAGCTCAAACGAACTACATCGTTCACGAAGCTCACACGTTTCTCATCTTAACTGTCAAGCATTGGATGTTAGAGGACCAGTGCTTTGTATCAGTTTCAGAAGCACAGTTGGACTAGATATGATCTGAATGTGTAGGAAACACCATTCTTTTGTTCTCATCACACTCATGTTTCCTGCTGTCTTAGAGACTCTAGAAAGCAAGAGAATGCCTCTTGCTCTAAAGCAGAGTGTGAACAATGGATGAGAACTCTGCTGTGTGTTTCACTTCAGAAATGGATTTAAATCCCAGGCTCTGAGTCTTCCTACAAGCAAGACTTTGTTTCAGGTATGGGCAGTCACTTCTCTGCTCAAACGAACTACAAAGTACACAAAGCTCACACGTTTCTCATCTTAACTGACAAGCATTGGATGTTAGAGGACTAGTGCTTTGTATCAGTTTCAGAAGCAGAGTTGGACTAGATATGATCCGTATGTGTAGGAAACACCATTCATTTGTTCTCAGCACACTCAAGTTTCCTGCTGTCTTATAGAGTCTAGAAAACTAGAGCATGCTTCTTGCTCTAAAGCAGATTGTGATCAATGGATGAGAACTCTGCTGTGTGTTTCACTTCAGAAATGGAGTTCAATCCCAGGCTCTGAGTCTTCCTACAAGGCAGACTTCGTTTCAGGTATCGGCAGTCACTTCTCAGCTCAAACGAACTACATCGTTCACGAAGCTCACACGTTTCTCATCTTAACTGACAAGCATTGGATGTTAGAGGACCACTGCATTGTATCAGTTTCAGAAGCAGAGTTGGACTAGATATGATCTGAATGTGTAGGAAACACCGTTCTTTTGTTCTCATCACACTCATGTTTCCTGCTGTCTTAGAGACTCTAGAAAGCAAGAGCGTGCTTCTTGCTCTAAAGCAGAGTGTGAACAATGGATGAGAACTCTGCTGTGTGTTTCACTTCAGAAATGGAGTTCAATCCCAGGCTCTGAGTCTTCCTACAAGCAAGACTTCGTTTCAGGTATGGGCAGTCACTTCTCTGCTCAAACGAACTACATAGTTCACAAAGCTCACACGTTTCTCATCTTAACTGACAAGCATTGGATGTTAGAGGACCAGTGCTTAGTATCAGTTTCAGAATCACAGTTGGACTAGATATGATCTGAATGTGTAGGAAACACCATTCTTTTGTTCTCATCACACTCATGTTTCCTGCTGTCTTAGAGACTCTAGAAAGCAAGAGAATGCTTCTTGCTCTAAATAAGAGTGTGAGCAATGGATGAGAACTCCGCTGTGTGTTTCACTTCAGAAATGGAGTTAAATCCCAGGCTCTGAGTCTTCCTACAAGCAAGACTTCATTTCAGGTATGGGCAGTCACTTCTCTGCTCAAACGAACTACATAGTTCACAAAGCTCACACGTTTCTCATCTTAACTGACAAGCATTGGATGTTAGAGGACCAGTGCTTTGTATCAGTTTCAGAAGCAGAGTTGGACTAGATATGATCCGTATGTGTAGGAAACACCATTCATTTGTTCTCAGCACACTCAAGTTTCCTGCTGTCTTAGAGAGTCTAGAAAACTAGAGCATGCTTCTTGCTCTAAAGCAGATTGTGATCAATGGATGAGAACTCTGCTGTGTGTTTCACTTCAGAAATGGAGATAAATCCCAGGCTCTGAGTCTTCCTACAAGGAAGACTTCGTTTCAAGTAAGGGCAGTTACTTTACAGCTCAAATGAACTACATTGTTCACGAAGTTCACACATTTCTCATTTTAACTGCCAAGCATTGGAGGTTAGAGGACCAGTGCTTTGTATCAGTTTCAGAAGCACAGTTGGGCTAGATGTGACCTGAATGTGTAGGAAACACCGTTCTTTTGTTCTCATCACACTCATGTTTCCTGCTTTCTTAGAGACTCTAGAAAGCAAGAGCGTGCTTCTTGCTCTAAAGCAGAGTGTGAACAATGGATAAGAACTCTGCTGTGTGTTTCACTTCAGAAATGGAGTTCAATCCCAGGCTCTGAGTCTTCCTACAAGCAAGACTTCGTTTCAGGTAAGGGCAGTCAATGCTCAGCTCAAACGAACTACATCGTTCACGAAGCTCACACGTTTCTCATCTTAACTGTCAAGCATTGGATGTTAGAGGACCAGTGCTTTGTATCAGTTTCAGAAGCACAGTTGGACTAGATATGATCTGAATGTGTAGGAAACACCATTCTTTTGTTCTCATCACACTCATGTTTCCTGCTGTCTTAGAGACTCTAGAAAGCAAGAGAATGCCTCTTGCTCTAAAGCAGAGTGTGAACAATGGATGAGAACTCTGCTGTGTGTTTCACTTCAGAAATGGATTTAAATCCCAGGCTCTGAGTCTTCCTACAAGCAAGACTTCGTTTCAGGTATGGGCAGTCACTTCTCTGCTCAAACGAACTACATAGTACACAAAGCTCACACGTTTCTCATCTTAACTGACAAGCATTGGATGTTAGAGGACCAGTGCTTAGTATCAGTTTCAGAAGCACAGTTGGACTAGATATGATCCGTATGTGTAGGAAACACCATTCATTTGTTCTCAGCACACTCATGTTTCCTGCTGTCTTATAGAGTCTAGAAAACTAGAGCATGCTTCTTGCTCTAAAGCAGATTGTGATCAATGGATGAGAACTCTGCTGTGTGTTTCACTTCAGAAATGGAGTTAAATCCCAGGCTCTGAGTCTTCCTACAAGGCAGACTTCGTTTCAGGTATCGGCAGTCACTTCTCAGCTCAAACGAACTACATCGTTCACGAAGCTCACACGTTTCTCATCTTAACTGACAAGCATTGGATGTTAGAGGACCACTGCATTGTATCAGTTTCAGAAGCAGAGTTGGACTAGATATGATCTGAATGTGTAGGAAACACCGTTCTTTTGTTCTCATCACACTCATGTTTCCTGCCTTCTTAGAGACTCTAGAAAGCAAGAGCGTGCTTCTTGCTCTAAAGCAGAGTGTGAACAATGGATGAGAACTCTGCTGTGTGTTTCACTTCAGAAATGGAGTTCAATCCCAGGCTCTGAGTCTTCCTACAAGCAAGACTTCGTTTCAGGTATGGGCAGTCACTTCTCTGCTCAAACGAACTACATAGTTCACAAAGCTCACACGTTTCTCATCTTAACTGACAAGCATTGGATGTTAGAGGACCAGTGCTTAGTATCAGTTTCAGAATCACAGTTGGACTAGATATGATCTGAATGTGTAGGAAACACCATTCTTTTGTTCTCATCACATTCATGTTTCCTGCTGTCTTAGAGACTCTAGAAAGCAAGAGAATGCTTCTTGCTCTAAATAAGAGTGTGAGCAATGGATGAGAACTCCGCTGTGTGTTTCACTTCAGAAATGGAGTTAAATCCCAGGCTCTGAGTCTTCCTACAAGCAAGACTTCGTTTCAGGTATGGGCAGTCACTTCTCAGCTCAAAAGAACTACATCGTTCACGAAGCTCACACGTTTCTCATCTTAACTGACAAGCATTGGATGTTAGAGGACCAATTGCTTTGTATCAGTTTCAGAAGCAGAGTTGGACTAGATATGATCTGTACGTGTAGGAAACACCATTCATTTGTTCTCAGCACACTCAAGTTTCTTGCTGTCTTATACGGTCTAGAAAACTAGAGCATGCTTCTTGCTCTAAAGCAGATTGTGATCAATGGATGAGAACTCTGCTGTGTGTTTCACTTCAGAAATGGAGTTAAATCCCAGGCTCTGAGTCTTCCTACAAGGAAAACTTCGTTTCAAGTAAGGGCAGTTACTTTACAGCTCAAACGATCTACATCATTCACGAAGCTCACACATTTCTCATCTTAACTGCCAAGCATTGGATGTTAGAGGACCAGTGCTTTGTATCAGTTTCAGAAGCAGAGTTGGACTAGTTATGATCCGTATGTGTAGGAAACACCATTCATTTGTTCTCAGCACACTCAAGTTTCCTGCTGTCTTATACAGTCTAGAAAACTAGAGCATGCTTCTTGCTCTAAAGCAGATTGTGATCAATGGATGAGAACTCTGCTGTGTGTTTCACTTCAGAAATGGAGTTAAATCCCAGGCTCTGAGTCTTCCTACAAGGCAGACTTCGTTTCAAGTAAGGGCAGTTACTTTACAGCTCAAACGATCTACATTGTACACGAAGCTCACACATTTCTCATCTTAACTGTCAAGCATTGGATGTTAGAGGACCAGTGCTTTGTATCAGTTTCAGAAGCACAGTTGGACTAGATGTGACCTGAATGTGTAGGAAACACCGTTCTTTTGTTCTCATCACACTCATGTTTCCTGCTGTCTTAGAGACTCTAGAAAGCAAGAGCGTGCTTCTTGCTCTAAAGCAGAGTGTGAACAATGGATAAGAACTCTGCTGTGTGTTTCACTTCAGAAATGGAGTTCAATCCCAGGCTCTGAGTCTTCCTACAACCAAGACTTCGTTTCAGGTATGGGCAGTCACTTCTCTGCTCAAACGAACTACAGAGTACACAAAGCTCACACGTTTCTCATCTTAACTGACAAGCATTGGATGTTAGAGGACCAGTGCTTTGTATCAGTTTCAGAAGCAGAGTTGGACTAGATATGATCCGTATGTGTAGGAAACACCATTCATTTGTTCTCAGCACACTCAAGTTTCCTGCTGTCTTATAGAGTCTAGAAAACTAGAGCATGCTTCTTGCTCTAAAGCAGATTGTGATCAATGGATGAGAACTCTGCTGTGTGTTTCACTTCAGAAATGGAGTTAAATCCCAGGCTCTGAGTCTTCCTACAAGGAAGACTTCGTTTCAAGTAAGGGCAGTTACTTTACAGCTCAAATGAACTACATTGTTCACGAAGTTCACACATTTCTCATTTTAACTGCCAAGCATTGGAGGTTAGAGGACCAGTGCTTTGTATCAGTTTCAGAAGCACAGTTGGGCTAGATGTGACCTGAATGTGTAGGAAACACCGTTCTTTTGTTCTCATCACACTCATGTTTCCTGCTGTCTTAGAGACTCTAGAAAGCAAGAGCGTGCTTCTTGCTCTAAAGCAGAGTGTGAACAATGGATAAGAACTCTGCTGTGTGTTTCACTTCAGAAATGGAGTTCAATCCCAGGCTCTGAGTCTTCCTACAAGCAAGACTTCGTTTCAGGTAAGGGCAGTCAATGCTCAGCTCAAACGAACTACATCGTTCACGAAGCTCACACGTTTCTCATCTTAACTGACAAGCATTGGATGTTAGAGGACCAGTGCTTTGTATCAGTTTCAGAAGCAGAGTTGGACTAGATATGATCCGTAGGTGTAGGAAACACCATTCATTTGTTCTCAGCACACTCAAGTTTCCTGCTGTCTTAGAGATTCTAGAAAAATAGAGCATGCTTCTGGCTCTAAAGAAGATTGTGATCAATGGATGAGAACTCTGCTGTGTGTTTCACTTCAGAAATGGAGTTAAATCCCAGGCTCTGAGTCTTCCTACATGGAAGACTTCGTTTCAGGTATGGGCAGTCACTTCTCAGCCCAAAGAACTACATAGTTCACGAAGCTCACACGTTTCTCATCTTAACTGACAAGCATTGGATGTTAGAGGACCAATTGCTTTGTATCAGTTTCAGGAGCAGAGTTGGACTAGATATGATCTGAATGTGTAGGAAACACCGTTCTTTTGTTCTCATCACACTCATGTTTCCTGCTGTCTTAGAGACTCTAGAAAGCAAGAGCGTGCTTCTTGCTCTAAAGCAGATTGTGAACAATGGATGAGAACTCTGCTGTGTGTTTCACTTCAGAAATGGAGTTAAATCCCAGGCTCTGAGTCTTCCTACAAGCAAGACTTTGTTTCAGGTATGGGCAGTCACATCTCTGCTCAAACGAACTACATAGTTCACAAAGCTCACACGTTTCTCATCTTAACTGACAAGCATTGGATGTTAGAGGACCAATTGCTTTGTATCAGTTTCAGAAGCAGAGTTGGACTAGATATGATCCGTATGTGTAGGAAACACCATTCATTTGTTCTCAGCACACTCATGTTTCCTGCTGTCTTATAGAGTCTAGAAAACTAGAGCATGATTCTTGCTCTAAAGCAGATTGTGATCAATGGATGAGAACTCTGCTGTGTGTTTCACTTCAGAAATGGAGTTAAATCCCAGGCTCTGAGTCTTCCTACAAGGCAGACTTCGTTTCAGGTATCGGCACTCACTTCTCAGCTCAAACGAACTACATAGTTCACGAAGCTCACACGTTTCTCATCTTAACTGACAAGCATTGGATGTTAGAGGACCAATTGCTTTGTATCAGTTTCAGAAGCACAGTTGGACTAGATATGATCCGTATGTGTAGGAAACACCATTCATTTGTTCTCAGCACACTCAAGTTTCCTGCTGTCTTATAGATTCTAGAAAACTAGAGCATGCTTCTTGCTCTAAAGCAGATTGTGATCAATGTATGAGAACACTGCTGTGTGTTTCACTTCAGAAATGGAGTTAAATCCCAGGCTCTGAGTCTTCCTACAAGGAAGACTTCGTTTCAAGTAAGGACAGTTATTTTACAGCTCAAACGATCTACATCGTACACGAAGCTCACACATTTCTCATCTTAACTGTCAAGCATTGGATGTTAGAGGACCAGTGCTTTGTATCAGTTTCAGAAGCACAGTTGGACTAGATATGATCTGAATGTGTAGGAAACACCATTCTTTTGTTCTCATCACACTCATGTTTCCTGCTGTCTTAGAGACTCTAGAAAGCAAGAGAATGCCTCTTGCTCTAAAGCAGATTGTGAACAATGGATGAGAACTCTGCTGTGTGTTTCACTTCAGAAATGGAGTTCAATCCCAGGCTCTGAGTCTTCCTACAAGCAAGACTTCGTTTCAGGTAAGGGCAGTCAATGCTAAGCTCAAACGAACTACATCGTTCACGAAGCTCACACGTTTCTCATCTTAACTGTCAAGCATTGGATGTTAGAGGACCAGTGCTTTGTATCAGTTTCAGAAGCACAGTTGGACTAGATATGATCTGAATGTGTAGGAAACACCATTCTTTTGTTCTCATCACACTCATGTTTCCTGCTGTCTTAGAGACTCTAGAAAGCAAGAGAATGCCTCTTGCTCTAAAGCAGAGTGTGAACAATGGATGAGAACTCTGCTGTGTGTTTCACTTCAGAAATGGATTTAAATCCCAGGCTCTGAGTCTTCCTACAAGCAAGACTTTGTTTCAGGTATGGGCAGTCACTTCTCTGCTCAAACGAACTACAAAGTACACAAAGCTCACACGTTTCTCATCTTAACTGACAAGCATTGGATGTTAGAGGACCAGTGCTTTGTATCAGTTTCAGAAGCAGAGTTGGACTAGATATGATCCGTATGTGTAGGAAACACCATTCATTTGTTCTCAGCACACTCAAGTTTCCTGCTGTCTTATAGAGTCTAGAAAACTAGAGCATGCTTCTTGCTCTAAAGCAGATTGTGATCAATGGATGAGAACTCTGCTGTGTGTTTCACTTCAGAAATGGAGTTCAATCCCAGGCTCTGAGTCTTCCTACAAGGCAGACTTCGTTTCAGGTATCGGCAGTCACTTATCAGCTCAAACGAACTACATCGTTCACGAAGCTCACACGTTTCTCATCTTAACTGACAAGCATTGGATGTTAGAGGACCACTGCATTGTATCAGTTTCAGAAGCAGAGTTGGACTAGATATGATCTGAATGTGTAGGAAACACCGTTCTTTTGTTCTCATCACACTCATGTTTCCTGCTGTCTTAGAGACTCTAGAAAGCAAGAGCGTGCTTCTTGCTCTAAAGCAGAGTGTGAACAATGGATGAGAACTCTGCTGTGTGTTTCACTTCAGAAATGGAGTTCAATCCCAGGCTCTGAGTCTTCCTACAAGCAAGACTTCGTTTCAGGTATGGGCAGTCACTTCTCTGCTCAAACGAACTACATAGTTCACAAAGCTCACACGTTTCTCATCTTAACTGACAAGCATTGGATGTTAGAGGACCAGTGCTTAGTATCAGTTTCAGAATCACAGTTGGACTAGATATGATCTGAATGTGTAGGAAACACCATTCTTTTGTTCTCATCACACTCATGTTTCCTGCTGTCTTAGAGACTCTAGAAAGCAAGAGAATGCTTCTTGCTCTAAATAAGAGTGTGAGCAATGGATGAGAACTCCGCTGTGTGTTTCACTTCAGAAATGGAGTTAAATCCCAGGCTCTGAGTCTTCCTACAAGCAAGACTTCATTTCAGGTATGGGCAGTCACTTCTCTGCTCAAACGAACTACATAGTTCACAAAGCTCACACGTTTCTCATCTTAACTGACAAGCATTGGATGTTAGAGGACCAGTGCTTTGTATCAGTTTCAGAAGCAGAGTTGGACTAGATATGATCCGTATGTGTAGGAAACACCATTCATTTGTTCTCAGCACACTCAAGTTTCCTGCTGTCTTAGAGAGTCTAGAAAACTAGAGCATGCTTCTTGCTCTAAAGCAGATTGTGATCAATGGATGAGAACTCTGCTGTGTGTTTCACTTCAGAAATGGAGATAAATCCCAGGCTCTGAGTCTTCCTACAAGGAAGACTTCGTTTCAAGTAAGGGCAGTTACTTTACAGCTCAAATGAACTACATTGTTCACGAAGTTCACACATTTCTCATTTTAACTGCCAAGCATTGGAGGTTAGAGGACCAGTGCTTTGTATCAGTTTCAGAAGCACAGTTGGGCTAGATGTGACCTGAATGTGTAGGAAACACCGTTCTTTTGTTCTCATCACACTCATGTTTCCTGCTTTCTTAGAGACTCTAGAAAGCAAGAGCGTGCTTCTTGCTCTAAAGCAGAGTGTGAACAATGGATAAGAACTCTGCTGTGTGTTTCACTTCAGAAATGGAGTTCAATCCCAGGCTCTGAGTCTTCCTACAAGCAAGACTTCGTTTCAGGTAAGGGCAGTCAATGCTCAGCTCAAACGAACTACATCGTTCACGAAGCTCACACGTTTCTCATCTTAACTGTCAAGCATTGGATGTTAGAGGACCAGTGCTTTGTATCAGTTTCAGAAGCACAGTTGGACTAGATATGATCTGAATGTGTAGGAAACACCATTCTTTTGTTCTCATCACACTCATGTTTCCTGCTGTCTTAGAGACTCTAGAAAGCAAGAGAATGCCTCTTGCTCTAAAGCAGAGTGTGAACAATGGATGAGAACTCTGCTGTGTGTTTCACTTCAGAAATGGATTTAAATCCCAGGCTCTGAGTCTTCCTACAAGCAAGACTTCGTTTCAGGTATGGGCAGTCACTTCTCTGCTCAAACGAACTACATAGTACACAAAGCTCACACGTTTCTCATCTTAACTGACAAGCATTGGATGTTAGAGGACCACTGCATTGTATCAGTTTCAGAAGCAGAGTTGGACTAGATATGATCTGAATGTGTAGGAAACACCGTTCTTTTGTTCTCATCACACTCATGTTTCCTGCCTTCTTAGAGACTCTAGAAAGCAAGAGCGTGCTTCTTGCTCTAAAGCAGAGTGTGAACAATGGATGAGAACTCTGCTGTGTGTTTCACTTCAGAAATGGAGTTCAATCCCAGGCTCTGAGTCTTCCTACAAGCAAGACTTCGTTTCAGGTATGGGCAGTCCCTTCTCTGCTCAAACGAACTACATAGTTCACAAAGCTCACACGTTTCTCATCTTAACTGACAAGCATTGGATGTTAGAGGACCAGTGCTTAGTATCAGTTTCAGAATCACAATTGGACTAGATATGATCTGAATGTGTAGGAAACACCATTCTTTTGTTCTCATCACACTCATGTTTCCTGCTGTCTTAGAGACTCTAGAAAGCAAGAGAATGCTTCTTGCTCTAAATAAGAGTGTGAGCAATGGATGAGAACTCCGCTGTGTGTTTCACTTCAGAAATGGAGTTAAATCCCAGGCTCTGAGTCTTCCTACAAGCAAGACTTCGTTTCAGGTATGGGCAGTCACTTCTCAGCTCAAACGAACTACATCGTTCACGAAGCTCACACGTTTCTCATCTTAACTGACAAGCATTGGATGTTAGAGGACCAATTGCTTTGTATCAGTTTCAGAAGCAGAGTTGGACTAGATATGATCTGTACGTGTAGGAAACACCATTCATTTGTTCTCAGCACACTCAAGTTTCTTGCTGTCTTATACAGTCTAGAAAACTAGAGCATGCTTCTTGCTCTAAAGCAGATTGTGATCAATGGATGAGAACTCTGCTGTGTGTTTCACTTCAGAAATGGAGTTAAATCCCAGGCTCTGAGTCTTCCTACAAGGAAAACTTCGTTTCAAGTAAGGGCAGTTACTTTACAGCTCAAACGATCTACATCATTCACGAAGCTCACACATTTCTCATCTTAACTGCCAAGCATTGGATGTTAGAGGACCAGTGCTTTGTATCAGTTTCAGAAGCAGAGTTGGACTAGATATGATCCGTATGTGTAGGAAACACCATTCATTTGTTCTCAGCACACTCAAGTTTCCTGCTGTCTTATACAGTCTAGAAAACTAGAGCATGCTTCTTGCTCTAAAGCAGATTGTGATCAATGGATGAGAACTCTGCTGTGTGTTTCACTTCAGAAATGGAGTTAAATCCCAGGCTCTGAGTCTTCCTACAAGGCAGACTTCGTTTCAAGTAAGGGCAGTTACTTTACAGCTCAAACGATCTACATCGTTCACGAAGCTCACTTATTTCTCATCTTAACTGTCAAGCATTTGATGTTAGAGGACCAGTGCTTTGTATCAGTTTCAGAAGCACAGTTGGACTAGATATGATCTGAATGTGTAGGAAACACCATTCTTTTGTTCTCATCACACTCATGTTTCCTGCTGTCTTAGAGACTCTAGAAAGCAAGAGAATGCCTCTTGCTCTAAAGCAGAGTGTGAACAATGGATGAGAACTCTGCTGTGTGTTTCACTTCAGAAATGGATTTAAATCCCAGGCTCTGAGTCTTCCTACAAGCAAGACTTCGTTTCAGGTATGGGCAGTCACTTCTCTGCTCAAACGAACTACATAGTTCACAAAGCTCACACGTTTCTCATCTTAACTGACAAGCATTGGATGTTAGAGGACCAGTGCTTTGTATCAGTTTCAGAAGCAGAGTTGGACTAGATATGATCCGTATGTGTAGGAAACACCATTCATTTGTTCTCAGCACACTCAAGTTTCCTGCTGTCTTATAGAGTCTAGAAAACTAGAGCATGCTTCTTGCTCTAAAGCAGATTGTGATCAATGGATGAGAACTCTGCTGTGTGTTTCACTTCAGAAATGGAGTTAAATCCCAGGCTCTGAGTCTTCCTACAAGGAAGACTTCGTTTCAAGTAAGGGCAGTTTCTTTACAGCTCAAATGAACTACATTGTTCACGAAGTTCACACATTTCTCATTTTAACTGCCAAGCATTGGAGGTTAGAGGACCAGTGCTTTGTATCAGTTTCAGAAGCACAGTTGGGCTAGATGTGACCTGAATGTGTAGGAAACACCGTTCTTTTGTTCTCATCACACTCATGTTTCCTGCTGTCTTAGAGACTCTAGAAAGCAAGAGCGTGCTTCTTGCTCTAAAGCAGAGTGTGAACAATGGATAAGAACTCTGCTGTGTGTTTCACTTCAGAAATGGAGTTCAATCCCAGGCTCTGAGTCTTCCTACAAGCAAGACTTCGTTTCAGGTAAGGGCAGTCAATGCTCAGCTCAAACGAACTACATCGTTCACGAAGCTCACACGTTTCTCATCTTAACTGACAAGCATTGGATGTTAGAGGACCACTGCCTTGTATCAGTTTCAGAAGCAGAGTTGGACTAGATATGATCCGTATGTGTAGGAAACACCATTCATTTGTTCTCAGCACACTCAATTTTCCTGCTGTCTTAGAGATTCTAGAAAAATAGAGCATGCTTCTTGCTCTAAAGCAGATTGTGATCAATGGATGAGAACTCTGCTGTGTGTTTCACTTCAGAAATGGAGTTAAATCCCAGGCTCTGAGTCTTCCTACAAGGAAGACTTCGTTTCAGGTATGGGCAGTCACTTCTCAGCCCAAAGAACTACATAGTTCACGAAGCTCACACATTTCTCATCTTAACTGACAAGCATTGGATGTTCGAGGACCAATTGCTTTGCATCAGTTTCAGAAGCAGAGTTGGACTAGATATGATCCGTATGTGTAGGAAACACCATTCATTTGTTCTCAGCACACTCAAGTTTCCTGCTGTCTTATAGATTCTAGAAAACTAGAGCATGCTTCTTGCTCTAAAGCAGATTGTGATTAATGTATGAGAACACTGCTGTGTGTTTCACTTCAGAAATGGAGTTAAATCCCAGGCTCTGAGTATTCCTACAAGGAAGACTTCGTTTCAAGTAAGGGCAGTTACTTTACAGCTCAAACGAACTACATCGTTCACGAAGCTCACACATTTCTCATCTTAACTGTCAAGCATTGGATGTTAGAGGACCAGTGCTTTGTATCAGTTTCAGAAGCACAGTTGGACTAGATGTGATCTGAATGTGTAGGAAACACCATTCTTTGGTCTCGTCACACTCATGTTTCCTGCTGTCTTAGAGACTCTAGAAAGCAAGAGAATGCTTCTTGCTCTAAATAAGAGTGTGAACAATGGATGAGAACTCTGCTGTGTGTTTCACTTCAGAAATGGAGTTAAATCCCAGGCTCTGAGTCTTCCTACAAGCAAGAATTCGTTTCAGGTATGGGCAGTCACTTCTCAGCTCAAACGAACTACATCGTTCACGAAGCTCACACGTTTCTCATCTTAACTGACAAGCATTGGATGTTAGAGGACCAGTGCTTTGTATTAGTTTCAGAAGCAGAGTTGGACTAGATATGATCCGTATGTGTAGGAAACACCATTCATTTGTTTTCAGCACACTCAAGTTTCCTGCTGTCTTATAGAGTCAAGAAATCTTAAGCGTGCTTCTTGCTCTAAAGAAGAGTGTGAACAATGGATGAGAACTCTGCTATGTTTTTCACTTCTGAAATGGAGTTAAATCCCAGGCTCTGAGTCTTCCTACAAGCAAGTCTTCGTTTCAGTTAAGGGCAGTCACTTTTCAACTCAAAGGAACTACATCGTTCACGAAGATCACACGTTTCTCATCTTAACTGACAAGCATTGGATGTTAGAGGACCAGTGCTTTGTATCACTTTCAGAATCACAGTTGGACTAGATATGACCTGAATGTGTTGGAAACACCGTTCTTTTGTTCTCATCACACTCATGTTTCCTACTGTCTTAGAGACTCTAGAAAGCAAGAGAATGCTTCTTGCTCTAAACAAGAGTGTGAACAATGGATGAGAACTCTGCTGTGTGTTTCACTTAAGAAATCGAGTTAAATCCCAGGCTCTGAGTCTTCCTACAAGGAAGACATCGTTTCAGGTATGGACAGTCCCTTCTCAGCTCAAACGAACTACATCGTTCACGAAGCTCACACGGTTCTCATCTTAACTGACAAGCATTGGATGTTAGAGGACCAGTGCTTTGTATCAGTTTCAGAAGCAGAGTTGGACTAGATATGATCCGTATGTGTAGGAAACACCATTCATTTGTTCTCAGCACACTCAAGTTTCCTGCTGTCTTATAGATTCTAGAAAACTAGAGCATGCTTCTTGCTCTAAAGCAGATTGTGATCAATGTATGAGAACACTGCTGTGTGTTTCACTTCAGAAATGGAGTTAAATCCCAGGTTCTGAGTATTCCTACAAGGAAGACTTCGTTTGAAGTAAGGGCACTTACTTTACAGCTCAAACGAACTACATCGTTCACGAAGATCACACATTTCTCATCTTAACTGTCAAGCACTGGATGTTAGAGGACCAGTGCTTTGTATCAGTTTCAGAAGCACAGTTGGACTAGATATGATCTGAATGTGTAGGAAACACCATTCTTTTGTTCTCATCACACTCATGTTTCCTTCTGTCTTAGAGACTCTAGAAAGCAAGAGAATGCTTCTTGCTCTAAACAAGAGTGTGAACAATGGATGAGAACTCTGCTGTGTGTTTCACTTCAGAAATGGAGTTAAATCCCAGGCTCTGAGTCTTCCTACAAGCAAGACTTCGTTTCAGGTATGGGCAGTCCCATCTCAGCTCAAACGATCTACATTGTTCAGGAAGCTCACACGTTTCTCATCTTAACTGACAAGCATTGGATGTTAGAGGTCCAGTGCTTTGTATCAGTTTCAGGAGCAGAGTTGGACTAGATATGATCCGTATGTGTAGGAAACACCATTCATTTGTTCTCAGCACACTCAAGTTTCCTGCTGTCTTATAGAGTCAAGAAAACTTAAGCGTGCTTCTTGCTCTAAAGCAGATTGTGATCAATGGATGAAAACTCTGCTGTGTGTTTCACTTCAGAAATGGAGTTAAATCCCAGGCTCCGAGTCTTCTACAAGCAAGACTTCGTTTCAGGTATGGGCAGTTACTTTACAGCTCAAACGAACTACATAGTTCACGAAGCTCACACATTTCTCATCTTAACTGTCAAGTATTGGATGTTAGAGGACCAGTGCTTTGTATCAGTTTCAGAAGCACAGTTGGACTAGATATGACCTGAATGTGTAGGAAACACCATTCTTTTGTTCTCATCACACTCATGTTTCCTGCTGTCTTAGAGACTCTAGAAAGCAAGAGAATGCTTCTTGCTCTAAACAAGAGTGTGAACAATGGATGAGAACTCTGCTGTGTGTTTCACTTAAGAAATGGAGTTAAATCCCAGGCTCTGAGTCTTCCTACAAGCAAGATTTCGTTTCAGGTATGGGCAGTCACTTCTCTGCTCAAATGAAATACATAGTTCACGAAGCTCACACGTTTCTCATCTTAACTGACAAGCATTGGATGTTAGAGGACCAATTGCTTTGTATCAGTTTCAGAAGCAGAGTTGGACTAGATATGATCCGTATGTGTAGGAAACACCATTCATTTGTTCTCAGCACACTCAAGTTTCCTGCTGTCTTATAGATTCTAGAAAACTAGAGCATGCTTCTTGCTCTAAAGCAGATTGTGATCAATGTATGAGAACACTGCTGTGTGTTTCACTTCAGAAATGGAGTTAAATCCCAGGCTCTGAGTCTTCCTACAAGGAAGACTTCGTTTCAAGTAAGGGCAGTTACTTTACAGCTCAAACGAACTACATCGTTCACGAAGATCACACGTTTCTCATCTTAACTGACAAGCATTGGATGTTAGAGGACCAGTGCTTTGTATCAGTTTCAGAATCACAGTTGGACTAGATATGACCTGAATGTGTTGGAAACACCGTTCTTTTGTTCTCATCACACTCATGTTTCCTACTGTCTTAGAGACTCTAGAAAGCAAGAGAATGCTTCTTGCTCTAAACAAGAGTGTGAACAATGGATGAGAACTCTGCTGTGTGTTTCACTTAAGAAATCGAGTTAAATCCCAGGCTCTGAGTCTTCCTACAAGCAAGACATCGTTTCAGGTATGGACAGTCCCTTCTCAGCTCAAACGAACTACATCGTTCACGAAGCTCACACGGTTCTCATCTTAACTGACAAGCATTGGATGTTAGAGGACCAGTGCTTTGTATCAGTTTCAGAAGCAGAGTTGGACTAGATATGATCCGTATGTGTAGGAAACACCATTCATTTGTTCTCAGCACACTCAAGTTTCCTGCTGTCTTATAGATTCTAGAAAACTAGAGCATGCTTCTTGCTCTAAAGCAGATTGTGATCAATGTATGAGAACACTGCTGTGTGTTTCACTTCAGAAATGGAGTTAAATCCCAGGCTCTGAGTATTCCTACAAGGAAGACTTCGTTTGAAGTAAGGGCACTTACTTTACAGCTCAAACGAACTACATCGTTCACGAAGATCACACATTTCTCATCTTAACTGTCAAGCATTGGATGTTAGAGGACCAGTGCTTTGTATCAGTTTCAGAAGCACAGTTGGACTAGATATGATCTGAATGTGTAGGAAACACCATTCTTTTGTTCTCATCACACTCATGTTTCCTGCTGTCTTAGAGACTCTAGAAAGCAAGAGAATGCTTCTTGCTCTAAACAAGAGTGTGAACAATGGATGAGAACTCTGCTGTGTGTTTCACTTCAGAAATGGAGTTAAATCCCAGGCTCTGAGTCTTCCTACAAGCAAGACTTCGTTTCAGGTATGGGCAGTCCCATCTCAGCTCAAACGATCTACATTGTTCAGGAAGCTCACACGTTTCTCATCTTAACTGACAAGCATTGGATGTTAGAGGTCCAGTGCTTTGTATCAGTTTCAGGAGCAGAGTTGGACTAGATATGATCCGTATGTGTAGGAAACACCATTCATTTGTTCTCAGCACACTCAAGTTTCCTGCTGTCTTATAGAGTCAAGAAAACTTAAGCGTGCTTCTTGCTCTAAAGCAGATTGTGATCAATGGATGAAAACTCTGCTGTGTGTTTCACTTCAGAAATGGAGTTAAATCCCAGGCTCCGAGTCTTCTACAAGCAAGACTTCGTTTCAGGTATGGGCAGTTACTTTACAGCTCAAACGAACTACATAGTTCACGAAGCTCACACATTTCTCATCTTAACTGTCAAGTATTGGATGTTAGAGGACCAGTGCTTTGTATCAGTTTCAGAAGCACAGTTGGACTAGATATGACCTGAATGTGTAGGAAACACCATTCTTTTGTTCTCATCACACTCATGTTTCCTGCTGTCTTAGAGACTCTAGAAAGCAAGAGAATGCTTCTTGCTCTAAACAAGAGTGTGAACAATGGATGAGCACTCTGCTGTGTGTTTCACTTAAGAAATGGAGTTAAATCCCAGGCTCTGAGTCTTCCTACAAGCAAGACTTCGTTTCAGGTATGGGCAGTCCCATCTCAGCTCAAACGATCTACATTGTTCAGGAAGCTCACACGTTTCTCATCTTAACTGACAAGCATTGGATGTTAGAGGTCCAGTGCTTTGTATCAGTTTCAGGAGCAGAGTTGGACTAGATATGATCCGTATGTGTAGGAAACACCATTCATTTGTTCTCAGCACACTCAAGTTTCCTGCTGTCTTATAGAGTCAAGAAAACTTAAGCGTGCTTCTTGCTCTAAAGCAGATTGTGATCAATGGATGAAAACTCTGCTGTGTGTTTCACTTCAGAAATGGAGTTAAATCCCAGGCTCCGAGTCTTCTACAAGCAAGACTTCGTTTCAGGTATGGGCAGTTACTTTACAGCTCAAACGAACTACATAGTTCACGAAGCTCACACATTTCTCATCTTAACTGTCAAGTATTGGATGTTAGAGGACCAGTGCTTTGTATCAGTTTCAGAAGCACAGTTGGACTAGATATGACCTGAATGTGTAGGAAACACCATTCTTTTGTTCTCATCACACTCATGTTTCCTGCTGTCTTAGAGACTCTAGAAAGCAAGAGAATGCTTCTTGCTCTAAACAAGAGTGTGAACAATGGATGAGCACTCTGCTGTGTGTTTCACTTAAGAAATGGAGTTAAATCCCAGGCTCTGAGTCTTCCTACAAGCAAGATTTCGTTTCAGGTATGGGCAGTCACTTCTCTGCTCAAATGAAATACATAGTTCACGAAGCTCACACGTTTCTCATCTTAACTGACAAGCATTGGATGTTAGAGGACCAATTGCTTTGTATCAGTTTCAGAAGCAGAGTTGGACTAGATATGATCCGTATGTGTAGGAAACACCATTCATTTGTTCTCAGCACACTCATGTTTCCTGCTGTCTTATAGATTCTAGAAAACTAGAGCATGCTTCTTGCTCTAAAGCAGATTGTGATCAATGTATGAGAACACTGCTGTGTGTTTCACTTCAGAAATGGAGTTAAATCCCAGGCTCTGAGTCTTCCTACAAGGAAGACTTCGTTTCAAGTAAGGGCAGTTACTTTACAGCTCAAACGAACTACATCATTCACGAAGCTCACACATTTCTCATCTTAGCTGTCAAGCATTGGATGTTAGAGGACCAGTGCTTTGTATCATTTTCAGAAGCACAGTTGGACTAGATATGATCTGAATGTGTAGGAAACACCATTCTTTTGTTCTCATCACACTCATGTTTCCTGCTGTCTTAGAGACTCTAGAAAGCAAGAGAATGCTTCTTGCTCTAAACAAGAGTGTGAACAATGGATGAGAACTCTGCTGTGTGTTTCACTTAAGAAATCGAGTTAAATCCCAGGCTCTGAGTCTTCCTACAAGCAAGACATCGTTTCAGGTATGGACAGTCCCTTCTCAGTTCAAACGAACTACATCGTTCACGAAGCTCACACGGTTCTCATCTTAACTGACAAGCATTGGATGTTAGAGGACCAGTGCTTTGTATCAGTTTCAGAAGCAGAGTTGGACTAGATATGATCCGTATGTGTAGGAAACACCATTCATTTGTTCTCAGCACACTCAAGTTTCCTGCTGTCTTATAGATTCTAGAAAACTAGAGCATGCTTCTTGCTCTAAAGAAGATTGTGATCAATGGATGAGAACTCTGCTGTGTGTTTCACTTCAGAAATGGAGTTAAATCCCAGGCTCTGAGTCTTCCTACAAGGAAGACTTCGTTTCAAGTAAGGGCAGTTACTTTACAGCTCAAATGAACTACATTGTTCACGAAGTTAACACATTTCTCATTTTAACTGCCAAGCATTGGAGGTTAGAGGACCAGTGCTTTGTATCAGTTTCAGAAGCACAGTTGGGCTAGATGTGATCTGAATATGTAAGAAACACCGTTCTTTTGTTCTCATCACACTCATGTTTCCTGTTGTCTTGGAGACTCTAGAAAGCAAGAGCATGCTTCTTGCTCTAAAGCAGACTGTGATCCATGGATGAGAACTATGCTGTGTGTTTCCCTTCAGAAATGGATTTAAATCCCAGGCTCTGAGTCTTCCTACAAGCAAGACTTCGTTTCAGGTAAGGGCAGTCAATGCTCAGCTCAAACGAACTATATCGTTCACGAAGCTCACACGTTTCTCATCTTAACTGACAAGCATTGGATGTTAGAGGACCAGTGCATTTTATCAGTTTCAGAAGCAGAGTTGGACTAGATATGATCTGTATGTGTAGGAAACACCATTCATTTGTTCTCAGCACACTCAAATTTCCTGCTGTCTTAGAGATTCTAGAAAAATAGAGCATGCTTCTTGCTCTAAAGCAGATTGTGTTCAATGGATGAGAACTCTGCTGTTCGTTTCACTTCAGAAATGGAGTTAAATCCAAGGCTCTGAGTCTTCCTACAAGGAAGTCTTCGTTTAAGGTATGGGCAGTCACTTCTCAGCTCAAACGAACTACATAGTTCACGAGGCTCACACGTTTCTCATCTTAACTGACAAGCATTGGATGTTAGAGGACCAGTGCTTCATATCAGTTTCAGAAGCAGAGTTGGACTAGATATGATCTGTATGTTTAGGAAACACCATTCTTTTGTTCTCATCACACTCATGTTTCCTGCTGTCTTAGAGACTCTAGAAAGCAAGAGAATGCTTCTTGCTCTAAACAAGAGTGTGAACAATGGATGAGAACTCTGCTGTGTGTTTCACTTAAGAAATCAAGTTAAATCCCAGGCTCTGAGTCTTCCTACAAGGAAGACATCGTTTCAGGTATGGACAGTCCCTTCTCATCTCAAACGAACTACATCGTTCACGACCTCACACGGTTCTCATCTTAACTGACAAGCATTGGATGTTAGAGGACCAGTGCTTTGTATCAGTTTCAGAAGCAGAGTTGGACTAGATATGATCCGTATGTGTAGGAAACACCATTCATTTGTTCTCAGCACACTCAAGTTTCCTGCTGTTTATAGATTCTAGAAAACTAGAGCATGCTTCTTGCTCTAAAGCAGATTGTGATCAATGTATGAGAACACTGCTGTGTGTTTCACTTCAGAAATGGAGTTAAATCCCAGGCTCTGAGTATTCCTACAAGGAAGACTTCGTTTGAAGTAAGGGCAGTTACTTTACAGCTCAAACGAACTACATCGTTCACGAAGATCACACATTTCTCATCTTAACTGTCAAGCATTGGATGTTAGAGGACCAGTGCTTTGTATCAGTTTCAGAAGCACAGTTGGACTAGATATGATCTGAATGTGTAGGAAACACCATTCTTTTGTTCTCATCACACTCATGTTTCCTGCTGTCTTAGAGACTCTAGAAAGCAAGAGAATGCTTCTTGCTCTAAACAAGAGTGTGAACAATGGATGAGAACTCTGCTGTGTGTTTCACTTTAGAAATGGAGTTAAATCCCAGGCTCTGAGTCTTCCTACAAGCAAGACTTCGTTTCAGGTATGGGCAGTCCCATCTCAGCTCAAACGAACTACATTGTTCAGGAAGCTCACACGTTTCTCATCTTAACTGACAAGCATTGGATGTTAGAGGTCCAGTGCTTTGTATCAGTTTCAGAAGCAGAGTTGGACTAGATATGATCCGTATGTGTAGGAAACACCATTCATTTGTTCTCAGCACACTCAAGTTTCCTGCTGTCTTATAGAGTCAAGAAAATTTAAGCGTGCTTCTTGCTCTAAAGCAGATTGTGATCAATGGATGAAAACTCTGCTGTGTGTTTCACTTCAGAAATGGAGTTAAATCCCAGGCTCCGAGTCTTCCTACAAGCAAGACTTCGTTTCATGTATGGGCAGTTACTTCTCAGCTCAAACGAACTACATAGTTCACGAAGCTCACACATTTCTCATCTTAACTGTCAAGCATTGGATGTTAGAGGACCAGTGCTTTGTATCAGTTTCAGAAGCACAGTTGGACTAGATATGACCTGAATGTGTAGGAAACACCATTCTTTTGTTCTCATTACACTCATGTTTCCTGCTGTCTTAGAGACTCTAGAAAGCAAGAGAATGCTTCTTGCACTAAACAAGAGTGTGAACAATGGATGAGAACTCTGCTGTGTGTTTCACTTAAGAAATGGAGTTAAATCCCAGCCTCTGAGTCTTCCTACAAGCAAGATTTCGTTTCAGGTATGGGCAGTCACTTCTCTGCTCAAACGAAATACATTGGTCACGAAGCTCACACGTTTCTCATCTTAACTGACAAGCATTGGATGTTAGAGGACCAGTGCTTTGTATCAGTTTCAGAAGCAGAGTTGGACTAGATATGATGCGTATATGTAGGAAACACCATTCATTTGTTCTCAGCACACTCAAGTTTCCTGCTGTCTTAGAGATTCTAGAAAACTAGAGCATGCTTCTTGCTCTAAAGCAGATTGTGATCAATGTATGAGAACACTGCTGTGTGTTTCACTTCTGAAATGGAGTTAAATCCCTGGCTCTGAGTCTTCCTACAAGGAAGACTTCGTTTCAGGTATGGGCAGTCACTTCTCAGCTCAAACGAACTACATAGTTCACGAAGCTCACACGTTTCTCATCTTAACTGACAAGCATTGGATGTTAGAGGACCAATTGCTTTGTATCAGTTTCAGAAGCAGAGTTGGACTAGATATGATCCGTATGTGTAGGAAACACCATTCATTTGTTCTCAGCACACACAAGTTTCCTGCTGTCTTATAGATTCTAGAAAACTAGAGCATGCTTCTTGCTCTAAAGCAGATTGTGATCAATGTATGAGAACACTGCTGTGTGTTTCACTTCAGAAATGGAGTTAAATCCCAGGCTCTGAGTCTTCCTACAAGGAAGACTTCATTTCAAGTAAGGGCAGTTACTTTACAGCTCAAACGAACTACATCATTCACGAAGCTCACACATTTCTCATCTTAGCTGTCAAGCATTGGATGTTAGAGGACCAGTGCTTTGTATCATTTTCAGAAGCACATTGGACTAGATATGATCTGAATGTGTAGGAAACACCATTCTTTTGTTCTCATCACACTCATGTTTCCTGCTGTCTTAGAGACTCTAGAAAGCAAGAGAATGCTTCTTGCTCTAAACAAGAGTGTGAACAATGGATGAGAACTCTGCTGTGTGTTTCACTTAAGAAATCGAGTTAAATCCCAGGCTCTGAGTCTTCCTACAAGCAAGACATCTTTTCAGGTATGGAGAGTCCCTTCTCAGCTCAAACGAACTACATCGTTCACGAAGCTCACACGGTTCTCATCTTAACTGACAAGCATTGGATGTTAGAGGACCAGTGCTTTGTATCAGTTTCAGAAGCAGAGTTGGACTAGATATGATCCGTATGTGTAGGAAACACCATTCATTTGTTCTCAGCACACTCAAGTTTCCTGCTGTCTTATAGATTCTAGAAAACTAGAGCATGCTTCTTGCTCTAAAGAAGATTGTGATCAATGGATGAGAACTCTGCTGTGTGTTTCACTTCAGAAATGGAGTTAAATCCCAGGCTCTGAGTCTTCCTACAAGGAAGACTTCGTTTCAAGTAAGGGCAGTTACTTTACAGCTCAAATGAACTACATCATTCACGAAGTTCACACATTTCTCATTTTAACTGCCAAGCATTGGAGGTTAGAGGACCAGTGCTTTGTATCAGTTTCAGAAGCACAGTTGGGCTAGATGTGATCTGAATGTGTAGGAAACACCATTCTTTTGTTCTCATCACACTCATGTTTCCTGTTTTCTTGGAGACTCTAGAAAGCAAGAGCATGCTTCTTGCTCTAAAGCAGAGTGTGATCCATGGATGAGAACTATGCTGTGTGTTTCCCTTCAGAAATGGATTTAAATCCCAGGCTCTGAGTCTTCCTACAAGCAAGACTTCGTTTCAGGTAAGGGCAGTCAATGCTCAGCTCAAACGAACTATATCGTTCACGAAGCTCACACGTTTCTCATCTTAACTGACAAGCATTGGATGTTAGAGGACCAGTGCATTTTATCAGTTTCAGAAGCAGAGTTGGACTAGATATGATCTGTATGTGTAGGAAACACCATTCATTTGTTCTCAGCACACTCAAGTTTCCTGCTGTCTTAGAGATTCTAGAAAAATAGAGCATGCTTCTTGCTCTAAAGCAGATTGTGTTCAATGGATGAGAACTCTGCTGTGTGTTTCACTTCAGAAATGGAGTTAAATCCAAGGCTCTGAGTCTTCCTACAAGGAAGACTTCGTTTAAGGTATGGGCAGTCACTTCTCAGCTCAAACGAACTACATAGTTCACGAACCTCACACGTCTCTCATCTTAACTGACAAGCATTGGATGTTAGAGGACCAGTGCTTCATATCAGTTTCAGAAGCAGAGTTGGACTAGATATGATCTGTATGTTTAGGAAACACCATTCTTTTGTTCTCATCACACTCATGTTTCCTGCTGTCTTAGAGACTCTAGAAAGCAAGAGAATGCTTCTTGCTCTAAATAAGAGTGTGAACAATGGATGAGAACTCCGCTGTTTGTTTCACTTCAGAAATGGAGTTAAATCCCAGGCTCTGAGTCTTCCTACAAGGAAGACTTCGTTTCAAGTAAGGGCAGTTACTTTACAGCTCAAATGAACTACATTGTTCACGAAGTTCACACATTTCTCATTTTAACTGCCAAGCATTGGAGGTTAGAGGACCAGTGCTTTGTATCAGTTTCAGAAGCACAGTTGGGCTAGATGTGATCTGAATGTGTAGGAAACACCATTCTTTTGTTCTCATCACACTCATGTTTCCTGCTGTCTTAGAGACTCTCGAAAGCAAGAGCGTGCTTCTTGCTCTAAAGCAGAGTGTGAACAATGGATGAGAACTCTGCTGTGTGTTTCACTTCAGAAATGGTGTTCAATCCCAGGCTCTGAGTCTTCTTACAAGCAAGACTTCGTTTCAGGTAAGGGCAGTCAATGCTCAGCTCAAACGAACTACATCGTTCACGAAGCTCACACGTTTCTCATCTTAACTGACAAGAATTGGATGTTAGAGGACCACTGCATTGTATCAGTTTCAGAAGCAGAGTTGGACTAGATATGATCCGTATGTGTAGGAAACACCATTCATTTGTTCTCAGCACACTCAAGTTTCCTGCTGTCTTAGAGATTCTAGAAAAATAGAGCATGCTTCTTGCTCTAAAGCAGATTGTGATCAATGGATGAAAACTCTGCTATGTGTTTCACTTCTGAATTGGAGTTAAATCCCAGGCTCTGAGTCTTCATACAAGCAAGTCTTCGTTTCAGTTAAGGGCAGTCACTTTTCACCTCAAAGGAACTACATCGTTCACGAAGATCACACGTTTCTCATCTTAACTGACAAGCATTGGATGTTAGAGGACCAGTGCTTTGTATCAGTTTCAGAATCACAGTTGGACTAGATATGACCTGAATGTGTTGGAAACACCGTTCTTTTGTTCTCATCACACTCATGTTTCCTACTGTCTTAGAGACTCTAGAAAACTAGAGCATGCTTCTTGCTCTAAAGCAGAGTGTGAACAATGGATGAGAACTCTGCTGTGTGTTTCACTTCAGAAATGGAGTTAAATCCCAGGCTCTGAGTGTTCCTACAAGGAAGACTTCGTTTCAAGTAAGGGCAGTTACTTTACAGCTCAAAGGAACTACATCGTTCACGAAGCTCTCACAATTCTCATCTTAACTGTCAACCATTGGAAGTTAGAGGACCAGTGCTTTGTATCAGTTTCAGAAGCACAGTTGGACTAGATATGATCCGTATGTGTAGGAAACACAATTCATTTGTTCTCAGCACACTCAAGTTTCCTGCTGTCTTATAGAGTCTAGAAAACTAGAGCATGCTTCTTGCTCTAAAGCAGATTGTGATCAATGGAAGAGAACTCTGCTGTGTGTTTCACTTCAGAAATGGAGTTAAATCCCAGGCTCTGAGTCTTCCTACAAGGAAGACTTCGTTTCAAGTAAGGGCAGTTACTTTACAGCTCAAACGAACTACATCATTCACGAAGCTCACACATTTCTCATCTTAACTGCCAAGCATTGGATGTTAGAGGACCAGTGCTTTGTATCAGTTTCAGAATCACAGTTGGACTAGATATGATCTGAATGTGTAGGAAACACCGTTCTTTTGTTCTCATCACACTCATGTTTCCTGCTGTCTTAGAGACTCTAGAAAGCAAGAGCGTGCTTCTTGATCTAAAGCAGAGTGTGAACAATGGATGAGAACTCTGCTGTGTGTTTCACTTCAGAAATGGAGTTAAATCCCAGGCTCTGAGTCTTCTACAAGCAAGACTTCGTTTCAGGTACGGGCAGTCACTTCTCTGCTCAAACGAACTACATTGTTCACAAAGCTCACACATTTCTCATCTTAACTGACAAGCATTGGATGATAGAGGACCAGTGCTTTGTATCAGTTTCAGAAGCAGAGTTGGACTAGATATGATCTGAATGTGTAGGAAACACCATTCTTTTGTTCTCATCACACTCATGTGTCCTGCTGTCTTAGAGACTCTAGAAAGCAAGAGAATGCTTCTTGCTCTAAAGCAGAGTGTGAACAATGGATGAGAACTCCGCTGTGTGTTTCACTTCAGAAATGGAGTTAAATCCCAGGCTCTGAGTCTTCCTACAAGCAAGACTTCGTTTCAGGTATGGGCAGTCACTTCTCTGCTCAAACGAACTACATAGTTCACAAAGCTCACATGTTTCTCATCTTAACTGACAAGCATTGGATGTTAGAGGACCAGTGCTTTGTATCAGTTTCAGAAGCAGAGTTGGACTAGAATTGATCCGTATGTGTAGGAAACACCATTCATTTGTTCTCAGCACACTCAAGTTTCCTGCTGTCTTATAGAGTCTAGAAAACTAGAGCATGCTTCTTGCTCTAAAGCAGATTGTGATCAATGTATGAGAACACTGCTGTGTGTTTCACTTCAGAAATGGAGTTAAATCCCAGGCTCTGAGTATTCCTACAAGGAAGACTTCGTTTCAAGTAAGGGCAGTCACTTCTCAGCTCAAACGAACTACATCGTTCACGAAGCTCACACATTTCTCATCTTAACTGTCAAGCATTGGATGTTAGAGGACCAGTGCTTTGTATCAGTTTCAGAAGCACAGTTGGACTAGATATGATCTGAATGTGTAGGAAACACCGTTCTTTTGTTCTCATCACACTCATGTTTCCTGCTGTCTTAGAGACTCTAGAAAGCAAGAGAATGCTTCTTGCTCTAAACAAGAGTGTGAACAATGGATGAGAACTCTGCTGTGTGTTTCACTTCAGAAATGGAGTTAAATCCCAGGCTCTGAGTCTTCCTACAAGCAAGACTTCGTTTCAGGTATGGGCAGTCCCTTCTCAGCTCAAACGAACCACATTGTTCAGGAAGCTCACACGTTTCTCATCTTAACTGACAAGCATTGGATGTTAGAGGTCCAGTGCTTTGTATCAGTTTCAGAAGCAGAGTTGGACTAGATATGATCCGTATGTGTAGGAAACACCATTCATTTGTTCTCAGCACACTCAAGTTTCCTGCTGTCTTATAGAGTCAAGAAAACTTAAGCGTGCTTCTTGCACTAAAGAAGATTGTGATCAATGGATGAGAACTCTGCTGTGTGTTTCACTTCAGAAATGGAGTTAAATCCCAGGCTCCGAGTCTTCCTACAAGGAATACTTATTTTCAAGTAAGGGCAGTTACTTTAGAGCTCAAACGAACTACATCATTCAGAAGCTCACACATTTCTCATCTTAACTGCCAAGCATTGGATGTTAGAGGACCAGTGCTTTGTATCAGTTTCAGAATCAAAGTTGGACTAGATATGATCTGAATGTGTAGGAAACACCGTTCTTTTGTTCTCATCACACTCATGTTTCCTGTTGTCTTGGAGACTCTAGAAAGCAAGAGCGTGCTTCTTGCTCTAAACCAGAGTGTGAACAATGGATGAGAACTCTGCTGTGTGTTTCACTTCAGAAATGGAGTTCAATCCCGGCCTCTGAGTCTTCCTACAAGCAAGACTTCGTTTCAGGTAAGGGCAGTCAATGCTCAGCTCAAACGAACTATATCGTTCACGAAGCTCACACGTTTCTCATCTTAACTGACAAGCATTGGATGTTAGAGGACCAGTGCATTTTATCAGTTTCAGAAGCAGAGTTGGACTAGATATGATCTGTATGTGTAGGAAACACCATTCATTTGTTCTCAGCACACTCAAGTTTCCTGCTGTCTTAGAGATTCTAGAAAAATAGAGCATGCTTCTTGCTCTAAAGCAGATTGTGTTCAATGGATGAGAACTCTGCTGTGTGTTTCACTTCAGAAATGGAGTTAAATCCAAGGCTCTGAGTCTTCCTACAAGGAAGACTTAGTTTCAGGTATGGGCAGTCACTTCTCAGCTCAAACGAACTACATAGTTCACGAAGCTCACAGGTTTCTCATCTTAACTGACAAGCATTGGATGTTAGAGGACCAGTGCTTCATATCAGTTTCAGAAGCAGAGTTGGACTAGATATGATCTGTATGTTTAGGAAACACCATTCATTTGTTCTCAGCACACTCAAGTTTCCTGCTGTCTTATAGAGTCTAGAAAACTAGAGCATGCTTCTTGCTCTAAAGCAGATTGTGATCAATGGATGAGAACTCTGCTGTGTGTTTCACTTCAGAAATGGAGTTCAATCCCAGGCTCTGAGTCTTCCTACAAGCAAGACTTCGTTTCAGGTAAGGGCAGTCCCTTCTCAGCTCAAACGAACTACATCGTTCACGAAGCTCACACGTTTCTCATCTTAACTGACAAGCATTGGATGTTAGAGGACCATTTGCTTTGTGTCCGTTTCAGAAGCAGAGTTGGACTAGATATGATCCGTATGTGTAGGAAACACCATTCATTTGTTCTCAGCACACTCAAGTTTCCTGCTGTCTTATAGAGTCAAGAAAACTTAAGCGTGCTTCTTGCTCTAAAGCAGATTGTGATCAATGGATGAGAACTCTGCTGTGTGTTTCACTTCAGAAATGGAGTTAAATCCCAGGCTCCGAGTCTTCCTACAAGGAATACTTCTTTTCAAGTAAGGGCAGTTACTTTAGAGCTCAAACGAACTACATCATTCAGAAGCTCACACATTTCTCATCTTAACTGCCAAGCATTGGAGGTTAGAGGACCAGTGCTTTGTATCAGTTTCAGAATCACAGTTGGACTAGATATGATCTGAATGTGTAGGAAACACCGTTCTTTTGTTCTCATCACACTCATGTTAACTGCTGTCTTGGAGAATCTAGAAAGCAAGAGCTTGCTTCTTGCTCTAAACCAGAGTGTGAACAATGGATGAGCACTCTGCTGTGTGTTTCACTTCAGAAATGGATTTCAATCCCGGGCTCTGAGTCTTCCTACAAGCAAGACTTCGTTTCAGGTAAGGGCAGTCAATGCTCAGCTCAAACGAACTATATCGTTCACGAAGCTCACACGTTTCTCGTCTTAACTGACAAGCATTGGATGTTAGAGGACCAGTGCATTTTATCAGTTTCAGAAGCAGAGTTGGACTAGATATGATCCGTATGTGTAGGAAACACCATTCATTTGTTCTCAGCACACTCAAGTTTCCTGCTGTCTTAGAGATTCTAGAAAAATAGAGCATGCTTCTTGCTCTAAAGCAGATTGTGTTCAATGGATGAGAACTCTGCTGTGTGTTTCACTTCAGAAATGGAGTTAAATCCCAGGCTCTGAGTCTTCCTACAAGGAAGACTTCGTTTCAGGTATGGGCAGTCACTTCTCAGCTCAAACGAACTACATAGTTCACGAAGCTCACACGTTTCTCATCTTAACTGACAAGCATTGGATGTTAGAGGACCATTTGCTTTGTATCCGTTTCAGAAGCAGAGTTGGACTAGATATGATCCGTATGTGTAGGAAACACCATTCATTTGTTCTCAGCACACTCAAGTTTCCTGCTGTCTTATAGATTCTAGAAAACTAGAGCATGCTTCTTGCTCTAAAGCAGATTGTGATCAATGTATGAGAACACTGCTGTGTGTTTCACTTCAGAAATGGAGTTAAATCCCAGGCTCTGAGTATTCCTACAAGGAAGACTTCGTTTCAAGTAAGGGCAGTCACTTCTCAGCTCAAACGAACTACATCGTTCACGAAGCTCACACATTTCTCATCTTAAATGTCAAGCATTGGATGTTAGAGGACCAGTGCTTTGTATCAGTTTCAGAAGCACAGTTGGACTAGATATGATCTGAATGTGTAGGAAACACCGTTCTTTTGTTCTCATCACACTCATGTTTCCTGCTGTCTTAGAGACTCTAGAAAGCAAGAGAATGCTTCTTGCTCTAAACAAGAGTGTGAACAATGGATGAGAACTCTGCTGTGTGTTTCACTTCAGAAATGGAGTTAAATCCCAGGCTCTGAGTCTTCCTACAAGCAAGACTTCGTTTCAGGTATGGGCAGTCCCTTCTCAGCTCAAACGAACCACATTGTTCAGGAAGCTCACACGTTTCTCATCTTAACTGACAAGCATTGGATGTTAGAGGTCCAGTGCTTTGTATCAGTTTCAGAAGCAGAGTTGGACTAGATATGATCCGTATGTGTAGGAAACACCATTCATTTGTTCTCAGCACACTCAAGTTTCCTGCTGTCTTATAGAGTCAAGAAAACTTAAGCGTGCTTCTTGCACTAAAGAAGATTGTGATCAATGGATGAGAACTCTGCTGTGTGTTTCACTTCAGAAATGGAGTTAAATCCCAGGCTCCGAGTCTTCCTACAAGGAATACTTATTTTCAAGTAAGGGCAGTTACTTTAGAGCTCAAACGAACTACATCATTCAGAAGCTCACACATTTCTCATCTTAACTGCCAAGCATTGGATGTTAGAGGACCAGTGCTTTGTATCAGTTTCAGAATAAAAGTTGGACTAGATATGATCTGAATGTGTAGGAAACACCGTTCTTTTGTTCTCATCACACTCATGTTTCCTGTTGTCTTGGAGACTCTAGAAAGCAAGAGCGTGCTTCTTGCTCTAAACCAGAGTGTGAACAATGGATGAGAACTCTGCTGTGTGTTTCACTTCAGAAATGGAGTTCAATCCCGGCCTCTGAGTCTTCCTACAAGCAAGACTTCGTTTCAGGTAAGGGCAGTCAATGCTCAGCTCAAACGAACTATATCGTTCACGAAGCTCACACGTTTCTCATCTTAACTGACAAGCATTGGATGTTAGAGGACCAGTGCATTTTATCAGTTTCAGAAGCAGAGTTGGACTAGATATGATCTGTATGTGTAGGAAACACCATTCATTTGTTCTCAGCACACTCAAGTTTCCTGCTGTCTTAGAGATTCTAGAAAAATAGAGCATGCTTCTTGCTCTAAAGCAGATTGTGTTCAATGGATGAGAACTCTGCTGTGTGTTTCACTTCAGAAATGGAGTTAAATACAAGGCTCTGAGTCTTCCTACAAGGAAGACTTAGTTTCAGGTATGGGCAGTCACTTCTCAGCTCAAACGAACTACATAGTTCACGAAGCTCACAGGTTTCTCATCTTAACTGACAAGCATTGGATGTTAGAGGACCAGTGCTTCATATCAGTTTCAGAAGCAGAGTTGGACTAGATATGATCTGTATGTTTAGGAAACACCATTCATTTGTTCTCAGCACACTCAAGTTTCCTGCTGTCTTATAGAGTCTAGAAAACTAGAGCATGCTTCTTGCTCTAAAGCAGATTGTGATCAATGGATGAGAACTCTGCTGTGTGTTTCACTTCAGAAATGGAGTTCAATCCCAGGCTCTGAGTCTTCCTACAAGCAAGACTTCGTTTCAGGTAAGGGCAGTCCCTTCTCAGCTCAAACGAACTACATCGTTCACGAAGCTCACACGTTTCTCATCTTAACTGACAAGCATTGGATGTTAGAGGACCATTTGCTTTGTATCCGTTTCAGAAGCAGAGTTGGACTAGATATGATCCGTATGTGTAGGAAACACCATTCATTTGTTCTCAGCACACTCAAGTTTCCTGCTGTCTTATAGAGTCAAGAAAACTTAAGCGTGCTTCTTGCTCTAAAGCAGATTGTGATCAATGGATGAGAACTCTGCTGTGTGTTTCACTTCAGAAATGGAGTTCAATCCCAGGCTCCGAGTCTTCCTACAAGGAATACTTCTTTTCAAGTAAGGGCAGTTACTTTAGAGCTCAAACGAACTACATCATTCAGAAGCTCACACATTTCTCATCTTAACTGCCAAGCATTGGAGGTTAGAGGACCAGTGCTTTGTATCAGTTTCAGAATCACAGTTGGACTAGATATGATCTGAATGTGTAGGAAACACCGTTCTTTTGTTCTCATCACACTCATGTTAACTGCTGTCTTGGAGAATCTAGAAAGCAAGAGCTTGCTTCTTGCTCTAAACCAGAGTGTGAACAATGGATGAGCACTCTGCTGTGTGTTTCACTTCAGAAATGGATTTCAATCCCGGGCTCTGAGTCTTCCTACAAGCAAGACTTCGTTTCAGGTAAGGGCAGTCAATGCTCAGCTCAAACGAACTATATCGTTCACGAAGCTCACACGTTTCTCGTCTTAACTGACAAGCATTGGATGTTAGAGGACCAGTGCATTTTATCAGTTTCAGAAGCAGAGTTGGACTAGATATGATCCGTATGTGTAGGAAACACCATTCATTTGTTCTCAGCACACTCAAGTTTCCTGCTGTCTTAGAGATTCTAGAAAAATAGAGCATGCTTCTTGCTCTAAAGCAGATTGTGTTCAATGGATGAGAACTCTGCTGTGTGTTTCACTTCAGAAATGGAGTTAAATCCCAGGCTCTGAGTCTTCCTACAAGGAAGACTTCGTTTCAGGTATGGGCAGTCACTTCTCAGCTCAAACGAACTACATAGTTCACGAAGCTCACACGTTTCTCCTCTTAACTGACAAGCATTGGATGTTAGAGGACCATTTGCTTTGTATCCGTTTCAGAAGCAGAGTTGGACTAGATATGATCCGTATGTGTAGGAAACACCATTCATTTGTTCTCAGCACACTCAAGTTTCCTGCTGTCTTATAGATTCTAGAAAACTAGAGCATGCTTCTTGCTCTAAAGCAGATTGTGATCAATGTATGAGAACACTGCTGTGTGTTTCACTTCAGAAATGGAGTTAAATCCCAGGCTCTGAGTATTCCTACAAGGAAGACTTCGTTTCAAGTAAGGGCAGTCACTTCTCAGCTCAAACGAACTACATCGTTCACGAAGCTCACACATTTCTCATCTTAACTGTCAAGCATTGGATGTTAGAGGACCAGTGCTTTGTATCAGTTTCAGAAGCACAGTTGGACTAGATATGATCTAAATGTGTAGGAAACACCGTTCTTTTGTTCTCATCACACTCATGTTTCCTGCTGTCTTAGAGACTCTAGAAAGCAAGAGAATGCTTCTTGCTCTAAACAAGAGTGTGAACAATGGATGAGAACTCTGCTGTGTGTTTCACTTCAGAAATGGAGATAAATCCCAGGCTCTGAGTCTTCCTACAAGCAAGACTTCGTTTCAGGTATGGGCAGTCCCTTCTCAGCTCAAACGAACCACATTGTTCAGGAAGCTCACACGTTTCTCATCTTAACTGACAAGCATTGGATGTTAGAGGTCCAGTGCTTTGTATCAGTTTCAGAAGCAGAGTTGGACTAGATATGATCCGTATGTGTAGGAAACACCATTCATTTGTTCTCAGCACACTCAAGTTTCCTGCTGTCTTATAGAGTCAAGAAAACTTAAGCGTGCTTCTTGCACTAAAGAAGATTGTGATCAATGGATGAGAACTCTGCTGTGTGTTTCACTTCAGAAATGGAGTTAAATCCCAGGCTCCGAGTCTTCCTACAAGGAATACTTATTTTCAAGTAAGGGCAGTTACTTTAGAGCTCAAACGAACTACATCATTCAGAAGCTCACACATTTCTCATCTTAACTGCCAAGCATTGGATGTTAGAGGACCAGTGCTTTGTATCAGTTTCAGAATAAAAGTTGGACTAGATATGATCTGAATGTGTAGGAAACACCGTTCTTTTGTTCTCATCACACTCATGTTTCCTGTTGTCTTGGAGACTCTAGAAAGCAAGAGCGTGCTTCTTGCTCTAAACCAGAGTGTGAACAATGGATGAGAACTCTGCTGTGTGTTTCACTTCAGAAATGGAGTTCAATCCCGGCCTCTGAGTCTTCCTACAAGCAAGACTTCGTTTCAGGTAAGGGCAGTCAATGCTCAGCTCAAACGAACTATATCGTTCACGAAGCTCACACGTTTCTCATCTTAACTGACAAGCATTGGATGTTAGAGGACCAGTGCATTTTATCAGTTTCAGAAGCAGAGTTGGACTAGATATGATCTGTATGTGTAGGAAACACCATTCATTTGTTCTCAGCACACTCAAGTTTCCTGCTGTCTTAGAGATTCTAGAAAAATAGAGCATGCTTCTTGCTCTAAAGCAGATTGTGTTCAATGGATGAGAACTCTGCTGTGTGTTTCACTTCAGAAATGGAGTTAAATACAAGGCTCTGAGTCTTCCTACAAGGAAGACTTAGTTTCAGGTATGGGCAGTCACTTCTCAGCTCAAACGAACTACATAGTTCACGAAGCTCACAGGTTTCTCATCTTAACTGACAAGCATTGGATGTTAGAGGACCAGTGCTTCATATCAGTTTCAGAAGCAGAGTTGGACTAGATATGATCTGTATGTTTAGGAAACACCATTCATTTGTTCTCAGCACACTCAAGTTTCCTGCTGTCTTATAGAGTCTAGAAAACTAGAGCATGCTTCTTGCTCTAAAGCAGATTGTGATCAATGGATGAGAACTCTGCTGTGTGTTTCACTTCAGAAATGGAGTTCAATCCCAGGCTCTGAGTCTTCCTACAAGCAAGACTTCGTTTCAGGTAAGGGCAGTCCCTTCTCAGCTCAAACGAACTACATCGTTCACGAAGCTCACACGTTTCTCATCTTAACTGACAAGCATTGGATGTTAGAGGACCATTTGCTTTGTATCCGTTTCAGAAGCAGAGTTGGACTAGATATGATCCGTATGTGTAGGAAACACCATTCATTTGTTCTCAGCACACTCAAGTTTCCTGCTGTCTTATAGAGTCAAGAAAACTTAAGCGTGCTTCTTGCTCTAAAGCAGATTGTGATCAATGGATGAGAACTCTGCTGTGTGTTTCACTTCAGAAATGGAGTTAAATCCCAGGCTCCGAGTCTTCCTACAAGGAATACTTCTTTTCAAGTAAGGGCAGTTACTTTAGAGCTCAAACGAACTACATCATTCAGAAGCTCACACATTTCTCATCTTAACTGCCAAGCATTGGAGGTTAGAGGACCAGTGCTTTGTATCAGTTTCAGAATCACAGTTGGACTAGATATGATCTGAATGTGTAGGAAACACCGTTCTTTTGTTCTCATCACACTCATGTTAACTGCTGTCTTGGAGAATCTAGAAAGCAAGAGCTTGCTTCTTGCTCTAAACCAGAGTGTGAACAATGGATGAGCACTCTGCTGTGTGTTTCACTTCAGAAATGGATTTCAATCCCGGGCTCTGAGTCTTCCTACAAGCAAGACTTCGTTTCAGGTAAGGGCAGTCAATGCTCAGCTCAAACGAACTATATCGTTCACGAAGCTCACACGTTTCTCGTCTTAACTGACAAGCATTGGATGTTAGAGGACCAGTGCATTTTATCAGTTTCAGAAGCAGAGTTGGACTAGATATGATCCGTATGTGTAGGAAACACCATTCATTTGTTCTCAGCACACTCAAGTTTCCTGCTGTCTTAGAGATTCTAGAAAAATAGAGCATGCTTCTTGCTCTAAAGCAGATTGTGTTCAATGGATGAGAACTCTGCTGTGTGTTTCACTTCAGAAATGGAGTTAAATCCCAGGCTCTGAGTCTTCCTACAAGGAAGACTTCGTTTCAGGTATGGGCAGTCACTTCTCAGCTCAAACGAACTACATAGTTCACGAAGCTCACACGTTTCTCATCTTAACTGACAAGCATTGGATGTTAGAGGACCATTTGCTTTGTATCCGTTTCAGAAGCAGAGTTGGACTAGATATGATCCGTATGTGTAGGAAACACCATTCATTTGTTCTCAGCACACTCAAGTTTCCTGCTGTCTTATAGATTCTAGAAAACTAGAGCATGCTTCTTGCTCTAAAGCAGATTGTGATCAATGTATGAGAACACTGCTGTGTGTTTCACTTCAGAAATGGAGTTAAATCCCAGGCTCTGAGTATTCCTACAAGGAAGACTTCGTTTCAAGTAAGGGCAGTCACTTCTCAGCTCAAACGAACTACATCGTTCACGAAGCTCACACATTTCTCATCTTAACTGTCAAGCATTGGATGTTAGAGGACCAGTGCTTTGTATCAGTTTCAGAAGCACAGTTGGACTAGATATGATCTGAATGTGTAGGAAACACCGTTCTTTTGTTCTCATCACACTCATGTTTCCTGCTGTCTTAGAGACTCTAGAAAGCAAGAGAATGCTTCTTGCTCTAAACAAGAGTGTGAACAATGGATGAGAACTCTGCTGTGTGTTTCACTTCAGAAATGGAGTTAAATCCCAGGCTCTGAGTCTTCCTACAAGCAAGACTTCGTTTCAGGTATGGGCAGTCCCTTCTCAGCTCAAACGAACCACATTGTTCAGGAAGCTCACACGTTTCTCATCTTAACTGACAAGCATTGGATGTTAGAGGTCCAGTGCTTTGTATCAGTTTCAGAAGCAGAGTTGGACTAGATATGATCCGTATGTGTAGGAAACACCATTCATTTGTTCTCAGCACACTCAAGTTTCCTGCTGTCTTATAGAGTCAAGAAAACTTAAGCGTGCTTCTTGCACTAAAGAAGATTGTGATCAATGGATGAGAACTCTGCTGTGTGTTTCACTTCAGAAATGGAGTTAAATCCCAGGCTCCGAGTCTTCCTACAAGGAATACTTATTTTCAAGTAAGGGCAGTTACTTTAGAGCTCAAACGAACTACATCATTCAGAAGCTCACACATTTCTCATCTTAACTGCCAAGCATTGGATGTTAGAGGACCAGTGCTTTGTATCAGTTTCAGAATAAAAGTTGGACTAGATATGATCTGAATGTGTAGGAAACACCGTTCTTTTGTTCTCATCACACTCATGTTTCCTGTTGTCTTGGAGACTCTAGAAAGCAAGAGCGTGCTTCTTGCTCTAAACCAGAGTGTGAACAATGGATGAGAACTCTGCTGTGTGTTTCACTTCAGAAATGGAGTTCAATCCCGGCCTCTGAGTCTTCCTACAAGCAAGACTTCGTTTCAGGTAAGGGCAGTCAATGCTCAGCTCAAACGAACTATATCGTTCACGAAGCTCACACGTTTCTCATCTTAACTGACAAGCATTGGATGTTAGAGGACCAGTGCATTTTATCAGTTTCAGAAGCAGAGTTGGACTAGATATGATCTGTATGTGTAGGAAACACCATTCATTTGTTCTCAGCACACTCAAGTTTCCTGCTGTCTTAGAGATTCTAGAAAAATAGAGCATGCTTCTTGCTCTAAAGCAGATTGTGTTCAATGGATGAGAACTCTGCTGTGTGTTTCACTTCAGAAATGGAGTTAAATACAAGGCTCTGAGTCTTCCTACAAGGAAGACTTAGTTTCAGGTATGGGCAGTCACTTCTCAGCTCAAACGAACTACATAGTTCACGAAGCTCACAGGTTTCTCATCTTAACTGACAAGCATTGGATGTTAGAGGACCAGTGCTTCATATCAGTTTCAGAAGCAGAGTTGGACTAGATATGATCTGTATGTTTAGGAAACACCATTCATTTGTTCTCAGCACACTCAAGTTTCCTGCTGTCTTATAGAGTCTAGAAAACTAGAGCATGCTTCTTGCTCTAAAGCAGATTGTGATCAATGGATGAGAACTCTGCTGTGTGTTTCACTTCAGAAATGGAGTTCAATCCCAGGCTCTGAGTCTTCCTACAAGCAAGACTTCGTTTCAGGTAAGGGCAGTCCCTTCTCAGCTCAAACGAACTACATCGTTCACGAAGCTCACACGTTTCTCATCTTAACTGACAAGCATTGGATGTTAGAGGACCATTTGCTTTGTATCCGTTTCAGAAGCAGAGTTGGACTAGATATGATCCGTATGTGTAGGAAACACCATTCATTTGTTCTCAGCACACTCAAGTTTCCTGCTGTCTTATAGAGTCAAGAAAACTTAAGCGTGCTTCTTGCTCTAAAGCAGATTGTGATCAATGGATGAGAACTCTGCTGTGTGTTTCACTTCAGAAATGGAGTTAAATCCCAGGCTCCGAGTCTTCCTACAAGGAATACTTCTTTTCAAGTAAGGGCAGTTACTTTAGAGCTCAAACGAACTACATCATTCAGAAGCTCACACATTTCTCATCTTAACTGCCAAGCATTGGAGGTTAGAGGACCAGTGCTTTGTATCAGTTTCAGAATCACAGTTGGACTAGATATGATCTGAATGTGTAGGAAACACCGTTCTTTTGTTCTCATCACACTCATGTTAACTGCTGTCTTGGAGAATCTAGAAAGCAAGAGCTTGCTTCTTGCTCTAAACCAGAGTGTGAACAATGGATGAGCACTCTGCTGTGTGTTTCACTTCAGAAATGGATTTCAATCCCGGGCTCTGAGTCTTCCTACAAGCAAGACTTCGTTTCAGGTAAGGGCAGTCAATGCTCAGCTCAAACGAACTATATCGTTCACGAAGCTCACACGTTTCTCGTCTTAACTGACAAGCATTGGATGTTAGAGGACCAGTGCATTTTATCAGTTTCAGAAGCAGAGTTGGACTAGATATGATCCGTATGTGTAGGAAACACCATTCATTTGTTCTCAGCACACTCAAGTTTCCTGCTGTCTTAGAGATTCTAGAAAAATAGAGCATGCTTCTTGCTCTAAAGCAGATTGTGTTCAATGGATGAGAACTCTGCTGTGTGTTTCACTTCAGAAATGGAGTTAAATCCCAGGCTCTGAGTCTTCCTACAAGGAAGACTTCGTTTCAGGTATGGGCAGTCACTTCTCAGCTCAAACGAACTACATAGTTCACGAAGCTCACACGTTTCTCATCTTAACTGACAAGCATTGGATGTTAGAGGACCATTTGCTTTGTATCCGTTTCAGAAGCAGAGTTGGACTAGATATGATCCGTATGTGTAGGAAACACCATTCATTTGTTCTCAGCACACTCAAGTTTCCTGCTGTCTTATAGATTCTAGAAAACTAGAGCATGCTTCTTGCTCTAAAGCAGATTGTGATCAATGTATGAGAACACTGCTGTGTGTTTCACTTCAGAAATGGAGTTAAATCCCAGGCTCTGAGTATTCCTACAAGGAAGACTTCGTTTCAAGTAAGGGCAGTCACTTCTCAGCTCAAACGAACTACATCGTTCACGAAGCTCACACATTTCTCATCTTAACTGTCAAGCATTGGATGTTAGAGGACCAGTGCTTTGTATCAGTTTCAGAAGCACAGTTGGACTAGATATGATCTGAATGTGTAGGAAACACCGTTCTTTTGTTCTCATCACACTCATGTTTCCTGCTGTCTTAGAGACTCTAGAAAGCAAGAGAATGCTTCTTGCTCTAAACAAGAGTGTGAACAATGGATGAGAACTCTGCTGTGTGTTTCACTTCAGAAATGGAGTTAAATCCCAGGCTCTGAGTCTTCCTACAAGCAAGACTTCGTTTCAGGTATGGGCAGTCCCTTCTCAGCTCAAACGAACCACATTGTTCAGGAAGCTCACACGTTTCTCATCTTAACTGACAAGCATTGGATGTTAGAGGTCCAGTGCTTTGTATCAGTTTCAGAAGCAGAGTTGGACTAGATATGATCCGTATGTGTAGGAAACACCATTCATTTGTTCTCAGCACACTCAAGTTTCCTGCTGTCTTATAGAGTCAAGAAAACTTAAGCGTGCTTCTTGCACTAAAGAAGATTGTGATCAATGGATGAGAACTCTGCTGTGTGTTTCACTTCAGAAATGGAGTTAAATCCCAGGCTCCGAGTCTTCCTACAAGGAATACTTATTTTCAAGTAAGGGCAGTTACTTTAGAGCTCAAACGAACTACATCATTCAGAAGCTCACACATTTCTCATCTTAACTGCCAAGCATTGGATGTTAGAGGACCAGTGCTTTGTATCAGTTTCAGAATAAAAGTTGGACTAGATATGATCTGAATGTGTAGGAAACACCGTTCTTTTGTTCTCATCACACTCATGTTTCCTGTTGTCTTGGAGACTCTAGAAAGCAAGAGCGTGCTTCTTGCTCTAAACCAGAGTGTGAACAATGGATGAGAACTCTGCTGTGTGTTTCACTTCAGAAATGGAGTTCAATCCCGGCCTCTGAGTCTTCCTACAAGCAAGACTTCGTTTCAGGTAAGGGCAGTCAATGCTCAGCTCAAACGAACTATATCGTTCACGAAGCTCACACGTTTCTCATCTTAACTGACAAGCATTGGATGTTAGAGGACCAGTGCATTTTATCAGTTTCAGAAGCAGAGTTGGACTAGATATGATCTGTATGTGTAGGAAACACCATTCATTTGTTCTCAGCACACTCAAGTTTCCTGCTGTCTTAGAGATTCTAGAAAAATAGAGCATGCTTCTTGCTCTAAAGCAGATTGTGTTCAATGGATGAGAACTCTGCTGTGTGTTTCACTTCAGAAATGGAGTTAAATACAAGGCTCTGAGTCTTCCTACAAGGAAGACTTAGTTTCAGGTATGGGCAGTCACTTCTCAGCTCAAACGAACTACATAGTTCACGAAGCTCACAGGTTTCTCATCTTAACTGACAAGCATTGGATGTTAGAGGACCAGTGCTTCATATCAGTTTCAGAAGCAGAGTTGGACTAGATATGATCTGTATGTTTAGGAAACACCATTCATTTGTTCTCAGCACACTCAAGTTTCCTGCTGTCTTATAGAGTCTAGAAAACTAGAGCATGCTTCTTGCTCTAAAGCAGATTGTGATCAATGGATGAGAACTCTGCTGTGTGTTTCACTTCAGAAATGGAGTTCAATCCCAGGCTCTGAGTCTTCCTACAAGCAAGACTTCGTTTCAGGTAAGGGCAGTCCCTTCTCAGCTCAAACGAACTACATCGTTCACGAAGCTCACACGTTTCTCATCTTAACTGACAAGCATTGGATGTTAGAGGACCATTTGCTTTGTATCCGTTTCAGAAGCAGAGTTGGACTAGATATGATCCATATGTGTAGGAAACACCATTCATTTGTTCTCAGCACACTCAAATTTCCTGCTGTCTTATAGAGTCAAGAAAACTTAAGCGTGCTTCTTGCTCTAAAGCAGATTGTGATCAATGGATGAGAACTCTGCTGTGTGTTTCACTTCAGAAATGGAGTTAAATCCCAGGCTCCGAGTCTTCCTACAAGGAATACTTCTTTTCAAGTAAGGGCAGTTACTTTAGAGCTCAAACGAACTACATCATTCAGAAGCTCACACATTTCTCATCTTAACTGCCAAGCATTGGAGGTTAGAGGACCAGTGCTTTGTATCACAGTTGGACTAGATATGATCTGAATGTGTAGGAAACACCGTTCTATTGTTCTCATCACACTCATGTTAACTGCTGTCTTGGAGAATCTAGAAAGCAAGAGCTTGCTTCTTGCTCTAAACCAGAGTGTGAACAATGGATGAGCACTCTGCTGTGTGTTTCACTTCAGAAATGGATTTCAATCCCGGGCTCTGAGTCTTCCTACAAGCAAGACTTCGTTTCAGGTAAGGGCAGTCAATGCTCAGCTCAAACGAACTATATCGTTCACGAAGCTCACACGTTTCTCGTCTTAACTGACAAGCATTGGATGTTAGAGGACCAGTGCATTTTATCAGTTTCAGAAGCAGAGTTGGACTAGATATGATCCGTATGTGTAGGAAACACCATTCATTTGTTCTCAGCACACTCAAGTTTCCTGCTGTCTTAGAGATTCTAGAAAAATAGAGCATGCTTCTTGCTCTAAAGCAGATTGTGTTCAATGGATGAGAACTCTGCTGTGTGTTTCACTTCAGAAATGGAGTTAAATCCCAGGCTCTGAGTCTTCCTACAAGGAAGACTTCGTTTCAGGTATGGGCAGTCACTTCTCAGCTCAAACGAACTACATAGTTCACGAAGCTCACACGTTTCTCATCTTAACTGACAAGCATTGGATGTTAGAGGACCATTTGCTTTGTATCCGTTTCAGAAGCAGAGTTGGACTAGATATGATCCGTATGTGTAGGAAACACCATTCATTTGTTCTCAGCACACTCAAGTTTCCAGCTGTCTTATAGATTCTAGAAAACTAGAGCATGCTTCTTGCTCTAAAGCAGATTGTGATCAATGTATGAGAACACTGCTGTGAGTTTCACTTCAGAAATGGAGTTAAATCCCAGGATCTGAGTCTTCCTACAAGGAAGACTTCGTTTCAAGTAAGGGCAGTTACTTTACAGCTCAAACGAACTACATCGTTCACGAAGCTCACACATTTCTCATCTTAACTGTCAAGCATTGGATGTTAGAGGACCAGTGCTTTGTATCAGTTTCAGAAGCACAGTTGGTCTAGATATTATCTGAATGTGTAGGAAACACCATTCTTTTTTCTCATCACACTCATGTTTCCTGCTGTCTTAGAGACTCTAGAATGCAACAGAATGCTTCTTGCTCTAAATAAGAGTGTGAACAATGGATGAGAATTCTGCTGTGTGTTTCACTTCAGAAATGGAGTTCAATCCCAGGCTCTGAGTCTTCCTACAAGCAAGACTTCGTTTCAGGTATGGGCAGTCCCTTCTCAGCTGAAACGAACTACATCGTTCACGAAGCTCACACGTTTCTCATCTTAACTGACAAGCATTGGAGGTTAGAGGACCAGTGCTTTGTATCAGTTTCAGAAGCAGAGTTGGACTAGATATGATCCGTATGTGTAGGAAACACCATTCATTTGTTCTCAGCACAGTCAAGTTTCCTGCTGTCTTATAGAGTCAAGAAAACTTAAGCGTGCTTCTTGATCTAAAGCAGATTGTGATCAATGGATGAGAACTCTGCTGTGTGTTTCACTTCAGAAATGGAGTTAAATCCCATGCTCCGAGTCTTCCTACAAGGAATACTTCTTTTCAAGTAAGGGCAGTTACTTTACAGCTCAAACGAACTACAACATTCAGAAGCTCACACATTTCTCATCTTAACTGCCAAGCATTGGAGTTTAGAGGGCCAGTGCATTGTATCAGTTTCAGAATCACAGTTGGACTAGATATGATCTGAATGTGTAGGAAACACCATTCATTTGTTCTCAGCACACTCAAGTTTCCTGCTGTCTTATAGAGTCTATAGAACTAGAGCATGCTTCTTGCTCTAAAGCAGATTGTGATCAATGGATGAGAACTCTGCTGTGTGTTTCACTTCTGAAATGGAGTTAAATCCCAGGCTCTGAGTCTTCCTACAAGCAAGACTTCGTTTCAGTTAAGGGCAGACACTTTTCAACTCAAAGGAACTAAATCGTTCACGAAGCTCACACGTTTCTCATCTTAACTGCCAAGCATTGGATGTTAGAGGACCAGTGCTTTGTATCAGTTTCAGAATTACAGTTGGACTACATATGACCTGAATGTGTAGGAAACACCGTTCTTTTGTTCTCATCACACTCATGTTTCCTGCTGTCTTAGAGACTCTAGAAAACTAGAGCATGCTTCTTGCTCTAAATAAGAGTGTGAACAATGGATGAGAACTCTGCTGTGTGTTTCACTTCAGAAATGGAGTTAAATCCCAGGCTCTGACTCTTCCTACAAGCAAGACTTCGTTCCAGGTATGGGCAGTCACTTCTCAGCTAAAACGAACTACATCGTTCACGAAGCTCACACGTTTCTCATCTTAACTGACAAGCATTGGATGTTAGAGGACCAGTGCATTGTACCAGTTTCAGAAGCAGAGTTGGACTAGATATGATCCGTATGTGTAGGAAACACCATTCGTTTGTTCTCAGCACACTCAAGTTTCCTGCTGTCTTAGAGAGTCTACAAAACTAGAGCATGCTTCTTGCTCTAAAGCAGATTGTGATCAATGGATGAGAACTCTGCTCTGTGTTTCCCTTCAGAAATGGAGTTAAATCCCAGGCTCTGAATCTTCCTAAAAGGAAGACTTCGTTTCAAGTAAGGGCAGTTACTTTACAGCTCAAACGAACTACATCGTTCACGAAGCTCACACATTTCTCATCTTAACTGCCAAGCATTGGATATTAGAGGACCAGTGCTTTGTATCAGTTTCAGAATCACAGTTGGACTAGATATGATCTGAATGTGTAGGAAACACCGTTCTTTTGTTCTCATCACACTCATGTTTCCTGCTGTCTTAGAGACTCTAGAAAGCAAGAGCGAGCTTCTTGATCTAAAGCAGAGTGTGAACAATGGATGAGAACTCTGCTGTGTGTTTCACTTCAGAAGTGGAGTTAAATCCCATGCTCTGAGTCTTCCTACAAGCAAGACTTCGATTCAGGTATGGGCAGTCACTTCTCTGCTCAAACGAACTACATAGTTCACGAAGCTCACACGTTTCCCATCTTAACAGACAAGCATTGGATGTTAGAGGACCAGTGCTTTGTATCAGTTTCAGAAGCAGAGTTGGACTAGATATGATCCGTATGTGTAGGAAACACCATTCATTTGTTCTCAGCACACTCAAGTTTCCTGCTGTCTTATAGAGTCTAGAAAACTAGAGCATGCTTCTTGCTCTAAAGCAGATTGTGATCAATGGATGAGAACTCTGCTGTGTGTTTCACTTCAGAAATGGAGTTAAATCCCAGGCTCTGAGTCTTCCTACAAGGAAGACTTCGTTTCAAGTAAGGGCAGTTACTTTACAGCTCAAATGAACTACATTGTTCACGAAGTTCACACATTTCTCATTTTAACTGCCAAGCATTGGAGGTTAGAGGACCAGTGCTTTGTATCAGTTTCAGAAGCAGAGTTGGACTAGATATTATCCGTATGTGTAGGAAACACCATTCATTTGTTCTCAGCACAGTCAAGTTTCCTGCTGTCTTATAGAGTCAAGAAAACTTAAGCGTGCTTCTTGATCTAAAGCAGATTGTGATCAATGGATGAGAACTCTGTTGTGTGTTTCACTTCAGAAATGGAGTTAAATCCCATGCTCCGAGTCTTCCTACAAAGAATACTTCTTTTCAAGTAAGGGCAGTTACTTTACAGCTCAAACGAACTACAACATTCAGAAGCTCACACATTTCTCATCTTAACTGCCAAGCATTGGAGTTTAGAGGACCAGTGCATTGTATCAGTTTCAGAATCAAAGTTGGATTAGATATGATCTGAATGTGTAGGAAACACCATTCATTTGTTCTCAGCACACTCAAGTTTCCTGCTGTCTTATAGAGTCTAGAGAACTAGAGCATGCTTCTTGCTCTAAAGCAGATTGTGATCAATGGATGAGAACTCTGCTGTGTGTTTCACTTCTGAAATGGAGTTAAATCCCAGGCTCTGAGTCTTCCTACAAGCAAGACTTCGTTTCAGTTAAGGGCAGTCACTTTTCAACTCAAAGGAACTAAATCGTTCACGAAGCTCACACGTTTCTCATCTTAACTGCCAAGCATTGGATGTTAGAGGACCAGTGCTTTGTATCAGTTTCAGAATTACAGTTGGACTAGATATGACCTGAATGTGTAGGAAACACCGTTCTTTTGTTCTCATCACACTCATGTTTCCTGCTGTCTTAGAGACTCTAGAAAACTAGAGCATGCTTCTTGCTCTAAATAAGAGTGTGAACAATGGATCAGAACTCTGCTGTGTGTTTCAATTCAGAAATGGAGTTAAATCCCAGGCTCTGACTCTTCCTACAAGCAAGACTTCGTTCCAGGTATGGGCAGTCACTTCTCAGCTAAAACGAACTACATCGTTCACGAAGCTCACACGTTTCTCATCTTAACTGACAAGCATTGGATGTTAGAGGACCAGTGCATTGTACCAGTTTCAGAAGCAGAGTTGGACTAGATATGATCCGTATGTGTAGGAAAAACCATTCGTTTGTTCTCAGCACACTCAAGTTTCCTGCTGTCTTAGAGAGTCTAGAAAACTAGAGCATGCTTCTTGCTCTAAAGCAGATTGTGATCAATGGATGAGAACTCTGCTCTGTGTTTCCCTTCAGAAATGGAGTTAAATCCCAGGCTCTGAATCTTCCTAAAAGGAAGACTTCGTTTCAAGTAAGGGCAGTTACTTTACAGCTCAAACGAACTACATCATTCACGAAGCTCACACATTTCTCATCTTAACTGCCAAGCATTGGATATTAGAGGACCAGTGCTTTGTATCAGTTTCAGAATCACAGTTGGACTAGATATGATCTGAATGTGTAGGAAACACCGTTCTTTTGTTCTCATCACACTCATGTTTCCTGCTGTCTTAGAGACTCTAGAAAGCAAGAGCGAGCTTCTTGATCTAAAGCAGAGTGTGAACAATGGATGAGAACTCTGCTGTGTGTTTCACTTCAGAAGTGGAGTTAAATCCCAGGCTCTGAGTCTTCCTACAAGCAAGACCTCGTTTCAGGTATGGGCAGTCACTTCTCTGCTCAAACGAACTACATAGTTCACGAAGCTCACACGTTTCCCATCTTAACAGACAAGCATTGGATGTTAGAGGACCAGTGCTTTGTATCAGTTTCAGAAGCAGAGTTGGACTAGATATGATCCGTATGTGTAGGAAACACCATTCATTTGTTCTCAGCACACTCAAGTTTCCTGCTGTCTTATAGAGTCTAGAAAACTAGAGCATGCTTCTTGCTCTAAAGCAGATTGTGATCAATGGATGAGAACTCTGCTGTGTGTTTCACTTCAGAAATGGAGTTAAATCCCAGGCTCTGAGTCTTCCTACAAGGAAGACTTCGTTTCAAGTAAGGGCAGTTACTTTACAGCTCAAATGAACTACATTGTTCACGAAGCTCACACATTTCTCATTTTAAATGCCAAGCATTGGATGTTAGAGGAACAGTGCATTGTACCAGTTTCAGAAGCAGAGTTGGACTAGATATGACCTGAATGTGTAGGAAACACCGTTCTTTTGTTCTCAGCACACTCAAGTTTCCTGCTGTCTTAGAGAGTCTAGAAAACTAGAGCATGCTTCTTGCTCTAAAGCAGATTGTGATCAATGGATGAGAACTCTGCTCTGTGCTTCCCTTCAGAAATGGAGTTAAATCCCAGGCTCTGAATCTTCCTAAAAGGAAGACTTCGTTTCAAGTAAGGGCAGTTACTTTACAGCTCAAACGAACTACATCATTCACGAAGCTCACACATTTCTCATCTTAACTGCCAAGCATTGGATATTAGAGGACCAGTGCTTTGTATCAGTTTCAGAATCACAGTTGGACTAGATATGATCTGAATGTGTAGGAAACACCGTTCTTTTGTTCTCATCACACTCATGTTTCCTGCTGTCTTAGAGACTCTAGAAAGCAAGAGCGAGCTTCTTGATCTAAAGCAGAGTGTGAACAATGGATGAGAACACTGCTGTGTGTTTCACTTCAGAAGTGGAGTTAAATCCCAGGCTCTGAGTCTTCCTACAAGCAAGACTTCGTTTCAGGTATGGGCAGTCACTTCTCTGCTCAAACGAAGTACATAGTTCACGAAGCTCACACGTTTCCCATCTTAACAGACAAGCATTGGATGTTAGAGGACCAGTGCTTTGTATCAGTTTCAGAAGCAGAGTTGGACTAGATATGATCCGTATGTGTAGGAAACACCATTCATTTGTTCTCAGCACACTCAAGTTTCCTGCTGTCTTATAGAGTCTAGAAAACTAGAGCATGCTTCTTGCTCTAAAGCAGATTGTGATCAATGGATGAGAACTCTGCTGTGTGTTTCACTTCAGAAATGGAGTTAAATCCCAGGCTCTGAGTCTTCCTACAAGGAAGACTTCGTTTCAAGTAAGGGCAGTTACTTTACAGCTCAAATGAACTACATTGTTCACGAAGCTCACACATTTCTCATTTTAAATGCCAAGCATTGGATGTTAGAGGAACAGTGCATTGTACCAGTTTCAGAAGCAGAGTTGGACTAGATATGACCTGAATGTGTAGGAAACACCGTTCTTTTGTTCTCAGCACACTCAAGTTTCCTGCTGTCTTAGAGAGTCTAGAAAACTAGAGCATGCTTCTTGCTCTAAAGCAGATTGTGATCAATGGATGAGAACTCTGCTCTGTGTTTCCCTTCAGAAATGGAGTTAAATCACAGGCTCTGAATCTTCCTAAAAGGAAGACTTCGTTTCAAGTAAGGGCAGTTACTTTACAGCTCAAACGAACTACATCATTCACGAAGCTCACACATTTCTCATCTTAACTGCCAAGCATTGGATATTAGAGGACCAGTGCTTTGTATCAGTTTCAGAATCACAGTTGGACTAGATATGATCTGAATGTGTAGGAAACACCGTTCTTTTGTTCTCATCACACTCATGTTTCCTGCTGTCTTAGAGACTCTAGAAAGCAAGAGCGAGCTTCTTGATCTAAAGCAGAGTGTGAACAATGGATGAGAACACTGCTGTGTGTTTCACTTCAGAAGTGGAGTTAAATCCCAGGCTCTGAGTCTTCCTACAAGCAAGACTTCGTTTCAGGTATGGGCAGTCACTTCTCTGCTCAAACGAAGTACATAGTTCACGAAGCTCACACGTTTCCCATCTTAACAGACAAGCATTGGATGTTAGAGGACCAGTGCTTTGTATCAGTTTCAGAAGCAGAGTTGGACTAGATATGATCCGTATGTGTAGGAAACACCATTCATTTGTTCTCAGCACACTCAAGTTTCCTGCTGTCTTATAGAGTCTAGAAAACTAGAGCATGCTTCTTGCTCTAAAGCAGATTGTGATCAATGGATGAGAACTCTGCTGTGTGTTTCACTTCAGAAATGGAGTTAAATCCCAGGCTCTGAGTCTTCCTACAAGGAAGACTTCGTTTCAAGTAAGGGCAGTTACTTTACAGCTCAAATGAACTACATTGTTCACGAAGCTCACACATTTCTCATTTTAAATGCCAAGCATTGGAGGTTAGAGGACCAGTGCTTTGTATCAGTTTCAGAAGCACAGTTGGGCTAGATATGACCTGAATGTGTAGGAAACACCGTTCTTTTGTTCTCATCACACTCATGTTTCCTGCTGTCTTAGAGACTCTAGAAAGCAAGAGCGTGCTTCTTGCTCTAAAGCAGAGTGTGAACAATGGATGAGAACTCTGCTGTGTGTTTCACTTCAGAAATGGAGTTCAATCCCAGGCTCTGAGTCTTCCTACAAGCAAGACTTCGTTTCAGGTAAGGGCAGTCAATGCTCAACTCAAACGATCTACATCGTTCACGAAGCTCACACATTTCTCATCTTAACTGACAAGCATTGGATGTTAGAGGACCAGTGCATTGTATCAGTTTCAGAAGCAGAGTTGGACTAGATATGATCTGTATGTGTAGGAAACACCATTCATTTGTTCTCAGCACACTCAAGTTTCCTGCTGTCTTAGAGATTCTAGAAAAATAGAGCATGCTTCTTGCTCTAAAGCAGATTGTGTTCAATGGATGAGAACTCTGCTGTGTGTTTCACTTCAGAAATGGAGTTAAATCCAAGGCTCTGAGTCTTCCTACAAGGAAGACTTCGTTTCAGGTATGGGCAGTCACTTCTCAGCTCAAACGAACTACATAGTTCACGAAGCTCACAGGTTTCTCATCTTAACTGACAAGCATTGGAGGTTAGAGGACCAGTGCTTTGTATCAGTTTCAGAAGCAGAGTTGGACTAGATATGATCCGTATGAGTAGGAAACACCATTCATTTGTTCTCAGCACAGTCAAGTTTCCTGCCGTCTTATAGAGTCAAGAAAACTTACGCGTGCTTCTTGATCTAAAGCAGATTGTGATCAATGGATGAGAACTCTGCTGTGTGTTTCACTTCAGAAATGGAGTTAAATCCCATGCTCCGAGTCTTCCTACAAGGAATACTTCTTTTCAAGTAAGGGCAGTTACTTTACAACTCAAACGAACTACAAGATTCAGAAGCTCACACATTTCTCATCTTAACTGCCAAGCATTGGAGTTTAGAGGACCAGTGCATTGTATCAGTTTCAGAATCACAGTTGGACTAGATATGATCTGAATGTGTAGGAAACACCATTCATTTGTTCTCAGCACACTCAAGTTTCCTGCTGTCTTATAGAGTCTAGAGAACTAGAGCATGCTTCTTGCTCTAAAGCAGATTGTGATCAATGGATGAGAACTCTGCTGTGTGTTTCACTTCTGAAATGGAGTTAAATCCCAGGCTCTGAGTCTTCCTACAAGCAAGACTTCGTTTCAGTTAAGGGCAGTCACTTTTCAACTCAAAGGAACTAAATCGTTCACGAAGCTCACACGTTTCTCATCTTAACTGACAAGCATTGGATGTTAGAGGACCAGTGCTTTGTATCAGTTTCAGAATTACAGTTGGACTAGATATGACCTCAATGTGTAGGAAACACCGTTCTTTTGTTCTCATCACACTCAAGTTTCATGCTGTCTTAGAGTCTCTAGAAAACTAGAGCATGCTTCTTGCTCTAAATAAGAGTGTGAACAATGGATGAGAACTCTGCTGTGTGTTTCACTTCAGAAATGGAGTTAAATCCCAGGCTCTGACTCTTCCTACAAGCAAGACTTCGTTCCAGGTATGGGCAGTCACTTCTCAGCTAAAACGAACTACATCGTTCACGAAGCTCACACGTTTCTCATCTTAACTGACAAGCATTGGATGTTAGAGGACCAGTGCATTGTACCAGTTTCAGAAGCAGAGTTGGACTAGATATGATCCGTATGTGTAGGAAACACCATTCGTTTGTTCTCAGCACACTCAAGTTTCCTGCTGTCTTATAGATTCTAGAAAACTAGAGCATGCTTCTTGCTCTAAAGCAGATTGTGATCAATGGATGAGAACTCTGCTCTGTGTTTCCCTTCAGAAATGGAGTTAAATCCCAGGCTCTGAATCTTCCTAAAAGGAAGACTTCGTTTCAAGTAAGGGCAGTTACTTTACAGCTCAAACGAACTACATCATTCACGAAGCTCACACATTTCTCATCTTAACTGCCAAGCATTGGATATTAGAGGACCAGTGCTTTGTATCAGTTTCAGAATCACAGTTGGACTAGATATGATCTGAATGTGTAGGAAACACCGTTCTTTTGTTCTCATCACACTCATGTTTCCTGCTGTCTTAGAGACTCTAGAAAGCAAGAGCGAGCTTCTTGATCTAAAGCAGAGTGTGAACAATGGATGAGAACTCTGCTGTGTGTTTCACTTCAGAAGTGGAGTTAAATCCCATGCTCTGAGTCTTCCTACAAGCAAGACTTCGTTTCAGGTATGGGCAGTCACTTCTCTGCTCAAACGAACTACATAGTTCACGAAGCTCACACGTTTCCCATCTTAACAGACAAGCATTGGATGTTAGAGGACCAGTGCTTTGTATCAGTTTCAGAAGCAGAGTTGGACTAGATATGATCCGTATGTGTAGGAAACACCATTCATTTGTTCTCAGCACACTCAAGTTTCCTGCTGTCTTATAGAGTCTACAAAACTAGAGCATGCTTCTTGCTCTAAAGCAGATTGTGATCAATGGATGAGAACTCTGCTGTGTGTTTCACTTCAGAAATGGAGTTAAATCCCAGGCTCTGAGTCTTCCTACAAGGAAGACTTCGTTTCAAGTAAGGGCAGTTACTTTACAGCTCAAATGAACTACATTGTTCACGAAGCTCACACATTTCTCATTTTAAATGCCAAGCATTGGAGGTTAGAGGACCAGTGCTTTGTATCAGTTTCAGAAGCACAGTTGGGCTAGATATGACCTGAATGTGTAGGAAACACCGTTCTTTTGTTCTCATCACACTCATGTTTCCTGCTGTCTTAGAGACTCTAGAAAGCAAGAGCGTGCTTCTTGCTCTAAAGCAGAGTGTGAACAATGGATGAGAACTCTGCTGTGTGTTTCACTTCAGAAATGGAGTTCAATCCCAGGCTCTGAGTCTTCCTACAAGCAAGACTTCGTTTCAGGTAAGGGCAGTCAATGCTCAACTCAAACGATCTACATCGTTCACGAAGCTCACACATTTCTCATCTTAACTGACAAGCATTGGATGTTAGAGGACCAGTGCATTGTATCAGTTTCAGAAGCAGAGTTGGACTAGATATGATCCGTTTGTGTAGGAAACACCATTCATTTGTTCTCAGCACACTCAAGTTTCCTGCTCTCTTAGAGATTCTAGAAAAATAGAGCATGCTTCTTGCTCTAAAGCAGATTGTGATCAATGGACGAGAACTCTGCTGTGTGTTTCACTTCAGAAATGGAGTTAAATCCCAGGCTCTGAGTCTTCCTACAAGCAAGACTTCATTTCAGGTATGGGCAGTCACTTCTCAGCTCAAACGAACTACATCGTTCACGAAGCTCACACGTTTCTCATCTTAACAGACAAGCATTGGATGTTAGAGGACCAATTGCTTTGTATCTGTTTCAGAAGCAGAGTTGGACTAGATATGATCCGTATGTGTAGGAAACACCATTCATTTGTTCTCAGCACACTCAAGTTTCCTGCTGTCTTATAGATTCTAGAAAACTAGAGCATGCTTCTTGTTCTAAAGCAGATTGTGATCAATGTATGAGAACACTGCTGTGTGTTTCACTTCAGAAATGGAGTTAAATCCCAGGCTCTGAGTCTTCCTACAAGGAAGACTTCGTTTCAAGTAAGGGCAGTTACTTTACAGCTGAAACGAACTACATCGTTCACGAAGCTCACACATTTCTCATCTTAACTGTCAAGCATTGGATGTTAGAGGACCAGTGCTTTGTTTCAGTTTCAGAAGCACAGTTGGACTAGATATGATCTGAATGTGTAGGAAACACCATTCTTTTGTTCCGCTCACACTCATGTTTCCTGCTGTCTCAGAGACTCTAGAAAGCAAGAGAATGCTTCTTGCTCTAAACAAGAGTGTGAACAATGGATGAGAACTCTGCTGTGTGTTTCACTTCAGAAAAGGAGTTAAATCCCAGGCTCTGAGTCTTCCTACAAGCAAGACTTCATTTCAGGTATGGGCAGTCCCTTCTCAGCTCAAACGAACTACATCGTTCACGAACTCACACGTTTCTCATCTTAACTGCCAAGCATTGGATGTTAGAGGACCAGTGCTTTGTATCAGTTTCAGTAACAGAGTTGGACTAGATATGATCCGTATGTGTAGGAAACACCATTCATTTGTTCTCAGCACACTCAAGTTTCCTGCTGTCTTATAGAGTCAAGAAAACTTAAGAGTGCTTTTTGCTCTAAAGCAGATTGTGATCAATGGATGAGAACTCTGCTGTGTGTTTCACTTCAGAAATGGAGTTCAATCCCAGGCTCCGAGTCTTCCTACAAGGAATACTTATTTTCAAGTAAGGGCAGTTACTTTACAGCTCAAACGAACTACATCATTCAGAAGCTCACACATTTCTCATCTTAACTGCTAAGCATTGGAGGTTAGGGGACCAGTGCTTTGTATCAGTTTCAGAAGCACAGTTGGGCTAGATATGACCTGAATGTGTAGGAAACACCGTTCTTTTGTTCTCATCACACTCATGTTTCCTGCTGTCTTAGAGACTCTAGAAAGCAAGAGTGTGCTTCTTGCTCTAAAGCAGAGTGTGAACAATGGATGAGAACTCTGCTGTGTGTTTCACTTCAGAAATGGAGTTCAATCCCAGGCTCTGAGTCTTCCTACAAGCAAGACTTCGTTTCAGGTAAGGGCAGTCAATGCTCAGCTCAAACGAACTACATCGTTCACGAAGCTCACACGTTTCTCATCTTAACTGACAAGCATTGGATGTTAGAGGACCAGTGCATTGTATCAGTTTCAGAAGCAGAGTTGGACTAGATATGATCCGTATGTGTAGGAAACACCATTCATTTGTTCTCAGCACACTCAAGTTTCCTGCTGTCTTAGAGATTCTAGAAAAATAGAGCATGCTTCTTGCTCTAAAGCAGATTGTGTTCAATGGATGAGAACTCTGCTGTGTGTTTCACTTCAGAAATGGAGTTAAATCCCAGGCTCTGAGTCTTCCTACAAGGAAGACTTCGTTTCAGGTATGGGCAGTCACTTCTCAGCTCAAACGAACTACATAGTTCACGAAGCTCACACGTTTCTCATCTTAACTGACAAGCATTGGATGTTAGACGACCATTTGCTTTGTATCAGTTTCAGAAGCAGAGTTGGACTAGATATGATCCGTATGTGTAGGAAACACCATTCATTTGTTCTCAGCATACTCAAGTTTCCTGCTGTCTTATAGATTCTAGAAAACTAGAGCATGCCTCTTGCTCTAAAGCAGATTGTGGTCAATGTATGAGAACACTGCTGTGTGTTTCACTTCAGAAATGGAGTTAAATACCAGTCTCTGAGTCTTCCTACAAGGAAGACTTCGTTTCAAGTAAGGGCAGTTACTTTACAGCTCAAACGAACTACATCGTTCACGAAGCTCACACATTTCTCATCTTAACTGTCAAGCATTGGATGTTAGAGGACCAGTGCTTTGTATCAGTTTCAGAAGCACATTTGGACTAGATATGATCTGAATGTGTAGTTAACACCATTCTTTGTAATCATCACACTCATGTTTCCTGCTGTCTTATGTACTCTAGAAAGCAAGAGAATGCTTCTTGCTCTAAACAAGAGTGTGAACAATGGATGAGAATTCTGCTGTGTGTTTCACTTCAGAAATGGAGTTCAAGCCCAGGCTCTGAGTCTTCCTACAAGCAAGACTTCGTTTCAGATATGGGCAGTCTCTTCTCAGCTCAAACGAACTACATCATTCACGAAGCTCACACGTTTCTCATCTTAACTGACAAGCATTGGATGTTAGAGGACCAGTGCTTTGTATCAGTTTCAGAAACAGAGTTGGACTAGATATGATCCGTATGTGTAGGAAACACCATTCATTTGTTCTCAGCACAGTCAAGTTTCCTGCTGTCTTATAGAGTCAAGAAAACTTAAGCGTGCTTTTTGATCTAAAGCAGATTGTGATCAATGGATGAGAACTCTGCTGTGTGTTTCACTTCAGAAATGGAGTTAAATCCCAGGCTCCGAGTCTTCCTACAAGGAATACTTCTTTTCAAGTAAGGGCAGTTACTTTACAGCTCAAATGAACTACATCATTCAGAAGCTCACACATTTCTCATCTTAACTGCCAAGCATTGAAGTTTAGAGGACCAGTGCTTTGTATCAGTTTCAGAATCACAGTTGGACTAGATAGGATCTGAATGTGTAGGAAACACCGTTCTTTTGTTCTCATCACACTCATGTTTCCTGCTGTCTTAGAGACTCTAGAAAGCAAGAGCGTGCTTCTTGCTCTAAATAAGAGTGTGAACAATGGATGAGAACTCTGCTGTGTGTTTCCCTTCAGAAATGGAGTTAAATCCCAGGCTCTGAGTCTTCCTACAAGGAGACTTCTTTTCAAGTAAGGGCAGTTACTTTACAGCTCAAAGGAACTACATCATTCACGAAGCTCACACATTTCTCATCTTAACTGCCAAGCATTGGATGTTAGAGGACCAGTGCTTTGTATCAGTTTCAGAATCACAGTTGGACTAGATATGATCTGAATGTGTAGGAGACACCGTTCTTTTGTTCTCATCACACTCATGTTTCCTGCTGTCTTAGAGACTCTAGAAAGCAAGAGCGTGCTTCTTGATCTAAAGCAGAGTGTGAACAATGGATGAGAACACTGCTGTGTGTTTCACTTCAGAAATGGAGTTCAATCCCAGGCTCTGAGTCTTCCTACAAGCAAGAGTTCGTTTCAGGTATGGGCAGTCACTTCTCTGCTCAAACGAACTACATTGTTCACAAAGCTCACACGTTTCTCATCTTAACTGACAAGCATTGGATGTTAGAGGACCAGTGCTTTGTATCAGTTTCAGAAGCAGAGTTGGACTAGATATGATCCGTATGCGTAGGAAACACCATTCATTTGTTCTCAGCACACTCAAGTTTCCTGCTGTCTTATAGAGTCTAGAAAACTAGAGCATGCTTCTTGCTCTAAAGCAGATTGTGATCAATGGATGAGAACTCTGCTGTGTGTTTCACTTCAGAAATGGAGTTAAATCCTAGGCTCCGAGTCTTCTTACAAGGAAGACTTCGTTTCAAGTAAGGGCAGTTACTTTACAGCTGAAACGAACTACATCATTCAGAAGCTCACACATTTCTCATCTTAACTGCCAAGCATTGGAGGTTAGAGGACCAGTGCTTTGTATCAGTTTCAGTAGCAGAGTTGGACTAGATATGATCCGTATGTGTAGGAAACACCATTCATTTGTTCTCAGCACACTCAAGTTTCCTGCTGTCTTATAGAGTCAAGAAAACTTAAGCGTGCTTCTTGCTCTAAAGAAGATTGTGATCAATGGATGAGAACTCTGCTGTGTGTTTCACTTCAGAAATGGAGTTCAATCCCAGGCTCCGAGTCTTCCTACAAGGAATACTTCTTTTCAAGTAAGGGCAGTTTCTTTACAGCTCAAACGAACTACATCATTCAGAAGCTCACACATTTCTCATCTTAACTGCCAAGCATTGGAGGTTAGAGGACCAGTGCTTTGTATCAGTTTCAGAATCACAGTTGGACTAGATATGATCTGAATGTGTAGGAAACACCGTTCTTTTGTTCTCATCACACTCATGTTTCCTGCTGTCTTAGAGACTCTAGAAAGCAAGAGCGTGCTTCTTGCTCTAAATAAGAGTGTGAACAATGGATGAGAACTCTGCTGTGTGTTTCACTTCTAAAATGGAGTTAAATCCCAGGCTCTGAGTCTTCCTACAAGCACGAATTCGTTTCAGTTAAGGGCAGTCACTTTTCAACTCAAAGGAAATACATCGTTCACGAAGCTCACATGTTTCTCATCTTAACTGCCATGCATTGGATGTTAGAGGACCAGTGCTTTGTATCAGTTTCAGAATCACAGTTGGACTAGATATGACCTGAATGTGTAGGAAACACCGTTCTTTTGTTCTCATCACACTCATGTTTCCTGCTGTCTTAGAGACTCTAGAAAACTAGAGCATGCTTCTTGCTCTAAAGCAGAGTGTGAACAATGGATGAGAACTCTGCTGTGTGTTTCACTTCAGAAATGGAGTTAAATCCCAGGCTCTGAGTCTTCCTACAAGCAAGACTTCGTTCCAGGTATGGGCAGTCACTTCTCAGCTCAAACGAACTACATCGTTCACGAAGCTCACACGTTTCTATTCTTAACTGACAAGCATTGGATGTTAGAGGACCAGTGCTTTGTATCAGTTTCAGAAGCAGAGTTGGACTAGATATGATCTGTATGTGTAGGAAACACCATTCATTTGTTCTCAGCACACTCAAGTTTCCTGCTGTCTTATAGAGTCTAGAAAACTAGAGCATGCTTCTTGCTCTAAAGCAGAGTGTGAACAATGGAAGAGAACTCTGCTGTGTGTTTCACTTCAGAAATGGAGTTAAATCCCAGGTTAAGAGTCTTCCTCCAAGCAAGAATTCGTTTCCGGTAAGGGCAGTCACTTCTCTGCTCAAACGAACTACATCGTTCACGAAGCTCACACGTTTCTCATCTTAACTGACAAGCATTGGATGTTAGAGGACCAGTGCTTTGTATCAGTTTCAGAATCAGAGTTGGACTAGATATGATCCGTATGTATAGGAAACACCATTCATTTGTTCTCAGCACACTCAAGTTTCCTGCTGTCTTATAGAGTCTAGAAAACTAGAGCATGCTTCTTGCTCTAAAGCAGATTGTCATCAATGGATGAGAACTCTGCTGTGTGTTTCACTTCAGAAATGGAGTTAAATCCCAGGCTCTGAGTCTTCCTACAAGGAAGACTTCGTTTCAAGTACGGGCATTTACTTTACAGCTCAAATGAACTACATTGTTCACGAAGCTCACACATTTCTCATTTTAACTGCCAAGCATTGGAGGTTAGAGGACCAGTGCTTTGTATCAGTTTCAGAAGCACAGTTGGGCTAGATATGACCTGAATGTGTAGGAAACACCGTTCTTTTGTTCTCATCACACTCATGTTTCCTGCTGTCTTAGAGACTCTAGAAAGCAAGTGCGTGCTTCTTGCTCTAAAGCAGAGTGTGAACAATGGATGAGAACTCTGCTGTGTGTTTCACTTCAGAAATGGAGTTCAATCCCAGGCTCTGAGTCTTCCTACAAGCAAGACTTCGTTTCAGGTAAGGGCAGTCAATGCTCAGCTCAAACGAACTACATCGTTCAAGAAACTCACACGTTTCTCATCTTAACTGACAAGCATTGGATGTTAGAGGACCAGTGCATTGTATCAGTTTCAGAAGCAGAGTTGGACTAGACATGATCCGTATGTGTAGGAAACACCATTCATTTGTTCTCAGCACACTCATGTTTCCTGCTGTCTTAGAGATTCTAGAAAAATAGAGCATGCTTCTTGCTCTAAAGCAGATTGTGATCAATGGATGAGAACTCTGCTGTGTGTTTCACTTCAGAAATGGAGTTAAATCCCAGGCTCTGAGTCTTCCTACAAGGAAGACTTCGTTTCAGGTATGGGCAGTCACTTCTCAGCTCAAACGAACTACATAGTTCACGAAGCTCACACGTTTCTCATCTTAACTGACAAGCATTGGATGTTAGAGGACCAATTGCTTTGTATCAGTTTCAGAAGCAGAGTTGGAATAGATATGATCCGTATGTGTAGGAAACACCATTCATTTGTTCTCAGCACACTCAAGTTTCCTGCTGTCTTATAGAGTCAAGAAAACTTAAGCGTGCTACTTGCTCTAAAGCAGATTGTGATCAATGGATGAGAACTCTGCTGTGTGTTTCACTTCAGAAATGGAGTTAAATCCCAGGCTCCAAGTCTTCCTACAAGGAAGACTTCGTTTCAAGTAAGGGCAGTTCCTTTACAGCTCAAAGGAACTACATCATTCAGAAGCTCACACATTTCTCATCTTAACTGCCAAGCATTGGAGGTTAGAGGACCAGTGCTTTGTATCAGTTTCAGAATCACAGTTGGACTAGATATGATCTGAATGTGTAGGAAACACCGTTCCTTTGTTCTCATCACACTCATGTTTCCTTCTGTCTTAGAGACTCCAGAAAGCAAGAGCGTGCTTCTTGCTCTAAATAAGAGTGTGAACAGTGGATGAGAACTCTGCTGTGTGTTTCCCTTCTGAAATGGAGTTAAATCCCAGGCTCTGAGTCTTCCTACAAGCAAGACTTCGTTTCAGTTAAGGACAGTCACTTTTCACCTCAAAGGAACTAAATCGTTCACGAAGCTCACACGTTTCTCATCTTAACTGCCAAGCATTGGATGTTAGAGGACCAGTGCTTTGTATCAGTTTCAGAATCACAGTTGGACTAGATATGACCTGAATGTGTAGGAAACACCGTTCTTTTGTTCTCAACACACTCATGTTTCCTGCTGTCTTAGAGACTCTAGAAAACGAGAGCATGCTTCTTGCTCTAAGGCAGAGTGTGAACAATGGATGAGAACTCTGCTGTGTGTTTCACTTCAGAAATGGAGTTCAATCCCAGGCTCTGAGTCTTCCTCCAAGCAAGAATTCGTTTCCGGTAAGGGCAGTCACTTCTCAGCTCAAACGAACTACACCGTTCACAAAGCCCACACGTTTCTCATCTTAACTGACAAGCATTGGATGTTAGAGGACCAGTGCTTTGTATCAGTTTCAGAAGCACAGTTGGACTAGATATGATCCGTATGTGTAGGAAACACCATTCATTTGTTCTCAGCACACTCAAGTTTCCTGCTGTCTTAGAGAGTCTAGAAAACTAGAGCATGCTTCTTGCTCTAAAGCAGATTGTGATCAATGGATGAGAACTCTGCTGTGTGTTTCACTTCAGAAATGGAGTTAAATCCCAGGCTCTGAGTCTTCCTACAAGGAAGACTTCGTTTCAAGTAAGGGCAGTTACTTTACAGCTCAAACGAACTTCATCATTCACGAAGCTCACACATTTCTCATCTTAACTGCCAAGCATTGGATGTTAGAGGACCAGTGCTTTGTATCAGTTTCAGAATCACAGTTGGACTAGATATGACCTGAATGTGTACGAAACACCGTTCTTTTGTTCTCAACACACTCATGTTTCCTGCTGTCTTAGAGACTCTAGAAAACTAGAGCATGCTTCTTGCTCTAAAGCAGAGTGTGATCAATGGATGAGAACTCTGCTGTGTGTTTCACTTCAGAAATGGAGTTAAATCGCAGGCTCTGAGTCTTCCTACAAGCAAGACTTCATTCCAGGTATGGGCAGTCACTTCTCAGCTCAAAGGAACTACATAGTTCACGAAGCTCACACGTTTCTCATCTTAACTGACAAGCATTGGATGTTAGAGGACCAGTGCTTTGTATCAGTTTCAGAAGCAGAGTTGGACTAGATATGATCCGTACGTGTAGGAAACACCATTCATTTGTTCTCAGCACACTCAAGTTTCCTGCTGTCTTATAGAGTCAAGAAAACTTAAGCATGCTTCTTGCACTAAAGCAGATTGTGATCAATGGATGAGAACTCTGCTGTGTGTTTCACTTCAGAAATGGAGTTAAATCCCAGGCTCTGAGTCTTCCTACAAGCAAGACTTCGTTTCAGTTAAGGGCAGTCACTTTTCAACTCAAAGGAACTACATCGTTCACGAAGCTCACACGTTTCTCATCTTAACTGCCAAGCATTGGATGTTAGAGGACCAGTGCTTTGTATCAGTTTCAGAATCACAGTTGGACTAGATATGACCTAAATGTGTAGGAAACACCGTTCTTTTGTTCTCATCACACTCATGTTTCCTGCTGTCTTAGAGACTCTAGAAAACGAGAGCATGCTTCTTGCTCTAAGGCAGAGTGTGAACAATGGATGAGAACTCTGCTGTGTGTTTCACTTCAGAAATGGAGTTCAATCCCAGGCTCTGAGTCTTCCTCCAAGCAAGAATTCGTTTCCGGTAAGGGCAGTCACTTCTCAGCTCAAACGAACTACACCGTTCACAAAGCCCACACGTTTCTCATCTTAACTGACAAGCATTGGATGTTAGAGGACCAGTGCTTTGTATCAGTTTCAGAAGCACAGTTGGACTAGATATGATCCGTATGTGTAGGAAACACCATTCATTTGTTCTCAGCACACTCAAGTTTCCTGCTGTCTTAGAGAGTCTAGAAAACTAGAGCATGCTTCTTGCTCTAAAGCAGATTGTGATCAATGGATGAGAACTCTGCTGTGTGTTTCACTTCAGAAATGGAGTTAAATCCCAGGCTCTGAGTCTTCCTACAAGGAAGACTTCGTTTCAAGTAAGGGCAGTTACTTTACAGCTCAAACGAACTTCATCATTCACGAAGCTCACACATTTCTCATCTTAACTGCCAAGCATTGGATGTTAGAGGACCAGTGCTTTGTATCAGTTTCAGAATCACAGTTGGACTAGATATGATCTGAATGTGTAGGAAACACCGTTCTTTTGTTCTCATCACACTCATGTTTCCTGCTGTCTTAGAGACTCTAGAAAGCAAGAGTGTGCTTTTTGATCTAAAGCAGAGTGTGAACAATGGATGAGAACTCTGCTGTGTGTTTCACTTCAGAAATGGAGTTAAATCCCAGGCTCTGAGTCTTCCTCCAAGCAAGAATTCGTTTCCGGTAAGGGCAGTCACTTCTCAGCTCAAACGAACTACATCGTTCACGAAGCTCACACGTTTCTCATCTTAACTGACAAGCATTGGATGTTAGAGGACCAGTGCATTGTATCAGTTTCAGAAGCAGAGTTGGACTAGATATGATCTGTATGTATAGGAAACACCATTCATTTGTTCTCAGCACACTCAAGTTTCCTGCTGTCTTATAGAGTCTAGAAAACTAGAGCATGCTTCTTGCTCTAAAGCAGATTTTGATCAATGGATGAGAACTCTGCTGTGTGTTTCACTTCAGAAATGGAGTTAAATCCCAGGCTCTGAGTCTTCCTACAAGGAAGACTTCGTTTCAAGTACGGGCATTTACTTTACAACTCAAATGAACTACATTGTTCACGAAGCTCACACATTTCTCATCTTAACTGACAAGCATTGGATGTTAGAGGACCAGTGCTTTGTATCAGTTTCAGAAGCAGAGTTGGACTAGATATGATCCGTATGTGTAGGAAACACCATTCATTTGTTCTCAGCACACTCAAGTTTCCTGCTGTCTTATAGAGTCAAGAAAACTTAAGCATGCTTCTTGCACTAAAGCAGATTGTGATCAATGGATGAGAACTCTGCTGTGTGTTTCACTTCAGAAATGGAGTTAAATCCCAGGCTCCGAGTCTTCCTACAAGGAATACTTCTTTTCAAGTAAGGGCAGTTACTTTACAGCTCAAACGAACTACATCATTCAGAAGCTCACACATTTCTCATCTTAACTGCCAAGCATTGGAGGTTAGAGGACCAGTGCTTTGTATCAGTTTCAGAAGCACAGTTGGACTAGATATGATCTGAATGTGTAGGAAACACCGTTCTTTTGTTCTCATCACACTCATGTTTCCTGCTGTCTTAGAGACTCTAGAAAGTAAGAACGTTATTCTTGCTCTAAATAAGAGGGTGAACAATGGATGAGAACTGTGCTGTGTGTTTCACTTCTGAAATGGAGTTAAATCCCAGGCTCTGAGTCTTCCTACAAGCAAGACTTCGTTTCAGTTAAGGGCAGTCACTTTTCAACTCAAAGGAACTACATCGTTCACGAAGCTCACACGTTTCTCATCTTAACTGCCAAGCATTGGATGTTAGAGGACCAGTGCTTTGTATCAGTTTCAGAATCACAGTTGGACTAGATATGACCTAAATGTGTAGGAAACACCGTTCTTTTGTTCTCATCACACTCATGTTTCCTGCTGTCTTAGAGACTCTAGAAAACGAGAGCATGCTTCTTGCTCTAAGGCAGAGTGTGAACAATGGATGAGAACTCTGCTGTGTGTTTCACTTCAGAAATGGAGTTCAATCCCAGGCTCTGAGTCTTCCTCCAAGCAAGAATTCGTTTCCGGTAAGGGCAGTCACTTCTCAGCTCAAACGAACTACACCGTTCACAAAGCCCACACGTTTCTCATCTTAACTGACAAGCATTGGATGTTAGAGGACCAGTGCTTTGTATCAGTTTCAGAAGCACAGTTGGACTAGATATGATCCGTATGTGTAGGAAACACCATTCATTTGTTCTCAGCACACTCAAGTTTCCTGCTGTCTTAGAGAGTCTAGAAAACTAGAGCATGCTTCTTGCTCTAAAGCAGATTGTGATCAATGGATGAGAACTCTGCTGTGTGTTTCACTTCAGAAATGGAGTTAAATCCCAGGCTCTGAGTCTTCCTACAAGGAAGACTTCGTTTCAAGTAAGGGCAGTTACTTTACAGCTCAAACGAACTTCATCATTCACGAAGCTCACACATTTCTCATCTTAACTGCCAAGCATTGGATGTTAGAGGACCAGTGCTTTGTATCAGTTTCAGAATCACAGTTGGACTAGATATGATCTGAATGTGTAGGAAACACCGTTCTTTTGTTCTCATCACACTCATGTTTCCTGCTGTCTTAGAGACTCTAGAAAGCAAGAGTGTGCTTTTTGATCTAAAGCAGAGTGTGAACAATGGATGAGAACTCTGCTGTGTGTTTCACTTCAGAAATGGAGTTAAATCCCAGGCTCTGAGTCTTCCTACAAGCAAGACTTCATTCCAGGTATGGGCAGTCACTTCTCAGCTCAAAGGAACTACATAGTTCACGAAGCTCACACGTTTCTCATCTTAACTGACAAGCATTGGATGTTAGAGGACCAGTGCTTTGTATCAGTTTCAGAAGCAGAGTTGGACTAGATATGATCCGTATGTGTAGGAAACACCATTCATTTGTTCTCAGCACACTCAAGTTTCCTGCTGTCTTATAGAGTCAAGAAAACTTAAGCATGCTTCTTGCACTAAAGCAGATTGTGATCAATGGATGAGAACTCTGCTGTGTGTTTCACTTCAGAAATGGAGTTAAATCCCAGGCTCCGAGTCTTCCTACAAGGAATACTTCTTTTCAAGTAAGGGCAGTTACTTTACAGCTCAAACGAACTACATCATTCAGAAGCTCACACATTTCTCATCTTAACTGCCAAGCATTGGAGGTTAGAGGACCAGTGCTTTGTATCAGTTTCAGAAGCACAGTTGGACTAGATATGATCTGAATGTGTAGGAAACACCGTTCTTTTGTTCTCATCACACTCATGTTTCCTGCTGTCTTAGAGACTCTAGAAAGTAAGAACGTTATTCTTGCTCTAAATAAGAGGGTGAACAATGGATGAGAACTCTGCTGTGTGTTTCACTTCTGAAATGGAGTTAAATCCCAGGCTCTGAGTCTTCCTACAAGCAAGACTTCGTTTCAGTTAAGGGCAGTCACTTTTCAACTCAAAGGAACTACATCGTTCACGAAGCTCACACGTTTCTCATCTTAACTGCCAAGCATTGGATGTTAGAGGACCAGTGCTTTGTATCAGTTTCAGAATCACAGTTGGACTAGATATGACCTAAATGTGTAGGAAACACCGTTCTTTTGTTCTCATCACACTCATGTTTCCTGCTGTCTTAGAGACTCTAGAAAACGAGAGCATGCTTCTTGCTCTAAGGCAGAGTGTGAACAATGGATGAGAACTCTGCTGTGTGTTTCACTTCAGAAATGGAGTTCAATCCCAGGCTCTGAGTCTTCCTCCAAGCAAGAATTCGTTTCCGGTAAGGGCAGTCACTTCTCAGCTCAAACGAACTACACCGTTCACAAAGCCCACACGTTTCTCATCTTAACTGACAAGCATTGGATGTTAGAGGACCAGTGCTTTGTATCAGTTTCAGAAGCACAGTTGGACTAGATATGATCCGTATGTGTAGGAAACACCATTCATTTGTTCTCAGCACACTCAAGTTTCCTGCTGTCTTAGAGAGTCTAGAAAACTAGAGCATGCTTCTTGCTCTAAAGCAGATTGTGATCAATGGATGAGAACTCTGCTGTGTGTTTCACTTCAGAAATGGAGTTAAATCCCAGGCTCTGAGTCTTCCTACAAGGAAGACTTCGTTTCAAGTAAGGGCAGTTACTTTACAGCTCAAACGAACTTCATCATTCACGAAGCTCACACATTTCTCATCTTAACTGCCAAGCATTGGATGTTAGAGGACCAGTGCTTTGTATCAGTTTCAGAATCACAGTTGGACTAGATATGACCTGAATGTGTAGGAAACACCGTTCTTTTGTTCTCAACACACTCATGTTTCCTGCTGTCTTAGAGACTCTAGAAAACTAGAGCATGCTTCTTGCTCTAAAGCAGAGTGTGATCAATGGATGAGAACTCTGCTGTGTGTTTCACTTCAGAAATGGAGTTAAATCCCAGGCTCTGAGTCTTCCTACAAGCAAGACTTCATTCCAGGTATGGGCAGTCACTTCTCAGCTCAAAGGAACTACATAGTTCACGAAGCTCACACGTTTCTCATCTTAACTGACAAGCATTGGATGTTAGAGGACCAGTGCTTTGTATCAGTTTCAGAAGCAGAGTTGGACTAGATATGATCCGTACGTGTAGGAAACACCATTCATTTGTTCTCAGCACACTCAAGTTTCCTGCTGTCTTATAGAGTCAAGAAAACTTAAGCATGCTTCTTGCACTAAAGCAGATTGTGATCAATGGATGAGAACTCTGCTGTGTGTTTCACTTCAGAAATGGAGTTAAATCCCAGGCTCTGAGTCTTCCTACAAGCAAGACTTCGTTTCAGTTAAGGGCAGTCACTTTTCAACTCAAAGGAACTACATCGTTCACGAAGCTCACACGTTTCTCATCTTAACTGCCAAGCATTGGATGTTAGAGGACCAGTGCTTTGTATCAGTTTCAGAATCACAGTTGGACTAGATATGACCTAAATGTGTAGGAAACACCGTTCTTTTGTTCTCATCACACTCATGTTTCCTGCTGTCTTAGAGACTCTAGAAAACGAGAGCATGCTTCTTGCTCTAAGGCAGAGTGTGAACAATGGATGAGAACTCTGCTGTGTGTTTCACTTCAGAAATGGAGTTCAATCCCAGGCTCTGAGTCTTCCTCCAAGCAAGAATTCGTTTCCGGTAAGGGCAGTCACTTCTCAGCTCAAACGAACTACACCGTTCACAAAGCCCACACGTTTCTCATCTTAACTGACAAGCATTGGATGTTAGAGGACCAGTGCTTTGTATCAGTTTCAGAAGCACAGTTGGACTAGATATGATCCGTATGTGTAGGAAACACCATTCATTTGTTCTCAGCACACTCAAGTTTCCTGCTGTCTTAGAGAGTCTAGAAAACTAGAGCATGCTTCTTGCTCTAAAGCAGATTGTGATCAATGGATGAGAACTCTGCTGTGTGTTTCACTTCAGAAATGGAGTTAAATCCCAGGCTCTGAGTCTTCCTACAAGGAAGACTTCGTTTCAAGTAAGGGCAGTTACTTTACAGCTCAAACGAACTTCATCATTCACGAAGCTCACACATTTCTCATCTTAACTGCCAAGCATTGGATGTTAGAGGACCAGTGCTTTGTATCAGTTTCAGAATCACAGTTGGACTAGATATGATCTGAATGTGTAGGAAACACCGTTCTTTTGTTCTCATCACACTCATGTTTCCTGCTGTCTTAGAGACTCTAGAAAGCAAGAGTGTGCTTTTTGATCTAAAGCAGAGTGTGAACAATGGATGAGAACTCTGCTGTGTGTTTCACTTCAGAAATGGAGTTAAATCCCAGGCTCTGAGTCTTCCTCCAAGCAAGAATTCGTTTCCGGTAAGGGCAGTCACTTCTCAGCTCAAACGAACTACATCGTTCACGAAGCTCACACGTTTCTCATCTTAACTGACAAGCATTGGATGTTAGAGGACCAGTGCATTGTATCAGTTTCAGAAGCAGAGTTGGACTAGATATGATCTGTATGTATAGGAAACACCATTCATTTGTTCTCAGCACACTCAAGTTTCCTGCTGTCTTATAGAGTCTAGAAAACTAGAGCATGCTTCTTGCTCTAAAGCAGATTTTGATCAATGGATGAGAACTCTGCTGTGTGTTTCACTTCAGAAATGGAGTTAAATCCCAGGCTCTGAGTCTTCCTACAAGGAAGACTTCGTTTCAAGTACGGGCATTTACTTTACAACTCAAATGAACTACATTGTTCACGAAGCTCACACATTTCTCATCTTAACTGACAAGCATTGGATGTTAGAGGACCAGTGCTTTGTATCAGTTTCAGAAGCAGAGTTGGACTAGATATGATCCGCATGTGTAGGAAACACCATTCATTTGTTCTCAGCACACTCAAGTTTCCTGCTGTCTTATAGAGTCAAGAAAACTTAAGCATGCTTCTTGCACTAAAGCAGATTGTGATCAATGGATGAGAACTCTGCTGTGTGTTTCACTTCAGAAATGGAGTTAAATCCCAGGCTCCGAGTCTTCCTACAAGGAATACTTCTTTTCAAGTAAGGGCAGTTACTTTACAGCTCAAACGAACTACATCATTCAGAAGCTCACACATTTCTCATCTTAACTGCCAAGCATTGGAGGTTAGAGGACCAGTGCTTTGTATCAGTTTCAGAAGCACAGTTGGACTAGATATGATCTGAATGTGTAGGAAACACCGTTCTTTTGTTCTCATCACACTCATGTTTCCTGCTGTCTTAGAGACTCTAGAAAGTAAGAACGTTATTCTTGCTCTAAATAAGAGGGTGAACAATGGATGAGAACTGTGCTGTGTGTTTCACTTCTGAAATGGAGTTAAATCCCAGGCTCTGAGTCTTCCTACAAGCAAGACTTCGTTTCAGTTAAGGGCAGTCACTTTTCAACTCAAAGGAACTACATCGTTCACGAAGCTCACACGTTTCTCATCTTAACTGCCAAGCATTGGATGTTAGAGGACCAGTGCTTTGTATCAGTTTCAGAATCACAGTTGGACTAGATATGACCTAAATGTGTAGGAAACACCGTTCTTTTGTTCTCATCACACTCATGTTTCCTGCTGTCTTAGAGACTCTAGAAAACGAGAGCATGCTTCTTGCTCTAAGGCAGAGTGTGAACAATGGATGAGAACTCTGCTGTGTGTTTCACTTCAGAAATGGAGTTCAATCCCAGGCTCTGAGTCTTCCTCCAAGCAAGAATTCGTTTCCGGTAAGGGCAGTCACTTCTCAGCTCAAACGAACTACACTGTTCACAAAGCCCACACGTTTCTCATCTTAACTGACAAGCATTGGATGTTAGAGGACCAGTGCTTTGTATCAGTTTCAGAAGCACAGTTGGACTAGATATGATCCGTATGTGTAGGAAACACCATTCATTTGTTCTCAGCACACTCAAGTTTCCTGCTGTCTTAGAGAGTCTAGAAAACTAGAGCATGCTTCTTGCTCTAAAGCAGATTGTGATCAATGGATGAGAACTCTGCTGTGTGTTTCACTTCAGAAATGGAGTTAAATCCCAGGCTCTGAGTCTTCCTACAAGGAAGACTTCGTTTCAAGTAAGGGCAGTTACTTTACAGCTCAAACGAACTTCATCATTCACGAAGCTCACACATTTCTCATCTTAACTGCCAAGCATTGGATGTTAGAGGACCAGTGCTTTGTATCAGTTTCAGAATCACAGTTGGACTAGATATGATCTGAATGTGTAGGAAACACCGTTCTTTTGTTCTCATCACACTCATGTTTCCTGCTGTCTTAGAGACTCTAGAAAGCAAGAGTGTGCTTTTTGATCTAAAGCAGAGTGTGAACAATGGATGAGAACTCTGCTGTGTGTTTCACTTCAGAAATGGAGTTAAATCCCAGGCTCTGAGTCTTCCTCCAAGCAAGAATTCGTTTCCGGTAAGGGCAGTCACTTCTCAGCTCAAACGAACTACATCGTTCACGAAGCTCACACGTTTCTCATCTTAACTGACAAGCATTGGATGTTAGAGGACCAGTGCATTGTATCAGTTTCAGAAGCAGAGTTGGACTAGATATGATCTGTATGTATAGGAAACACCATTCATTTGTTCTCAGCACACTCAAGTTTCCTGCTGTCTTATAGAGTCTAGAAAACTAGAGCATGCTTCTTGCTCTAAAGCAGATTTTGATCAATGGATGAGAACTCTGCTGTGTGTTTCACTTCAGAAATGGAGTTAAATCCCAGGCTCTGAGTCTTCCTACAAGGAAGACTTCGTTTCAAGTACGGGCATTTACTTTACAACTCAAATGAACTACATTGTTCACGAAGCTCACACATTTCTCATCTTAACTGACAAGCATTGGATGTTAGAGGACCAGTGCTTTGTATCAGTTTCAGAAGCAGAGTTGGACTAGATATGATCCGTATGTGTAGGAAACACCATTCATTTGTTCTCAGCACACTCAAGTTTCCTGCTGTCTTATAGAGTCAAGAAAACTTAAGCATGCTTCTTGCACTAAAGCAGATTGTGATCAATGGATGAGAACTCTGCTGTGTGTTTCACTTCAGAAATGGAGTTAAATCCCAGGCTCCGAGTCTTCCTACAAGGAATACTTCTTTTCAAGTAAGGGCAGTTACTTTACAGCTCAAACGAACTACATCATTCAGAAGCTCACACATTTCTCATCTTAACTGCCAAGCATTGGAGGTTAGAGGACCAGTGCTTTGTATCAGTTTCAGAAGCACAGTTGGACTAGATATGATCTGAATGTGTAGGAAACACCGTTCTTTTGTTCTCATCACACTCATGTTTCCTGCTGTCTTAGAGACTCTAGAAAGTAAGAACGTTATTCTTGCTCTAAATAAGAGGGTGAACAATGGATGAGAACTGTGCTGTGTGTTTCACTTCTGAAATGGAGTTAAATCCCAGGCTCTGAGTCTTCCTACAAGCAAGACTTCGTTTCAGTTAAGGGCAGTCACTTTTCAACTCAAAGGAACTACATCGTTCACGAAGCTCACACGTTTCTCATCTTAACTGCCAAGCATTGGATGTTAGAGGACCAGTGCTTTGTATCAGTTTCAGAATCACAGTTGGACTAGATATGACCTAAATGTGTAGGAAACACCGTTCTTTTGTTCTCATCACACTCATGTTTCCTGCTGTCTTAGAGACTCTAGAAAACGAGAGCATGCTTCTTGCTCTAAGGCAGAGTGTGAACAATGGATGAGAACTCTGCTGTGTGTTTCACTTCAGAAATGGAGTTCAATCCCAGGCTCTGAGTCTTCCTCCAAGCAAGAATTCGTTTCCGGTAAGGGCAGTCACTTCTCAGCTCAAACGAACTACACCGTTCACAAAGCCCACACGTTTCTCATCTTAACTGACAAGCATTGGATGTTAGAGGACCAGTGCTTTGTATCAGTTTCAGAAGCACAGTTGGACTAGATATGATCCGTATGTGTAGGAAACACCATTCATTTGTTCTCAGCACACTCAAGTTTCCTGCTGTCTTAGAGAGTCTAGAAAACTAGAGCATGCTTCTTGCTCTAAAGCAGATTGTGATCAATGGATGAGAACTCTGCTGTGTGTTTCACTTCAGAAATGGAGTTAAATCCCAGGCTCTGAGTCTTCCTACAAGGAAGACTTCGTTTCAAGTAAGGGCAGTTATTTTACAGCTCAAACGAACTTCATCATTCACGAAGCTCACACATTTCTCATCTTAACTGCCAAGCATTGGATGTTAGAAGACCAGTGCTTTGTATCAGTTTCAGAATCACAGTTGGACTAGATATGATCTGAATGTGTAGGAAACACCGTTCTTTTGTTCTCATCACACTCATGTTTCCTGCTGTCTTAGAGACTCTAGAAAGCAAGAGTGTGCTTTTTGATCTAAAGCAGAGTGTGAACAATGGATGAGAACTCTGCTGTGTGTTTCACTTCAGAAATGGAGTTAAATCCCAGGCTCTGAGTCTTCCTACAAGGAAGACTTCGTTTCAAGTAAGGGCAGTTACTTTACAGCTCAAACGAACTTCATCATTCACGAAGCTCACACATTTCTCATCTTAACTGCCAAGCATTGGATGTTAGAGGACCAGTGCTTTGTATCAGTTTCAGAATCACAGTTGGACTAGATATGATCTGAATGTGTAGGAAACACCGTTCTTTTGTTCTCATCACACTCATGTTTCCTGCTGTCTTAGAGACTCTAGAAAGCAAGAGTGTGCTTTTTGATCTAAAGCAGAGTGTGAACAATGGATGAGAACTCTGCTGTGTGTTTCACTTCAGAAATGGAGTTAAATCCCAGGCTCTGAGTCTTCCTCCAAGCAAGAATTCGTTTCCGGTAAGGGCAGTCACTTCTCAGCTCAAACGAACTACATCGTTCACGAAGCTCACAGGTTTCTCATCTTAACTGACAAGCATTGGATGTTAGAGGACCAGTGCATTGTATCAGTTTCAGAAGCAGAGTTGGACTAGATATGATCTGTATGTATAGGAAACACCATTCATTTGTTCTCAGCACACTCAAGTTTCCTGCTGTCTTATAGAGTCTAGAAAACTAGAGCATGCTTCTTGCTCTAAAGCAGATTTTGATCAATGGATGAGAACTCTGCTGTGTGTTTCACTTCAGAAATGGAGTTAAATCCCAGGCTCTGAGTCTTCCTACAAGGAAGACTTCGTTTCAAGTACGGGCATTTACTTTACAACTCAAATGAACTACATTGTTCACGAAGCTCACACATTTCTCATCTTAACTGACAAGCATTGGATGTTAGAGGACCAGTGCTTTGTATCAGTTTCAGAAGCAGAGTTGGACTAGATATGATCCGTATGTGTAGGAAACACCATTCTTTTGTTCTCAGCACACTCAAGTTTCCTGCTGTCTTATAGAGTCAAGAAAACTTAAGCATGCTTCTTGCACTAAAGCAGATTGTGATCAATGGATGAGAACTCTGCTGTGTGTTTCACTTCAGAAATGGAGTTAAATCCCAGGCTCCGAGTCTTCCTACAAGGAATACTTCTTTTCAAGTAAGGGCAGTTACTTTACAGCTCAAACGAACTACATCATTCAGAAGCTAACACATTTCTCATCTTAACTGCCAAGCATTGGAGGTTAGAGGACCAGTGCTTTGTATCAGTTTCAGAAGCACAGTTGGACTAGATATGATCTGAATGTGTAGGAAACACCGTTCTTTTGTTCTCATCACACTCATGTTTCCTGCTGTCTTAGAGACTCTAGAAAGTAAGAACGTTATTCTTGCTCTAAATAAGAGGGTGAACAATGGATGAGAACTCTGCTGTGTGTTTCACTTCTGAAATGGAGTTAAATCCCAGGCTCTGAGTCTTCCTACAAGCAAGACTTCGTTTCAGTTAAGGGCAGTCACTTTTCAACTCAAAGGAACTACATCGTTCACGAAGCTCACACGTTTCTCATCTTAACTGCCAAGCATTGGATGTTAGAGGACCAGTGCTTTGTATCAGTTTCAGAATCACAGTTGGACTAGATATGACCTAAATGTGTAGGAAACACCGTTCTTTTGTTCTCATCACACTCATGTTTCCTGCTGTCTTAGAGACTCTAGAAAACGAGAGCATGCTTCTTGCTCTAAGGCAGAGTGTGAACAATGGATGAGAACTCTGCTGTGTGTTTCACTTCAGAAATGGAGTTAAATCCCAGGCTCTGAGTCTTCTACAAGCAAGACTTCGTTCCAGGTATGGGCAGTCACTTCTCAGCTCAAACGAACTACATCGTTCACGAAGCTCACACGTTTCTCATCTTAACTGACAAGCATTGGATGTTAGAGGACCAGTGCTTTGTATCAGTTTCAGAAGCAGAGTTGGACTACATATGATCTGTATGTGTAGGAAACACCATTCATTTGTTCTCAGCACACTCAAGTTTCCTGCTGTCTTATATAGTCTAGAAAACTAGAGCATGCTTCTTGCTCTAAAGCAGAGTGTGAACAATGGAAGAGAACTCTGCTGTGTGTTTCACTTCAGAAATGGAGTTCAATCCCAGGCTCTGAGTCTTCCTCCAAGCAAGAATTCGTTTCCGGTAAGGGCAGTCACTTCTCAGCTCAAACGAACTACACCGTTCACAAAGCCCACACGTTTCTCATCTTAACTGACAAGCATTGGATGTTAGAGGACCAGTGCTTTGTATCAGTTTCAGAAGCACAGTTGGACTAGATATGATCCGTATGTGTAGGAAACACCATTCATTTGTTCTCAGCACACTCAAGTTTCCTGCTGTCTTAGAGAGTCTAGAAAACTAGAGCATGCTTCTTGCTCTAAAGCAGATTGTGATCAATGGATGAGAACTCTGCTGTGTGTTTCACTTCAGAAATGGAGTTAAATCCCAGGCTCTGAGTCTTCCTACAAGGAAGACTTCGTTTCAAGTAAGGGCAGTTACTTTACAGCTCAAACGAACTTCATCATTCACGAAGCTCACACATTTCTCATCTTAACTGCCAAGCATTGGATGTTAGAGGACCAGTGCTTTGTATCAGTTTCAGAATCACAGTTGGACTAGATATGATCTGAATGTGTAGGAAACACCGTTCTTTTGTTCTCATCACACTCATGTTTCCTGCTGTCTTAGAGACTCTAGAAAGCAAGAGTGTGCTTTTTGATCTAAAGCAGAGTGTGAACAATGGATGAGAACTCTGCTGTGTGTTTCACTTCAGAAATGGAGTTAAATCCCAGGCTCTGAGTCTTCCTCCAAGCAAGAATTCGTTTCCGGTAAGGGCAGTCACTTCTCAGCTCAAACGAACTACATCGTTCACGAAGCTCACACGTTTCTCATCTTAACTGACAAGCATTGGATGTTAGAGGACCAGTGCATTGTATCAGTTTCAGAAGCAGAGTTGGACTAGATATGATCTGTATGTATAGGAAACACCATTCATTTGTTCTCAGCACACTCAAGTTTCCTGCTGTCTTATAGAGTCTAGAAAACTAGAGCATGCTTCTTGCTCTAAAGCAGATTTTGATCAATGGATGAGAACTCTGCTGTGTGTTTCACTTCAGAAATGGAGTTAAATCCCAGGCTCTGAGTCTTCCTACAAGGAAGACTTCGTTTCAAGTACGGGCATTTACTTTACAACTCAAATGAACTACATTGTTCACGAAGCTCACACATTTCTCATTTTAACTGCCAAGCATTGGATGTTAGAGGACCAATTGCTTTGTATCAGTTTCAGCAGCAGAGTTGGACTAGATATGATCCGTATGTGTAGGAAACACCATTCATTTGTTCTCAGCACATTCATGTTTCCTGCTGTCTTATAGAGTCTAGAAAACTAGAGCATGCTTCTTGCTCTAAAGGAGATTGTGATCAATGGATGAGAACTCTGCTGTGTCTTTCACTTCAGAAATGGAGTTAAATCCCAGGCTCTGCGTCTTCCTACAAGGAAGACTTCGTTTCAAGTATGGGCAGTTACTTTACATCTCAAATGAACTACATTGTTCAGGAAGCTCACACATTTCTCATTTTAACTGCCAAGCATTGGAGGTTAGAGGACTAGTGCTTTGTATCAGTTTCAGAAGCACAGTTGGGCTAGATATGACCTGAATGTGTAGGAAACACCGTTCTTTTGTTCTCATCACACTCATGTTTCCTGCTGTCTTAGAGACTCTAGAAAGCAAGAGCGTGCTTCTTGCTCTAAAGCAGAGTGTGAACAATGGATGAGAACTCTGCTGTGTGTTTCACTTCAGAAATGGAGTTCAATCCCAGGCTCTGAGTCTTCCTACAAGCAAGACTTCGTTTCAGGTAAGGGCAGTCAATGCTCAGCTCAAAGGAACTACATCGTTCAAGAAGCTCACACGTATCTCATCTTAACTGACAAGCATTGGATGTTACAGGACCACTGCATTGTATCAGTTTCTGAAGCAGAGTTGGACAAGATATGATCCGTATGTGTAGGAAACACCATTCATTTGTTCTCAGCACACTCAAGTTTCCTGCTGTCTTAGAGATTCTAGAAAAATAGAGCATGCTTCTTGCTCTATAGCAGATTGTGATCAATGGATGAGAACTCTGCTGTGTGTTTCACTTCAGAAATGGAGTTAAATCGCAGGCTCTGAGTCTTCCTACAAGGAAGACTTCGTTTCAGGTATGGGCAGTCACTTCTCAGCTCAAACAAACTACATAGTTCACGAAGCTCACACGTTTCTCATCTTAACTGACAAGCATTGGATGTTAGAGGACCAATTGCTTTGTATCAGTTTCAGCAGCAGAGTTGGACTAGATATGATCCGTATGTGTAGGAAACACCATTCATTTGTTCTCAGCACACTCAAGTTTCCTGCTGTCTTATAGATTCTAGAAAACTAGAGCATGCTTCTTGCTCTAAAGCAGATTGTGATTAATGTATGAGAACACTGCTGTGTGTTTCACTTCAGAAATGGAGTTCATCCCAGGCTCTGAGTATTCCTACAAGGAAGACTTCGTTTCAAGTAAGGCAGTTACTTTACAGCTCAAACGAATTACATCGTTCACGAAGCTCACACATTTCTCATCTTAACTGTCAAGCATTGGATGTTAGAGGACCTGTGCTTTGTATCAGTTTCAGAATCACAGTTGGACTAGATATGACCTGAATGTGTAGGAAACTCCGTTCTTTTGTTCTCATCACACTCATATTTCCTGCTGTCTTAGGTACTCTAGAAAGCAAGAGAATGCTTCTTGCTCTAAACAAGAGTGTGAACAATGGATGAGAATTCTGCTGTGTGTTTCACTTCAGAAATGGAGTTCAATCCCAGGCTCTGAGTCTTCCTACAAGCAAGACGTCGTTTCAGGTATGGGCAGTCACTTCTCAGCTCAAACGAACTACATCGTTCACGAAGCTCACACGTTTCTCATCTTACTGACAAGCATTGGATGTTAGAGGACCAGTGCTTTGTATCAGTTTCAGAAGCAGAGATGGACTAGATATGATCCGTATGTGTAGGAAACACCATTCATTTGTTCTCAGCACAGTCAAGTTTCCTGCTGTCTTATAGAGTCAAGAAAACTTAAGCGTGCTTCTTGATCTAAAGCAGATTGTGATCAATGGATGAGAACTCTGCTGTGTGTTTCACTTCAGAAATGGAGTTAAATCCCAGGCTCCGAGTCTTCCTACAAGGAATACTTCTTTTCAAGTAAGGGCAGTTACTTTACAGCTCAAACGAACTACATCATTCAGAAGCTCACACATTTCTCATCTTAACTGCCAAGCATTGGAGGTTAGAGGACCAGTGCTTTGTATCAGTTTCAGAAGCACAGTTGGACTAGATATGATCTGAATGTGTAGGAAACACCGTTCTTTTGTTCTCATCACACTCATGTTTCCTGCTGTCTTAGAGACTCTAGAAAGTAAGAACGTTATTCTTGCTCTAAATAAGAGGGTGAACAATGGATGAGAACTCTGCTGTGTGTTTCACTTCTGAAATGGAGTTAAATCCCAGGCTCTGAGTCTTCCTACAAGCAAGACTTCGTTTCAGTTAAGGGCAGTCACTTTTCAACTCAAAGGAACTACATCGTTCACGAAGCTCACACGTTTCTCATCTTAACTGCCAAGCATTGGATGTTAGAGGACCAGTGCTTTGTATCAGTTTCAGAATCACAGTTGGACTAGATATGACCTAAATGTGTAGGAAACACCGTTCTTTTGTTCTCATCACACTCATGTTTCCTGCTGTCTTAGAGACTCTAGAAAACGAGAGCATGCTTCTTGCTCTAAGGCAGAGTGTGAACAATGGATGAGAACTCTGCTGTGTGTTTCACTTCAGAAATGGAGTTCAATCCCAGGCTCTGAGTCTTCCTCCAAGCAAGAATTCGTTTCCGGTAAGGGCAGTCACTTCTCAGCTCAAACGAACTACACCGTTCACAAAGCCCACACGTTTCTCATCTTAACTGACAAGCATTGGATGTTAGAGGACCAGTGCTTTGTATCAGTTTCAGAAGCACAGTTGGACTAGATATGATCCGTATGTGTAGGAAACACCATTCATTTGTTCTCAGCACACTCAAGTTTCCTGCTGTCTTAGAGAGTCTAGAAAACTAGAGCATGCTTCTTGCTCTAAAGCAGATTGTGATCAATGGATGAGAACTCTGCTGTGTGTTTCACTTCAGAAATGGAGTTAAATCCCAGGCTCTGAGTCTTCCTACAAGGAAGACTTCGTTTCAAGTAAGGGCAGTTACTTTACAGCTCAAACGAACTTCATCATTCACGAAGCTCACACATTTCTCATCTTAACTGCCAAGCATTGGATGTTAGAGGACCAGTGCTTTGTATCAGTTTCAGAATCACAGTTGGACTAGATATGACCTGATTGTGTAGGAAACACCGTTCTTTTGTTCTCAACACACTCATGTTTCCTGCTGTCTTAGAGACTCTAGAAAACTAGAGCATGCTTCTTGCTCTAAAGCAGAGTGTGATCAATGGATGAGAACTCTGCTGTGTGTTTCACTTCAGAAATGGAGTTAAATCCCAGGCTCTGAGTCTTCCTACAAGCAAGACTTCATTCCAGGTATGGGCAGTCACTTCTCAGCTCAAAGGAACTACATAGTTCACGAAGCTCACACGTTTCTCATCTTAACTGACAAGCATTGGATGTTAGAGGACCAGTGCTTTGTATCAGTTTCAGAAGCAGAGTTGGACTAGATATGATCCGTATGTGTAGGAAACACCATTCATTTGTTCTCAGCACACTCAAGTTTCCTGCTGTCTTATAGAGTCAAGAAAACTTAAGCATGCTTCTTGCACTAAAGCAGATTGTGATCAATGGATGAGAACTCTGCTGTGTGTTTCACTTCAGAAATGGAGTTAAATCCCAGGCTCCGAGTCTTCCTACAAGGAATACTTCTTTTCAAGTAAGGGCAGTTACTTTACAGCTCAAACGAACTACATCATTCAGAAGCTCACACATTTCTCATCTTAACTGCCAAGCATTGGAGGTTAGAGGACCAGTGCTTTGTATCAGTTTCAGAAGCACAGTTGGACTAGATATGATCTGAATGTGTAGGAAACACCGTTCTTTTGTTCTCATCACACTCATGTTTCCTGCTGTCTTAGAGACTCTAGAAAGTAAGAACGTTATTCTTGCTCTAAATAAGAGTGTGAACAATGGATGAGAACTGTGCTGTGTGTTTCACTTCTGAAATGGAGTTAAATCCCAGGCTCTGAGTCTTCCTACAAGCAAGACTTCGTTTCAGTTAAGGGCAGTCACTTTTCAACTCAAAGGAACTACATCGTTCACGAAGCTCACACGTTTCTCATCTTAACTGCCAAGCATTGGATGTTAGAGGACCAGTGCTTTGTATCAGTTTCAGAATCACAGTTGGACTAGATATGACCTAAATGTGTAGGAAACACCGTTCTTTTGTTCTCATCACACTCATGTTTCCTGCTGTCTTAGAGACTCTAGAAAACGAGAGCATGCTTCTTGCTCTAAGGCAGAGTGTGAACAATGGATGAGAACTCTGCTGTGTGTTTCACTTCAGAAATGGAGTTCAATCCCAGGCTCTGAGTCTTCCTCCAAGCAAGAATTCGTTTCCGGTAAGGGCAGTCACTTCTCAGCTCAAACGAACTACACCGTTCACAAAGCCCACACGTTTCTCATCTTAACTGACAAGCATTGGATGTTAGAGGACCAGTGCTTTGTATCAGTTTCAGAAGCACAGTTGGACTAGATATGATCCGTATGTGTAGGAAACACCATTCATTTGTTCTCAGCACACTCAAGTTTCCTGCTGTCTTAGAGAGTCTAGAAAACTAGAGCATGCTTCTTGCTCTAAAGCAGATTGTGATCAATGGATGAGAACTCTGCTGTGTGTTTCACTTCAGAAATGGAGTTAAATCCCAGGCTCTGAGTCTTCCTACAAGGAAGACTTCGTTTCAAGTAAGGGCAGTTACTTTACAGCTCAAACGAACTTCATCATTCACGAAGCTCACACATTTCTCATCTTAACTGCCAAGCATTGGATGTTAGAGGACCAGTGCTTTGTATCAGTTTCAGAATCACAGTTGGACTAGATATGATCTGAATGTGTAGGAAACACCGTTCTTTTGTTCTCATCACACTCATGTTTCCTGCTGTCTTAGAGACTCTAGAAAGCAAGAGTGTGCTTTTTGATCTAAAGCAGAGTGTGAACAATGGATGAGAACTCTGCTGTGTGTTTCACTTCAGAAATGGAGTTAAATCCCAGGCTCTGAGTCTTCCTCCAAGCAAGAATTCGTTTCCGGTAAGGGCAGTCACTTCTCAGCTCAAACGAACTACATCGTTCACGAAGCTCACACGTTTCTCATCTTAACTGACAAGCATTGGATGTTAGAGGACCAGTGCATTGTATCAGTTTCAGAAGCAGAGTTGGACTAGATATGATCTGTATGTATAGGAAACACCATTCATTTGTTCTCAGCACACTCAAGTTTCCTGCTGTCTTATAGAGTCTAGAAAACTAGAGCATGCTTCTTGCTCTAAAGCAGATTTTGATCAATGGATGAGAACTCTGCTGTGTGTTTCACTTCAGAAATGGAGTTAAATCCCAGGCTCTGAGTCTTCCTACAAGGAAGACTTCGTTTCAAGTACGGGCATTTACTTTACAACTCAAATGAACTACATTGTTCACGAAGCTCACACATTTCTCATCTTAACTGACATGCATTGGATGTTAGAGGACCAGTGCTTTGTATCAGTTTCAGAAGCAGAGTTGGACTAGATATGATCCGTATGTGTAGGAAACACCATTCATTTGTTCTCAGCACACTCAAGTTTCCTGCTGTCTTATAGAGTCAAGAAAACTTAAGCATGCTTCTTGCACTAAAGCAGATTGTGATCAATGGATGAGAACTCTGCTGTGTGTTTCACTTCAGAAATGGAGTTAAATCCCAGGCTCCGAGTCTTCCTACAAGGAATACTTCTTTTCAAGTAAGGGCAGTTACTTTACAGCTCAAACGAACTACATCATTCAGAAGCTCACACATTTCTCATCTTAACTGCCAAGCATTGGAGGTTAGAGGACCAGTGCTTTGTATCAGTTTCAGAAGCACAGTTGGACTAGATATGATCTGAATGTGTAGGAAACACCGTCTTTTGTTCTCATCACACTCATGTTTCCTGCTGTCTTAGAGACTCTAGAAAGTAAGAACGTTATTCTTGCTCTAAATAAGAGGGTGAACAATGGATGAGAACTGTGCTGTGTGTTTCACTTCTGAAATGGAGTTAAATCCCAGGCTCTGAGTCTTCCTACAAGCAAGACTTCGTTTCAGTTAAGGGCAGTCACTTTTCAACTCAAAGGAACTACATCGTTCACGAAGCTCACACGTTTCTCATCTTAACTGCCAAGCATTGGATGTTAGAGGACCAGTGCTTTGTATCAGTTTCAGAATCACAGTTGGACTAGATATGACCTAAATGTGTAGGAAACACCGTTCTTTTGTTCTCATCACACTCATGTTTCCTGCTGTCTTAGAGACTCTAGAAAACGAGAGCATGCTTCTTGCTCTAAGGCAGAGTGTGAACAATGGATGAGAACTCTGCTGTGTGTTTCACTTCAGAAATGGAGTTCAATCCCAGGCTCTGAGTCTTCCTCCAAGCAAGAATTCGTTTCCGGTAAGGGCAGTCACTTCTCAGCTCAAACGAACTACACCGTTCACAAAGCCCACACGTTTCTCATCTTAACTGACAAGCATTGGATGTTAGAGGACCAGTGCTTTGTATCAGTTTCAGAAGCACAGTTGGACTAGATATGATCCGTATGTGTAGGAAACACCATTCATTTGTTCTCAGCACACTCAAGTTTCCTGCTGTCTTAGAGAGTCTAGAAAACTAGAGCATGCTTCTTGCTCTAAAGCAGATTGTGATCAATGGATGAGAACTCTGCTGTGTGTTTCACTTCAGAAATGGAGTTAAATCCCAGGCTCTGAGTCTTCCTACAAGGAAGACTTCGTTTCAAGTAAGGGCAGTTACTTTACAGCTCAAACGAACTTCATCATTCACGAAGCTCACACATTTCTCATCTTAACTGCCAAGCATTGGATGTTAGAGGACCAGTGCTTTGTATCAGTTTCAGAATCACAGTTGGACTAGATATGATCTGAATGTGTAGGAAACACCGTTCTTTTGTTCTCATCACACTCATGTTTCCTGCTGTCTTAGAGACTCTAGAAAGCAAGAGTGTGCTTTTTGATCTAAAGCAGAGTGTGAACAATGGATGAGAACTCTGCTGTGTGTTTCACTTCAGAAATGGAGTTAAATCCCAGGCTCTGAGTCTTCCTCCAAGCAAGAATTCGTTTCCGGTAAGGGCAGTCACTTCTCAGCTCAAACGAACTACATCGTTCACGAAGCTCACACGTTTCTCATCTTAACTGACAAGCATTGGATGTTAGAGGACCAGTGCATTGTATCAGTTTCAGAAGCAGAGTTGGACTAGATATGATCTGTATGTATAGGAAACACCATTCATTTGTTCTCAGCACACTCAAGTTTCCTGCTGTCTTATAGAGTCTAGAAAACTAGAGCATGCTTCTTGCTCTAAAGCAGATTTTGATCAATGGATGAGAACTCTGCTGTGTGTTTCACTTCAGAAATGGAGTTAAATCCCAGGCTCTGAGTCTTCCTACAAGGAAGACTTCGTTTCAAGTACGGGCATTTACTTTACAACTCAAATGAACTACATTGTTCACGAAGCTCACACATTTCTCATCTTAACTGACAAGCATTGGATGTTAGAGGACCAGTGCTTTGTATCAGTTTCAGAAGCAGAGTTGGACTAGATATGATCCGTATGTGTAGGAAACACCATTCATTTGTTCTCAGCACACTCAAGTTTCCTGCTGTCTTATAGAGTCAAGAAAACTTAAGCATGCTTCTTGCACTAAAGCAGATTGTGATCAATGGATGAGAACTCTGCTGTGTGTTTCACTTCAGAAATGGAGTTAAATCCCAGGCTCCGAGTCTTCCTACAAGGAATACTTCTTTTCAAGTAAGGGCAGTTACTTTACAGCTCAAACGAACTACATCATTCAGAAGCTCACACATTTCTCATCTTAACTGCCAAGCATTGGAGGTTAGAGGACCAGTGCTTTGTATCAGTTTCAGAAGCACAGTTGGACTAGATATGATCTGAATGTGTAGGAAACACCGTTCTTTTGTTCTCATCACACTCATGTTTCCTGCTGTCTTAGAGACTCTAGAAAGTAAGAACGTTATTCTTGCTCTAAATAAGAGGGTGAACAATGGATGAGAACTGTGCTGTGTGTTTCACTTCTGAAATGGAGTTAAATCCCAGGCTCTGAGTCTTCCTACAAGCAAGACTTCGTTTCAGTTAAGGGCAGTCACTTTTCAACTCAAAGGAACTACATCGTTCACGAAGCTCACACGTTTCTCATCTTAACTGCCAAGCATTGGATGTTAGAGGACCAGTGCTTTGTATCAGTTTCAGAATCACAGTTGGACTAGATATGACCTAAATGTGTAGGAAACACCGTTCTTTTGTTCTCATCACACTCATGTTTCCTGCTGTCTTAGAGACTCTAGAAAACGAGAGCATGCTTCTTGCTCTAAGGCAGAGTGTGAACAATGGATGAGAACTCTGCTGTGTGTTTCACTTCAGAAATGGAGTTCAATCCCAGGCTCTGAGTCTTCCTCCAAGCAAGAATTCGTTTCCGGTAAGGGCAGTCACTTCTCAGCTCAAACGAACTACACCGTTCACAAAGCCCACACGTTTCTCATCTTAACTGACAAGCATTGGATGTTAGAGGACCAGTGCTTTGTATCAGTTTCAGAAGCACAGTTGGACTAGATATGATCCGTATGTGTAGGAAACACCATTCATTTGTTCTCAGCACACTCAAGTTTCCTGCTGTCTTAGAGAGTCTAGAAAACTAGAGCATGCTTCTTGCTCTAAAGCAGATTGTGATCAATGGATGAGAACTCTGCTGTGTGTTTCACTTCAGAAATGGAGTTAAATCCCAGGCTCTGAGTCTTCCTACAAGGAAGACTTCGTTTCAAGTAAGGGCAGTTACTTTACAGCTCAAACGAACTTCATCATTCACGAAGCTCACACATTTCTCATCTTAACTGCCAAGCATTGGATGTTAGAAGACCAGTGCTTTGTATCAGTTTCAGAATCACAGTTGGACTAGATATGATCTGAATGTGTAGGAAACACCGTTCTTTTGTTCTCATCACACTCATGTTTCCTGCTGTCTTAGAGACTCTAGAAAGCAAGAGTGTGCTTTTTGATCTAAAGCAGAGTGTGAACAATGGATGAGAACTCTGCTGTGTGTTTCACTTCAGAAATGGAGTTAAATCCCAGGCTCTGAGTCTTCCTACAAGGAAGACTTCGTTTCAAGTAAGGGCAGTTACTTTACAGCTCAAACGAACTTCATCATTCACGAAGCTCACACATTTCTCATCTTAACTGCCAAGCATTGGATGTTAGAGGACCAGTGCTTTGTATCAGTTTCAGAATCACAGTTGGACTAGATATGATCTGAATGTGTAGGAAACACCGTTCTTTTGTTCTCATCACACTCATGTTTCCTGCTGTCTTAGAGACTCTAGAAAGCAAGAGTGTGCTTTTTGATCTAAAGCAGAGTGTGAACAATGGATGAGAACTCTGCTGTGTGTTTCACTTCAGAAATGGAGTTAAATCCCAGGCTCTGAGTCTTCCTCCAAGCAAGAATTCGTTTCCGGTAAGGGCAGTCACTTCTCAGCTCAAACGAACTACATCGTTCACGAAGCTCACAGGTTTCTCATCTTAACTGACAAGCATTGGATGTTAGAGGACCAGTGCATTGTATCAGTTTCAGAAGCAGAGTTGGACTAGATATGATCTGTATGTATAGGAAACACCATTCATTTGTTCTCAGCACACTCAAGTTTCCTGCTGTCTTATAGAGTCTAGAAAACTAGAGCATGCTTCTTGCTCTAAAGCAGATTGTGATCAATGGATGAGAACTCTGCTGTGTGTTTCACTTCAGAAATGGAGTTAAATCCCAGGCTCTGAGTCTTCCTACAAGGAAGACTTCGTTTCAAGTACGGGCATTTACTTTACAACTCAAATGAACTACATTGTTCACGAAGCTCACACATTTCTCATCTTAACTGACAAGCATTGGATGTTAGAGGACCAGTGCTTTGTATCAGTTTCAGAAGCAGAGTTGGACTAGATATGATCCGTATGTGTAGGAAACACCATTCATTTGTTCTCAGCACACTCAAGTTTCCTGCTGTCTTATAGAGTCAAGAAAACTTAAGCATGCTTCTTGCACTAAAGCAGATTGTGATCAATGGATGAGAACTCTGCTGTGTGTTTCACTTCAGAAATGGAGTTAAATCCCAGGCTCCGAGTCTTCCTACAAGGAATACTTCTTTTCAAGTAAGGGCAGTTACTTTACAGCTCAAACGAACTACATCATTCAGAAGCTCACACATTTCTCATCTTAACTGCCAAGCATTGGAGGTTAGAGGACCAGTGCTTTGTATCAGTTTCAGAAGCACAGTTGGACTAGATATGATCTGAATGTGTAGGAAACACCGTTCTTTTGTTCTCATCACACTCATGTTTCCTGCTGTCTTAGAGACTCTAGAAAGTAAGAACGTTATTCTTGCTCTAAATAAGAGGGTGAACAATGGATGAGAACTCTGCTGTGTGTTTCACTTCTGAAATGGAGTTAAATCCCAGGCTCTGAGTCTTCCTACAAGCAAGACTTCGTTTCAGTTAAGGGCAGTCACTTTTCAACTCAAAGGAACTACATCGTTCACGAAGCTCACACGTTTCTCATCTTAACTGCCAAGCATTGGATGTTAGAGGACCAGTGCTTTGTATCAGTTTCAGAATCACAGTTGGACTAGATATGACCTAAATGTGTAGGAAACACCGTTCTTTTGTTCTCATCACACTCATGTTTCCTGCTGTCTTAGAGACTCTAGAAAACGAGAGCATGCTTCTTGCTCTAAGGCAGAGTGTGAACAATGGATGAGAACTCTGCTGTGTGTTTCACTTCAGAAATGGAGTTAAATCCCAGGCTCTGAGTCTTCTACAAGCAAGACTTCGTTCCAGGTATGGGCAGTCACTTCTCAGCTCAAACGAACTACATCGTTCACGAAGCTCACACGTTTCTCATCTTAACTGACAAGCATTGGATGTTAGAGGACCAGTGCTTTGTATCAGTTTCAGAAGCAGAGTTGGACTACATATGATCTGTATGTGTAGGAAACACCATTCATTTGTTCTCAGCACACTCAAGTTTCCTGCTGTCTTATATAGTCTAGAAAACTAGAGCATGCTTCTTGCTCTAAAGCAGAGTGTGAACAATGGAAGAGAACTCTGCTGTGTGTTTCACTTCAGAAATGGAGTTCAATCCCAGGCTCTGAGTCTTCCTCCAAGCAAGAATTCGTTTCCGGTAAGGGCAGTCACTTCTCAGCTCAAACGAACTACACCGTTCACAAAGCCCACACGTTTCTCATCTTAACTGACAAGCATTGGATGTTAGAGGACCAGTGCTTTGTATCAGTTTCAGAAGCACAGTTGGACTAGATATGATCCGTATGTGTAGGAAACACCATTCATTTGTTCTCAGCACACTCAAGTTTCCTGCTGTCTTAGAGAGTCTAGAAAACTAGAGCATGCTTCTTGCTCTAAAGCAGATTGTGATCAATGGATGAGAACTCTGCTGTGTGTTTCACTTCAGAAATGGAGTTAAATCCCAGGCTCTGAGTCTTCCTACAAGGAAGACTTCGTTTCAAGTAAGGGCAGTTACTTTACAGCTCAAACGAACTTCATCATTCACGAAGCTCACACATTTCTCATCTTAACTGCCAAGCATTGGATGTTAGAGGACCAGTGCTTTGTATCAGTTTCAGAATCACAGTTGGACTAGATATGATCTGAATGTGTAGGAAACACCGTTCTTTTGTTCTCATCACACTCATGTTTCCTGCTGTCTTAGAGACTCTAGAAAGCAAGAGTGTGCTTTTTGATCTAAAGCAGAGTGTGAACAATGGATGAGAACTCTGCTGTGTGTTTCACTTCAGAAATGGAGTTAAATCCCAGGCTCTGAGTCTTCCTCCAAGCAAGAATTCGTTTCCGGTAAGGGCAGTCACTTCTCAGCTCAAACGAACTACATCGTTCACGAAGCTCACACGTTTCTCATCTTAACTGACAAGCATTGGATGTTAGAGGACCAGTGCATTGTATCAGTTTCAGAAGCAGAGTTGGACTAGATATGATCTGTATGTATAGGAAACACCATTCATTTGTTCTCAGCACACTCAAGTTTCCTGCTGTCTTATAGAGTCTAGAAAACTAGAGCATGCTTCTTGCTCTAAAGCAGATTTTGATCAATGGATGAGAACTCTGCTGTGTGTTTCACTTCAGAAATGGAGTTAAATCCCAGGCTCTGAGTCTTCCTACAAGGAAGACTTCGTTTCAAGTACGGGCATTTACTTTACAACTCAAATGAACTACATTGTTCACGAAGCTCACACATTTCTCATTTTAACTGCCAAGCATTGGATGTTAGAGGACCAATTGCTTTGTATCAGTTTCAGCAGCAGAGTTGGACTAGATATGATCCGTATGTGTAGGAAACACCATTCATTTGTTCTCAGCACATTCATGTTTCCTGCTGTCTTATAGAGTCTAGAAAACTAGAGCATGCTTCTTGCTCTAAAGGAGATTGTGATCAATGGATGAGAACCCTGCTGTGTCTTTCACTTCAGAAATGGAGTTAAATCCCAGGCTCTGAGTCTTCCTACAAGGAAGACTTCGTTTCAAGTATGGGCAGTTACTTTACATCTCAAATGAACTACATTGTTCAGGAAGCTCACACATTTCTCATTTTAACTGCCAAGCATTGGAGGTTAGAGGACTAGTGCTTTGTATCAGTTTCAGAAGCACAGTTGGGCTAGATATGACCTGAATGTGTAGGAAACACCGTTCTTTTGTTCTCATCACACTCATGTTTCCTGCTGTCTTAGAGACTCTAGAAAGCAAGAGCGTGCTTCTTGCTCTAAAGCAGAGTGTGAACAATGGATGAGAACTCTGCTGTGTGTTTCACTTCAGAAATGGAGTTCAATCCCAGGCTCTGAGTCTTCCTACAAGCAAGACTTCGTTTCAGGTAAGGGCAGTCAATGCTCAGCTCAAAGGAACTACATCGTTCAAGAAGCTCACACGTATCTCATCTTAACTGACAAGCATTGGATGTTACAGGACCACTGCATTGTATCAGTTTCTGAAGCAGAGTTGGACTAGATATGATCCGTATGTGTAGGAAACACCATTCATTTGTTCTCAGCACACTCAAGTTTCCTGCTGTCTTAGAGATTCTAGAAAAATAGAGCATGCTTCTTGCTCTAAAGCAGATTGTGATCAATGGATGAGAACTCTGCTGTGTGTTTCACTTCAGAAATGGAGTTAAATCGCAGGCTCTGAGTCTTCCTACAAGGAAGACTTCGTTTCAGGTATGGGCAGTCACTTCTCAGCTCAAACAAACTACATAGTTCACGAAGCTCACACGTTTCTCATCTTAACTGACAAGCATTGGATGTTAGAGGACCAATTGCTTTGTATCAGTTTCAGCAGCAGAGTTGGACTAGATATGATCCGTATGTGTAGGAAACACCATTCATTTGTTCTCAGCACACTCAAGTTTCCTGCTGTCTTATAGATTCTAGAAAACTAGAGCATGCTTCTTGCTCTAAAGCAGATTGTGATTAATGTATGAGAACACTGCTGTGTGTTTCACTTCAGAAATGGAGTTCAATCCCAGGCTCTGAGTATTCCTACAAGGAAGACTTCGTTTCAAGTAAGGGCAGTTACTTTACAGCTCAAACGAATTACATCGTTCACGAAGCTCACACATTTCTCATCTTAACTGTCAAGCATTGGATGTTAGAGGACCTGTGCTTTGTATCAGTTTCAGAATCACAGTTGGACTAGATATGACCTGAATGTGTAGGAAACTCCGTTCTTTTGTTCTCATCACACTCATATTTCCTGCTGTCTTAGGTACTCTAGAAAGCAAGAGAATGCTTCTTGCTCTAAACAAGAGTGTGAACAATGGATGAGAATTCTGCTGTGTGTTTCACTTCAGAAATGGAGTTCAATCCCAGGCTCTGAGTCTTCCTACAAGCAAGACGTCGTTTCAGGTATGGGCAGTCACTTCTCAGCTCAAACGAACTACATCGTTCACGAAGCTCACACGTTTCTCATCTTACTGACAAGCATTGGATGTTAGAGGACCAGTGCTTTGTATCAGTTTCAGAAGCAGAGATGGACTAGATATGATCCGTATGTGTAGGAAACACCATTCATTTGTTCTCAGCACAGTCAAGTTTCCTGCTGTCTTATAGAGTCAAGAAAACTTAAGCGTGCTTCTTGATCTAAAGCAGATTGTGATCAATGGATGAGAACTCTGCTGTGTGTTTCACTTCAGAAATGGAGTTAAATCCCAGGCTCCGAGTCTTCCTACAAGGAATACTTCTTTTCAAGTAAGGGAAGTTACTTTACAGCTCAAAAGAACTACATCATTCAGAAGCTCACACATTTCTCATCTTAACTGCCAAGCATTGGAGTTTAGAGGACCAGTGCTTTGTATCAGTTTCAGAATCACAGTTGGACTAGATATGATCTGAATGTGTAGGAAACACCGTTCTTTTGTTCTCATCACACTCATGTTTCATGCTGTCTTAGAGACTCTAGAAAGCAAGAGCGTGCTTCTTGATCTAAAGCAGAGTGTGAACAATGGATAAGAACTCTGCTGTGTGTTTCACTTCAGAAATGGAGTTAAATCCCAGGCTCTGAGTCTTCCTACAAGCAAGACTTCGTTTCAGGTATGGGCAGTCACTTCTCTGCTCGAACGAACTACATAGTTCACGAAGCTCACACGTTTCTCATCTTAACTGACAAGCATTGGATGTTAGAGGACCAGTGCTTTGTATCAGTTTCAGAAGCAGAGTTGGACTAGATATGATCCGTATGTGTAGGAAACACCATTCATTTGTTCTCAGCACACTCAAGTTTCCTGCTGTCTTATAGAGTCTAGAAAAATAGAGCATGCTTCTTGCTCTAAAGCAGATTGTGATCAATGGATGAGAACTCTGCTGTGTGTTTCACTTCAGAAATGGAGTTAAATCCTAGGCTCCGAGTCTTCCTACAAGGAATACTTCGTTTCAAGTAAGGGCAGTTACTTTACAGCTCAAACAAACTACATCATTCAGAACCTCACACATTTCTCATCTTAACTGCCAAGCATTGGAGGTTAGAGGACCAGTGCTTTGTATCAGTTTCAGTAGCAGAGTTGGACTAGATATGATCCGTATGTGTAGGAAACACCATTCATTTGTTCTCAGCACACTCAAGTTTCCTGCTGTCTTATAGAGTCAAGAAAACTTAAGCGTGCTTCTTGCTCTAAAGCAGATTGTGATCAATGGATGAGAACTCTGCTGTGTGTTTCACTTCAGAAATGGAGTTAAATCCCAGGCTCCGAGTCTTCCTACAAGGAATACTTCTTTTCAAGTAAGGGCAGTTACTTTACAGCTCAAACGAACTACATCATTCAGAAGCTCACACATTTCTCATCTTAACTGCCAAGCATTGGAGGTTAGAGGACCAGTGCTTTGTATCAGTTTCAGAATCACAGTTGGACAAGATATGATCTGAATGTGTAGGAAACACCGTTCTTTTGTTCTCATCACACTCATGTTTCCTGCTGTCTTAGAGACTCTAGAAAGCAAGAGCGTGCTTCTTGCTCTAAATAAGAGTGTGAACAATGGATGAGAACTCTGCTGTGTGTTTCCCTTCTGAAATGGAGTTCAATCCCAGGCTCTGAGTCTTCCTACAAGCAAGACTTCGTTTCAGTTAAGGGCAGTCACTTTTCAACTCAAAGGAACTACATCGTTCACGAAGCTCACACGTTTCTCATCTTAACTGCCAAGCATTGGATGTTAGAGGACCAGTGATTTGTATCAGTTTCAGAATCACAGTTGGACTAGATATGACCTGAATGTTTAGGAAACACCGTTCTTTTGTTCTCATCACACTCATGTTTCCTGCTGTCTTAGAGACTCTAGAAAACTAGAGCATGCTTCTTGCTCTAAAGCAGAGTGTGAACAATGGATGAGAACTCTGCTGTGTGTTTCACTTCAGAAATGGAGTTAAATCCCAGGCTCTGAGTATTCCTACAAGGAAGACTTCGTTTCAAGTAAGGGCAGTTACTTTACAGCTCAAACGAACTACATCATTCACGAAGCTCACACATTTCTCATCTTAACTGCCAAGCATTGGATGTTAGAGGACCAGTGCTTTGTATCAGTTTCAGAATCACAGTTGGACTAGATATGATCTGAATGTGTAGCAAACACCGTTCTTTTGTTCTCATCACACTCATGTTTCCTGATGTCTTAGAGACTCTAGAAAGCAAGAGTGTGCTTTTTGATCTAAAGCAGAGTGTGAACAATGGATGAGAACTCTGCTGTGTGTTTCACTTCAGAAATGGAGTTAAATCCCAGGTTAAGAGTCTTCCTCCAAGCAAGAATTCGTTTCCGGTAAGGGCAGTCACTTCTCTGCTCAAACGAACTACATCGTTCACGAAGCTCACACGTTTCTCATCTTAACTGACAAGCATTGGATGTTAGAGGACCAGTGCTTTGTATCAGTTTCAGAAGCACAGTTGGACTAGATATGATCCGTATGTATAGGAAACACCATTCATTTGTTCTCAGCACACTCAAGTTTCCTGCTGTCTTATAGAGTCTAGAAAACTAGTGCATGCTTCTTGCTCTAAAGCAGATTGTCATCAATGGATGAGAACTCTGCTGTGTGTTTCACTTCAGAAATGGAGTTATATCCCAGGCTCTGAGTCTTCCTACAAGGAAGACTTCGTTTCAAGTACGGGCATTTACTTTACAGCTCAAATGAACTACATTATTCACGAAGCTCACACATTTCTCATTTTAACTGCCAAACATTGGAGGTTTGAGGACCAGTGCTTTGTATCAGTTTCAGAAGCACAGTTGGGCTAGATATGACCTGAATGTGTAGGAAACACCGTTCTTTTGTTCTCATCACACTCATGTTTCCTGCTGTCTTAGAGACTCTAGAAAGCAAGTGCGTGCTTCTTGCTCTAAAGCAGAGTGTGAACAATGGATGAGAACTCTGCTGTGTGTTTCACTTCAGAAATGGAGTTCAATCCCAGGCTCTGAGTCTTCCTACAAGCAAGACTTCGTTTCAGGTAAGGGCAGTCAATGCTCAGCTCAAACGAACTACATCGTTCAAGAAACTCACACGTTTCTCATCTTAACTGACAAGCATTGGATGTTAGAGGACCAGTGCATTGTATCAGTTTCAGAAGCAGAGTTGGACTAGACATGATCCGTATGTGTAGGAAACACCATTCATTTGTTCTCAGCACACTCATGTTTCCTGCTGTCTTAGAGATTCTAGAAAAATAGAGCATGCTTCTTGCTCTAAAGCAGATTGTGATCAATGGATGAGAACACTGCTGTGTGTTTCACTTCAGTAATGGAGTTAAATCCCAGGCTCTGAGTCTTCCTACAAGGAAGACTTCCTTTCAAATAAGGGCAGTAACTTTACAGCTCAAACGAACTACATCATTTACGAAGCTCACACATTTCTCATCTTAACTGCCAAGCATTGGAGGTTAGAGGACCAGTGCTTTGTATCAGTTTCAGAATCACAGTTGGACTAGATATGATCTGAATGTGTAGGAAACACCGTTCTTTTGTTCTCATCACACTCATGTTTCCTGCAGTCTTAGAGACTCTAGAAAGCAAGAGCATGCATCTTGCTCTAAAGCAGAGTGTGAACAATGGATGAGAACTCTGCTGTGTGTTTCACTTCAGAAATGGAGTTAAATCCCATGCTCTGAGTCTTCCTACAAGCAAGACTTCGTTTCAGTTAAGGGCAGTCACTTTTCAGCTCAAAGGAACTACATCGTTCACGAAGCTCACACATTTCTCATCTTAACTGCCAAGCATTGGATGTTAGAGGACCAGTGCTGTGTATCAGTTCCAGAATCACAGTTGGACTAGATATGACCTGAATGTGTGGGAAACACCGTTCTTTTATTCTCATCACACTCATGTTTCCTGCTGTCTTAGAGACTCTAGAAAACAAGAGCGTGCTTCTTGCTCTGAAGCAGAGTGTGATCAATGGATGAGAACTCTGCTGTGTGTTTCACTTCAGAAATGGAGTTAAATCCCAGGCTCTGAGTCTTCCTGCAAGGAAGAGTTCGTTTCAAGTAAGGGCAGTTCCTTTACAGCTCAAAGGAACTACATCGTTCACGAAGCTCACACATTTCTCATCTTAACTGCCAAGCATTGGATGTTAGAGGACCAGTGCTTTGTATCAGTATCAGAAGCACAGTTGGACTAGATATGATCTGAATGTGTAGGAAACACCGTTCTTTTGTTCTCATCACACTCATGTTTCCTGCTGTCTTAGAGACTCTAGAAAGCAAGAGCGTGCTTCTTGCTCTTAAAGCAGAGTGTGATCAATGGATGAGAACTCTGCTGTGTGTTTCACTTCAGAAATGGAGTTAAATCCCAGGCCTTGAGTCTTCCTACAAGCAAGACTTCGTTTCAGTTAAAGGCAGTCACTTTTCAGCTCAAAGGAACTAAATCGTTCACAAAGCTCACACATTTCTCATCTTAACTGCCAAGCATTGGATGTTAGAGGACCAGTGCTTTGTATCAGTTTCAGAATCACAGTTGGACTAGATATGACCTGAATGTGTAGGAAACACCGTTCTTTTGTTCTCATCACACTCATGTTTCCTGCTGTCTTAGAGACTCTAGAAAGCAAGAGCGTGCTTCTTGCTCTAAAGCAGAGTGTGAACAATGAATGAGAACTCTGATGTGTGTTTCACTTCAGAAATGGAGTTAAATCCCAGGCTCTGAGTCTTCCTACAAGCAAGACTTCGTTTCAGGTAAGGGCAGTCCCTTCTCAGCTCAAACGAACTACATCGTTCACAAAGCTCACACGTTTCTCATCTTAACTGACAAGCATTGGATGTTAGAGGACCAGTGCTTTGTATCAGTTTCAGAAGCAGAGTTGGACTAGATATGATCTGTATGTGTAGGTAACATCATTCATTTGTACTCAGCACACTCAAGTTTCCTGCTCTCTTATAGAGACTAGAAAACTAGAGCATGCTTCTTGCTCTAAGGCCGATTGTGATCAATGGATGAGAACTCTGCTGTGTGTTTCACTTCAGAAATGGAGTTAAATCCCAGGCTCTGAGTCTTCCTACAAGCAAGACTTCGTTTCAGGTATGCGCAGTCACTTCTCAGCTCAAACGAACTACATAGTTCACAAAGCTCACACGTTTCTCATCTTAACTGACAAGCATTGGGTGTTAGAGGACCAGTGCTGTGTATCAGTTTCAGAAGCAGAGTTGGACTAGATATGATCCGTATGTGTAGGAAACACCATTCATTTGTTCTCATGACACTCAAGTTTCCTGCTGTCTTATACAGTCTTGAAAACTAGAGCATGCTTCTTGCTCTAAAGCAGATTGTGATCAATGGATGAGAACTCTGATGTGTGTTTCACTTCAAAAATGGAGTTAAATCCGAGGCTCTGAGTCTTCCTAAAAGGAAGATTTCCTTTTAAGTAAGGGCAGTTACATTACAGCTCAAACGAACTACAACATTCACGAAGCTTATACATTTCTCATCTTAACTGCCAAGCATTGGATGTTAGAGGACCAGTGCTTTGTATCAGTTTCAGAATCACAGTTGGACTAGATAAGATCTGAATGTGTAGGAAACACCATTCTTTTGTTCTCATCACACTCATGATTCCTGCTGTCCTAGAGACTCTAGAAAGCAAGAGCATGCTTCTTGCTCTAAATAAGAGTGTGAACAATGGATGAGAACTCGGCTGTGTGTTTCACTTCAGAAATGGAGTTAAATCCCAGGCTCTGAGTCTTCCTACAAGCAAGACTTCGTTTCAGTTAAGGGCAGTCACTTTTCAGCTCAAATGAACTACATCGTTCACGAAGCTCACACATTTCTCATTTAACTGACAAGCATTGGATGTAAGCGGAACAGTGCTTTGTATCAGTTTCAGAAGCAGAGTTGGACTAGATATGATCCGTATGGGTAGGAAACACCATTCATTTGTTCTCAGCACACTCAAGTTTCCTGCTGTCTTATAGAGTCAAGAAAACTTAAGCATGCTTTTTGCTCTAAAGCAGATTGTGATCAATGGATGAGAACACTGCTGTATGTTTCACTTCAGTAATGGAGTTAAATCCCAGGCTCTGAGTCTTCCTACAAGGAAGACTTCCTTTCAAATAAGGGCAGTAACTTTACAGCTCAACGAACTACATCATTCACGAAGCTCACACATTTCTCATCTTAACTGCCAAGCATTGGAGGTTAGAGGACCAGTGCTTTGTATCAGTTTCAGAATCACAGTTGGACTAGATATGATCTGAATGTGTAGGAAACACCGTTCTTTTGTTCTCATCACACTCATGTTTCCTGCAGTCTTAGAGACTCTAGAAAGCAAGAGCGTGCATCTTGCTCTAAAACAGCGTGTGAACAATGGATGAGAACTCTGCTGTGTGTTTCACTTCAGAAATGGAGTTAAATCCCAGGCTCTGAGTCTTCCTACAAGCAAGACTTCGTTTCAGTTAAGGGCAGTAACTTTTCAACTCAAAGGAACTACATCGTTCACGAAGCTCACACATTTCTCATCTTAACTGCCAAGCATTGGATGTTAGAGGACCAGTGCTTTGTATCACTATCAGAAGCACAGTTGTACTAGATATGATCTGAATGTGTAGGAAACACCGTTCTTTTGTTCTCATCACACTCATGTTTCCTGCTGTCTTAGAGACTCTAGAAAGCAAAAGCGTGCTTCTTGCTCTAAAGCAGAGTGTGATCAATGGATGAGAACTCTGCTGTGTGTTTCACTTCAGAAATGGAGTTAAATCCCAGGTTCTGAGTCTTTCTACAAGGAAGACTTCATTTCAAGTAAGGGCAGTCACTTTTCAGCTCAAATGAATTACATCATTCACGAAGCTCACACATTTCTCATTTAACTGACAAGCATTGAATGTAAGAGGAACAGTGCTTTGTATCAGTTTCAGAAGCAGAGTTGGACTAGATATGATCCGTATGTGTAGGAAACACCATTCATTTGTTCTCAGCACATTCAAGTTTCCTGCTGTCTTATAGAGTCAAGAAAACTTAAGCATGCTTCTTTCTCAAAAGCAGATTGTGATCAATGGATGAGAACACTGCTGTGTGTTTCACTTCAGTAATGGAGTTAAATCCCAGGCTCTGAGTCTTCCTACAAGGAAGACTTCCTTTCAAATAAGGGCAGTAACTTTACAGCTCAAACGAACTGCATCATTCACGAAGCTCACACATTTCTCATCTTAACTGCCAAGCATTGGAGGTTAGAGGACCAGTGCTTTGTATCAGTTTCAGAATCACAGTTGGACTAGATATGACCTGAATGTGTGGGAAACACCGTTCTTTTGTTGTCATCACACTCATGTTTCCTGCTGTCTTAGAGACTCTAGAAAGCAAGAGCGTGCTTCTTGCTCTAAAGCAGAGTGTGAACAATGGATGAGAACTCTGATGTGTGTTTCACTTCAGAAATGGAGTTAAATCCCAGGCTCTGTGTCTTCCTACAAGCAAGACGTCGTTTCAGATAAGGGCAGTCCCTTCTCAGCTCAAACGAACTACATCGTTTACGAAGCTCACACGTTTCTCATCTTAACTGACAATCATTGGATGTTAGAGGACCAGTGCTTTGTATCAGTTTCAGAAGCAGAGTTGGACTAGATATGATCTGTATGTGTAGGAAACACCATTCATTTGTTCTCAGCACACTCAAGTTTCCTACTGTCTTATAGAGACTAGAAAACTAGAGCATGCTTCTTGCTCTAAGGCAGATTGTGATCAATGGATGAGAACTCTGCTGTGTGTTTCACTTCAGAAATTGAGTTAAATCCCAGGCTCTGAGTCTTCCTGCAAGGAAGAGTTCGTTTCAAGTAAGGGCAGTTACTTTACAGCTCAAACGAACTACATCGTTCACGAAGCTCACACATTTCTCATCTTAACTGCCAAGCATTGGATGTTAGAGGACCAGTGCTTTGTATCACTATCAGAAAACACAGTTGGACTAGATATGATCTGAAAGTGTAGGAAACACCGTTCTTTTGTTCTCATCACACTCATGTTTCCTGCTGTCTTAGAGACTCTAGAAAGCAAGAGCGTGCTTCTTGCTCTAAAGCAGAGTGTGATCAATGGATGAGAACTCTGCTGTGTGTTTCACTTCAGAAATGGAGTTAAATCCCAGGTTCTGAGTCTTCATACAAGGAAGACTTCATTTCAAGTAAGGGCAGTTACATTACAGCTCAAACGAACTACAACATTCACGATGCTCACACATTTCTCATCTTAACTGCCAAGCATTGGATGTTAGAGGACCAGTGCTTTGTATCAGTTTCAGAATCACAGTTGGACTAGATAAGATCTGAATGTGTAGGAAACACCATTCTTTTGTTCTCATCACACTCATGATTCCTGCTGTCCTAGAGACTCTAGAAAGCAAGAGCATGCTTCTTGCTCTAAATAAGAGTGTTCACAATGGATGAGAACTCGGCTGTGTGTTTCACTTCAGAAATGGAGTTAAATCCCAGGCTCTGAGTCTTCCTACAAGCAAGACTTCGTTTCATTTAAGGGCAGTCACTTTTCAGCTCAAAGGAACTATATCGTTCACGAAGCTCACACATTTCTCATCTTAACTGCCAAGCATTGCATGTTAGAGGACCAGTGCTTTGTATCAGTTTCAGAATCACAGTTGGACTAGATATGACCTGAATGTGTGGGAAACACCGTTCTTTTGTTGTCATCACACTCATGTTTCCTGCTGTCTTAGAGATTCTAGAAAGCAAGAGCGTGCTTCTTGCTCTAAAGCAGAGTGTGAACAATGGATGAGAACTCTGATGTGTGTTTCACTTCAGAAATGGAGTTAAATCCCAGGCTCTGAGTCTTCCTACAAGCAAGACGTCGTTTCAGATAAGGGCAGTCCCTTCTCAGCTCAAACGAACTACATCGTTTACGAAGCTCACACGTTTCTCATCTTAACTGACAATCATTGGATGTTAGAGGACCAGTGCTTTGTATCAGTTTCAGAGCAGAGTTGGACTAGATATGATCTGTATGTGTAGGAAACACCATTCATTTGTTCTCAGCACACTCAAGTTTCCTACTGTCTTATAGAGACTAGAAAACTAGAGCATGCTTCTTGCTCTAAGGCAGATTGTGATCAATGGATGAGAACTCTGCTGTGTGTTTCACTTCAGAAATGGAGTTAAATCCCAGGCTCTGAGTCTTCCTGCAAGGAAGAGTTCGTTTCAAGTAAGGGCAGTTACTTTACAGCTCAAACGAACTACATCGTTCACGAAGCTCACACATTTCTCATCTTAACTGCCAAGCATTGGATGTTAGAGGACCAGTGCTTTGTATCACTATCAGAAAACACAGTTGGACTAGATATGATCTGAAAGTGTAGGAAACACCGTTCTTTTGTTCTCATCACACTCATGTTTCCTGCTGTCTTAGAGACTCTAGAAAGCAAGAGCATGCTTCTTGCTCTAAAGCAGAGTGTGATCAATGGATGAGAACTCTGCTGTGTGTTTCACTTCAGAAATGGAGTTAAATCCCAGGTTCTGAGTCTTCCTACAAGGAAGACTTCATTTCAAGTAAGGGCAGTTACATCACAGCTCAAACGAACTGCATCATTCACGAAGCTCACACATTTCTCATCTTAACTGCCAAGCATTGGAGGTTAGAGGACCAGTGCTTTGTATCAGTTTCAGAATCACAGTTGGACTAGATATGACCTGAATGTGTGGGAAACACCGTTCTTTTGTTGTCATCACACTCATGTTTCCTGCTGTCTTAGAGACTCTGGAAAGCAGGAGCGTGCTTCTTGCTCTAAAGCAGAGTGTGAACAATGGATGAGAACTCTGATGTGTGTTTCACTTCAGAAATGGAGTTAAATCCCAGGCTCTGAGTCTTCCTACAAGCAAGACGTCGTTTCAGATAAGGGCAGTCCCTTCTCAGCTCAAACGAACTACATCGTTTACGAAGCTCACACGTTTCTCATCTTAACTGACAATCATTGGATGTTAGAGGACCAGTGCTTTGTATCAGTTTCAGAAGCAGAGTTGGACTAGATATGATCTGTATGTGTAGGAAACACCATTCATTTGTTCTCAGCACACTCAAGTTTCCTACTGTATTATAGAGACTAGAAAACTAGAGCATGCTTCTTGCTCTAAGGCAGATTGTGATCAATGGATGAGAACTCTGCTGTGTGTTTCACTTCAGAAATGGAGTTAAATCCCAGGCTCTGAGTCTTCCTGCAAGGAAGAGTTCGTTTCAAGTAAGGGCAGTTACTTTACAGCTCAAACGAACTACATCGTTCACGAAGCTCACACATTTCTCATCTTAACTGCCAAGCATTGGATGTTAGAGGACCAGTGCTTTGTATCACTATCAGAAAACACAGTTGGACTAGATATGATCTGAAAGTGTAGGAAACACCGGTCTTTTGTTCTCATCACACTCATGTTTCCTGCTGTCTTAGAGACTCTAGAAAGCAAGAGCGTGCTTCTTGCTCTAAAGCAGAGTGTGATCAATGGATGAGAACTCTGCTGTGTGTTTCACTTCAGAAATGGAGTTAAATCCCAGGTTCTGAGTCTTCCTACAAGGAAGACTTCATTTCAAGTAAGGGCAGTTACATTACAGCTCAAACGAACTACAACATTCACGAAGCTCACACATTTCTCATCTTAACTGCCAAGCATTGGATGTTAGAGGACCAGTGCTTTGTATCAGTTTCAGAATCACAGTTGGACTAGATAAGATCTGAATGTGTAGGAAACATCATTCTTTTGTTCTCATCACACTCATGATTCCTGCTGTCCTAGAGACTCTAGAAAGCAAGAGCATGCTTCTTGCTCTAAATAAGAGTGTGAACAATGGATGAGAACTCGGCTGTGTGTTTCACTTCAGAAATGGAGTTAAATCCCAGGCTCTGAGTCTTCCTACAAGCAAGACTTCGTTTCAGTTAAGGGCAGTCACTTTTCAGCTCAAAGGAACTATATCGTTCACGAAGCTCACACATTTCTCATCTTAACTGCCAAGCATTGCATGTTAGAGGACCAGTGCTTTGTATCAGTTTCAGAATCACAGTTGGACTAGATATGACCTGAATGTGTGGGAAACACCGTTCTTTTGTTGTCATCACACTCATGTTTCCTGCTGTCTTAGAGACTCTAGAAAGCAAGAGCGTGCTTCTTGCACTAAAGCAGAGTGTGAACAATGGATGAGAACTCTGATGTGTGTTTCACTTCAGAAATGGAGATAAATCCCAGGCTCTGAGTCTTCCTACAAGGAAGACTTAGTTTCAAGTAAGGCCAGTTACTTTACAGCTCAAACGAACTACATCATTCATGAAGCTCACACATTTCTCATCTTAACTGCCAAGCATTGGATGTTAGTGGATCAGTCCTTTGTATCAGTTTCAGAATCACAGTTGGACTAGATATGATCTGAAAGTGTAGGAAACTGCGTACTTTTGTTCTCATCACACTCATGTTTCCTGCTGTCTTAGAGACTCTAGAAAGCAAGAGCATGCTTCTTGCTCTAAATAAGAGTGTGAACAATTGATGAGTACTCTGCTGTGTGTTTCACTTCAGAAATGGAGTTAAATCCCAGGCTCTGAGTCTTCCTACAAGGAAGACTTCATTTCAAGTAAGGGCAGTTACATTACAGCTCAAACGAACTACAACATTCATGAAGCTCACACATTTCTCATCTTAACTGCCAAGCATTGGATGTTAGAGGACCAGTGCTTTGTATCAGTTTCAGAATCACAGTTGGACTAGATAAGATCTGAATGTGTAGGAAACACCATTCTTTTGTTCTCATCACACTCATGTTTCCTGCTGTCCTAGAGACTCTAGAAAGCAAGAGCATGCTTCTTGCTCTAAATAAGAGTGTGAACAATGGATGAGAACTCGGCTGTGTGTTTCATTTCAGAAATGCAGTTAAATCCATGGCTCTGAGTCTTCCTACAAGCAAGACTTCGTTTCAGTTAAGGGCAGTCACTTTTCAGCTCAAATGAATTACATCGTTCACGAAGCTCACACATTTCTCTTTTAACTGACAAGCATTGGATGTAAGAGGAACAGTGCTTTGCATCAGTTTCAGAAGCAGAGTTGGACTAGATATGATCCGTATGTGTAGGAAACACCATTAATTTGTGCTCAACACACTCAAGTTTCCTGCTGTCTTATAGAGTCAAGAAAACTTAAGCATGCTTCTTGCTCTAAAGCAGATTGTGATCAATGGATGAGAACACTGCTGTGTGTTTCACTTCAGTAATGAAGTTAAATCTCAGGCTCTGAGTCTTCCTCCAAGGAAGACTTCCTTTCAAATAAGGGCAGTCACTTTTCAACTCAAAGGAAGTACATCGTTCACGAAGCTCACACATTTCTCATCTTAACTGCCAAGCATTGGATGTTAGAGGACCAGTGCTTTGTATCAGTTTCAGAATCACAGTTGGACTAGATATGACCTGAATGTGTGGGAAACACCGTTCTTTTGTTCTCATCACACTCATGTTTCCTGCTGTCTTAGAGACTCTAGAAAGCAAGAGCGTGCTTCTTGCTCTAAAGCAGAGTATGAACAATGGATGAGAACTCTGATGTGTGTTTCACTTCAGAAATGGAGTTAAATCCCAGGCTCTGTGTCTTCCTACAAGCAAGACGTCGTTTCAGATAAGGGCAGTCCCTTCTCAGCTCAAACGAACTACATCATTTACGAAGCTCACACGTTTCTCATCTTAACTGACAATCATTGGATGTTAGAGGACCAGTGCTTTGTATCAGTTTCAGAAGCAGAGTTGGACTAGATATGATCTGTATGTGTAGGAAACACCATTCATGTGTTCTCAGCACACTCAAGTTTCCTACTGTCTTATAGAGACTAGAAAACTAGAGCATGCTTCTTGCTCTAAGGCAGATTGTGATCAATGGATGAGAACTCTGCTGTGTGTTTCACTTCAGAAATGGAGTTAAATCCCAGGCCCTGATTCTTCCTGCAAGGAAGAGTTCGTTTCAAGTAAGGGCAGTTACTTTACAGCTCAAACGAACTACATCGTTCACGAAGCTCACACATTTCTCATCTTAACTGCCAAGCATTCGATGTTAGAGGACCAGTGCTTTGTATCACTATCAGAAAACACAGTTGGACTAGATATGATCTGAATGTGTAGGAAACACCGTTCTTTTGTTCTCATCACACTCATGTTTCCTGCTGTCTTAGAGACTCTAGAAAGCAAGAGCGTGCTTCTTGCTCTAAAGCAGGGTGTGAACAATGGATGAGAACTCTGCTGTGTGTTTCACTTCAGAAATGGAGTTAAATCCCAGGCTCTGAGTCTTCCAACAAGCAAGACGTCGTTTCAGATAAGGGCAGGCCCTTCTCAGCTCAAACGAACTACATCGTTTACGAAGCTCACACGTTTCTCATCTTAACTGACAATTATTGGATGTTAGAGGACCAGTGCTTTGTATCAGTATCAGAAGCACAGTTGGACCAGATTTGATCTGAATGTGTAGGAAACACCGTTCTTTTGTTCTCATCACACTCATGTTTCCTGCTGTCTTAGAGAATCTGGAAAGCAAGAGCGTGCTTCTGGCTCTAAAACAGAGTGTGATCAATGGATTAGAACTCTGCTGTGTGTTTCACTTGAGAAATGGAGTTAAATCCCAGGCTCTGAGTCTTCATACATGCAAGACTTCGTTTCAGTTAGGGGGCAGTCACTTTTCAGCTCAAAGGAACTACATCATTCACGAAGCTCACACATTTCTCATCTTAACTGCCAAGCATTGCATGTTAGAGGACCAGTGCTTTGTATCAGTTTCAGAAGCAGAGTTGGACTAGATATGATCCGTATGTGTAGAAAACACCATCTATTTGTTCTCAGCACACTCAAGTTTCCTGCTGTCTTATAGAGACTAGAAAACTAGAGTATGCTTCTTGCTCTAAAGCAGATTGTGATCAATGGATAAGAACTCTGTTGTGTGTTTCACTTCAGAAATGGAGATAAATCCCAGGCTCTGAGTCTTCCTACAAGGAAGACTTAGTTTCAAGTAAGGCCAGTTACTTTACAGCTCAAACGAACTACATCATTCATGAAGCTCACACATTTCTCAGCTTAACTGACAAGCATTGGATGTTAGTGGATCAGTGCTTTGTATCAGTTTCAGAATCACAGTTGGACTAGATAAGATCTGAATGTGTAGGAAACACCATTCTTTTGTTCTCATCACACTCATGTTTCCTACTGTCCTAGAGACTCTAGAAAGCAAGAGCATGCTTCTTGCTCTAAATAAGAGTGTGAACAATGGATGAGAACTCGGCTGTGTGTTTCATTTCCGAAATGCAGTTAAATCCAAGGCTCTGAGTCTTCCTACAAGCAAGACTTCGTTTCAGTTAAGGGCAGTCACTTTTCAGCTCAAATGAATTACATCGTTCACGAAGCTCACACATTTCTCGTTTAACTGACAAGCATTGGATGTAAGAGGAACAGTGCTTTGTATCAGTTTCAGAAGCAGAGTTGGACTAGATATGATCCGTATGTGTAGGAAACACCATTAATTTGTTCTCAGCACACTCAAGTTTCCTGCTGTCTTATAGAGTCAAGAAAACTTAAGCATGCTTCTTGCTCTAAAGCAGATTGTGATCAATGGATGAGAACACTGCTGTGTGTTTCACTTCAGTAATGGAGTTAAATCTCAGGCTCTGAGTCTTCCTCCAAGGAAGACTTCCTTTCAAATAAGGGCAGTAACTTTACAGCTCAAATGAACTGCATCAGTCACGAAGCTCACACATTTCTCATCTTAACTGCCAAGCATTGGAGGTTAGAGGACCAGTGCCTTGTATCAGTTTCAGAATCAAAGTTGGACTAGATATGATCTGAATGTGTAGGAAACACCGTTCTTTTGTTCTCATCACACTCATGTTTCCTGCAGTCTTAGAGACTCTAGAAAGCAAGAGCGTGCTTCTTGCTCTAAAGCAGAGTGCGAACAATGGATGAGAACTCTGCTGTGTGTTTCACTTCAGAAATGAAGTTCAATCCCAGGCTCTGAGTCTTCCTACATGCAAGACTTCGTTTCAGGTAAGGGCAGTCCCTTCTCAGCTCAAACGAACTACATCGTTTACGAAGCTCACACGTTTCTCATCTTAACTGACAATCATTGAATGTCAGAGGACCAGTGCTTTGCATCAGTTTCAGAAGCAGAGTTGGACTAGATATGACCTGTATGTGTAGGAAACACCATTCATTTGTTCTCAGCACACTCAAGTTTCCTACTGTCTTATAGAGACTAGAAAACTAGAGCATGCTTCTTGCTCTAAGGCAGATTGTGATCAATGGATGAGAACTCTGCTGTGTGTTTCACTTCAGAAATGGAGTTAAACCCCAGGCTCTGAGTCTTCCTACAAGGAAGACATCGTTTCAAGTAAGGGCAGTTACTTTACAGCTCAAACGAACTACAACATTCAAGAAGCTCACACATTTCTCATCTTAACTGCCAAGCATTGGATGTTAGAGGACCAGTGCTTTGTATCAGTTTCAGAATCACAGTTGGACTAGATATGACCTGAATGTGTGGGAAACACCGTTCTTTTGTTCTCATCACACTCATGTTTCCTGCTGTCTTAGAGAATCTAGAAAGCAAGAGCGTGCTTCTTGCTCTAAAGCAGAGTGTGATCAATGGATGAGAACTCTGCTGTGTGTTTCACTTCAGAAATGGAGTTAAATCCCAGGTTCTGAATCTTCCTACAAGGAAGACTTCATTTCAAGTAAGGGCAGTTATATTACAGCTCAAACGAACTACAACATTCACGAAGCTCACACATTTCTCATCTTAACTGCCAAGCATTGGATGTTAGAGGACCAGTGCTTTGTATCAGTTTCAGAATCACAGTTGGACTAGATAAGATCTGAATGTGTAGGAAACACCATTCTTTTGTTCTCAGCACACTCATGTTTCCTGCTGTCCTAGAGACTCTAGAAAGCAAGAGCATGCTTCTTGCTCTAAATAAGAGTGTGAACAATGGATGAGAACTCGGCTGTGTGTTTCACTTCAGAAATGGAGTTAAATCCCAGGCTCTGAGTCTTCCTACAAGCAAGACTTCGTTTCAGTTAAGGGCAGTCACTTTTCAGCTCAAATGAACTACATCGTTCACGAAGCTCACACATTTCTCGTTTAACTGACAAGCATTGGATGTAAGAGGAACAGTGCTATGTATCAGTTTCAGAAGCAGAGTTGGACTCGATATGATCCGTATGTGTAGGAAACACCATTCATTTGTTCTCAGCACACTCAAGTTTCCTGCTGTCTTATAGAGTCAAGAAAACTTAAGCATGCTTCTTGCTCTAAAGCAGATTGTGATCAATGGATGAGAACACTGCTGTGTGTTTCACTTCAGTAATTGAGTTAAATCCCAGGCTCTGAGTCTTCCTACAAGGAAGACTTCCTTTCAAATAAGGGCAGTAACTTTACAGCTCAAACGAACTGCATCATTCACGGAGCTCACACATTTCTCATCTTAACTGCCAAGCATTGGATGTTAGAGGACCAGTGCTTTGTATCAGTTTCAGAATCACAGTTGGACTAGATATGACCTGAATGTGTGGGAAACACCGTTCTTTTGTTCTCAGCACACTCATGTTTCCTGCTCTCTTAGAGACTCTAGAAAGCAAGAGCGTGCTTCTTGCTCTAAAGCAGAGTGTGAACAATGGATGAGAACTCTGATGTGTGTTTCACTTCAGAAATGGAGTTAAATCCCAGGCTCTGAGTCTTCCTACAAGCAAGACTTCGTTTCAGTTAAGGGCAGTCACTTTTCAACTCAAAGGAACTACATCGTTCACGAAGCTCACACATTTCTCATCTTAACTGCCAAGCATTGGATGTTAGAGGACCAGTGCTTTGTATCAGTTTCAGAATCACAGTTGGACTAGATATGACCTGAATGTGTGGGAAACACCGTTCTTTTGTTCTCATCACACTCATGTTTCCTGCTCTCTTAGAGACTCTAGAAAGCAAGAGCGTGCTTCTTGCTCTAAAGCAGAGTGTGAACAATGGATGAGAACTCTGATGTGTGTTTCACTTCAGAAATGGAGTTCAATCCCAGGCTCTGAGTCTTTCTACAAGCAAGACTTCGTTTCAGGTAAGGGCAGTCAATGCTCAGCTCGAAAGAACTACATCGTTCACGAAGCTCACTCGTTTCTCATCTTAACTGACAAGCATTGGATGTTAGAGGACCAGTGCTTTGTATCAGTTTCAGAAGCAGAGTTGGACTAGATATGATCTGAATGTGTAGGAATCACCGTTCTTTTGTTCTCATCACACTCAAGTTTCCTTCTGTCTTAGAGAATCTAGACAGCAAGAGCATGCTTCTTGCTCTAAATAAGAGTGTGAACAATGGATGAGAACTCTGCTGTGTGTTTCACTTCAGAAATGGAGTTAAATCCCAGGCTCTGAGTCTTCCTACATGCAAGACTTCGTTTCAGTTAGGGGGCAGTCACTTTTCAGCTCAAAGGAACTGCATCGTTCACGAAGCTCACACATTTCTAATCTTAACTGCCAAGCATTGCATGTTAGAGGACACGTGCTTTGTATCAGTTTCAGAAGCAGAGTTGGACTAGATATGATGCGTATGTGTAGAAAACACCATCTATTTGTTCTCAGCACACTCAAGTTTCCTGCTGTCTTAGAGAGACTAGAAAACTACAGTATGCTTCTTGCTCTAAAGCAGATTGTGATCAATGGATAAGAACTCTGTTGTGTGTTTCACTTCAGAAATGGAGTTAAATCCCAGGCTCTGAGTCTTCCTACAAGGAAGACTTAGTTTCAAGTAAGACCAGTTACTTTACAGCTCAAACGAACTACATCATGCATGAAGCTCACACATTTCTTATCTTAACTGCCAAGCATTGGATGTTAGTGGATCAGTGCTTTGTATCAGTTTCAGAATCACAGTTGGACTAGATATGATCTGAAAGTGTAGGAAACTGCGTACTTTTGTTCTCATCACACTCATGTTTCCTACTGTCTTAGAGACTCTAGAAAGCAAAAGCATGCTTCTTGCTCTAAATAAGAGTGTGAACAATTGGTGAGTACTCTGCTCTGTGTTTCACTTCAGAAATGGAGTTAAATCCTAGGCTCTGAGCCTTCCTACAAGCAAGACTTCGTTTCAGTTAAGGGCAGTCACTTTTCAGCTCAAAGGACCTACATCGTTCACGAAGTTCACACATTTCTCATCTTAACTGCCAAGCATTGGATGTTAGAGGACCAGTGCTTTGTATCAATTTCAGAATCACAGTTGGACTATATATGACTTGAATGTGTAGGAAACACCGTTCTTTTGTTCTCATCACACTCATGTTTCCTGCTCTCTTAGAGACTCTAGAAAGCAAGAGCGTGCTTCTTGCTCTAAAGCAGAGTGCGAACAATGGATGAGAACTCTGCTGTGTGTTTCACTTCAGAAATGAAGTTCAATCCCAGGCTCTGAGTCTTCCTACATGCAAGACTTCGTTTCAGGTAAGGGCAGTCCCTTCTCAGCTCAAACGAACTACATCGTTTACGAAGCTCACACGTTTCTCATCTTAACTGACAATCATTGAATGTTAGAGGACCAGTGCTTTGCATCAGTTTCAGAAGCAGAGTTGGACTAGATATGACCTGTATGTGTAGGAAACACCATTCATTTGTTCTCAGCACACTCAAGTTTCCTACTGTCTTATAGAGACTAGAAAACTAGAGCATGCTTCTTGCTCTAAGGCAGATTGTGATCAATGGATGAGAACTCTGCTGTGTGTTTCACTTCAGAAATGGAGTTAAACCCCAGGCTCTGAGTCTTCCTACAAGGAAGACATCGTTTCAAGTAAGGGCAGTTATTTACAGCTCAAACGAACTACAACATTCAAGAAGCTCACACATTTCTCATCTTAACTGCCAAGCATTGGATGTTAGAGGACCAGTGCTTTGTATCAGTTTCAGAATCACAGTTGGACTAGATATGACCTGAATGTGTGGGAAACACCGTTCTTTTGTTCTCATCACACTCATGTTTCCTGCTGTCTTAGAGACTCTAGAAAGCAAGAGCGTGCTTCTTGCTCTAAAGCAGAGTGTGATCAATGGATGAGAACTCTGCTGTGTGTTTCACTTCAGAAATGGAGTTAAATCCCAGGTTCTGAATCTTCCTACAAGGAAGACTTCATTTCAAGTAAGGGCAGTTATATTACAGCTCAAACGAACTACAACATTCACGAAGCTCACACATTTCTCATCTTAACTGCCAAGCATTGGATGTTAGAGGACCAGTGCTTTGTATCAGTTTCAGAATCACAGTTGGACTAGATAAGATCTGAATGTGTAGGAAACACCATTCTTTTGTTCTCAGCACACTCATGTTTCCTGCTGTCCTAGAGACTCTAGAAAGCAAGAGCATGCTTCTTGCTCTAAATAAGAGTGTGAACAATGGATGAGAACTCGGATGTGTGTTTCACTTCAGAAATGGAGTTAAATCCCAGGCTCTGAGTCTTCCTACAAGCAAGACTTCGTTTCAGTTAAGGGCAGTCACTTTTCAGCTCAAATGAACTACATCGTTCACGAAGCTCACACATTTCTCGTTTAACTGACAAGCATTGGATGTAAGCGGAACAGTGCTATGTATCAGTTTCAGAAGCAGAGTTGGACTAGATATGATCCGTATGTGTAGGAAACACCATTCATTTGTTCTCAGCACACTCAAATTTCCTGCTGTCTTATAGAGTCAAGAAAACTTAAGCATGCTTCTTGCTCTAAAGCAGATTGTGATCAATGGATGAGAACACTGCTGTGTGTTTCACTTCAGTAATTGAGTTAAATCCCAGGCTCTGAGTCTTCCTACAAGGAAGACTTCCTTTCAAATAAGGGCAGCAACTTTACAGCTCAAACGAACTGCATCATTCACGGAGCTCACACATTTCTCATCTTAACTGCCAAGCATTGGATGTTAGAGGACCAGTGCTTTGTATCAGTTTCAGAATCACAGTTGGACTAGATATGACCTGAATGTGTGGGAAACACCGTTCTTTTGTTCTCAGCACACTCATGTTTCCTGCTGTCTTAGAGACTTTAGAAAGCAAGAGCGTGCTTCTTGCTCTAAATAAGAGTGTGAACAATGGATGAGAACTCTGCTGTGTGTTTCACTTCAGAAATGGAGTTAAATCCCAGGCTCTGAGTCTTCCTACAAACAAGACTTCGTTTCAGGTATGGGCAGTCCCTTCTCAGCTCAAACTAACTACATCGTTCACGAAGCTCACACGTTTCTCATCTTAACTGACAAGCATTGGATGTTAGAGGAGCAGTGCTTTGTATCAGTTTCAGAAGCAGAGTGGTACTAGATATCATCCGTATGTGTAGGAAACACTATTCATTCGTTCTCAGCACACTCATGTTTCCTGCTGTCTTATAGAGTCAAGGAATCAAAAGCGTCCTTCTTGCTCTAAAGCAGATTGTGATCAATGGATGAGAACTCTGCTGTGTGTTTCACTTCAGAAATGGAGTTAAATCCCAGGCTCTGAGTCTTCCTGCAAGGAAGAGTTCGTTTCAAGTAAGGGCATTTACTTTACAGCTCAAAGGAACTACATCGTTCACGAAGCTCACACATTTCTCATCTTAACTGCCAAGCATTGGATGTTAGAGGACCAGTGCTTTGTATCACTATCAGAAGCACAGTTGGACTAGATATGACCTGAATGTGTAGGAAACACCGTTCTTTTGTTCTCATCACACTCATGTTTCCTGCTGTCTTAGAGACTCTACAAAGCAAGAGCGTGCTTCTTGCTCTAAAGCAGAGTGTGATCAATGGATGAGAACTCTGCTGTGTGTTTCACTTCAGAAATGGAGTTAAATCCCAGGTTCTGAATCTTCCTACAAGGAAGACTTCATTTCAAGTAAGGGCAGTTATATTACAGCTCAAACGAACTACAACATTCACGAAGCTCACACATTTCTCATCTTAACTGCCAAGCATTGGATGTTAGAGGACCAGTGCTTTGTATCAGTTTCAGAATCACAGTTGGACTAGATAAGATCTGAATGTGTAGGAAACACCATTCTTTTGTTCTCAGCACACTCATGTTTCCTGCTGTCCTAGAGACTCTAGAAAGCAAGAGCATGCTTCAGGCTCTAAATAAGAGTGTGAACAATGAATGAGAACTCGGCTCTGTGTTTCACTTCAGAAATGGAGTTAAATCCCAGGCTCTGAGTCTTCCTACAAGCAAGACTTCGTTTCAGTTAAGGGCAGTCACTTTTCAGCTCAAATGAACTACATCGTTCACGAAGCTCACACATTTCTCGTTTAACTGACAAGCATTGGATGTAAGAGGAACAGTGCTATGTATCAGTTTCAGAAGCAGAGTTGGACTAGATATGATCCGTATGTGTAGGAAACACCATTCATTTGTTCTCAGCACACTCAAGTTTCCTACTGTCTTATAGAGACTAGAAAACTACAGCATGCTTCTTGCTCTAAGGCAGATTGTGATCAATGGATGAGAACTCTGCTGTGTGTTTCACTTCAGAAATGGAGTTAAATCCCAGGTCTGAGTCTTCCTACAAGCAAGACTTCGTTTCAGTTAAGGGCAGTCACTTTTCAACTCAAAGGAACTACATCATTCACGAAGCTCACACATTTCTCATCTTAACTGCCAAGCATTGGATGTTAGAGGACCAGTGCTTTGTATCAGTTTCAGAATCACAGTTGGACTAGATATGACCTGAATGTGTGGGAAACACCGTTCTTTTGTTCTCATCACACTCATGTTTCCTGCTGTCTTATAGACTCTAGAAAGCTAGAGCGTGCTTCTTGCTCTAAAGCAGAGTGTGAACAATGGATGAGAACTCTGATGTGTGTTTCACTTCAGAAATGGAGTTAAATCCCAGGCTCTGAGTCTTCCTACAAGCAAGACGTCGTTTCAGATAAGGGCAGTCCCTTCTCAGCTCAAACGAACTACATCGTTTACGAAGCTCACACGTTTCTCATCTTAACTGACAATCATTGGATGTTAGAGGACCAGTGCTTTGTATCAGTTTCAGAAGCAGAGTTGGACTAGATATGATCTGTATGTGTAGGAAACACCATTCATTTGTTCTCAGCACACTCAAGTTTCCTACTGTCTTATAGAGACTAGAAAACTAGAGCATGCTTCTTGCTCTAAGGCAGATTGTGATCAATGGATGAGAACTCTGCTGTGTGTTTCACTTCAGAAATGGAGTTAAACCCCAGGCTCTGAGTCTTCCTACAAGGAAGACTTCGTTTCAAGTAAGGGCAGTTACTTTACAGCTCAAACGAACTACAACATTCAAGAAGCTCACACATTTCTCATCTTAACTGCCAAGCATTGGATGTTAGAGGACCAGTGCTTTGTATCAATTTCAGAAGCAGAGTTGTACTAGATATCATCCGTATGTGTAGGAAACACTATTCATTCGTTCTCAACACACTCATGTTTCCTGCTGTCTTATAGAGTCAAGGAATCTAAAGCATGCTTCTTGCTCTAAAGCAGATTGTGATCAATGGATGAGAACTCTGCTGTGTGTTTCACTTCAGAAATGGAGTTAAATCCCAGGCTCTGAGTCTTCCTACAAGCAAGACTTCGTTTCAGTTAAGGGCAGTCACTTTTCAGCTCAAATGAACTACATCGTTCACGAAGCTCACACATTTCTCATTTAACTGACAAGCATTGGATGTAAGAGGAACAGTGCTATGTATCAGTTTCAGAAGCAGAGTTGGACTAGATATGATTCGTATGTGTAGGAAACACCATTCATTTGTTCTCAGCACACTCAAGTTTCCTGCTGTCTTATAGAGTCAAGAAAACATAAGCATGCTTCTTGCTCTAAAGCAGATTGTGATCAATGGATGAGAACACTGCTGTGTGTTTCACTTCAGTAATTGAGTTAAATCCCAGGCTCTGAGTCTTCCTACAAGGAAGACTTCCTTTCAAATAAGAGCAGTAACTTTACAGCTCAAACGAACTGCATCATTCACGGAGCTCACACATTTCTCATCTTAACTGCCAAGCATTGAATGTTAGAGGACCAGTGCTTTGTATCAGTTTCAGAATCACAGTTGGACTAGATATGACCTGAATATGTGGGAAACACCGTTCTTTTGTTCTCAGCACACTCATGTTTCCTGCTGTCTTAGAGACTCTAGAAAGCAAGAGCGTGCTTCTTGCTCTAAAGCAGAGTGTGAACAATGGATGAGAACTCTGATGTGTGTTTCACTTCAGAAATGGAGTTAAATCCCAGGCTCTGAGTCTTCCTACAAGCAAGACTTCGTTTCAGTTAAGGGCAGTCACTTTTCAACTCAAAGGAACTACATCATTCACGAAGCTCACACATTTCTCATCTTAACTGCCAAGCATTGGATGTTAGAGGACCAGTGCTTTGTATCAGTTTCAGAATCACAGTTGGACTAGATATGACCTGAATGTGTGGGAAACACCGTTCTTTTGTTCTCATCACACTCATGTTTCCTGCTCTCTTAGAGACTCTAGAAAGCAAGAGCGTGCTTCTTGCTCTAAAGCAGAGTGTGAACAATGGATGAGAACTCTGATGTGTGTTTCAATTCAGAAATGGAGTTAAATCCCAGGCTCTGAGTCTTCCTACAAGCAAGACGTCGTTTCAGATAAGGGCAGTCCCTTCTCAGCTCAAACGAACTACATCGTTTACGAAGCTCACACGTTTCTCATCTTAACTGACAATCATTGGATGTTAGAGGACCAGTGCTTTGTATCAGTTTCAGAAGCAGAGTTGGACTAGATATGATCTGTATGTGTAGGAAACACCATTCATTTGTTCTCAGCACACTCAAGTTTCCTACTGTCTTATAGAGACTAGAAAACTAGAGCATGCTTCTTGCTCTAAGGCAGATTGTGATCAATGGATGAGAACTCTGCTGTGTGTTTCACTTCAGAAATGGAGTTAAATCCCAGGCTCTGAGTCTTCCTACAAGCAAGACTTCGTTTCAGTTAAGGGCAGTCACTTTTCAGGTCAAAGGAACTACATCGTTCACGAAGCTCACACATTTCTCATCTTAACTGCCAAGCATTGGATGTTAGAGGACCAGTGCTTTGTATCAGTTTCAGAATCACAGTTGGACTAGATAAGATCTGAATGTGTAGGAAACACCATTCTTTTGTTCTCAGCACACTCATGTTTCCTGCTGTCCTAGAGACTCTAGAAAGCAAGAGCATGCTTCTTGCTCTAAATAAGAGTGTGAACAATGGATGAGAACTCGGCTGTGTGTTTCACTTCAGAAATGGAGTTAAATCCCAGGCTCTGAGTCTTCCTACAAGCAAGACTTCGTTTCAGTTAAGGGCAGTCACTTTTCAGCTCAAATGAACTACATCGTTCACGAAGCTCACACATTTCTCGTTTAACTGACAAGCATTGGATGTAAGAGGAACAGTGCTATGTATCAGTTTCAGAAGCAGAGTTGGACTCGATATGATCCGTATGTGTAGGAAACACCATTCATTTGTTCTCAGCACACTCAAGTTTCCTGCTGTCTTATAGAGTCAAGAAAACTTAAGCATGCTTCTTGCTCTAAAGCAGATTGTGATCAATGGATGAGAACACTGCTGTGTGTTTCACTTCAGTAATTGAGTTAAATCCCAGGCTCTGAGTCTTCCTACAAGGAAGACTTCCTTTCAAATAAGGGCAGTAACTTTACAGCTCAAACGAACTGCATCATTCACGGAGCTCACACATTTCTCATCTTAACTGCCAAGCATTGGATGTTAGAGGACCAGTGCTTTGTATCAGTTTCAGAATCACAGTTGGACTAGATATGACCTGAATGTGTGGGAAACACCGTTCTTTTGTTCTCAGCACACTCATGTTTCCTGCTGTCTTAGAGACTCTAGAATGCAAAAGCGTGCTTCTTGCTCTAAAGCAGAGTGTGAACAATGGATGAGAACTCTGCTGTGTGTTTCACTTCAGAAATGGAGTTAAATCCCAGGCTCTGAGTCTTCCTACAAGCAAGACTTCGTTTCAGTTAAGAGCAGTCACTTTTCAACTCAAAGGAACTACATCGTTCACGAAGCTCACACATTTCTCATCTTAACTGCCAAGCATTGGATGTTAGAGGACCAGTGCTTTGTATCAGTTTCAGAATCACAGTTGGACTAGATATGACCTGAATGTGTGGGAAACACCGTTCTTTTGTTCTCATCACACTCATGTTTCCTGCTCTCTTAGAGACTCTAGAAAGCAAGAGCGTGCTTCTTGCTCTAAAGCAGAGTGTGAACAATGGATGAGAACTCTGATGTGTGTTTCACTTCAGAAATGGAGTTAAATCCCAGGCTCTGAGTCTTCCTACAAGCAAGACTTCGTTTCAGTTAAGGGCAGTCACTTTTCAACTCAAAGGAACTACATCGTTCACGAAGCTCACACATTTCTCATCTTAACTGCCAAGCATTGGATGTTAGAGGACCAGTGCTTTGTATCAGTTTCAGAATCACAGTTGGACTAGATATGACCTGAATGTGTGGGAAACACCGTTCTTTTGTTCTCATCACACTCATGTTTCCTGCTCTCTTAGAGACTCTAGAAAGCAAGAGCGTGCTTCTTGCTCTAAAGCAGAGTGTGAACAATGGATGAGAACTCTGATGTGTGTTTCACTTCAGAAATGGAGTTCAATCCCAGGCTCTGAGTCTTTCTACAAGCAAGACTTCGTTTCAGGTAAGGGCAGTCAATGGTCAGCTCGAAAGAACTACATCGTTCACGAAGCTCACTCGTTTCTCATCTTAACTGACAAGCATTGGATGTTAGAGGACCAGTGCTTTGTATCAGTTTCAGAAGCAGAGTTGGACTAGATATGATCTGAATGTGTAGGAATCACCGTTCTTTTGTTCTCATCACACTCAAGTTTCCTTCTGTCTTAGAGAATCTAGACAGCAAGAGCATGCTTCTTGCTCTAAATAAGAGTGTGAACAATGGATGAGAACTCTGCTGTGTGTTTCACTTCAGAAATGGAGTTAAATCCCAGGCTCTGAGTCTTCCTACATGCAAGACTTCGTTTCAGTTAGGGGGCAGTCACTTTTCAGCTCAAAGGAACTACATCGTTCACGAAGCTCACACATTTCTAATCTTAACTGCCAAGCATTGCATGTTAGAGGACCAGTGCTTTGTATCAGTTTCAGAAGCAGAGTTGGACTAGATATGATGCGTATGTGTAGAAAACACCATCTATTTTTTCTCAGCACACTCAAGTTTCCTGCTGTCTTAGAGAGACTAGAAAACTACAGTATGCTTCTTGCTCTAAAGCAGATTGTGATCAATGGATAAGAACTCTGTTGTGTGTTTCACTTCAGAAATGGAGTTAAATCCCAGGCTCTGAGTCTTCCTACAAGGAAGACTTAGTTTCAAGTAAGACCAGTTACTTTACAGCTCAAACGAACTACATCATGCATGAAGCTCACACATTTCTTATCTTAACTGCCAAGAATTGGATGTTAGTGGATCAGTGCTTTGTATCAGTTTCAGAATCACAGTTGGACTAGATATGATCTGAAAGTGTAGGAAACTGCGTACTTTTGTTCTCATCACACTCATGTTTCCTACTGTCTTAGAGACTCTAGAAAGCAAAAGCATGCTTCTTGCTCTAAATAAGAGTGTGAACAATTGGTGAGTACTCTGCTCTGTGTTTCACTTCAGAAATGGAGTTAAATCCTAGGCTCTGAGCCTTCCTACAAGCAAGACTTCGTTTCAGTTAAGGGCAGTCACTTTTCAGCTCAAAGGACCTACATCGTTCACGAAGTTCACACATTTCTCATCTTAACTGCCAAGCATTGGATGTTAGAGGACCAGTGCTTTGTATCAATTTCAGAATCACAGTTGGACTATATATGACTTGAATGTGTAGGAAACACCGTTCTTTTGTTCTCATCACACTCATGTTTCCTGCTCTCTTAGAGACTCTAGAAAGCAAGAGCGTGCTTCTTGCTCTAAAGCAGAGTGCGAACAATGGATGAGAACTCTGCTGTGTGTTTCACTTCAGAAATGAAGTTCAATCCCAGGCTCTGAGTCTTCCTACATGCAAGACTTCGTTTCAGGTAAGGGCAGTCCCTTCTCAGCTCAAACGAACTACATCGTTTACGAAGCTCACACGTTTCTCATCTTAACTGACAATCATTGAATGTTAGAGGACCAGTGCTTTGCATCAGTTTCAGAAGCAGAGTTGGACTAGATATGACCTGTATGTGTAGGAAACACCATTCATTTGTTCTCAGCACACTCAAGTTTCCTACTGTCTTATAGAGACTAGAAAACTAGAGCATGCTTCTTGCTCTAAGGCAGATTGTGATCAATGGATGCGAACTCTGCTGTGTGTTTCACTTCAGAAATGGAGTTAAACCCCAGGCTCTGAGTCTTCCTACAAGGAAGACATCGTTTCAAGTAAGGGCAGTTACTTTACAGCTCAAACGAACTACAACATTCAAGAAGCTCACACATTTCTCATCTTAACTGCCAAGCATTGGATGTTAGAGGACCAGTGCTTTGTATCAGTTTCAGAATCACAGTTGGACTAGATATGACCTGAATGTGTGGGAAACACCGTTCTTTTGTTCTCATCACACTCATGTTTCCTGCTGTCTTAGAGACTCTAGAAAGCAAGAGCGTGCTTCTTGCTCTAAAGCAGAGTGTGATCAATGGATGAGAACTCTGCTGTGTGTTTCACTTCAGAAATGGAGTTAAATCCCAGGTTCTGAATCTTCCTACAAGGAAGACTTCATTTCAAGTAAGGGCAGTTATATTACAGCTCAAACGAACTACAACATTCACGAAGCTCACACATTTCTCATCTTAACTGCCAAGCATTGGATGTTAGAGGACCAGTGCTTTGTATCAGTTTCAGAATCACAGTTGGACTAGATAAGATCTGAATGTGTAGGAAACACCATTCTTTTGTTCTCAGCACACTCATGTTTCCTGCTGTCCTAGAGACTCTAGAAAGCAAGAGCATGCTTCTTGCTCTAAATAAGAGTGTGAACAATGGATGAGAACTCGGATGTGTGTTTCACTTCAGAAATGGAGTTAAATCCCAGGCTCTGAGTCTTCCTACAAGCAAGACTTCGTTTCAGTTAAGGGCAGTCACTTTTCAGCTCAAATGAACTACATCGTTCACGAAGCTCACACATTTCTCGTTTAACTGACAAGCATTGGATGTAAGAGGAACAGTGCTATGTATCAGTTTCAGAAGCAGAGTTGGACTAGATATGATCCGTATGTGTAGGAAACACCATTCATTTGTTCTCAGCACACTCAAGTTTCCTGCTGTCTTATAGAGTCAAGAAAACTTAAGCATGCTTCTTGCTCTAAAGCAGATTGTGATCAATGGATGAGAACACTGCTGTGTGTTTCACTTCAGTAATTGAGTTAAATCCCAGGCTCTGAGTCTTCCTACAAGGAAGACTTCCTTTCAAATAAGGGCAGTAACTTTACAGCTCAAACGAACTGCATCAGTCACGGAGCTCACACATTTCTCATCTTAACTGCCAAGCATTGGAGGTTAGAGGACCAGTGCTTTGTATCAGTTTCAGAATCACAGTTGGACTAGATATGACCTGAATGTGTGGGAAACACCGTTCTTTTGTTCTCATCACACTCATGTTTCCTGCTCTCTTAGAGACTCTAGAAAGCAAGAGCGTGCTTCTTGCTCTAAAGCAGAGTGTGAACAATGGATGAGAACTCTGATGTGTGTTTCAATTCAGAAATGGAGTTAAATCCCAGGCTCTGAGTCTTCCTACAAGCAAGACGTCGTTTCAGATAAGGGCAGTCCCTTCTCAGATCAAACGAACTACATCGTTTACGAAGCTCACACGTTTCTCATCTTAACTGACAATCATTGGATGTTAGAGGACCAGTGCTTTGTATCAGTTTCAGAAGCAGAGTTGGACTAGATATGATCTGTATGTGTAGGAAACACCATTCATTTGTTCTCAGCACACTCAAGTTTCCTACTGTCTTATAGAGACTAGAAAACTAGAGCATGCTTCTTGCTCTAATGCAGATTGTGATCAATGGATGAGAACTCTGCTGTGTGTTTCACTTCAGAAATGGAGTTAAACCCCAGGCTCTGAGTCTTCCTACAAGGAAGACTTCGTTTCAAGTAAGGGCAGTTACTTTACAGCTCAAACGAACTACAACATTCAAGAAGCTCACACATTTCTCATCTTAACTGCCAAGCATTGGATGTTAGAGGACCAGTGCTTTGTATCAATTTCAGAATCACAGTTGGACTAGATATGATCTGAATGTGTAGGAAACACCTTTCTTTTGTTCTCATCACACTCATGTTTCCTGCTGTTCTAGAGACTCTAGAAAGCAAGAGCATGCTTCTTGCTCTAAATAATATTGTGAACAATGGATGAGAACTCGGCTGTGTGTTTCACTTCAGAAATGGAGTTAAATCCCAGGCTCTGAGTCTTCCTACAAGCAAGACTTCGTTTCAGTTTAGGGCAGTCACTTTTCAGGTCAAAGGAACTACATCGTTCACGAAGCTCACACATTTCTCATCTTAACTGCCAAGCATTGGATGTTAGAGGACCAGTGCTTTGTATCAGTTTCAGAATCACAGTTGGACTAGATATGATCTGAATGTGTAGGAAACACCGTTCTTTTGTTCTCATCACACTCATGTTTCCTGCTGTCTTAGAGACTTTAGAAAGCAAGAGCGTGCTTCTTGCTCTAAATAAGAGTGTGAACAATGGATGAGAACTCTGCTGTGTGTTTCACTTCAGAAATGGAGTTAAATCCCAGGCTCTGAGTCTTCCTACAAACAAGACTTCGTTTCAGGTATGGGCAGTCCCTTCTCAGCTCAAACTAACTACATCGTTCACGAAGCTCACACGTTTCTCATCTTAACTGACAAGCATTGGATGTTAGAGGAGCAGTGCTTTGTATCAGTTTCAGAAGCAGAGTGGTACTAGATATCATCCGTATGTGTAGGAAACACTATTCATTCGTTCTCAGCACACTCATGTTTCCTGCTGTCTTATAGAGTCAAGGAATCTAAAGCGTCCTTCTTGCTCTAAAGCAGATTGTGATCAATGGATGAGAACTCTGCTGTGTGTTTCACTTCAGAAATGGAGTTAAATCCCAGGCTCTGAGTCTTCCTGCAAGGAAGAGTTCGTTTCAAGTAAGGGCATTTACTTTACAGCTCAAAGGAACTACATCGTTCACGAAGCTCACACATTTCTCATCTTAACTGCCAAGCATTGGATGTTAGAGGACCAGTGCTTTGTATCACTATCAGAAGCACAGTTGACCTAGATATGATCTGAATGTGTAGGAAACACCGTTCTTTTGTTCTCATCACACTCATGTTTCCTGCTGTCTTAGAGACTCTAGAAAGCAAGAGCGTGCTTCTTGCTCTAAAGCAGAGTGTGATCAATGGATGAGAACTCTGCTGTGTGTTTCACTTCAGAAATGGAGTTAAATCTCAGGTCTGAGTCTTCCTACAAGCAAGACTTCGTTTCAGTTAAGGGCAGTCACTTTTCAACTCAAAGGAACTACATCATTCACGAAGCTCACACATTTCTCATCTTAACTGCCAAGCATTGGATGTTAGAGGACCAGTGCTTTGTATCAGTTTCAGAATCACAGTTGGACTAGATATGACCTGAATGTGTGGGAAACACCGTTCTTTTGTTCTCATCACACTCATGTTTCCTGCTGTCTTAGAGACTCTAGAAAGCTAGAGCGGGCTTCTTGCTCTAAAGCAGAGTGTGAACAATGGATGAGAACTCTGATGTGTGTTTCACTGCAGAAATGGAGTTCAATCCCAGGCTCTGAGTCTTCCTACAAGCAAGACGTCGTTTCAGATAAGGGCAGTCCCTTCTCAGCTCAAACGAACTACATAGTTTACAAAGCTCACACGTTTCTCATCTTAACTGACAATCATTGGATGTTAGAGGACCAGTGCTTTGTATCAGTTTCAGAAGCAGAGTTGGACTAGATATGATCTGTATGTGTAGGAAACACCATTCATTTGTTCTCAGCACACTCAAGTTTCCTACTGTCTTATAGAGACTAGAAAACTAGAGCATGCTTCTTGCTCTAAGGCAGATTGTGATCAATGGATGAGAACTCTGCTGTGTGTTTCACTTCAGAAATGGAGTTAAACCCCAGGCTCTGAGTCTTCCTACAAGGAAGACTTCGTTTCAAGTAAGGGCAGTTACTTTACAGCTCAAACGAACTACAACATTCAAGAAGCTCACACATTTCTCATCTTAACTGCCAAGCATTGGATGTTAGAGGACCAGTGCTTTGTATCAATTTCAGAAGCAGAGTTGTACTAGATATCATCTGTATGTGTAGGAAACACTATTCATTCGTTCTCAACACACTCATGTTTCCTGCTGTCTTATAGAGTCAAGGAATCTAAAGCATACTTCTTGCTCTAAAGCAGATTGTGATCAATGGATGAGAACTCTGCTGTGTGTTTCACTTCAGAAATGGAGTTAAATCCCAGGCTCTGAGTCTTCCTGCAAGGAAGAGTTCGTTTCAAGTAAGGGCAGTTACTTTACAGCTCAAACGAACTACATCGTTCACGAAGCTCACACATTTCTCATCTTAACTGCCAAGCATTGGATGTTAGAGGACCAGTGCTTTGTATCACTATCAGAAGCACAGTTGGACTAGATATGACCTGAATGTGTAGGAAACACCGTTCTTTTGTTCTCATCACACTCATGTTTCCTGCTGTCTTAGAGACTCTACAAAGCAAGAGCGTGCTTCTTGCTCTAAAGCAGAGTGTGATCAATGGATGAGAACTCTGCTGTGTGTTTCACTTCAGAAATGGAGTTAAATCCCAGGTTCTGAATCTTCCTACAAGGAAGACTTCATTTCAAGTAAGGGCAGTTATATTACAGCTCAAACGAACTACAACATTCACGAAGCTCACACATTTCTCATCTTAACTGCCAAGCATTGGATGTTAGAGGACCAGTGCTTTGTATCAGTTTCAGAATCACAGTTGGACTAGATAAGATCTGAATGTGTAGGAAACACCATTCTTTTGTTCTCAGCACACTCATGTTTCCTGCTGTCCTAGAGACTCTAGAAAGCAAGAGCATGCTTCTTGCTCTAAATAAGAGTGTGAACAATGGATGAGAACTCGGCTGTGTGTTTCACTTCAGAAATGGAGTTAAACCCCAGGCTCTGAGTCTTCCTACAAGGAAGACTTCGTTTCAAGTAAGGGCAGTTACTTTACAGCTCAAACGAACTACAACATTCAAGAAGCTCACACATTTCTCATCTTAACTGCCAAGCATTGGATGTTAGAGGACCAGTGCTTTGTATCAATTTCAGAATCACAGTTGGACTAGATATGATCTGAATGTGTAGGAAACACCTTTCTTTTGTTCTCATCACACTCATGTTTCCTGCTGTCCTAGAGACTCTAGAAAGCAAGAGCATGCTTCTTGCTCTAAATAATATTGTGAACAATGGATGAGAACTCGGCTGTGTGTTTCACTTCAGAAATGGAGTTAAATCCCAGGCTCTGAGTCTTCCTACAAGCAAGACTTCGTTTCAGTTTAGGGCAGTCACTTTTCAGGTCAAAGGAACTACATCGTTCACGAAGCTCACACATTTCTCATCTTAACTGCCAAGCATTGGATGTTAGAGGACCAGTGCTTTGTATCAGTTTCAGAATCACAGTTGGACTAGATATGATCTGAATGTGTAGGAAACACCGTTCTTTTGTTCTCATCACACTCATGTTTCCTGCTGTCTTAGAGACTTTAGAAAGCAAGAGCGTGCTTCTTGCTCTAAATAAGAGTGTGAACAATGGATGAGAACTCTGCTGTGTGTTTCACTTCAGAAATGGAGTTAAATCCCAGGCTCTGAGTCTTCCTACAAACAAGACTTCGTTTCAGGTATGGGCAGTCCCTTCTCAGCTCAAACTAACTACATCGTTCACGAAGCTCACACGTTTCTCATCTTAACTGACAAGCATTGGATGTTAGAGGAGCAGTGCTTTGTATCAGTTTCAGAAGCAGAGTGGTACTAGATATCATCCGTATGTGTAGGAAACACTATTCATTCGTTCTCAGCACACTCATGTTTCCTGCTGTCTTATAGAGTCAAGGAATCTAAAGCGTCCTTCTTGCTCTAAAGCAGATTGTGATCAATGGATGAGAACTCTGCTGTGTGTTTCACTTCAGAAATGGAGTTAAATCCCAGGCTCTGAGTCTTCCTACAAGCAAGACTTCGTTTCAGTTAAGGGCAGTCACTTTTCAGCTCAAAGGACCTACATCGTTCACGAAGTTCACACATTTCTCATCTTAACTGCCAAGCATTGGATGTTAGAGGACCAGTGCTTTGTATCAATTTCAGAATCACAGTTGGACTATATATGACTTGAATGTGTAGGAAACACCGTTCTTTTGTTCTCATCACACTCATGTTTCCTGCTCTCTTAGAGACTCTAGAAAGCAAGAGCGTGCTTCTTGCTCTAAAGCAGAGTGCGAACAATGGATGAGAACTCTGCTGTGTGTTTCACTTCAGAAATGAAGTTCAATCCCAGGCTCTGAGTCTTCCTACATGCAAGACTTCGTTTCAGGTAAGGGCAGTCCCTTCTCAGCTCAAACGAACTACATCGTTTACGAAGCTCACACGTTTCTCATCTTAACTGACAATCATTGAATGTTAGAGGACCAGTGCTTTGCATCAGTTTCAGAAGCAGAGTTGGACTAGATATGACCTGTATGTGTAGGAAACACCATTCATTTGTTCTCAGCACACTCAAGTTTCCTACTGTCTTATAGAGACTAGAAAACTAGAGCATGCTTCTTGCTCTAAGGCAGATTGTGATCAATGGATGAGAACTCTGCTGTGTGTTTCACTTCAGAAATGGAGTTAAACCCCAGGCTCTGAGTCTTCCTACAAGGAAGACATCGTTTCAAGTAAGGGCAGTTACTTTACAGCTCAAACGAACTACAACATTCAAGAAGCTCACACATTTCTCATCTTAACTGCCAAGCATTGGATGTTAGAGGACCAGTGCTTTGTATCAGTTTCAGAATCACAGTTGGACTAGATATGACCTGAATGTGTGGGAAACACCGTTCTTTTGTTCTCATCACACTCATGTTTCCTGCTGTCTTAGAGACTCTAGAAAGCAAGAGCGTGCTTCTTGCTCTAAAGCAGAGTGTGATCAATGGATGAGAACTCTGCTGTGTGTTTCACTTCAGAAATGGAGTTAAATCCCAGGTTCTGAATCTTCCTACAAGGAAGACTTCATTTCAAGTAAGGGCAGTTATATTACAGCTCAAACGAACTACAACATTCACGAAGCTCACACATTTCTCATCTTAACTGCCAAGCATTGGATGTTAGAGGACCAGTGCTTTGTATCAGTTTCAGAATCACAGTTGGACTAGATAAGATCTGAATGTGTAGGAAACACCATTCTTTTGTTCTCAGCACACTCATGTTTCCTGCTGTCCTAGAGACTCTAGAAAGCAAGAGCATGCTTCTTGCTCTAAATAAGAGTGTGAACAATGGATGAGAACTCGGCTGTGTGTTTCACTTCAGAAATGGAGTTAAATCCCAGGCTCTGAGTCTTCCTACAAGCAAGACTTCGTTTCAGTTAAGGGCAGTCACTTTTCAGCTCAAATGAACTACATCGTTCACGAAGCTCACACATTTCTCGTTTAACTGACAAGCATTGGATGTAAGAGGAACAGTGCTATGTATCAGTTTCAGAAGCAGAGTTGGACTAGATATGATCCGTATGTGTAGGAAACACCATTCATTTGTTCTCAGCACACTCAAGTTTCCTGCTGTCTTATAGAGTCAAGAAAACTTAAGCATGCTTCTTGCTCTAAAGCAGATTGTGATCAATGGATGAGAACACTGCTGTGTGTTTCACTTCAGTAATTGAGTTAAATCCCAGGCTCTGAGTCTTCCTACAAGGAAGACTTCCTTTCAAATAAGGGCAGTAACTTTACAGCTCAAACGAACTGCATCAGTCACGGAGCTCACACATTTCTCATCTTAACTGCCAAGCATTGGATGTTAGAGGACCAGTGCTTTGTATCAGTTTCAGAATCACAGTTGGACTAGATATGACCTGAATGTGTGGGAAACACCGTTCTTTTGTTCTCAGCACACTCATGTTTCCTGCTGTCTTAGAGACTCTAGAAAGCAAGAGCGTGCTTCTTGCTCTAAAGCAGAGTGTGAACAATGGATGAGAACTCTGCTGTGTGTTTCACTTCAGAAATGGAGTTAAATCCCAGGCTCTGAGTCTTCCTACAAGCAAGACTTCGTTTCAGTTAAGGGCAGTCACTTTTCAACTCAAAGGAACTACATCGTTCACGAAGCTCACACATTTCTCATCTTAACTGCCAAGCATTGGATGTTAGAGGACCAGTGCTTTGTATCAGTTTCAGAATCACAGTTGGACTAGATATGACCTGAATGTGTGGGAAACACCGTTCTTTTGTTCTCATCACACTCATGTTTCCTGCTCTCTTAGAGACTCTAGAAAGCAAGAGCGTGCTTCTTGCTCTAAAGCAGAGTGTGAACAATGGATGAGAACTCTGATGTGTGTTTCAATTCAGAAATGGAGTTAAATCCCAGGCTCTGAGTCTTCCTACAAGCAAGACGTCGTTTCAGATAAGGGCAGTCCCTTCTCAGATCAAACGAACTACATCGTTTACGAAGCTCACACGTTTCTCATCTTAACTGACAATCATTGGATGTTAGAGGACCAGTGCTTTGTATCAGTTTCAGAAGCAGAGTTGGACTAGATATGATCTGTATGTGTAGGAAACACCATTCATTTGTTCTCAGCACACTCAAGTTTCCTACTGTCTTATAGAGACTAGAAAACTAGAGCATGCTTCTTGCTCTAATGCAGATTGTGATCAATGGATGAGAACTCTGCTGTGTGTTTCACTTCAGAAATGGAGTTAAACCCCAGGCTCTGAGTCTTCCTACAAGGAAGACTTCGTTTCAAGTAAGGGCAGTTACTTTACAGCTCAAACGAACTACAACATTCAAGAAGCTCACACATTTCTCATCTTAACTGCCAAGCATTGGATGTTAGAGGACCAGTGCTTTGTATCAATTTCAGAATCACAGTTGGACTAGATATGATCTGAATGTGTAGGAAACACCTTTCTTTTGTTCTCATCACACTCATGTTTCCTGCTGTCCTAGAGACTCTAGAAAGCAAGAGCATGCTTCTTGCTCTAAATAATATTGTGAACAATGGATGAGAACTCTGCTGTGTGTTTCACTTCAGAAATGGAGTTAAATCCCAGGCTCTGAGTCTTCCTGCAAGGAAGAGTTCGTTTCAAGTAAGGGCATTTACTTTACAGCTCAAAGGAACTACATCGTTCACGAAGCTCACACATTTCTCATCTTAACTGCCAAGCATTGGATGTTAGAGGACCAGTGCTTTGTATCACTATCAGAAGCACAGTTGACCTAGATATGATCTGAATGTGTAGGAAACACCGTTCTTTTGTTCTCATCACACTCATGTTTCCTGCTGTCTTAGAGACTCTAGAAAGCAAGAGCGTGCTTCTTGCTCTAAAGCAGAGTGTGATCAATGGATGAGAACTCTGCTGTGTGTTTCACTTCAGAAATGGAGTTAAATCCCAGGTCTGAGTCTTCCTACAAGCAAGACTTCGTTTCAGTTAAGGGCAGTCACTTTTCAACTCAAAGGAACTACATCATTCACGAAGCTCACACATTTCTCATCTTAACTGCCAAGCATTGGATGTTAGAGGACCAGTGCTTTGTATCAGTTTCAGAATCACAGTTGGACTAGATATGACCTGAATGTGTGGGAAACACCGTTCTTTTGTTCTCATCACACTCATGTTTCCTGCTGTCTTAGAGACTCTAGAAAGCTAGAGCGGGCTTCTTGCTCTAAAGCAGAGTGTGAACAATGGATGAGAACTCTGATGTGTGTTTCACTGCAGAAATGGAGTTCAATCCCAGGCTCTGAGTCTTCCTACAAGCAAGACGTCGTTTCAGATAAGGGCAGTCCCTTCTCAGCTCAAACGAACTACATAGTTTACAAAGCTCACACGTTTCTCATCTTAACTGACAATCATTGGATGTTAGAGGACCAGTGCTTTGTATCAGTTTCAGAAGCAGAGTTGGACTAGATATGATCTGTATGTGTAGGAAACACCATTCATTTGTTCTCAGCACACTCAAGTTTCCTACTGTCTTATAGAGACTAGAAAACTAGAGCATGCTTCTTGCTCTAAGGCAGATTGTGATCAATGGATGAGAACTCTGCTGTGTGTTTCACTTCAGAAATGGAGTTAAACCCCAGGCTCTGAGTCTTCCTACAAGGAAGACTTCGTTTCAAGTAAGGGCAGTTACTTTACAGCTCAAACGAACTACAACATTCAAGAAGCTCACACATTTCTCATCTTAACTGCCAAGCATTGGATGTTAGAGGACCAGTGCTTTGTATCAATTTCAGAAGCAGAGTTGTACTAGATATCATCTGTATGTGTAGGAAACACTATTCATTCGTTCTCAACACACTCATGTTTCCTGCTGTCTTATAGAGTCAAGGAATCTAAAGCATACTTCTTGCTCTAAAGCAGATTGTGATCAATGGATGAGAACTCTGCTGTGTGTTTCACTTCAGAAATGGAGTTAAATCCCAGGCTCTGAGTCTTCCTGCAAGGAAGAGTTCGTTTCAAGTAAGGGCAGTTACTTTACAGCTCAAACGAACTACATCGTTCACGAAGCTCACACATTTCTCATCTTAACTGCCAAGCATTGGATGTTAGAGGACCAGTGCTTTGTATCACTATCAGAAGCACAGTTGGACTAGATATGACCTGAATGTGTAGGAAACACCGTTCTTTTGTTCTCATCACACTCATGTTTCCTGCTGTCTTAGAGACTCTACAAAGCAAGAGCGTGCTTCTTGCTCTAAAGCAGAGTGTGATCAATGGATGAGAACTCTGCTGTGTGTTTCACTTCAGAAATGGAGTTAAATCCCAGGTTCTGAATCTTCCTACAAGGAAGACTTCATTTCAAGTAAGGGCAGTTATATTACAGCTCAAACGAACTACAACATTCACGAAGCTCACACATTTCTCATCTTAACTGCCAAGCATTGGATGTTAGAGGACCAGTGCTTTGTATCAGTTTCAGAATCACAGTTGGACTAGATAAGATCTGAATGTGTAGGAAACACCATTCTTTTGTTCTCAGCACACTCATGTTTCCTGCTGTCCTAGAGACTCTAGAAAGCAAGAGCATGCTTCTTGCTCTAAATAAGAGTGTGAACAATGGATGAGAACTCGGCTGTGTGTTTCACTTCAGAAATGGAGTTAAACCCCAGGCTCTGAGTCTTCCTACAAGGAAGACTTCGTTTCAAGTAAGGGCAGTTACTTTACAGCTCAAACGAACTACAACATTCAAGAAGCTCACACATTTCTCATCTTAACTGCCAAGCATTGGATGTTAGAGGACCAGTGCTTTGTATCAATTTCAGAATCACAGTTGGACTAGATATGATCTGAATGTGTAGGAAACACCTTTCTTTTGTTCTCATCACACTCATGTTTCCTGCTGTCCTAGAGACTCTAGAAAGCAAGAGCATGCTTCTTGCTCTAAATAATATTGTGAACAATGGATGAGAACTCGGCTGTGTGTTTCACTTCAGAAATGGAGTTAAATCCCAGGCTCTGAGTCTTCCTACAAGCAAGACTTCGTTTCAGTTTAGGGCAGTCACTTTTCAGGTCAAAGGAACTACATCGTTCACGAAGCTCACACATTTCTCATCTTAACTGCCAAGCATTGGATGTTAGAGGACCAGTGCTTTGTATCAGTTTCAGAATCACAGTTGGACTAGATATGATCTGAATGTGTAGGAAACACCGTTCTTTTGTTCTCATCACACTCATGTTTCCTGCTGTCTTAGAGACTTTAGAAAGCAAGAGCGTGCTTCTTGCTCTAAATAAGAGTGTGAACAATGGAAGAGAACTCTGCTGTGTGTTTCACTTCAGAAATGGAGTTAAATCCCAGGCTCTGAGTCTTCCTACAAACAAGACTTCGTTTCAGGTATGGGCAGTCCCTTCTCAGCTCAAACTAACTACATCGTTCACGAAGCTCACACGTTTCTCATCTTAACTGACAAGCATTGGATGTTAGAGGAGCAGTGCTTTGTATCAGTTTCAGAAGCAGAGTGGTACTAGATATCATCCGTATGTGTAGGAAACACTATTCATTCGTTCTCAGCACACTCATGTTTCCTGCTGTCTTATAGAGTCAAGGAATCTAAAGCGTCCTTCTTGCTCTAAAGCAGATTGTGATCAATGGATGAGAACTCTGCTGTGTGTTTCACTTCAGAAATGGAGTTAAATCCCAGGCTCTGAGTCTTCCTGCAAGGAAGAGTTCGTTTCAAGTAAGGGCATTTACTTTACAGCTCAAAGGAACTACATCGTTCACGAAGCTCACACATTTCTCATCTTAACTGCCAAGCATTGGATGTTAGAGGACCAGTGCTTTGTATCACTATCAGAAGCACAGTTGACCTAGATATGATCTGAATGTGTAGGAAACACCGTTCTTTTGTTCTCATCACACTCAAGTTTCCTGCTGTCTTAGAGACTCTAGAAAGCAAGAGCGTGCTTCCTGCTCTAAAGCAGAGTGTGATCAATGGATGAGAACTCTACTGTGTGTTTCACTTCAGAAATGGAGTTAAATCCCAGGACTGAGTCTTCCTACAAGCAAGACTTCGTTTCAGTTAAGGGCAGTCACTTTTCAACTCAAAGGAACTACATCATTCACGAAGCTCACACATTTCTCATCTTAACTGCCAAGCATTGGATGTTAGAGGACCAGTGCTTTGTATCAGTTTCAGAATCACAGTTGGACTAGATATGACCTGAATGTGTGGGAAACACCGTTCTTTTGTTCTCATCACACTCATGTTTCCTGCTGTCTTAGAGACTCTAGAAAGCTAGAGCGGGCTTCTTGCTCTAAAGCAGAGTGTGAACAATGGATGAGAACTCTGATGTGTGTTTCACTGCAGAAATGGAGTTAAATCCCAGGCTCTGAGTCTTCCTACAAGCAAGACGTCGTTTCAGATAAGGGCAGTCCCTTCTCAGCTCAAACGAACTACATAGTTTACAAAGCTCACACGTTTCTCATCTTAACTGACAATCATTGGATGTTAGAGGACCAGTGCTTTGTATCAGTTTCAGAAGCAGAGTTGGACTAGATATGATCTGTATGTGTAGGAAACACCATTCATTTGTTCTCAGCACACTCAAGTTTCCTACTGTCTTATAGAGACTAGAAAACTAGAGCATGCTTCTTGCTCTAAGGCAGATTGTGATCAATGGATGAGAACTCTGCTGTGTGTTTCACTTCAGAAATGGAGTTAAACCCCAGGCTCTGAGTCTTCCTACAAGGAAGACTTCGTTTCAAGTAAGGGCAGTTACTTTACAGCTCAAACGAACTACAACATTCAAGAAGCTCACACATTTCTCATCTTAACTGCCAAGCATTGGATGTTAGAGGACCAGTGCTTTGTATCAATTTCAGAAGCAGAGTTGTACTAGATATCATCTGTATGTGTAGGAAACACTATTCATTCGTTCTCAACACACTCATGTTTCCTGCTGTCTTATAGAGTCAAGGAATCTAAAGCATACTTCTTGCTCTAAAGCAGATTGTGATCAATGGATGAGAACTCTGCTGTGTGTTTCACTTCAGAAATGGAGTTAAATCCCAGGCTCTGAGTCTTCCTGCAAGGAAGAGTTCGTTTCAAGTAAGGGCAGTTACTTTACAGCTCAAACGAACTACATCGTTCACGAAGCTCACACATTTCTCATCTTAACTGCCAAGCATTGGATGTTAGAGGACCAGTGCTTTGTATCACTATCAGAAGCACAGTTGGACTAGATATGACCTGAATGTGTAGGAAACACCGTTCTTTTGTTCTCATCACACTCATGTTTCCTGCTGTCTTAGAGACTCTACAAAGCAAGAGCGTGCTTCTTGCTCTAAAGCAGAGTGTGATCAATGGATGAGAACTCTGCTGTGTGTTTCACTTCAGAAATGGAGTTAAATCCCAGGTTCTGAATCTTCCTACAAGGAAGACTTCATTTCAAGTAAGGGCAGTTATATTACAGCTCAAACGAACTACAACATTCACGAAGCTCACACATTTCTCATCTTAACTGCCAAGCATTGGATGTTAGAGGACCAGTGCTTTGTATCAGTTTCAGAATCACAGTTGGACTAGATAAGATCTGAATGTGTAGGAAACACCATTCTTTTGTTCTCAGCACACTCATGTTTCCTGCTGTCCTAGAGACTCTAGAAAGCAAGAGCATGCTTCTTGCTCTAAATAAGAGTGTGAACAATGGATGAGAACTCGGCTGTGTGTTTCACTTCAGAAATGGAGTTAAATCCCATGCTCTGAGTCTTCCTACAAGCAAGACTTCGTTTCAGTTAAGGGCAGTCACTTTTCAGCTCAAATGAACTACATCGTTCACGAAGCTCACACATTTCTCGTTTAACTGACAAGCATTGGATGTAAGAGGAACAGTGCTATGTATCAGTTTCAGAAGCAGAGTTGGACTAGATATGATCCGTATGTGTAGGAAACACCATTCATTTGTTCTCAGCACACTCAAGTTTCCTGCTGTCTTATAGAGACTAGAAAACTAGAGCATGCTTCTTGCTCTAAGGCAGATTGTGATCAATGGATGAGAACTCTGCTGTGTGTTTCACTTCAGAAATGGAGTTAAACCCCAGGCTCTGAGTCTTCCTACAAGGAAGACTTCGTTTCAAGTAAGGGCAGTTACTTTACAGCTCAAACGAACTACAACATTCAAGAAGCTCACACATTTCTCATCTTAACTGCCAAGCATTGGATGTTAGAGGACCAGTGCTTTGTATCAATTTCAGAAGCAGAGTGGTACTAGATATCATCCGTATGTGTAGGAAACACTATTCATTCGTTCTCAGCACACTCATGTTTCCTGCTGTCTTATAGAGTCAAGGAATCTAAAGCGTCCTTCTTGCTCTAAAGCAGATTGTGATCAATGGATGAGAACTCTGCTGTGTGTTTCACTTCAGAAATGGAGTTAAATCCCAGGCTCTGAGACTTCCTGCAAGGAAGAGTTCGTTTCAAGTAAGGGCATTTACTTTACAGCTCAAAGGAACTACATCGTTCACGAAGCTCACACATTTCTCATCTTAACTGCCAAGCATTGGATGTTAGAGGACCAGTGCTTTGTATCACTATCAGAAGCACAGTTGGACTAGATATGATCTGAATGTGTAGGAAACACCGTTCTTTTGTTCTCATCACACTCATGTTTCCTGCTGTCTTAGAGACTCTAGAAAGCAAGAGCGTGCTTCTTGCTCTAAAGCAGAGTGTGATCAATGGATGAGAACTCTGCTGTGTGTTTCACTTCAGAAATGGAGTTCAATCCCAGGTTCTGAGTCTTCCTACAAGGAAGACTTCATTTTAAGTAAGGGCAGTTACATTACAGCTCAAACGAACTACAACATTCACGAAGCTCACACATTTCTCATCTTAACTGCCAAGCATTGGATGTTAGAGGACCAGTGCTTTGTATCAGTTTCAGAAGCAGAGTTGGACTAGATATGATCCGTATGTGTAGGAAACACCATTCATTTGTTCTCAGCACACTCAAGTTTCCTAATGTCTTATAGAGACTAGAAAACTAGAGCATGCTTCTTGCTCTAAGGCAGATTGTGATCAATGGATGAGAACTCTGCTGTGTGTTTCACTTCAGAAATGGAGTTAAATCCCAGGTCTGAGTCTTCCTACAAGCAAGACTTCGTTTCAGTTAAGGGCAGTCACTTTTCAACTCAAAGGAACTACATCATTCACGAAGCTCACACATTTCTCATCTTAACTGCCAAGCATTGGATGTTAGAGGACCAGTGCTTTGTATCAATTTCAGAAGCAGAGTTGTACTAGATATCATCCGTATGTGTAGGAAACACTATTCATTCGTTCTCAACACACTCATGTTTCCTGCTGTCTTATAGAGTCAAGGAATCTAAAGCATGCTTCTTGCTCTAAAGCAGATTGTGATCAATGGATGAGAACTCTGCTGCGTGTTTCACTTCAGAAATGGAGTTAAATCCCAGGCTCTGAGTCTTCCTGCAAGGAAGAGTTCGTTTCAAGTAAGGGCAGTTACTTTACAGCTCAAACGAACTACATCGTTCACGAAGCTCACACATTTCTCATCTTAACTGCCAAGCATTGGATGTTAGAGGACCAGTGCTTTGTATCACTATCAGAAGCACAGTTGGACTAGATATGACCTGAATGTGTAGGATACACCGTTCTTTTGTTCTCATCACACTGATGTTTCCTGCTGTCTTAGAGACTCTACAAAGCAAGAGCGTGCTTCTTGCTCTAAAGCAGAGTGTGATCAATGGATGAGAACTCTGCTGTGTGTTTCACTTCAGAAATGGAGTTAAATCCCAGGTTCTGAATCTTCCTACAAGGAAGACTTCATTTCAAGTAAGGGCAGTTATATTACAGCTCAAACGAACTACAACATTCACGAAGCTCACACATTTCTCATCTTAACTGCCAAGCATTGGATGTTAGAGGACCAGTGCTTTGTATCAGTTTCAGAATCACAGTTGGACTAGATAAGATCTGAATGTGTAGGAAACACCATTCTTTTGTTCTCAGCACACTCATGTTTCCTGCTGTCCTAGAGACTCTAGAAAGCAAGAGCATGCTTCTTGCTCTAAATAAGAGTGTGAACAATGAATGAGAACTCGGCTCTGTGTTTCACTTCAGAAATGGAGTTAAATCCCAGGCTCTGAGTCTTCCTACAAGCAAGACTTCGTTTCAGTTAAGGGCAGTCACTTTTCAGCTCAAATGAACTACATCGTTCACGAAGCTCACACATTTCTCGTTTAACTGACAAGCATTGGATGTAAGAGGAACAGTGCTATGTATCAGTTTCAGAAGCAGAGTTGGACTAGATATGATTCGTATGTGTAGGAAACACCATTCATTTGTTCTCAGCACACTCAAGTTTCCTGCTGTCTTATAGAGTCAAGAAAACATAAGCATGCTTCTTGCTCTAAAGCAGATTGTGATCAATGGATGAGAACACTGCTGTGTGTTTCACTTCAGTAATTGAGTTAAATCCCAGGCTCTGAGTCTTCCTACAAGGAAGACTTCCTTTCAAATAAGAGCAGTAACTTTACAGCTCAAACGAACTGCATCATTCACGGAGCTCACACATTTCTCATCTTAACTGCCAAGCATTGAATGTTAGAGGACCAGTGCTTTGTATCAGTTTCAGAATCACAGTTGGACTAGATATGACCTGAATATGTGGGAAACACCTTTCTTTTGTTCTCAGCACACTCATGTTTCCTGCTGTCTTAGAGACTCTAGAAAGCAAGAGCGTGCTTCTTGCTCTAAAGCAGAGTGTGAACAATGGATGAGAACTCTGATGTGTGTTTCAATTCAGAAATGGAGTTAAATCCCAGGCTCTGAGTCTTCCTACAAGCAAGACGTCGTTTCAGATAAGGGCAGTCCCTTCTCAGCTCAAACGAACTACATCGTTTACGAAGCTCACACGTTTCTCATCTTAACTGACAATCATTGGATGTTAGAGGACCAGTGCTTTGTATCAGTTTCAGAAGCAGAGTTGGACTAGATATGATCTGTATGTGTAGGAAACACCATTCATTTGTTCTCAGCACACTCAAGTTTCCTACTGTCTTATAGAGACTAGAAAACTAGAGCATGCTTCTTGCTCTAAGGCAGATTGTGATCAATGGATGAGAACTCTGCTGTGTGTTTCACTTCAGAAATGGAGTTAAATCCCAGGCTCTGAGTCTTCCTACAAGCAAGACTTCGTTTCAGTTAAGGGCAGTCACTTTTCAGGTCAAAGGAACTACATCGTTCACGAAGCTCACACATTTCTCATCTTAACTGCCAAGCATTGGATGTTAGAGGACCAGTGCTTTGTATCAGTTTTAGAATCACAGTTGGACTAGATATGACCTGAATGTGTAGGAAACACCGTTCTTTTGTTCTCATCACACTCATGTTTCCTGCTGTCTTAGAGACTTTAGAAAGCAAGAGCGTGCTTCTTGCTCTAAATAAGAGTGTGAACAATGGATGAGAACTCTGCTGTGTGTTTCACTTCAGAAATGGAGTTAAATCCCAGGCTCTGAGTCTTCCTACAAGCAAGACTTCGTTTCAGGTATGGGCAGTCACTTCTCAGCTCAAACTAACTACATCGTTCACGAAGCTCACACGTTTCTCATCTTAACTGACAAGCATTGGACGTTAGAGGAGCAGTGTTTTGTATCAGTTTCAGAAGCAGAGTTGTACTAGATATCATACGTATGTGTAGGAAACACTAGTCATTCGTTCTCAGCACACTCATGTTTCCTGCTGTCTTATAGAGTCAAGGAATCTAAAGCGTGCTTCTTGTTCTAAAGCAGATTGTGATCAATGGATGAGAACTCTGCTGTGTGTTTCACTTCAGAAATGGAGTTAAATCCCAGGCTCTGAGTCTTCCTGCAAGGAAGAGTTCGTTTCAAGTAAGGGCATTTACTTTACAGCTCAAAGGAACTACATCGTTCACGAAGCTCACACATTTCTCATCTTAACTGCCAAGCATTGGATGTTAGAGGACCAGTGCTTTGTATCAGTTTCAGAAGCACAGTTGGACTAGATAAGATCTGAATGTGTAGGAAACACCATTCTTTTGTTCTCATCACACTCATGTTTCCTGCTGTCCTAGAGACTCTAGAAAGCAAGAGCATGCTTCTTGCTCTAAATAAGAGTGTGAACAATGGATGAGAACTCGGCTGTGTGTTTCACTTCAGAAATGGAGTTAAATCCCAGGCTCTGAGTCTTCCTTCAAGCAAGACCTCGTTTCAGTTAAGGGCAGTCACTTTTCAGCTCAAATGAACTACATCGTTCACGAAGCTCACACATTTCTCGTTTAACTGACAGGCATTGGATGTAAGAGGAACAGTGCTTTGTATCAGTTTCAGAAGCAGAGTTGGACTAGATATGATCCGTATGTGTAGGAAACACCATTCATTTGTTCTCAGCACACTCAAGTTTCCTGCTGTCTTATAGAGTCAAGAAAACTTAAGCATGCTTCTTGCTCTAAATCAGATTGTGATCAATGTATGAGAACTCTGCTGTGTGTTTCACTTCAGAAATGGAGTTAAACCCCAGGCTCAGAGTCTTCCTACAAGGAAGACTTCGTTTCAAGTAAGGGCAGTTACTTTATAGCTCAAACGATCTACAACATTCAAGAAGCTCACACATTTCTCATCTTAACTGCCAAGCATTGGATGTTAGAGGACCAGTGCTTTGTATCAATTTCAGAATCACAGTTGGACTAGATATGATCTGAATGTGTAGGAAACACCTTTCTTTTGTTCTCATCACACTCATGTTTCCTGCTGTCCTAGAGACTCTAGAAAGCAAGAGCATGCTTCTTGCTGTAAATAATATTGTGAACAATGGATGAGAACTCGGCTGTGTGTTTCACTTCAGAAATGGAGTTAAATCCCAGGCTCTGAGTCTTCCTACAAGCAAGACTTCGTTTCAGGTATGGGCAGTCACTTCTCAGCTCAAACTAACTACATCGTTCACGAAGCTCACACGTTTCTCATCTTAACTGCCAAGCATTGGATGTTAGAGGACCATTGCTTTGTATCACTATCAGAAGCACAGTTGGACTAGATATGATCTGAATGTGTAGGAAACACCGTTCTTTTGTTCTCATCACACTCATGTTTCCTGCTGTCTTAGAGACTCTAGAAAGCAAGAGCGTGCTTCTTGCTCTAAAGCAGAGTTGATCAATGGATGAGAACTCTGCTGTGTTTTTCACTTCAGAAATGGAGTTAAACCCCAGGCTCTGAGTCTTCCTACAAGGAAGACTTCGTTTCAAGAAAGGGCAGTTACTTTACAGCTCAAACGAACTACATCATTCACGAAGCTCACACATTTCTCATCTTAACTGCCAAGCATTGGATTTAGAGGACCAGTGCTTTGTATCAGTTTCAGAATCACAGTTGGACTAGATATGATCTGAATGTGTAGGAAACACCTTTCTTTTGTTCTCATCACACTCATGTTTCCTGCTGTCCTAGAGACTCTAGAAAGCAAGAGCATGCTTCTTGCTCTAAATAAGATTGTGAACAATGGATGAGAACTCGGCTGTGTGTTTCACTTCAGAAATGGAGTTAAATCCCAGGCTCTGAGTCTTCCTACAAGCAAGACTTCGTTTCAGTTAAGGGCAGTCACTTTTCAGGTCAAAGGAACTACATCGTTCACGAAGCTCACACATTTCTCATCTTAACTGCCAAGCATTGGATGTTAGAGGACCAGTGCTTTGTATCAGTTTCAGAATCACAGTTGGACTAGATATGACCTGAATGTGTAGGAAACACCGTTCTTTTGTTCTCATCACACTCATGTTTCCTGCTGTCTTAGAGACTTTAGAAAGCAAGAGCGTGCTTCTTGCTCTAAATAAGAGTGTGAACAATGGATGAGAACTCTGCTGTGTGTTTCACTTCAGAAATGTAGTTAAATCCCAGGCTCTGAGTCTTCCTACAAGCAAGACTTCGTTTCAGGTATGGGCAGTCACTTCTCAGCTCAAACTAACTACATCGTTCACGAAGCTCACACGTTTCTCATCTTAACTGACAAGCATTGGATGTTAGAGGAGCAGTGCTTTGTATCAGTTTCAGAAGCAGAGTTGTACTAGATATCATACGTATGTGTAGGAAACACTATTCATTCGTTCTCAGCACACTCATGTTTCCTGCTGTCTTATAGAGTCAAGGAATCTAAAGCGTGCTTCTTACTCTAAAGCAGATTGTGATCAATGGATGAGAACTCTGCTGTGTGTTTCACTTCAGAAATGGAGTTAAATCCCAGGCTCTGAGTCTTCCTGCAAGGAAGAGTTCGTTTCAAGTAAGGGCAGTTACTTTACAGTTCAAAGGAACTACATCGGTCACGAAGCTCACACATTTCTCATCTTCACTGCCAAGCATTGGATCTTAGAGACCCAGTGCTTTGTATCAGTTTCAGAAGCACAGTTGAACTAGATAAGATCTGAATGTGTAGGAAACACCATTCTTTTGTTCTCATCACACTCATGTTTCCTGCTGTCCTAGAGACTCTAGAAAGCAAGAGCATGCTTCTTGCTCTAAATAAGAGTGTGAACTATGGATGAGAACTCGGCTGTGTGTTTCACTTCAGAAATGGAGTTAAATCCCAGGCTCTGAGTCTTCCTTCAAGCAAGACCTCGTTTCAGTTAAGGGCAGTCACTTTTCAGCTCAAATGAACTACATCGTTCACGAAGCTCACACATTTCTCGTTTAACTGACAGGCATTGGATGTAAGAGGAACAGTGCTTTGTATCAGTTTCAGAAGCAGAGTTGGACTAGATATGATCCGTATGTGTAGGAAACACCATTCATTTGTTCTCAGCACACTCAAGTTTCCTGCTGTCTTATAGAGTCAAGAAAACTTAAGCATGCTTCTTGCTCTAAATCAGATTGTGATCAATGTATGAAAACTCTGCTGTGTGTTTCACTTCAGAAATGGAGTTAAACCCCAGGCTCAGAGTCTTCCTACAAGGAAGACTTCGTTTCAAGTAAGGGCAGTTACTTTACAGCTCAAACGATCTACAACATTCAAGAAGCTCACACATTTCTCATCTTAACTGCCAAGCATTGGATGTTAGAGGACCAGTGCTTTGTATCAATTTCAGAATCACAGTTGGACTAGATATGATCTGAATGTGTAGGAAACACCTTTCTTTTGTTCTCATCACACTCATGTTTCCTGCTGTCCTAGAGACTCTAGAAAGCAAGAGCATGCTTCTTGCTGTAAATAATATTGTGAACAATGGATGAGAACTCGGCTGTGTGTTTCACTTCAGAAATGGAGTTAAATCCCAGGCTCTGAGTCTTCCTACAAGCAAGACTTCGTTTCAGGTATGGGCAGTCACTTCTCAGCTCAAACTAACTACATCGTTCACGAAGCTCACACGTTTCTCATCTTAACTGCCAAGCATTGGATGTTAGAGGACCAGTGCTTTGTATCACTATCAGAAGCACAGTTGGACTAGATATGATCTGAATGTGTAGGAAACACCGTTCTTTTGTTCTCATCACACTCATGTTTCCTGCTGTCTTAGAGACTCTAGAAAGCAAGAGCGTGCTTCTTGCTCTAAAGCAGAGTGTGATCAATGGATGAGAACTCTGCTGTGTGTTTCACTTCAGAAATGGAGTTAAATCCCAGGTTCTGAGTCTTCCTACAAGGAAGACTTCATTTCAAGTAAGGGCAGTTACATTACAGCTCAAACGAACTACAACATTCACGAAGCTCACACATTTCTCATCTTAACTGCCAAGCATTGGATGTTAGAGGACCAGTGCTTTGTATCAGTTTCAGAAGCAGAGTTGGACTAGATATGATCCGTATGTGTAGGAAACACCATTCATTTGTTCTCAGCACAGTCAAGTTTCCTACTGTCTTATAGAGACTAGAAAACTAGAGCATGCTTCTTGCTCTAAGGTAGATTGTGATCAATGGATGAGAACTCTGCTGTGTTTTTCACTTCAGAAATGGAGTTAAATCCCAGGCTCTGAGTCTTCCTACAAGCAAGACTTCGTTTCAGTTAAGGGCAGTCACTTTTCAACTCAAAGGAACTACATCATTCACGAAGCTCACACATTTCTCATCTTAAATGCCAAGCATTGGATGTTAGAGGACCAGTGCTTTGTATCAGTTTCAGAATCACAGTTGGACTAGATATGACCTGAATGTGTGGGAAACACCGTTCTTTTGTTCTCATCACACTCATGTTTCCTGCTGTCTTAGAGACTCTAGAAAGCAAGAGCGTGCTTCTTGCTCTAAAGCAGAGTGTGAACAATGGATGAGAACTCTGATGTGTGTTTCACTTCAGAAATGGAGTTAAATCCCAGGCTCTGAGTCTTCCTACAAGCAAGACGTCGTTTCAGATAAGGGCAGTCCCTTCTCAGCTCAAACGAACTACATCGTTTACGAAGCTCACACGTTTCTCATCTTAACTGACAATCATTGGATGTTAGAGGACCAGTGCTTTGTATCAGTTTCAGAAGCAGAGTTGGACTAGATATGATCTGTATATGTAGGAAACACCATTCATTTGTTCTCAGCACACTCAAGTTTCCTACTGTCTTATAGAAAATAGAAAACTAGAGCATGCTTCTTGCTCTAAGGCAGATTGTGATCAATGGATGAGAACTCTGCTGTGTGTTTCACTTCAGAAATGGAGTTAAACCCCAGGCTCTGAGTCTTCCTACAAGGAAGACTTCGTTTCAAGAAAGGGCAGTTACTTGACAGCTCAAACGAACTACAACATTCAAGAAGCTCACACATTTCTCATCTTAACTGCCAAACATTGGATGTTAGAGGAGCAGTGCTTTGTATCAATTTCAGAATCACAGTTGGACTAGATATGATCTGAATGTGTAGGAAACACCTTTCTTTTGTTCTCATCACACTCATGTTTCCTGCTGTCCTAGAGACTCTAGAAAGCAAGAGCATGCTTCTTGCTCTAAATAAGATTGTGAACAATGGATGAGAACTCGGCTGTGTGTTTCACTTCAGAAATGGAGTTAAATCCCAGGCTCTGAGTCTTCCTACAAGCAAGACGTCGTTTCAGATAAGGGCAGTCCCTTCTCAGCTCAAACGAACTACATCGTTCACAAAGCTCACACGTTTCTCATCTTAACTGACAATCATTGGATGTTAGAGGACCAGTGCTTTGTATCAGTTTCAGAAGCAGAGTTGGACTAGATATGATCCGTATGTGTAGGAAACACCATTCATTTGTTCTCAGCACACTCAAGTTTCCTACTGTCTTATAGAGACTAGAAAACTAGAGCATGCTTCTTGCTCTAAGGCAGATTGTGATCAATGGATGAGAACTCTGCTGTGTTTTTCACTTCAGAAATGGAGTTAAACCCCAGGCTCTGAGTCTTCCTACAAGGAAGACTTCGTTTCAAGAAAGGGCAGTTACTTTACAGCTCAAACGAACTACATCATTCACGAAGCTCACACATTTCTCATCTTAACTGCCAAGCATTGGATGTTAGAGGACCAGTGCTTTGTATCAGTTTCAGAATCACAGTTGGACTAGATATGATCTGAATGTGTAGGAAACACCTTTCTTTTGTTCTCATCACACTCATGTTTCCTGCTGTCCTAGAGACTCTAGAAAGCAAGAGCATGCTTCTTGCTCTAAATAAGATTGTGAACAATGGATGAGAACTCGGCTGTGTGTTTCACTTCAGAAATGGAGTTAAATCCCAGGCTCTGAGTCTTCCTACAAGCAAGACTTCGTTTCAGTTAAGGGCAGTCACATTTCAGGTCAAAGGAACTACATCGTTCACGAAGCTCACACATTTCTCATCTTAAATGCCAAGCATTGGATGTTAGAGGACCAGTGCTTTGTATCAGTTTCAGAATCACAGTTGGACTAGATGTGACCTGAATGTGTAGGAAACACCGTTCTTTTGTTCTCATCACACTCATGTTTCCTGCTGTCTTAGAGACTTTAGAAAGCAAGAGCGTGCTTCTTGCTCTAAATAAGAGTGTGAACAATGGATGAGAACTCTGCTGTGTGTTTCACTTCAGAAATGGAGTTAAATCCCAGGCTCTGAGTCTTCCTACAAGCAAGACTTCGTTTCAGGTATGGGCAGTCACTTCTCAGCTCAAACTAACTACATCGTTCACGAAGCTCACACGTTTCTCATCTTAACTGACAAGCATTGGATGTAAGAGGAACAGTGCTTTGTATCAGTTTCAGAAGCAGAGTTGGACTAGATATGATCCATATGTGTAGGAAACACCATTCATTTGTTCTCAGCACACTCAAATTTCCTGCTGTCTTATAGAGTCAAGAAAACTTAAGCATGCTTCTTGCTCTAAATCAGATTGTGATCAATGGATGAGAACACTGCTGTGTGTTTCACTTCAGTAATTGAGTTAAATCCCAGGCTCTGAGTCTTCCTACAAGGAAGACTTCCTTTCAAATAAGGGCAGTAACTTTACAGCTCAAACGAACTACATCATTCACGAAGCTCACACATTTCTCATCTTAACTGCCAAGCATTGGAGGTTAGAGGACCAGAGCTTTGTATCAGTTTCAGAATCACAGTTGGACTAGATATGATCTGAATGTGTAGGAAACACCTTTCTTTTGTTCTCATCACACTCATGTTTCCTGCTGTCCTAGAGACTCTAGAAAGCAAGAGCATGCTTCTTGCTCTAAATAAGATTGTGAACAATGGATGAGAACTCGGCTGTGTGTTTCACTTCAGAAATGGAGTTAAATCCCAGGCTCTGAGTCTTCCTACAAGCAAGACTTCGTTTCAGTTAAGGGCAGTCACTTTTCAGGTCAAAGGAACTACATCGTTCACGAAGCTCACACATTTCTCATCTTAACTGCCAGGCATTGGAGGTTAGAGGACCAGTGCTTTGTATCAGTTTCAGAATCACAGTTGGACTAGATATGACCTGAATGTGTAGGAAACACCGTTCTTTTGTTCTCATCACACTCATGTTTCCTGCTGTCTTAGAGACTCTAGAAAGCAAGAGCGTGCTTCTTGCTCTAAAGCAGAGTGTGATCAATGGATGAGAACTCGGCTGTGTGTTTCACTTCAGAAATGGAGTTAAATCCCAGGCTCTGAGTCTTCCTACAAGCAAGACTTCGTTTCATTTAAGGGCAGTCACTTTTCAACTCAAAGGAACTACATCATTCACGAAGCTCACACATTTCTCATCTTAACTGCCAAGCATTGGATGTTAGAGGACCAGTGCTTTGTATCAGTTTCAGAATCACAGTTGGACTAGATATGACCTGAATGTGTGGGAAACACCGTTCTTTTGTTCTCATCACACTCATGTTTCCTGCTGTCTTAGAGACTCTAGAAAGCATGAGTGTGCTTCTTGCTCTAAAGCAGAGTGTGAACAATGGATGAGAACTCTGATGTGTGTTTCACTTCAGAAATGGAGTTAAATCCCAGGCTCTGAGTCTTCCTACAAGCAAGACGTCGTTTCAGATAAGGGCAGTCCCTTCTCAGCTCAAACGAACTACATCGTTTACGAAGCTCACACGTTTCTCATCTTAACTGACAATCATTGGATGTTAGAGGACCAGTGCTTTGTATCAGTTTCAGAAGCAGAGTTGGACTAGATATGATCTGTATGTGTAGGAAACACCATTCATTTGTTCTCAGCACACTCATGTTTCCTACTGTCTTATAGAGACTAGAAAACTAGAGCATGCTTCTTGCTCTAAGGCAGATTGTGATCAATGGATGAGAACTCTGCTGTGTGTTTCACTTCAGAAATGGAGTTAAACCCCAGGCTCAGAGTCTTCCTACAAGGAAGACTTCGTTTCAAGTAAGGGCAGTTACTTTACAGCTCAAACGATCTACAACATTCAAGAAGCTCACACATTTCTCATCTTAACTGCCAAGCATTGGATGTTAGAGGACCAGTGCTTTGTATCAGTTTCAGAATCACAGTTGGACTAGATATGACCTGAATGTGTAGGAAACACCGTTCTTTTGTTCTCATCACACTCATGTTTCCTGCTGTCTTAGAGACTTTAGAAAGCAAGAGCGTGCTTCTTGCTCTAAAGCAGAGTGTGATCAATGGATGAGAACTCTGCTGTGTGTTTCACTTCAGAAATGGAGTTAAATCCCAGGTTCTGAGTCTTCCTACAAGGAAGACTTCATTTCAAGTAAGGGCAGTTACATTACAGCTCAGACGAACTACAACATTCACGAAGCTCACACATTTCTCATTTTAACTGCCAAGCATTGGATGTTAGAGGACCAGTGCTTTGTATCAGTTTCAGAATCACAGTTGGACTAGATAAGATCTGAATGTGTAGGAAACACCATTCTTTTGTTCTCATCACACTCATGTTTCCTGCTGTCCTAGAGACTCTAGAAAGCAAGAGCATGCTTCTTGCTCTAAATAAGAGTGTGAACAATGGATGAGAACTCGGCTGTGTGTTTCACTTCAGAAATGGAGTTAAATCCCAGGCTCTGAGTCTTCCTACAAGCAAGACTTCGTTTCATTTAAGGGCAGTCACTTTTCAACTCAAAGGAACTACATCATTCACGAAGCTCACACATTTCTCATCTTAACTGCCAAGCATTGGATGTTAGAGGACCAGTGCTTTGTATCAGTTTCAGAATCACAGTTGGACTAGATATGACCTGAATGTGTGGGAAATACCGTTCTTTTGTTCTCATCACACTCATGTTTCCTGCTGTCTTAGAGACTCTAGAAAGCAAGAGCGTGCTTCTTGCTATAAAGCAGAGTGTGAACAATGGATGAGAACTCGGCTGTGTGTTTCACTTCAGAAATGGAGTTAAATCCCAGGCTCTGAGTCTTCCTACAAGCAAGACGTCGTTTCAGATAAGGGCAGTGCCTTCTCAGCTCAAACGAACTACATCGTTTACGAAGCTCACACGTTTCTCATCTTAACTGACAATCATTGGATGTTAGAGGACCAGTGCTTTGTATCAGTTTCAGAAGCAGAGTTGTACTAGATATCATCCGTTTGTGTAGGAAACACTATTCATTCGTTCTCAGCACACTCATGTTTCCTGCTGTCTTATAGAGTCAAGGAATCTAAAGCGTGCTTCTTGCTCTAAAGCAGATTGTGATCAATGGATGAGAACTCTTCTGTGTGTTTCACTTCAGAAATGGAGTTAAATCCCAGGCTCTGAGTCTTCCTGCAAGGAAGACTTCGTTTCAAGTAAGGGCAGTTACTTTACAGTTCAAAGAAACTACATCGTTCACGAAGCTCACACATTTCTCATCTTAACTGCCAAGCATTGGATGTTAGAGGACCAGTGCTTTGTATCACTATCAGAAGCACAGTTGGACTAGATATGATCTGAATGTGTAGGAAACACCGTTCTTTTGTTCTCATCACACTCATGTTTCCTGCTGTCTTAGAGACTCTAGAAAGCAAGAGCGTGCTTCTTGCTCTAAAGCAGAGTGTGATCAATGGATGAGAACTCTGCTGTGTGTTTCACTTCAGAAATGGAGTTAAATCCCAGGTTCTGAGTCTTCCTACAAGGAAGACTTCATTTCAAGTAAGGGCAGTTACTTTACAGCTCAAACGAACTACATCGTTCACGAAGCTCACACATTTCTCATCTTAACTGCCAAGCATTGGATGTTAGAGGACCAGTGCTTTGTATCACTATCAGAAGCACAGTTGGACTAGATATGACCTGAATGTGTAGGATACACCGTTCTTTTGTTCTCATCACACTGATGTTTCCTGCTGTCTTAGAGACTCTACAAAGCAAGAGCGTGCTTCTTGCTCTAAAGCAGAGTGTGATCAATGGATGAGAACTCTGCTGTGTGTTTCACTTCAGAAATGGAGTTAAATCCCAGGTTCTGAATCTTCCTACAAGGAAGACTTCATTTCAAGTAAGGGCAGTTATATTACAGCTCAAACGAACTACAACATTCACGAAGCTCACACATTTCTCATCTTAACTGCCAAGCATTGGATGTTAGAGGACCAGTGCTTTGTATCAGTTTCAGAATCACAGTTGGACTAGATAAGATCTGAATGTGTAGGAAACACCATTCTTTTGTTCTCAGCACACTCATGTTTCCTGCTGTCCTAGAGACTCTAGAAAGCAAGAGCATGCTTCTTGCTCTAAATAAGAGTGTGAACAATGAATGAGAACTCGGCTCTGTGTTTCACTTCAGAAATGGAGTTAAATCCCAGGCTCTGAGTCTTCCTACAAGCAAGACTTCGTTTCAGTTAAGGGCAGTCACTTTTCAGCTCAAATGAACTACATCGTTCACGAAGCTCACACATTTCTCGTTTAACTGACAAGCATTGGATGTAAGAGGAACAGTGCTATGTATCAGTTTCAGAAGCAGAGTTGGACTAGATATGATTCGTATGTGTAGGAAACACCATTCATTTGTTCTCAGCACACTCAAGTTTCCTGCTGTCTTATAGAGTCAAGAAAACATAAGCATGCTTCTTGCTCTAAAGCAGATTGTGATCAATGGATGAGAACACTGCTGTGTGTTTCACTTCAGTAATTGAGTTAAATCCCAGGCTCTGAGTCTTCCTACAAGGAAGACTTCCTTTCAAATAAGAGCAGTAACTTTACAGCTCAAACGAACTGCATCATTCACGGAGCTCACACATTTCTCATCTTAACTGCCAAGCATTGAATGTTAGAGGACCAGTGCTTTGTATCAGTTTCAGAATCACAGTTGGACTAGATATGACCTGAATATGTGGGAAACACCGTTCTTTTGTTCTCAGCACACTCATGTTTCCTGCTGTCTTAGAGACTCTAGAAAGCAAGAGCGTGCTTCTTGCTCTAAAGCAGAGTGTGAACAATGGATGAGAACTCTGATGTGTGTTTCAATTCAGAAATGGAGTTAAATCCCAGGCTCTGAGTCTTCCTACAAGCAAGACGTCGTTTCAGATAAGGGCAGTCCCTTCTCAGCTCAAACGAACTACATCGTTTACGAAGCTCACACGTTTCTCATCTTAACTGACAATCATTGGATGTTAGAGGACCAGTGCTTTGTATCAGTTTCAGAAGCAGAGTTGGACTAGATATGATCTGTATGTGTAGGAAACACCATTCATTTGTTCTCAGCACACTCAAGTTTCCTACTGTCTTATAGAGACTAGAAAACTAGAGCATGCTTCTTGCTCTAAGGCAGATTGTGATCAATGGATGAGAACTCTGCTGTGTGTTTCACTTCAGAAATGGAGTTAAATCCCAGGCTCTGAGTCTTCCTACAAGCAAGACTTCGTTTCAGTTAAGGGCAGTCACTTTTCAGGTCAAAGGAACTACATCGTTCACGAAGCTCACACATTTCTCATCTTAACTGCCAAGCATTGGATGTTAGAGGACCAGTGCTTTGTATCAGTTTTAGAATCACAGTTGGACTAGATATGACCTGAATGTGTAGGAAACACCGTTCTTTTGTTCTCATCACACTCATGTTTCCTGCTGTCTTAGAGACTTTAGAAAGCAAGAGCGTGCTTCTTGCTCTAAATAAGAGTGTGAACAATGGATGAGAACTCTGCTGTGTGTTTCACTTCAGAAATGGAGTTAAATCCCAGGCTCTGAGTCTTCCTACAAGCAAGACTTCGTTTCAGGTATGGGCAGTCACTTCTCAGCTCAAACTAACTACATCGTTCACGAAGCTCACACGTTTCTCATCTTAACTGACAAGCATTGGATGTTAGAGGAGCAGTGTTTTGTATCAGTTTCAGAAGCAGAATTGTACTAGATATCATACGTATGTGTAGGAAACACTAGTCATTCGTTCTCAGCACACTCATGTTTCCTGCTGTCTTATAGAGTCAAGGAATCTAAAGCGTGCTTCTTGTTCTAAAGCAGATTGTGATCAATGGATGAGAACTCTGCTGTGTGTTTCACTTCAGAAATGGAGTTAAATCCCAGGCTCTGAGTCTTCCTGCAAGGAAGAGTTCGTTTCAAGTAAGGGCATTTACTTTACAGCTCAAAGGAACTACATCGTTCACGAAGCTCACACATTTCTCATCTTAACTGCCAAGCATTGGATGTTAGAGGACCAGTGCTTTGTATCAGTTTCAGAAGCACAGTTGGACTAGATAAGATCTGAATGTGTAGGAAACACCATTCTTTTGTTCTCATCACACTCATGTTTCCTGCTGTCCTAGAGACTCTAGAAAGCAAGAGCATGCTTCTTGCTCTAAATAAGAGTGTGAACAATGGATGAGAACTCGGCTGTGTGTTTCACTTCAGAAATGGAGTTAAATCCCATGCTCTGAGTCTTCCTTCAAGCAAGACCTCGTTTCAGTTAAGGGCAGTCACTTTTCAGCTCAAATGAACTACATCGTTCACGAAGCTCACACATTTCTCGTTTAACTGACAGGCATTGGATGTAAGAGGAACAGTGCTTTGTATCAGTTTCAGAAGCAGAGTTGGACTAGATATGATCCGTATGTGTAGGAAACACCATTCATTTGTTCTCAGCACACTCAAGTTTCCTGCTGTCTTATAGAGTCAAGAAAACTTAAGCATGCTTCTTGCTCTAAATCAGATTGTGATCAATGTATGAGAACTCTGCTGTGTGTTTCACTTCAGAAATGGAGTTAAACCCCAGGCTCAGAGTCTTCCTACAAGGAAGACTTCGTTTCAAGTAAGGGCAGTTACTTTACAGCTCAAACGATCTACAACATTCAAGAAGCTCACACATTTCTCATCTTAACTGCCAAGCATTGGATGTTAGAGGACCAGTGCTTTGTATCAATTTCAGAATCACAGTTGGACTAGATATGATCTGAATGTGTAGGAAACACCTTTCTTTTGTTCTCATCACACTCATGTTTCCTGCTGTCCTAGAGACTCTAGAAAGCAAGAGCATGCTTCTTGCTGTAAATAATATTGTGAACAATGGATGAGAACTCGGCTGTGTGTTTCACTTCAGAAATGGAGTTAAATCCCAGGCTCTGAGTCTTCCTACAAGCAAGACTTCGTTTCAGGTATGGGCAGTCACTTCTCAGCTCAAACTAACTACATCGTTCACGAAGCTCACACGTTTCTCATCTTAACTGCCAAGCATTGGATGTTAGAGGACCAGTGCTTTGTATCACTATCAGAAGCACAGTTGGACTAGATATGATCTGAATGTGTAGGAAACACCGTTCTTTTGTTCTCATCACACTCATGTTTCCTGCTGTCTTAGAGACTCTAGAAAGCAAGAGCGTGCTTCTTGCTCTAAAGCAGAGTTGATCAATGGATGAGAACTCTGCTGTGTTTTTCACTTCAGAAATGGAGTTAAACCCCAGGCTCTGAGTCTTCCTACAAGGAAGACTTCGTTTCAAGAAAGGGCAGTTACTTTACAGCTCAAACGAACTACATCATTCACGAAGCTCACACATTTCTCATCTTAACTGCCAAGCATTGGATGTTAGAGGACCAGTGCTTTGTATCAGTTTCAGAATCACAGTTGGACTAGATATGATCTGAATGTGTAGGAAACACCTTTCTTTTGTTCTCATCACACTCATGTTTCCTGCTGTCCTAGAGACTCTAGAAAGCAAGAGCATGCTTCTTGCTCTAAATAAGATTGTGAACAATGGATGAGAACTCGGCTGTGTGTTTCACTTCAGAAATGGAGTTAAATCCCAGGCTCTGAGTCTTCCTACAAGCAAGACTTCGTTTCAGTTAAGGGCAGTCACTTTTCAGGTCAAAGGAACTACATCGTTCACGAAGCTCACACATTTCTCATCTTAACTGCCAAGCATTGGATGTTAGAGGACCAGTGCTTTGTATCAGTTTCAGAATCACAGTTGGACTAGATATGACCTGAATGTGTAGGAAACACCGTTCTTTTGTTCTCATCACACTCATGTTTCCTGCTGTCTTAGAGACTTTAGAAAGCAAGAGCGTGCTTCTTGCTCTAAATAAGAGTGTGAACAATGGATGAGAACTCTGCTGTGTGTTTCACTTCAGAAATGTAGTTAAATCCCAGGCTCTGAGTCTTCCTACAAGCAAGACTTCGTTTCAGGTATGGGCAGTCACTTCTCAGCTCAAACTAACTACATCGTTCACGAAGCTCACACGTTTCTCATCTTAACTGACAAGCATTGGATGTTAGAGGAGCAGTGCTTTGTATCAGTTTCAGAAGCAGAGTTGTACTAGATATCATACGTATGTGTAGGAAACACTATTCATTCGTTCTCAGCACACTCATGTTTCCTGCTGTCTTATAGAGTCAAGGAATCTAAAGCGTGCTTCTTACTCTAAAGCAGATTGTGATCAATGGATGAGAACTCTGCTGTGTGTTTCACTTCAGAAATGGAGTTAAATCCCAGGCTCTGAGTCTTCCTGCAAGGAAGAGTTCGTTTCAAGTAAGGGCAGTTACTTTACAGTTCAAAGGAACTACATCGGTCACGAAGCTCACACATTTCTCATCTTCACTGCCAAGCATTGGATCTTAGAGACCCAGTGCTTTGTATCAGTTTCAGAAGCACAGTTGGACTAGATAAGATCTGAATGTGTAGGAAACACCATTCTTTTGTTCTCATCACACTCATGTTTCCTGCTGTCCTAGAGACTCTAGAAAGCAAGAGCATGCTTCTTGCTCTAAATAAGAGTGTGAACTATGGATGAGAACTCGGCTGTGTGTTTCACTTCAGAAATGGAGTTAAATCCCAGGCTCTGAGTCTTCCTTCAAGCAAGACCTCGTTTCAGTTAAGGGCAGTCACTTTTCAGCTCAAATGAACTACATCGTTCACGAAGCTCACACATTTCTCGTTTAACTGACAGGCATTGGATGTAAGAGGAACAGTGCTTTGTATCAGTTTCAGAAGCAGAGTTGGACTAGATATGATCCGTATGTGTAGGAAACACCATTCATTTGTTCTCAGCACACTCAAGTTTCCTGCTGTCTTATAGAGTCAAGAAAACTTAAGCATGCTTCTTGCTCTAAATCAGATTGTGATCAATGTATGAGAACTCTGCTGTGTGTTTCACTTCAGAAATGGAGTTAAACCCCAGGCTCAGAGTCTTCCTACAAGGAAGACTTCGTTTCAAGTAAGGGCAGTTACTTTACAGCTCAAACGATCTACAACATTCAAGAAGCTCACACATTTCTCATCTTAACTGCCAAGCATTGGATGTTAGAGGACCAGTGCTTTGTATCAATTTCAGAATCACAGTTGGACTAGATATGATCTGAATGTGTAGGAAACACCTTTCTTTTGTTCTCATCACACTCATGTTTCCTGCTGTCCTAGAGACTCTAGAAAGCAAGAGCATGCTTCTTGCTGTAAATAATATTGTGAACAATGGATGAGAACTCGGCTGTGTGTTTCACTTCAGAAATGGAGTTAAATCCCAGGCTCTGAGTCTTCCTACAAGCAAGACTTCGTTTCAGGTATGGGCAGTCACTTCTCAGCTCAAACTAACTACATCGTTCACGAAGCTCACACGTTTCTCATCTTAACTGCCAAGCATTGGATGTTAGAGGACCAGTGCTTTGTATCACTATCAGAAGCACAGTTGGACTAGATATGATCTGAATGTGTAGGAAACACCGTTCTTTTGTTCTCATCACACTCATGTTTCCTGCTGTCTTAGAGACTCTAGAAAGCAAGAGCGTGCTTCTTGCTCTAAAGCAGAGTGTGATCAATGGATGAGAACTCTGCTGTGTGTTTCACTTCAGAAATGGAGTTAAATCCCAGGTTCTGAGTCTTCCTACAAGGAAGACTTCATTTCAAGTAAGGGCAGTTACATTACAGCTCAAACGAACTACAACATTCACGAAGCTCACACATTTCTCATCTTAACTGCCAAGCATTGGATGTTAGAGGACCAGTGCTTTGTATCAGTTTCAGAAGCAGAGTTGGACTAGATATGATCCGTATGTGTAGGAAACACCATTCATTTGTTCTCAGCACAGTCAAGTTTCCTACTGTCTTATAGAGACTAGAAAACTAGAGCATGCTTCTTGCTCTAAGGTAGATTGTGATCAATGGATGAGAACTCTGCTGTGTTTTTCACTTCAGAAATGGAGTTAAATCCCAGGCTCTGAGTCTTCCTACAAGCAAGACTTCGTTTCAGTTAAGGGCAGTCACTTTTCAACTCAAAGGAACTACATCATTCACGAAGCTCACACATTTCTCATCTTAACTGCCAAGCATTGGATGTTAGAGGACCAGTGCTTTGTATCAGTTTCAGAATCACAGTTGGACTAGATATGACCTGAATGTGTGGGAAACACCGTTCTTTTGTTCTCATCACACTCATGTTTCCTGCTGTCTTAGAGACTCTAGAAAGCAAGAGCGTGCTTCTTGCTCTAAAGCAGAGTGTGAACAATGGATGAGAACTCTGATGTGTGTTTCACTTCAGAAATGGAGTTAAATCCCAGGCTCTGAGTCTTCCTACAAGCAAGACGTCGTTTCAGATAAGGGCAGTCCCTTCTCAGCTCAAACGAACTACATCGTTTACGAAGCTCACACGTTTCTCATCTTAACTGACAATCATTGGATGTTAGAGGACCAGTGCTTTGTATCAGTTTCAGAAGCAGAGTTGGACTAGATATGATCTGTATATGTAGGAAACACCATTCATTTGTTCTCAGCACACTCAAGTTTCCTACTGTCTTATAGAAAATAGAAAACTAGAGCATGCTTCTTGCTCTAAGGCAGATTGTGATCAATGGATGAGAACTCTGCTGTGTGTTTCACTTCAGAAATGGAGTTAAACCCCAGGCTCTGAGTCTTCCTACAAGGAAGACTTCGTTTCAAGAAAGGGCAGTTACTTGACAGCTCAAACGAACTACAACATTCAAGAAGCTCACACATTTCTCATCTTAACTGCCAAACATTGGATGTTAGAGGAGCAGTGCTTTGTATCAATTTCAGAATCACAGTTGGACTAGATATGATCTAAATGTGTAGGAAACACCTTTCTTTTGTTCTCATCACACTCATGTTTCCTGCTGTCCTAGAGACTCTAGAAAGCAAGAGCATGCTTCTTGCTCTAAATAAGATTGTGAACAATGGATGAGAACTCGGCTGTGTGTTTCACTTCAGAAATGGAGTTAAATCCCAGGCTCTGAGTCTTCCTACAAGCAAGACGTCGTTTCAGATAAGGGCAGTCCCTTCTCAGCTCAAACGAACTACATTGTTCACAAAGCTCACACGTTTCTCATCTTAACTGACAATCATTGGATGTTAGAGGACCAGTGCTTTGTATCAGTTTCAGAAGCAGAGTTGGACTAGATATGATCCGTATGTGTAGGAAACACCATTCATTTGTTCTCAGCACACTCAAGTTTCCTACTGTCTTATAGAGACTAGAAAACTAGAGCATGCTTCTTGCTCTAAGGCAGATTGTGATCAATGGATGAGAACTCTGCTGTGTTTTTCACTTCAGAAATGGAGTTAAACCCCAGGCTCTGAGTCTTCCTACAAGGAAGACTTCGTTTCAAGAAAGGGCAGTTACTTTACAGCTCAAACGAACTACATCATTCACGAAGCTCACACATTTCTCATCTTAACTGCCAAGCATTGGATGTTAGAGGACAAGTGCTTTGTATCAGTTTCAGAATCACAGTTGGACTAGATATGATCTGAATGTGTAGGAAACACCTTTCTTTTGTTCTCATCACACTCATGTTTCCTGCTGTCCTAGAGACTCTAGAAAGCAAGAGCATGCTTCTTGCTCTAAATAAGATTGTGAACAATGGATGAGAACTCGGCTGTGTGTTTCACTTCAGAAATGGAGTTAAATCCCAGGCTCTGAGTCTTCCTACAAGCAAGACTTCGTTTCAGTTAAGGGCAGTCACATTTCAGGTCAAAGGAACTACATCGTTCACGAAGCTCACACATTTCTCATCTTAAATGCCAAGCATTGGATGTTAGAGGACCAGTGCTTTGTATCAGTTTCAGAATCACAGTTGGACTAGATGTGACCTGAATGTGTAGGAAACACCGTTCTTTTGTTCTCATCACACTCATGTTTCCTGCTGTCTTAGAGACTTTAGAAAGAAAGAGCGTGCTTCTTGCTCTAAATAAGAGTGTGAACAATGGATGAGAACTCTGCTGTGTGTTTCACTTCAGAAATGGAGTTAAATCCCAGGCTCTGAGTCTTCCTACAAGCAAGACTTCGTTTCAGGTATGGGCAGTCACTTCTCAGCTCAAACTAACTACATCGTTCACGAAGCTCACACGTTTCTCATCTTAACTGACAAGCATTGGATGTAAGAGGAACAGTGCTTTGTATCAGTTTCAGAAGCAGAGTTGGACTAGATATGATCCATATGTGTAGGAAACACCATTCATTTGTTCTCAGCACACTCAAATTTCCTGCTGTCTTATAGAGTCAAGAAAACTTAAGCATGCTTCTTGCTCTAAATCAGATTGTGATCAATGGATGAGAACACTGCTGTGTGTTTCACTTCAGTAATTGAGTTAAATCCCAGGCTCTGAGTCTTCCTACAAGGAAGACTTCCTTTCAAATAAGGGCAGTAACTTTACAGCTCAAACGAACTACATCATTCACGAAGCTCACACATTTCTCATCTTAACTGCCAAGCATTGGAGGTTAGAGGACCAGAGCTTTGTATCAGTTTCAGAATCACAGTTGGACTAGATATGATCTGAATGTGTAGGAAACACCTTTCTTTTGTTCTCATCACACTCATGTTTCCTGCTGTCCTAGAGACTCTAGAAAGCAAGAGCATGCTTCTTGCTCTAAATAAGATTGTGAACAATGGATGAGAACTAGGCTGTGTGTTTCACTTCAGAAATGGAGTTAAATCCCAGGCTCTGAGTCTTCCTACAAGCAAGACTTCGTTTCAGTTAAGGGCAGTCACTTTTCAGGTCAAAGGAACTACATCGTTCACGAAGCTCACACATTTCTCATCTTAACTGCCAGGCATTGGAGGTTAGAGGACCAGTGCTTTGTATCAGTTTCAGAATCACAGTTGGACTAGATATGACCTGAATGTGTAGGAAACACCGTTCTTTTGTTCTCATCACACTCATGTTTCCTGCTGTCTTAGAGACTCTAGAAAGCAAGAGCGTGCTTCTTGCTCTAAAGCAGAGTGTGATCAATGGATGAGAACTCTGCTGTGTGTTTCACTTCAGAAATGGAGTTAAATCCCAGGCTCTGAGTCTTCCTACAAGCAAGACTTCGTTTCATTTAAGGGCAGTCACTTTTCAACTCAAAGGAACTACATCATTCACGAAGCTCACACATTTCTCATCTTAACTGCCAAGCATTGGATGTTAGAGGACCAGTGCTTTGTATCAGTTTCAGAATCACAGTTGGACTAGATATGACCTGAATGTGTGGGAAAAACCGTTCTTTTGTTCTCATCACACTCATGTTTCCTGCTGTCTTAGAGACTCTAGAAAGCATGAGCGTGCTTCTTGCTCTAAAGCAGAGTGTGAACAATGGATGAGAACTCTGATGTGTGTTTCACTTCAGAAATGGAGTTAAATCCCAGGCTCTGAGTCTTCCTACAAGCAAGACGTCGTTTCAGATAAGGGCAGTCCCTTCTCAGCTCAAACGAACTACATCGTTTACGAAGCTCACACGTTTCTCATCTTAACTGACAATCATTGGATGTTAGAGGACCAGTGCTTTGTATCAGTTTCAGAAGCAGAGTTGGACTAGATATGATCTGTATGTGTAGGAAACACCATTCATTTGTTCTCAGCACACTCATGTTTCCTACTGTCTTATAGAGACTAGAAAACTAGAGCATGCTTCTTGCTCTAAGGCAGATTGTGATCAATGGATGAGAACTCTGCTGTGTGTTTCACTTCAGAAATGGAGTTAAACCCCAGGCTCAGAGTCTTCCTACAAGGAAGACTTCGTTTCAAGTAAGGGCAGTTACTTTACAGCTCAAACGATCTACAACATTCAAGAAGCTCACACATTTCTCATCTTAACTGCCAAGCATTGGATGTTAGAGGACCAGTGCTTTGTATCAATTTCAGAATCACAGTTGGACTAGATATTTATCTGAATGTGTAGGAAACACCTTTCTTTTGTTCTCATCACTCTCATGTTTCCTGCTGTCCTAGAGACTCTAGAAAGCAAGAGCATGCTTCTTGCTCTAAATAAGATTGTGAACAATGGATGAGAACTCGGTTGTGTGTTTCACTTCAGAAATGGTGTTAAATCCCAGGCTCTGAGTCTTCCTACAAGCAAGACTTCGTTTCAGTTAAGGGCAGTCACTTTTCAGGTCAAAGGAACTACATCGTTCACGAAGCTCACACATTTCTCTTCTTAATTGCCAAGCATTGGATGTTAGAGGACCAGTGCTTTGTATCAGTTTCAGAATCACAGTTGGACTAGATATGACCTGAATGTGTAGGAAACACCGTTCTTTTGTTCTCATCACACTCATGTTTCCTGCTGTCTTAGAGACTTTAGAAAGCAAGAGCGTGCTTCTTGCTCTAAAGCAGAGTGTGATCAATGGATGAGAACTCTGCTGTGTGTTTCACTTCAGAAATGGAGTTAAATCCCAGGTTCTGAGTCTTCCTACAAGGAAGACTTCATTTCAAGTAAGGGCAGTTACATTACAGCTCAGACGAACTACAACATTCACGAAGCTCACACATTTCTCATTTTAACTGCCAAGCATTGGATGTTAGAGGACCAGTGCTTTGTATCAGTTTCAGAATCACAGTTGGACTAGATAAGATCTGAATGTGTAGGAAACACCATTCTTTTGTTCTCATCACACTCATGTTTCCTGCTGTCCTAGAGACTCTAGAAAGCAAGAGCATGCTTCTTGCTCTAAATAAGAGTGTGAACAATGGATGAGAACTCGGCTGTGTGTTTCACTTCAGAAATGGAGTTAAATCCCAGGCTCTGAGTCTTCCTACAAGCAAGACTTCGTTTCATTTAAGGGCAGTCACTTTTCAACTCAAAGGAACTACATCATTCACGAAGCTCACACATTTCTCATCTTAACTGCCAAGCATTGGATGTTAGAGGACCAGTGCTTTGTATCAGTTTCAGAATCACAGTTGGACTAGATATGACCTGAATGTGTGGGAAATACCGTTCTTTTGTTCTCATCACACTCATGTTTCCTGCTGTCTTAGAGACTCTAGAAAGCAAGAGCGTGCTTCTTGCTCTAAAGCAGAGTGTGAACAATGGATGAGAACTCGGCTGTGTGTTTCACTTCAGAAATGGAGTTAAATCCCAGGCTCTGAGTCTTCCTACAAGCAAGACGTCGTTTCAGATAAGGGCAGTGCCTTCTCAGCTCAAACGAACTACATCGTTTACGAAGCTCACACGTTTCTCATCTTAACTGACAATCATTGGATGTTAGAGGACCAGTGCTTTGTATCAGTTTCAGAAGCAGAGTTGTACTAGATATCATCCGTTTGTGTAGGAAACACTATTCATTCGTTCTCAGCACACTCATGTTTCCTGCTGTCTTATAGAGTCAAGGAATCTAAAGCGTGCTTCTTGCTCTAAAGCAGATTGGGATCAATGGATGAGAACTCTTCTGTGTGTTTCACTTCAGAAATGGAGTTAAATCCCAGGCTCTGAGTCTTCCTGCAAGGAAGACTTCGTTTCAAGTAAGGGCAGTTACTTTACAGTTCAAAGAAACTACATCGTTCACGAAGCTCACACATTTCTCATCTTAACTGCCAAGCATTGGATGTTAGAGGACCAGTGCTTTGTATCACTATCAGAAGCACAGTTGGACTAGATATGATCTGAATGTGTAGGAAACACCGTTCTTTTGTTCTCATCACACTCATGTTTCCTGCTGTCTTAGAGACTCTAGAAAGCAAGAGCGTGCTTCTTGCTCTAAAGCAGAGTGTGATCAATGGATGAGAACTCTGCTGTGTGTTTCACTTCAGAAATGGAGTTAAATCCCAGGTTCTGAGTCTTCCTACAAGGAAGACTTCATTTCAAGTAAGGGCAGTTACATTACAGCTCAAACGAACTACAACATTCACGAAGCTCACACATTTCTCATCTTAACTGCCAAGCATTGGATGTTAGAGGACCAGTGCTTTGTATCAGTTTCAGAATCACAGTTGGACTAGATAAGATCTGAATGTGTAGGAAACACCATTCTTTTGTTCTCATCACACTCATGTTTCCTGCTGTCCTAGAGACTCTAGAAAGCAAGAGCATGCTTCTTGCTCTAAATAAGAGTGTGAACAATGGATGAGAACTCTGCTGTGTATTTCACTTCAGAAATGGAGTTAAATCCCAGGCTCTGAGTCTTCCTACAAGCAAGACTTCGTTTCAGTTAAGGGCAGTCACTTTTCAGCTCAAATGAACTACATCGTTCGCGAAGCTCACACATTTCTCGTTTAACTGACAAGCATTGGATGTAAGAGGAACCGTGCTTTGTATCAGTTTCAGAAGCAGAGTTGGACTAGATATGATCCGTATGTGTAGGAAACACCATTCATTTGTTCTCAGCACACTCAAGTTTCCTGCTGAATTATAGAGACAAGAAAACTTAAGCATGCTTCTTGCTCTAAAGCAGATTGTGATCAATGGATGAGAACACTGCTGTGTGTTTCACTTCAGTAATTGAGTTAAATCCCAGGCTCTGAGTCTTCCTACTAGGAAGACTTCCTTTCAAATAAGGGCAGTAAGTTTACAGCTCAAACGAACTACATCATTCACGAAGCTCACACATTTCTCATCTTAACTGCCAAGCATTGGAGGTTAGAGGACCAGTGCTTTGTATCAGTTTCAGAATCAAAGTTGGACTAGATATGATCTGAATGTGTAGGAAACACCGTTCTTTTGTTCTCATCACACTCATGTTTCCTGCAGTCTTAGAGACTGTAGAAAGCAAGAGCGTGCTTCTTGCTCTAAAGCAGAGTGTGAACAATGGATGAGAACTCTGCTGTGTGTTTCACTTCAGAAATGGAGTTAAATCCCAGGCTCTGCGTCTTCCTACAAGCATGACGTCGTTTCAGATAAGGGCAGTCCCTTCTCAGCTCAAACGAACTACATCGTTTACGAAGCTCACACGTTTCTCATCTTAACTGACAATCATTGGATGTTAGAGGACCAGTGCTTTGTATCAGTTTCAGAAGCAGAGTTGGACTAGATATGATCCGTATGTGTAGGAAACACCATTCATTTGTTCTCAGCACACTCAAGTTTCCTACTGTCTTGTAGAGACTAGAAAACTAGAGCATGCTTCTTGCTCTAAGGCAGATTGTGATCAATGGATGAGAACTCTGCTGTGTGTTTCACTTCAGAAATGGAGTTAAACCCCAGGCTCTGAGTCTTCCTACAAGGAAGACTTCGTTTCAAGTAAGGGCAGTTACTTTACAGCTCAAACGAACTACAACATTCAAGAAGCTCACACATTTCTCATCTTAACTGCCAAGCATTGGATGTTAGAGGACCAGTGCTTTGTATCAGTTTCAGAAGCAGAGTTGTACTAGATATCATCCGTATGTGTAGGAAACACTATTCATTCGTTCTCAGCACACTCATGTTTCCTGCTGTCTTATAGAGTCAAGGAATCTAAAGCATGCTTCTTGCTCTAAAGCAGATTGTGATCAATGGATGAGAACTCTGCTGTGTGTTTCACTTCAGAAATGGAGTTAAATCCCAGGCTCTGAGTCTTCCTGCAAGGAAGAGTTCGTTTCAAGTAAGGGCAGTTACTTTACAGCTCAAACGAACTACATCGTTCACGAAGCTCACACATTTCTCATCTTAACTGCCAAGCATTGGATGTTAGAGGACCAGTGCTTTGTATCACTATCAGAAGCACAGTTGGACTAGATATGATCTGAATGTGTAGGAAACACCGTTCTTTTGTTCTCATCACACTCATGTTTCCTGCTGTCTTAGAGACTCTAGAAAGCAAGAGCGTGCTTCTTGCTCTAAAGCAGAGTGTGATCAATGGATGAGAACTCTGCTGTGTGTTTCACTTCAGAAATGGAGTTAAATCCCAGGTTCTGAATCTTCCTACAAGGAAGACTTCATTTCAAGTAAGGGCAGTTATATTACAGCTCAAACGAACTACAACATTCACGAAGCTCACACATTTCTCATCTTAACTGCCAAGCATTGGATGTTAGAGGACCAGTGCTTTGTATCAGTTTCAGAATCACAGTTGGACTAGATATGACCTGAATGTGTAGGAAACACCGTTCTTTTGTTCTCATCACACTCATGTTTCCTGCTGTCTTAGAGACTTTAGAAAGCAAGAGCGTGCTTCTTGCTCTAAAGCAGAGTGTGATCAATGGATGAGAACTCTGCTGTGTGTTTCACTTCAGAAATGGAGTTAAATCCCAGGTTCTGAGTCTTCCTACAAGGAAGACTTCATTTCAAGTAAGGGCAGTTACATTACAGCTCAGACGAACTACAACATTCACGAAGCTCACACATTTCTCATTTTAACTGCCAAGCATTGGATGTTAGAGGACCAGTGCTTTGTATCAGTTTCAGAATCACAGTTGGACTAGATAAGATCTGAATGTGTAGGAAACACCATTCTTTTGTTCTCATCACACTCATGTTTCCTGCTGTCCTAGAGACTCTAGAAAGCAAGAGCATGCTTCTTGCTCTAAATAAGAGTGTGAACAATGGATGAGAACTCGGCTGTGTGTTTCACTTCAGAAATGGAGTTAAATCCCAGGCTCTGAGTCTTCCTACAAGCAAGACTTCGTTTCATTTAAGGGCAGTCACTTTTCAACTCAAAGGAACTACATCATTCACGAAGCTCACACATTTCTCATCTTAACTGCCAAGCATTGGATGTTAGAGGACCAGTGCTTTGTATCAGTTTCAGAATCACAGTTGGACTAGATATGACCTGAATGTGTGGGAAATACCGTTCTTTTGTTCTCATCACACTCATGTTTCCTGCTGTCTTAGAGACTCTAGAAAGCAAGAGCGTGCTTCTTGCTCTAAAGCAGAGTGTGAACAATGGATGAGAACTCGGCTGTGTGTTTCACTTCAGAAATGGAGTTAAATCCCAGGCTCTGAGTCTTCCTACAAGCAAGACGTCGTTTCAGATAAGGGCAGTGCCTTCTCAGCTCAAACGAACTACATCGTTTACGAAGCTCACACGTTTCTCATCTTAACTGACAATCATTGGATGTTAGAGGACCAGTGCTTTGTATCAGTTTCAGAAGCAGAGTTGTACTAGATATCATCCGTTTGTGTAGGAAACACTATTCATTCGTTCTCAGCACACTCATGTTTCCTGCTGTCTTATAGAGTCAAGGAATCTAAAGCGTGCTTCTTGCTCTAAAGCAGATTGTGATCAATGGATGAGAACTCTTCTGTGTGTTTCACTTCAGAAATGGAGTTAAATCCCAGGCTCTGAGTCTTCCTGCAAGGAAGACTTCGTTTCAAGTAAGGGCAGTTACTTTACAGTTCAAAGAAACTACATCGTTCACGAAGCTCACACATTTCTCATCTTAACTGCCAAGCATTGGATGTTAGAGGACCAGTGCTTTGTATCACTATCAGAAGCACAGTTGGACTAGATATGATCTGAATGTGTAGGAAACACCGTTCTTTTGTTCTCATCACACTCATGTTTCCTGCTGTCTTAGAGACTCTAGAAAGCAAGAGCGTGCTTCTTGCTCTAAAGCAGAGTGTGATCAATGGATGAGAACTCTGCTGTGTGTTTCACTTCAGAAATGGAGTTAAATCCCAGGTTCTGAGTCTTCCTACAAGGAAGACTTCATTTCAAGTAAGGGCAGTTACATTACAGCTCAAACGAACTACAACATTCACGAAGCTCACACATTTCTCATCTTAACTGCCAAGCATTGGATGTTAGAGGACCAGTGCTTTGTATCAGTTTCAGAATCACAGTTGGACTAGATAAGATCTGAATGTGTAGGAAACACCATTCTTTTGTTCTCATCACACTCATGTTTCCTGCTGTCCTAGAGACTCTAGAAAGCAAGAGCATGCTTCTTGCTCTAAATAAGAGTGTGAACAATGGATGAGAACTCTGCTGTGTATTTCACTTCAGAAATGGAGTTAAATCCCAGGCTCTGAGTCTTCCTACAAGCAAGACTTCGTTTCAGTTAAGGGCAGTCACTTTTCAGCTCAAATGAACTACATCGTTCGCGAAGCTCACACATTTCTCGTTTAACTGACAAGCATTGGATGTAAGAGGAACCGTGCTTTGTATCAGTTTCAGAAGCAGAGTTGGACTAGATATGATCCGTATGTGTAGGAAACACCATTCATTTGTTCTCAGCACACTCAAGTTTCCTGCTGTCTTATAGAGACAAGAAAACTTAAGCATGCTTCTTGCTCTAAAGCAGATTGTGATCAATGGATGAGAACACTGCTGTGTGTTTCACTTCAGTAATTGAGTTAAATCCCAGGCTCTGAGTCTTCCTACTAGGAAGACTTCCTTTCAAATAAGGGCAGTAAGTTTACAGCTCAAACGAACTACATCATTCACGAAGCTCACACATTTCTCATCTTAACTGCCAAGCATTGGAGGTTAGAGGACCAGTGCTTTGTATCAGTTTCAGAATCAAAGTTGGACTAGATATGATCTGAATGTGTAGGAAACACCGTTCTTTTGTTCTCATCACACTCATGTTTCCTGCAGTCTTAGAGACTGTAGAAAGCAAGAGCGTGCTTCTTGCTCTAAAGCAGAGTGTGAACAATGGATGAGAACTCTGCTGTGTGTTTCACTTCAGAAATGGAGTTAAATCCCAGGCTCTGCGTCTTCCTACAAGCATGACGTCGTTTCAGATAAGGGCAGTCCCTTCTCAGCTCAAACGAACTACATCGTTTACGAAGCTCACACGTTTCTCATCTTAACTGACAATCATTGGATGTTAGAGGACCAGTGCTTTGTATCAGTTTCAGAAGCAGAGTTGGACTAGATATGATCCGTATGTGTAGGAAACACCATTCATTTGTTCTCAGCACACTCAAGTTTCCTACTGTCTTGTAGAGACTAGAAAACTAGAGCATGCTTCTTGCTCTAAGGCAGATTGTGATCAATGGATGAGAACTCTGCTGTGTGTTTCACTTCAGAAATGGAGTTAAACCCCAGGCTCTGAGTCTTCCTACAAGGAAGACTTCGTTTCAAGTAAGGGCAGTTACTTTACAGCTCAAACGAACTACAACATTCAAGAAGCTCACACATTTCTCATCTTAACTGCCAAGCATTGGATGTTAGAGGACCAGTGCTTTGTATCAGTTTCAGAAGTAGAGTTGTACTAGATATCATCCGTATGTGTAGGAAACACTATTCATTCGTTCTCAGCACACTCATGTTTCCTGCTGTCTTATAGAGTCAAGGAATCTAAAGCATGCTTCTTGCTCTAAAGCAGATTGTGATCAATGGATGAGAACTCTGCTGTGTGTTTCACTTCAGAAATGGAGTTAAATCCCAGGCTCTGAGTCTTCCTGCAAGGAAGAGTTCGTTTCAAGTAAGGGCAGTTACTTTACAGCTCAAACGAACTACATCGTTCACGAAGCTCACACATTTCTCATCTTAACTGCCAAGCATTGGATGTTAGAGGACCAGTGCTTTGTATCACTATCAGAAGCACAGTTGGACTAGATATGATCTGAATGTGTAGGAAACACCGTTCTTTTGTTCTCATCACACTCATGTTTCCTGCTGTCTTAGAGACTCTAGAAAGCAAGAGCGTGCTTCTTGCTCTAAAGCAGAGTGTGATCAATGGATGAGAACTCTGCTGTGTGTTTCACTTCAGAAATGGAGTTAAATCCCAGGTTCTGAATCTTCCTACAAGGAAGACTTCATTTCAAGTAAGGGCAGTTATATTACAGCTCAAACGAACTACAACATTCACGAAGCTCACACATTTCTCATCTTAACTGCCAAGCATTGGATGTTAGAGGACCAGTGCTTTGTATCAGTTTCAGAATCACAGTTGGACTAGATATGACCTGAATGTGTGGGAAATACCGTTCTTTTGTTCTCATCACACTCATGTTTCCTGCTGTCTTAGAGACTCTAGAAAGCAAGAGCGTGCTTCTTGCTCTAAAGCAGAGTGTGAACAATGGATGAGAACTCGGCTGTGTGTTTCACTTCAGAAATGGAGTTAAATCCCAGGCTCTGAGTCTTCCTACAAGCAAGACGTCGTTTCAGATAAGGGCAGTCCCTTCTCAGCTCAAATGAACTACATCGTTTACGAAGCTCACACGTTTCTCATCTTAACTGACAATCATTGGATGTTAGAGGACCAGTGCTTTGTATCAGTTTCAGAAGCAGAGTTGGACTAGATATGATCTGTATGTGTAGGAAACACCATTCATTTGTTCTCAGCACACTCAAGTTTCCTACTGTCTTATAGAGACTAGAAAACTAGAGCATGCTTCTTGCTCTAAGGCAGATTGTGATCAATGGATGAGAACTCTGCTGTGTGTTTCACTTCAGAAATGGAGTTAAACCCCAGGCTCTGAGTCTTCCTACAAGGAAGACTTCGTTTCAAGTAAGGGCAGTTACTTTACAGCTCAAACGATCTACAACATTCAAGAAGCTCACACATTTCTCATCTTAACTGCCAAGCATTGGATGTTAGAGGACCAGTGCTTTGTATCAATTTCAGAATCACAGTTGGACTAGATATGATCTGAATGTGTAGGAAACACCTTTCTTTTGTTCTCATCACACTCATGTTTCCTGCTGTCCTAGAGACTCTAGAAAGCAAGAGCATGCTTCTTGCTCTAAATAAGATTGTGAACAATGGATGAGAACTCGGCTGTGTGTTTCACTTCAGAAATGGAGTTAAATCCCAGGCTCTGAGTCTTCCTACAAGCAAGACTTCGTTTCAGTTAAGGGCAGTCACTTTTCAGGTCAAAGGAACTACATCGTTCACGAAGCTCACACATTTCTCATCTTAAGTGCCAAGCATTGGATGTTAGAGGACCAGTGCTTTGTATCAGTTTCAGAATCACAGTTGGACTAGATATGACCTGAATGTGTAGGAAACACCGTTCTTTTGTTCTCATCACACTCATGTTTCCTGCTGTCTTAGAGACTTTAGAAAGCAAGAGCGTGCTTCTTGCTCTAAATAAGAGTGTGAACAATGGATGAGAACTCTGCTGTGTGTTTCACTTCAGAAATGGAGTTAAATCCCAGGCTCTGAGTCTTCCTACAAGCAAGACTTCGTTTCAGGTATGGGCAGTCACTTCTCAGCTCAAACTAACTACGTCGTTCACGAATCTCACACGTTTCTCATCTTAACTGACAAGCATTGGATGTTAGAGGAGCAGTGCTTTGTATCAGTTTCAGAAGCAGAGTTGTACTAGATATCATACGTATGTGTAGGAAACACTATTCATTCGTTCTCAGCACACTCATGTTTCCTGCTGTCTTATAGAGTCAAGGAATCTAAAGCGTGCTTCTTGCTCTAAAGCAGATTGTGATCAATGGATGAGAACTCTGCTGTGTGTTTCACTTCAGAAATGGAGTTAAATCCCAGGCTTGAGTCTTCCTGCAAGGAAGAGTTCGTTTCAAGTAAGGGCAGTTACTTTACAGTTCAAAGGAACTACATCGGTCACGAAGCTCACACATTTCTCATCTTAACTGCCAAGCATTGGATGTTAGAGGAGCAGTGCTTTGTATCACTATCAGAAGCACAGTTGGACTAGATATGATCTGAATGTGTAGGAAACACCGTTCTTTTGTTCTCATCACACTCATGTTTCCTGCTGTCTTAGAGACTCTAGAAAGCAAGAGCGTGCTTCTTGCTCTAAAGCAGAGTGTGATCAATGGATGAGAACTCTGCTGTGTGTTTCACTTCAGAAATGGAGTTAAATCCCAGGTTCTGAGTCTTCCTACAAGGAAGACTTCATTTCAAGTAAGGGCAGTTACATTACAGCTCAAACGAACTACAACATTCACGAAGCTCACACATTTCTCATCTTAACTGCCAAGCATTGGATGTTAGAGGACCAGTGCTTTGTATCAGTTTCAGAATCACAGTTGGACTAGATATGACCTGAATGTGTGGGAAATACCGTTCTTTTGTTCTCATCACACTCATGTTTCCTGCTGTCTTAGAGACTCTAGAAAGCAAGAGCGTGCTTCTTGCTCTAAAGCAGAGTGTGAACAATGGATGAGAACTCGGCTGTGTGTTTCACTTCAGAAATGGAGTTAAATCCCAGGCTCTGAGTCTTCCTACAAGCAAGACGTCGTTTCAGATAAGGGCAGTGCCTTCTCAGCTCAAACGAACTACATCGTTTACGAAGCTCACACGTTTCTCATCTTAACTGACAATCATTGGATGTTAGAGGACCAGTGCTTTGTATCAGTTTCAGAAGCAGAGTTGTACTAGATATCATCCGTTTGTGTAGGAAACACTATTCATTCGTTCTCAGCACACTCATGTTTCCTGCTGTCTTATAGAGTCAAGGAATCTAAAGCGTGCTTCTTGCTCTAAAGCAGATTGTGATCAATGGATGAGAACTCTTCTGTGTGTTTCACTTCAGAAATGGAGTTAAATCCCAGGCTCTGAGTCTTCCTGCAAGGAAGACTTCGTTTCAAGTAAGGGCAGTTACTTTACAGTTCAAAGAAACTACATCGTTCACGAAGCTCACACATTTCTCATCTTAACTGCCAAGCATTGGATGTTAGAGGACCAGTGCTTTGTATCACTATCAGAAGCACAGTTGGACTAGATATGATCTGAATGTGTAGGAAACACCGTTCTTTTGTTCTCATCACACTCATGTTTCCTGCTGTCTTAGAGACTCTAGAAAGCAAGAGCGTGCTTCTTGCTCTAAAGCAGAGTGTGATCAATGGATGAGAACTCTGCTGTGTGTTTCACTTCAGAAATGGAGTTAAATCCCAGGTTCTGAGTCTTCCTACAAGGAAGACTTCATTTCAAGTAAGGGCAGTTACATTACAGCTCAAACGAACTACAACATTCACGAAGCTCACACATTTCTCATCTTAACTGCCAAGCATTGGATGTTAGAGGACCAGTGCTTTGTATCAGTTTCAGAATCACAGTTGGACTAGATAAGATCTGAATGTGTAGGAAACACCATTCTTTTGTTCTCATCACACTCATGTTTCCTGCTGTCCTAGAGACTCTAGAAAGCAAGAGCATGCTTCTTGCTCTAAATAAGAGTGTGAACAATGGATGAGAACTCTGCTGTGTATTTCACTTCAGAAATGGAGTTAAATCCCAGGCTCTGAGTCTTCCTACAAGCAAGACTTCGTTTCAGTTAAGGGCAGTCACTTTTCAGCTCAAATGAACTACATCGTTCGCGAAGCTCACACATTTCTCGTTTAACTGACAAGCATTGGATGTAAGAGGAACCGTGCTTTGTATCAGTTTCAGAAGCAGAGTTGGACTAGATATGATCCGTATGTGTAGGAAACACCATTCATTTGTTCTCAGCACACTCAAGTTTCCTGCTGTCTTATAGAGACAAGAAAACTTAAGCATGCTTCTTGCTCTAAAGCAGATTGTGATCAATGGATGAGAACACTGCTGTGTGTTTCACTTCAGTAATTGAGTTAAATCCCAGGCTCTGAGTCTTCCTACTAGGAAGACTTCCTTTCAAATAAGGGCAGTAAGTTTACAGCTCAAACGAACTACATCATTCACGAAGCTCACACATTTCTCATCTTAACTGCCAAGCATTGTAGGTTAGAGGACCAGTGCTTTGTATCAGTTTCAGAATCAAAGTTGGACTAGATATGATCTGAATGTGTAGGAAACACCGTTCTTTTGTTCTCATCACACTCATGTTTCCTGCAGTCTTAGAGACTGTAGAAAGCAAGAGCGTGCTTCTTGCTCTAAAGCAGAGTGTGAACAATGGATGAGAACTCTGCTGTGTGTTTCACTTCAGAAATGGAGTTAAATCCCAGGCTCTGCGTCTTCCTACAAGCATGACGTCGTTTCAGATAAGGGCAGTCCCTTCTCAGCTCAAACGAACTACATCGTTTACGAAGCTCACACGTTTCTCATCTTAACTGACAATCATTGGATGTTAGAGGACCAGTGCTTTGTATCAGTTTCAGAAGCAGAGTTGGACTAGATATGATCCATATGTGTAGGAAACACCATTCATTTGTTCTCAGCACACTCAAGTTTCCTACTGTCTTGTAGAGACTAGAAAACTAGAGCATGCTTCTTGCTCTAAGGCAGATTGTGATCAATGGATGAGAACTCTGCTGTGTGTTTCACTTCAGAAATGGAGTTAAACCCCAGGCTCTGAGTCTTCCTACAAGGAAGACTTCGTTTCAAGTAAGGGCAGTTACTTTACAGCTCAAACGAACTACAACATTCAAGAAGCTCACACATTTCTCATCTTAACTGCCAAGCATTGGATGTTAGAGGACCAGTGCTTTGTATCAGTTTCAGAAGCAGAGTTGTACTAGATATCATCCGTATGTGTAGGAAACACTATTCATTCGTTCTCAGCACACTCATGTTTCCTGCTGTCTTATAGAGTCAAGGAATCTAAAGCATGCTTCTTGCTCTAAAGCAGATTGTGATCAATGGATGAGAACTCTGCTGTGTGTTTCACTTCAGAAATGGAGTTAAATCCCAGGCTCTGAGTCTTCCTGCAAGGAAGAGTTCGTTTCAAGTAAGGGCAGTTACTTTACAGCTCAAACGAACTACATCGTTCACGAAGCTCACACATTTCTCATCTTAACTGCCAAGCATTGGATGTTAGAGGACCAGTGCTTTGTATCACTATCAGAAGCACAGTTGGACTAGATATGATCTGAATGTGTAGGAAACACCGTTCTTTTGTTCTCATCACACTCATGTTTCCTGCTGTCTTAGAGACTCTAGAAAGCAAGAGCGTGCTTCTTGCTCTAAAGCAGAGTGTGATCAATGGATGAGAACTCTGCTGTGTGTTTCACTTCAGAAATGGAGTTAAATCCCAGGTTCTGAATCTTCCTACAAGGAAGACTTCATTTCAAGTAAGGGCAGTTATATTACAGCTCAAACGAACTACAACATTCACGAAGCTCACACATTTCTCATCTTAACTGCCAAGCATTGGATGTTAGAGGACCAGTGCTTTGTATCAGTTTCAGAATCACAGTTGGACTAGATATGACCTGAATGTGTGGGAAATACCGTTCTTTTGTTCTCATCACACTCATGTTTCCTGCTGTCTTAGAGACTCTAGAAAGCAAGAGCGTGCTTCTTGCTCTAAAGCAGAGTGTGAACAATGGATGAGAACTCGGCTGTGTGTTTCACTTCAGAAATGGAGTTAAATCCCAGGCTCTGAGTCTTCCTACAAGCAAGACGTCGTTTCAGATAAGGGCAGTCCCTTCTCAGCTCAAATGAACTACATCGTTTACGAAGCTCACACGTTTCTCATCTTAACTGACAATCATTGGATGTTAGAGGACCAGTGCTTTGTATCAGTTTCAGAAGCAGAGTTGGACTAGATATGATCTGTATGTGTAGGAAACACCATTCATTTGTTCTCAGCACACTCAAGTTTCCTACTGTCTTATAGAGACTAGAAAACTAGAGCATGCTTCTTGCTCTAAGGCAGATTGTGATCAATGGATGAGAACTCTGCTGTGTGTTTCACTTCAGAAATGGAGTTAAACCCCAGGCTCTGAGTCTTCCTACAAGGAAGACTTCGTTTCAAGTAAGGGCAGTTACTTTACAGCTCAAACGATCTACAACATTCAAGAAGCTCACACATTTCTCATCTTAACTGCCAAGCATTGGATGTTAGAGGACCAGTGCTTTGTATCAATTTCAGAATCACAGTTGGACTAGATATGATCTGAATGTGTAGGAAACACCTTTCTTTTGTTCTCATCACACTCATGTTTCCTGCTGTCCTAGAGACTCTAGAAAGCAAGAGCATGCTTCTTGCTCTAAATAAGATTGTGAACAATGGATGAGAACTCGGCTGTGTGTTTCACTTCAGAAATGGAGTTAAATCCCAGGCTCTGAGTCTTCCTACAAGCAAGACTTCGTTTCAGTTAAGGGCAGTCACTTTTCAGGTCAAAGGAACTACATCGTTCACGAAGCTCACACATTTCTCATCTTAAGTGCCAAGCATTGGATGTTAGAGGACCAGTGCTTTGTATCAGTTTCAGAATCACAGTTGGACTAGATATGACCTGAATGTGTAGGAAACACCGTTCTTTTGTTCTCATCACACTCATGTTTCCTGCTGTCTTAGAGACTTTAGAAAGCAAGAGCGTGCTTCTTGCTCTAAATAAGAGTGTGAACAATGGATGAGAACTCTGCTGTGTGTTTCACTTCAGAAATGGAGTTAAATCCCAGGCTCTGAGTCTTCCTACAAGCAAGACTTCGTTTCAGGTATGGGCAGTCACTTCTCAGCTCAAACTAACTACGTCGTTCACGAATCTCACACGTTTCTCATCTTAACTGACAAGCATTGGATGTTAGAGGAGCAGTGCTTTGTATCAGTTTCAGAAGCAGAGTTGTACTAGATATCATACGTATGTGTAGGAAACACTATTCATTCGTTCTCAGCACACTCATGTTTCCTGCTGTCTTATAGAGTCAAGGAATCTAAAGCGTGCTTCTTGCTCTAAAGCAGATTGTGATCAATGGATGAGAACTCTGCTGTGTGTTTCACTTCAGAAATGGAGTTAAATCCCAGGCTTGAGTCTTCCTGCAAGGAAGAGTTCGTTTCAAGTAAGGGCAGTTACTTTAGAGTTCAAAGGAACTACATCGGTCACGAAGCTCACACATTTCTCATCTTAACTGCCAAGCATTGGATGTTAGAGGAGCAGTGCTTTGTATCACTATCAGAAGCACAGTTGGACTAGATATGATCTGAATGTGTAGGAAACACCGTTCTTTTGTTCTCATCACACTCATGTTTCCTGCTGTCTTAGAGACTCTAGAAAGCAAGAGCGTGCTTCTTGCTCTAAAGCAGAGTGTGATCAATGGATGAGAACTCTGCTGTGTGTTTCACTTCAGAAATGGAGTTAAATCCCAGGTTCTGAGTCTTCCTACAAGGAAGACTTCATTTCAAGTAAGGGCAGTTACATTACAGCTCAAACGAACTACAACATTCACGAAGCTCACACATTTCTCATCTTAACTGCCAAGCATTGGATGTTAGAGGACCAGTGCTTTGTATCAGTTTCAGAATCACAGTTGGACTAGATAAGATCTGAATGTGTAGGAAACACCATTCTTTTGTTCTCAGCACACTCATGTTTCCTGCTGTCCTAGAGACTCTAGAAAGCAAGAGCATGCTTCTTGCTCTAAATAAGAGTGTGAACAATGGATGAGAACTCGGCTGTGTGTTTCACTTCAGAAATGGAGTTAAATCCCAGGCTCTGAGTCTTCCTACAAGCAAGACTTCGTTTCAGTTAAGGGCAGTCACTTTTCAGCTCAAATGAACTACATCGTTCACGAAGCTCACACATTTCTCGTTTAACTGACAAGCATTGGATGTAAGAGGAACAGTGCTTTGTATCAGTTTCAGAATCAAAGTTGGACTAGATATGATCTGAATGTGTAGGAAACACCGTTCTTTTGTTCTCATCACACTCATGTTTCCTGCAGACTTAGAGACTCTAGAAAGCAAGAGCGTGCTTCTTGCTCTAAAGCAGAGTGTGAACAATGGATGAGAACTCTGATGTGTGTTTCACTTCAGAAATGGAGTTAAATCCCAGGCTCTGAGTCTTCCTACAAGCAAGACGTCGTTTCAGATAAGGGCAGTCCCTTCTCAGCTCAAACGAACTACATCGTTTACGAAGCTCACACGTTTCTCATCTTAACTGACAATCATTGGATGGTAGAGGACCAGTGCTTTGTATCAGTTTCAGAAGCAGAGTTGGACTAGATATGATCTGTATGTGTAGGAAACACCATTCATTTGTTCTCAGCACACTCAAGTTTCCTACTGTCTTATAGAGACTAGAAAACTAGAGCATGCTTCTTGCTCTAAGGCAGATTGTGATCAATGGATGAGAACTCTGCTGTGTGTTTCACTTCAGAAATGGAGTTAAACCCCAGGCTCTGAGTCTTCCTACAAGGAAGACTTCGTTTCAAGTAAGGGCAGTTACTTTACAGCTCAAACGAACTACAACATTCAAGAAGCTCACACATTTCTCATCTTAACTGCCAAGCATTGGATGTTAGAAGACCAGTGCTTTGTATCAGTTTCAGAATCACAGTTGGACTAGATAAGATCTGAATGTGTAGGAAACACCATTCTTTTGTTCTCAGCACACTCATGTTTCCTGCTGTCCTAGAGACTCTAGAAAGCAAGAGCATGCTTCTTGCTCTAAATAAGAGTGTGAACAATGGATGAGAACTCGGCTGTGTGTTTCACTTCAGAAATGGAGTTAAATCCCAGGCTCTGAGTCTTCCTACAAGCAAGACTTCGTTTCAGTTAAGGGCAGTCACTTTTCAGCTCAAATGAACTACATCGTTCACCAAGCTCACACATTTCTCGTTTAACTGACAAGCATTGGATGTAAGAGGAACAGTGCTTTGTATCAGTTTCAGAAGCAGAGTTGGACTAGATATGATCCGTATGTGTAGGAAACACCATTCATTTGTTCTCAGCACACTCAAGTTTCCTGCTGTCTTATAGAGTCAAGAAAACTTAAGCATGCTTCTTGCTCTAAAGCAGATTGTGATCAATGCATGAGAACACTGCTGTGTGTTTCACTTCAGTAATTGAGTTAAATCCCAGGCTCTGAGTCTTCCTACAAGGAAGACTTCCTTTCAAATAAGGGCAGTAACTTTACAGCTCAAACGAACTGCATCATTCACGGAGCTCACACATTTCTCATCTTAACTGCCAAGCATTGGAGGTTAGAGGACCAGTGCTTTGTATCAGTTTCAGAATCAAAGTTGGACTAGATATGATCTGAATGTGTAGGAAACACCGTTCTTTTGTTCTCATCACACTCATGTTTCCTGCTCTCTTAGAGTCTCTAGAAAGCAAGAGCGTCCTTCTTGCTCTAAAGCAGAGTGTGAACAATGGATGAGAACTCTGCTGTGTGTTTCACTTCAGAAATGGAGTTAAATCCCAGGCTCTGAGTCTTCCTACAAGGAAGACTTCGTTTCAGTTAAGGGCAGTCACTTTTCAACTCAAAGGAACTACATCATTCACGAAGCTCACACATTTCTCATCTTAACTGCCAAGCATTGGATGTTAGAGGACCAGTGCTTTGTATCAGTTTCAGAATCACAGTTGGACTAGATATGACCTGAATGTGTGGGAAACACCGTTCTTTTGTTCTCATCACACTCATGTTTCCTGCTGTCTTAGAGACTCTAGAAAGCAAGAGCGTGCTTCTTGCTCTAAAGCAGAGTGTGAACAATGGATGAGAACTCTGCTGCGTGTTTCACTTCAGAAATGGAGTTAAATCCCAGGCTCTGAGTCTTCCTACAAGCAAGACTTCGTTTCAGTTAAGGGCAGTCACTTTTCGACTCAAAGGAACTACATCATTCACGAAGCTCACACATTTCTCATCTTAACTGCCAAGCATTGGATGTTAGAGGACCAGTGCTTTGTATCAGTTTCAGAATCACAGTTGGACTAGATATGACCTGAATGTGTGGGAAACACCGTTCTTTTGTTCTCATCACACTCATGTTTCCTGCTCTCTTAGAGACTCTAGAAAGCAAGAGCGTGCTTCTTGCTCTAAAGCAGAGTGTGAACAATGGATGAGAACTCTGATGTGTGTTTCACTTCAGAAATGGAGTTAAATCCCAGGCTCTGAGTCTTCCTACAAGCAAGACGTCGTTTCAGATAAGGGCAGTCCCTTCTCAGCTCAAACGAACTACATCGTTTACGAAGCTCACACGTTTCTCATCTTAACTGACAATCATTGGATGTTAGAGGACCAGTGCTTTGTATCAGTTTCAGAAGCAGAGTGGACTAGATATGATCTGTATGTGTAGGAAACACCTTTCTTTTGTTCTCATCACACTCATGTTTCCTGCTTTCCTAGAGACTCTAGAAAGCAAGAGCATGCTTCTTGCTCTAAATAATATTGTGAACAATGGATGAGAACTCGGCTGTGTGTTTCCCTTCAGAAATGGAGTTAAATCCCAGGCTCTGAGTCTTCCTACAAGCAAGACTTCGTTTCAGTTAAGGGCAGTCACTTTTCAGGTCAAAGGAACTACATTGTTCACGAAGCTCACACATTTCTCATCTTAACTGCCAAGCATTGGATGTTAGAGGACCAGTGCTTTGTATCAGTTTCAGAATCACAGTTGGACTAGATATGACCTGAATGTGTAGGAAACACCGTTCTTTTGTTCTCATCACACTCATGTTTCCTGCTGTCTTAGAGACTTTAGAAAGCAAGAGCGTGCTTCTTGCTCTAAATAAGAGTGTGAACAATGGAGGAGAACTCTGCTGTGTGTTTCACTTCAGAAATGGAGTTAAATCCCAGGCTCTGAGTCTTCCTACAAGCAAGATTCGTTTCAGGTATGGGCAGTCACTTCTCAGCTCAAACTAACTACATCGTTCACGAAGCTCACACGTTTCTCATCTTAACTGACAAGCATTGGATGTTAGAGGAACAGTGCTTTGTATCAGTTTCAGAAGCAGAGTTGGACTAGATATGATCCGTATGTGTAGGAAACACCATTCATTTGTTCTCAGCACACTCAAGATTCCTGCTGTCTTATAGAGTCAAGAAAACTTAAGCATGCTTCTTGCTCTAAATCAGATTGTGATCAATGGATGAGAACACTGCTGTGTGTTTCACTTCAGTAATTGAGTTAAATCCCAGGCTCTGAGTCTTCCTACAAGGAAACTTCCTTTCAAATAAGGGCAGTAACTTTACAGCTCAAACGAACTACATCATTCACGAAGCTCACACATTTCTCATCTTAACTGCCAAGCATTGGATGTTAGAGGACCAGTGCTTTGTATCAGTTTCAGAAGCAGAGTTGTACTAGATATCATCCGTATGTGTAGAAAACACTATTCATTCGTTCTCAGCACACTCATGTTTCCTGCTGTCTTATAGAGTCAAGGAATCTAAAGCATGCTTCTTGCTCTAAATAAGAGTGTGAACAATGGATGAGAACTCGGCTGTGTGTTTCACTTCAGAAATGGAGTTAAATCCCAGGCTCTGAGTCTTCCTACAAGCAAGACTTCGTTTCAGTTAAGGGCAGTCACTTTTCAGCTCAAATGAACTACATCGTTCACGAAGCTCACACATTTCTCGTTTAACTGACAAGCATTGGATGTAAGAGGAACAGTGCTTTGTATCAGTTTCAGAATCAAAGTTGGACTATATGATCTGAATGTGTAGGAAACACCGTTCTTTTGTTCTCATCACACTCATGTTTCCTGCAGTCTTAGAGACCCTAGAAAGCAAGAGCGTGCTTCTTGCTCTAAAGCAGAGTGTGAACAATGGATGAGAACTCTGATGTGTGTTTCACTTCAGAAATGGAGTTAAATCCCAGGCTCTGAGTCTTCCTACAAGCAAGACGTCGTTTCAGATAAGGGCAGTCCCTTCTCAGCTCAAACGAACTACATCGTTTACGAAGCTCACACGTTTCTCATCTTAACTGACAATCATTGGATGGTAGAGGACCAGTGCTTTGTATCAGTTTCAGAAGCAGAGTTGGACTAGATATGATCTGTATGTGTAGGAAACACCATTCATTTGTTCTCAGCACACTCAAGTTTCCTACTGTCTTATAGAGACTAGAAAACTAGAGCATGCTTCTTGCTCTAAGGCAGATTGTGATCAATGGATGAGAACTCTGCTGTGTGTTTCACTTCAGAAATGGAGTTAAACCCCAGGCTCTGAGTCTTCCTACAAGGAAGACTTCGTTTCAAGTAAGGGCAGTTACTTTACAGCTCAAACGAACTACAACATTCAAGAAGCTCACACATTTCTCATCTTAACTGCCAAGCATTGGATGTTAGAAGACCAGTGCTTTGTATCAGTTTCAGAATCACAGTTGGACTAGATAAGATCTGAATGTGTAGGAAACACCATTCTTTTGTTCTCAGCACACTCATGTTTCCTGCTGTCCTAGAGACTCTAGAAAGCAAGAGCATGCTTCTTGCTCTAAATAAGAGTGTGAACAATGGATGAGAACTCGGCTGTGTGTTTCACTTCAGAAATGGAGTTAAATCCCAGGCTCTGAGTCTTCCTACAAGCAAGACTTCGTTTCAGTTAAGGGCAGTCACTTTTCAGCTCAAATGAACTACATCGTTCACCAAGCTCACACATTTCTCGTTTAACTGACAAGCATTGGATGTAAGAGGAACAGTGCTTTGTATCAGTTTCAGAAGCAGAGTTGGACTAGATATGATCCGTATGTGTAGGAAACACCATTCATTTGTTCTCAGCACACTCAAGTTTCCTGCTGTCTTATAGAGTCAAGAAAACTTAAGGATGCTTCTTGCTCTAAAGCAGATTGTGATCAATGCATGAGAACACTGCTGTGTGTTTCACTTCAGTAATTGAGTTAAATCCCAGGCTCTGAGTCTTCCTACAAGGAAGACTTCCTTTCAAATAAGGGCAGTAACTTTACAGCTCAAACGAACTGCATCATTCACGGAGCTCACACATTTCTCATCTTAACTGCCAAGCATTGGAGGTTAGAGGACCAGTGCTTTGTATCAGTTTCAGAATCAAAGTTGGACTAGATATGATCTGAATGTGTAGGAAACACCGTTCTTTTGTTCTCATCACACTCATGTTTCCTGCTCTCTTAGAGTCTCTAGAAAGCAAGAGCGTCCTTCTTGCTCTAAAGCAGAGTGTGAACAATGGATGAGAACTCTGCTGTGTGTTTCACTTCAGAAATGGAGTTAAATCCCAGGCTCTGAGTCTTCCTACAAGGAAGACTTCGTTTCAGTTAAGGGCAGTCACTTTTCAACTCAAAGGAACTACATCATTCACGAAGCTCACACATTTCTCATCTTAACTGCCAAGCATTGGATGTTAGAGGACCAGTGCTTTGTATCAGTTTCAGAATCACAGTTGGACTAGATATGACCTGAATGTGTGGGAAACACCGTTCTTTTGTTCTCATCACACTCATGTTTCCTGCTGTCTTAGAGACTCTAGAAAGCAAGAGCGTGCTTCTTGCTCTAAAGCAGAGTGTGAACAATGGATGAGAACTCTGCTGCGTGTTTCACTTCAGAAATGGAGTTAAATCCCAGGCTCTGAGTCTTCCTACAAGCAAGACTTCGTTTCAGTTAAGGGCAGTCACTTTTCGACTCAAAGGAACTACATCATTCACGAAGCTCACACATTTCTCATCTTAACTGCCAAGCATTGGATGTTAGAGGACCAGTGCTTTGTATCAGTTTCAGAATCACAGTTGGACTAGATATGACCTGAATGTGTGGGAAACACCGTTCTTTTGTTCTCATCACACTCATGTTTCCTGCTCTCTTAGAGACTCTAGAAAGCAAGAGCGTGCTTCTTGCTCTAAAGCAGAGTGTGAACAATGGATGAGAACTCTGATGTGTGTTTCACTTCAGAAATGGAGTTAAATCCCAGGCTCTGAGTCTTCCTACAAGCAAGACGTCGTTTCAGATAAGGGCAGTCCCTTCTCAGCTCAAACGAACTACATCGTTTACGAAGCTCACACGTTTCTCATCTTAACTGACAATCATTGGATGTTAGAGGACCAGTGCTTTGTATCAGTTTCAGAAGCAGAGTGGACTAGATATGATCTGTATGTGTAGGAAACACCTTTCTTTTGTTCTCATCACACTCATGTTTCCTGCTTTCCTAGAGACTCTAGAAAGCAAGAGCATGCTTCTTGCTCTAAATAATATTGTGAACAATGGATGAGAACTCGGCTGTGTGTTTCCCTTCAGAAATGGAGTTAAATCCCAGGCTCTGAGTCTTCCTACAAGCAAGACTTCGTTTCAGTTAAGGGCAGTCACTTTTCAGGTCAAAGGAACTACATTGTTCACGAAGCTCACACATTTCTCATCTTAACTGCCAAGCATTGGATGTTAGAGGACCAGTGCTTTGTATCAGTTTCAGAATCACAGTTGGACTAGATATGACCTGAATGTGTAGGAAACACCGTTCTTTTGTTCTCATCACACTCATGTTTCCTGCTGTCTTAGAGACTTTAGAAAGCAAGAGCGTGCTTCTTGCTCTAAATAAGAGTGTGAACAATGGAGGAGAACTCTGCTGTGTGTTTCACTTCAGAAATGGAGTTAAATCCCAGGCTCTGAGTCTTCCTACAAGCAAGATTCGTTTCAGGTATGGGCAGTCACTTCTCAGCTCAAACTAACTACATCGTTCACGAAGCTCACACGTTTCTCATCTTAACTGACAAGCATTGGATGTTAGAGGAACAGTGCTTTGTATCAGTTTCAGAAGCAGAGTTGGACTAGATATGATCCGTATGTGTAGGAAACACCATTCATTTGTTCTCAGCACACTCAAGATTCCTGCTGTCTTATAGAGTCAAGAAAACTTAAGCATGCTTCTTGCTCTAAATCAGATTGTGATCAATGGATGAGAACACTGCTGTGTGTTTCACTTCAGTAATTGAGTTAAATCCCAGGCTCTGAGTCTTCCTACAAGGAAACTTCCTTTCAAATAAGGGCAGTAACTTTACAGCTCAAACGAACTACATCATTCACGAAGCTCACACATTTCTCATCTTAACTGCCAAGCATTGGATGTTAGAGGACCAGTGCTTTGTATCAGTTTCAGAAGCAGAGTTGTACTAGATATCATCCGTATGTGTAGGAAACACTATTCATTCGTTCTCAGCACACTCATGTTTCCTGCTGTCTTATAGAGTCAAGGAATCTAAAGCATGCTTCTTGCTCTAAAGCAGATTGTGATCAATGGATGAGAACTCTGCTGTGTGTTTCACTTCAGAAATGGAGTTAAATCCCAGGCTCTGAGTCTTCCTGCAAGGAAGAGTTCGTTTCAAGTAAGGGCAGTTACTTTACAGCTCAAACGAACTACATCGTTCACGAAGCTCACACATTTCTCATCTTAACTGCCAAGCATTGGATGTTAGAGGACCAGTGCTTTGTATCAGTTTCAGAAGCACAGTTGGACTAGATATGATCTGAATGTGTAGGAAACACCGTTCTTTTGTTCTCATCACACTCATGTTTCCTGCTGTCTTAGAGACTCTACAAAGCAAGAGCGTGCTTCTTGCTCTAAAGCAGAGTGTGATCAATGGATGAGAACTCTGCTGTGTGTTTCACTTCAGAAATGGAGTTAAATCCCAGGTTCTGAATCTTCCTACAAGGAAGACTTCATTTCAAGTAAGGGCAGTTATATTACAGCTCAAACGAACTACAACATTCACGAAGCTCACACATTTCTCATCTTAACTGCCAAGCATTGGATGTTAGAGGACCAGTGCTTTGTATCAGTTTCAGAATCACAGTTCGACTAGATAAGATCTGAATGTGTAGGAAACACCATTCTTTTGTTCTCAGCACACTCATGTTTCCTGCTGTCCTAGAGACTCTAGAAAGCAAGAGCATGCTTCTTGCTCTAAATAAGAGTGTGAACAATGGATGAGAACTCGGCTGTGTGTTTCACTTCAGAAATGGAGTTAAATCCCAGGCTCTGAGTCTTCCTACAAGCAAGACCTCGTTTCAGTTAAGGGCAGTCACTTTTCAGCTCAAATGATCTACATCATTCACGAAGCTCACACATTTCTCATTTAACTGACAAGCATTGGATGTAAGAGGAACAGTGCTTTGTATCAGTTTCAGAAGCAGAGTTGGACTAGATATGATCCGTATGTGTAGGAAACACCATTCATTTGTTCTCAGCACACTCAAGATTCCTGCTGTCTTATAGAGTCAAGAAAACTTAAGCATGCTTCTTGCTCTAAATCAGATTGTGATCAACGGATGAGAACACTGCTGTGTGTTTCACTTCAGTAATTGAGTTAAATCCCAGGCTCTGAGTCTTCCTACAAGGAAACTTCCTTTCAAATAAGGGCAGTAACTTTACAGCTCAAACGAACTACATCATTCACGAAGCTCACACATTTCTCATCTTAACTGCCAAGCATTGGATGTTAGAGGACCAGTGCTTTGTGTAAGTTTCAGAAGCAGAGTTGTACTAGATATCATCCGTATGTGTAGGAAACACTATTCATTCGTTCTCAGCACACTCATGTTTCCTGCTGTCTTATAGAGTCAAGGAATCTAAAGCATGCTTCTTGCTCTAAAGCAGATTGTGATCAATGGATGAGAACTCTGCTGTGTGTTTCACTTCAGAAATGGAGTTAAATCCCAGGCTCTGAGTCTTCCTGCAAGGAAGAGTTCGTTTCAAGTAAGGGCAGTTACTTTACAGCTCAAACGAACTACATCGTTCACGAAGCTCACACATTTCTCATCTTAACTGCCAAGCATTTGATGTTAGAGGACCAGTGCTTTGTATCACTATCAGAAGCACAGTTGGACTAGATATGATCTGAATGTGTAGGAAACACCGTTCTTTTGTTCTCATCACACTCATGTTTCCTGCTGTCTTAGAGACTCTACAAAGCAAGAGCGTGCTTCTTGCTCTAAAGCAGAGTGTGATCAATGGATGAGAACTCTGCTGTGTGTTTCACTTCAGTAATGGAGTTAAATCCCAGGTTCTGAATCTTCCTACAAGGAAGACTTCATTTCAAGTAAGGGCAGTTATATTACAGCTCAAACGAACTACAACATTCACGAAGCTCACACATTTCTCATCTTAACTGCCAAGCATTGGATGTTAGAGGACCAGTGCTTTGTATCAGTTTCAGAATCACAGTTGGACTAGATAAGATCTGAATGTGTAGGAAACACCATTCTTTTGTTCTCAGCACACTCATGTTTCCTGCTGTCCTAGAGACTCTAGAAAGCAAGAGCATGCTTCTTGCTCTAAATAAGAGTGTGAACAATGGATGAGAACTCGGCTGTGTGTTTCACTTCAGAAATGGAGTTAAATCCCAGGCTCTGAGTCTTCCTACAAGCAAGACTTCGTTTCAGTTAAGGGCAGTCACTTTTCAGCTCAAATGAACTACATCGTTCACGAAGCTCACACATTTCTCGTTTAACTGACAAGCATTGGATGTAAGAGGAACAGTGCTTTGTATCAGTTTCAGAAGCAGAGTTGGACTAGATATGATCCGTATGTGTAGGAAACACCATTCATTTGTTCTCAGCACACTCAAGTTTCCTGCTGTCTTATAGAGTCAAGAAAACTTAAGCATGCTTCTTGCTCTAAAGCAGATTGTGATCAATGCATGAGAACACTGCTGTGTGTTTCACTTCAGTAATTGAGTTAAATCCCAGGCTCTGAGTCTTCCTACAAGGAAGACTTCCTTTCAAATAAGGGCAGTAACTTTACAGCTCAAACGAACTGCATCATTCACGGAGCTCACACATTTCTCATCTTAACTGCCAAGCATTGGAGGTTAGAGGACCAGTGCTTTGTATCAGTTTCAGAATCAAAGTTGGACTAGATATGATCTGAATGTGTAGGAAACACCGTTCTTTTGTTCTCATCACACTCATGTTTCCTGCTCTCTTAGATTCTCTAGAAAGCAAGAGCGTCCTTCTTGCTCTAAAGCAGAGTGTGAACAATGGATGAGAACTCTGCTGTGTGTTTCACTTCAGAAATGGAGTTAAATTCCAGGCTCTGAGTCTTCCTACAAGGAAGACTTCGTTTCAGTTAAGGGCAGTCACTTTTCAACTCAAAGGAACTACATCATTCACGAAGCTCACATATTTCTCATCTTAACTGCCAAGCATTGGATGTTAGAGGACCAGTGCTTTGAATCAGTTTCAGAATCACAGTTGGACTAGATATGACCTGAATGTGTGGGAAACACCGTTCTTTTGTTCTCATCACACTCATGTTTCCTGCTCTCTTAGAGACTCTAGAAAGCAAGAGCGTGCTTCTTGCTCTAAAGCAGAGTGTGAACAATGGATGAGAACTCTGATGTGTGTTTCACTTCAGAAATGGAGTTAAATCCCAGGCTCTGAGTCTTCCTACAAGCAAGACGTCGTTTCAGATAAGGGCAGTCCCTTCTCAGCTCAAACGAACTACATCGTTTACGAAGCTCACACGTTTCTCATCTTAAATGACAATCATTGGATGTTAGAGGACCAGTGCTTTGTATCAGTTTCAGAAGCAGAGTTGGACTAGATATGATCTGTATGTGTAGGAAACACCATTCATTTGTTCTCAGCACACTCAAGTTTCCTACTGTCTTATAGAGACTAGAAAACTAGAGCATGCTTCTTGCTCTAAGGCAGATTGTGATCAATGGATGAGAACTCTGCTGTGTGTTTCACTTCAGAAATGGAGTTAAACCCCAGGCTCTGAGTCTTCCTACAAGGAAGACTTCGTTTCAAGTAAGGGCAGATACTTTACAGCTCAAACGAACTACAACATTCAAGAAGCTCACACATTTCTCATCTTAACTGCCAAGCATTGGATGTTAGAGGACCAGTGCTTTCTATCAATTTCAGAATCACAGTTGGACTAGATATGATCTGAATTTGTAGGAAACACCTTTCTTTTGTTCTCATCACACTCATGTTTCCTGATGTCCTAGAGACTCTAGAAAGCAAGAGCATGCTTCTTGCTCTAAATAATATTGTGAACAATGGATGAGAACTCGGCTGTGTGTTTCACTTCAGAAATGGAGTTAAATCCCAGGCTCTGAGTCTTCCTACAAGCAAGACTTCGTTTCAGTTAAGGGCAGTCACTTTTCAGGTCAAAGGAACTACATCGTTCACGAAGGTCACACATTTCTCATCCTAACTGCCAAGCATTTTATGTTATAGGACCAGTGCTTTGTATCAGTTTCAGAATCACAGTTGGACTAGATATGACCTGAATGTGTAGGAAACACCGTTCTTTTGTTCTCATC